>JAULUF010000015.1:33632500-34232500 GCA_031834385.1 Semotilus atromaculatus | reverse complement strand
AGCCATGGTCGCAATCCGGTTTCACCGCAGCAATCATGGACTGGATGGACTGCCGTTAAAGTCGGAGGTTGGGGCGGAGGTCAGCTCCATCTTCAAAATACAGCCGAAGAATTGGCACAGCACCATTCAGGTGGCAGTAGGTTTGTAGGGCTCACAATCTGTAAACGTTTATATAGTTTTAATATATTTATATATATTTCTTATGCATTACATATTCTTATGTGTGTATGTATATATATAATATATATATATATATATATATATATATATATATACACACTCACCGGCCACTTTATTAGGTACCCCATGCTAGTAACGGGTTGGACCCCCTTTTGCCTTCAGAACTGCCTCAATTCTTCGTGGCATAGATTCAACAAGGTGCTGGAAGCATTCCTCAGGGAGTTTGGTCCATATTGACATGATGGCATCACACAGTTGCCGCAGATTTGTCGGCTGCACATCCATGATGCGAATCTCCCGTTCCACCACATCCCAAAGATGCTCTATTGGATTGAGATCTGGTGACTGTGGAGGCCATTTGAGTACAGCGAACTCATTGTCATGTTCAAGAAACCAGTCTGAGATGATTCCAGCTTTATGACATGGCGCATTATCCTGCTGAAAGTAGCCATCAGAAGTTGGGTACATTGTGGTCATAAAGGGATGGACATGGTCAGCAACAATACTCAGGTAGGCTGTGGCGTTGCAACGATGCTCAATTGGTACCAAGGGGCCCAAAGAGTGCCAAGAAAATATTCCCCACACCATGACACCACCACCACCAGCCTGAACCGTTGATACAAGGCAGGATGGATCCATGCTTTCATGTTGTAGACGCCAAATTCTGACCCTACCATCCGAATGTCGCAGCAGAAATCGAGACTCATCAGACCAGGCAACGTTTTTCCAATCTTCTATTGTCCAATTTCGATGAGCTTGTGCAAATTGTAGCCTCAGTTTCCTGTTCTTAGCTGAAAGGAGTGGCACCCGGTGTGGTCTTCTGCTGCTGTAGCCCATCTGCCTCAAAGTTCGACGTACTGTGCGTTCAGAGATGCTCTTCTGCCCACCTTGGTTGTAACGGGTGGTTATTTGAGTCACTGTTGCCCTTCTATCAGCTCGAACCAGTCTGGCCATTCTCCTCTGACCTCTGGCATCAACAAGGCATTTCCACCCACAGAACTGCCGCTCACTGGATGTTTTTTCTTTTTCTGACCATTCTCTGTAAACCCTAGAGATGGTTGTGCGTGAAAATCCCAGTAGATTAGCAGTTTCTGAAATACTCAGACCAGCCCTTCTGGCACCAACAATCATGCCACGTTCAAAGTCACTCAAATCACCTTTCTTCCCCATACTGATGCTCGGTTTGAACTGCAGGAGATTGTCTTGACCATGTCTACATGCCTAAATGCACTGAGTTGCCGCCATGTGATTGGCTGCTTAGAAATTAAGTGTTAAGGAGCAGTTGGACAGGTGTACCTAATAAAGTGGCCGGTGAGTGTATATATAAAATTTAATTTCAGATTTCAAAGTTTAACTTACATGAATTATAATTCTTATCAAGCTTGTATATTTGTGTTCAGTTATTTCACTGATGGCAATGAAAAGAACCTATTGCCAAAAAATATACAGTACATACATACATACATATACACACACACACACACACACACACATACACACACACACACACACACACACACACACACAAGCAAACAGGCATACTGCTTGTGCTAGTATTACCATTAATGAATGACTCAGTAGAGATGCACAATAGAGATACACGCATGCATACATATGTTACCTATCTCTATTGATTCATTCATGTTTATTCATCGATGGTAATATCACAAGCAAATAAATATCGTTTTCCTTGCCAACACCTGTCGTTGTTCATACGTTTGTGTGTGTGTTTTCTGAGGTAAAATGTATTGGGTAAATAAATGCTACTTACTTTATTTGAGAAACTCCGCAAAAGCTCTCGATGAAGGCGTGATCTGCGAGCAGCTGACCGACGCCTCCTCCGGATTGTGAGGTCGAACGACGTAAAAACGCAGATGAAAACAGAAAGCAGAACTAAAAACATAGCGCGGCGTTGGTGCAGTCAGTGGAATGGGCTCTTTAAATTTTCGCGCTGTTATGACAGGGTATGTCACGTGACAATAACAACATGGCGCATGTAGTGCGTCCGGACTCCATTCATACTACATGTGGCACTCTACACCAGGACAGACTAAACACCGACTACGCCACCCTGGGAATTTCACCCAGAGAATGATTTTGTTCTACTCAAGATCTATAAATCCAACAGCTAAAGACACACAGGTCCGTGTACAATAGAGCCAAAGACAATGTTCAACTTTGAAAGCACAACATTTATTAGTTTAAATAATTTAACAGTTTAAAACAGTCATCTCTCAGGGAAGAGAACACAAAAAAAGAAAAAAAAGGAAAAGAAAGAAACAAACTTGCTGAGGCTTACCGATGGAGGCAAAGGATTCAAAAGGTAGTAAAAGATCCCAGGAACCCCCCCCCCCCAGTAAACAAACACCCCAATAAACACCAATGCAAACAGGGAAGTCAACAGCACTCTAAACGGGGATAATGCCACCCTGACACCAATACCACCATCGGCTCTCAGTTCTATAACAGAAAAAGAAACAAAAAGAAAATGCGCACAAACACACTCTTTCAACAAAAGGGTTACCAAAAAGAAAATACAGAAATCGACAAAAAAAGCAATATTTTTCTTATCACAAAAACAAATAAATAAACATTTCTCAATTCAATAATCAAAGAAACCAAAACAAAAATAAACTTAATCACAAAATACAAAATGACTGCCAAAACCAGCAATGGTTATAATACGGCAGTATAAAGAAAACTTATATATATATATATATATATATATATATATAAATCCAAAAAAAAAGAAATCAAGTGAAATATAAGTACAATTTTAGTCTAAATTGAAATCAAAACGAACAAAAACACAAAACAGGAAAACAAACTTCTTAAATCAACAAAATTATGATATAAAGCCCCAACCCCTATCATAAAAACAAGAGCACTCCTGTAACGAATGCCACATACTTCTGGCCAGACAGCCGTAACTACCCAGTGGCCGTGATAGCAAAGACGAACATCCAGCGATCTACTCCACTCGCTGATACGTCATTTACACAAACAAGGCAGTGGCCCGGAAAAAGCGGCACGTTTGCAAGTCAGACAGAGACATAAACAAAACAGAGATGTACACAAAACAGCCTTAAACGTAGACAACGAGGCACAATATAGCCGCAGGCAAAACGGCAAAAGCAAAAGACAAAACAAAGCAAAGCAAAACAGAGCAAAACAGCAGCCAGCGAATCGGCCCTGTGCAGCTAGTGATGATCTCCGGCTAAACTGGCCTCATTCTTGTTAGCTACACAAAGAAAAATTACCATTAACCCCCAATTAATAAGAAACCAGATATAAATCCCACGTCATCTGAGATACATACCCATCATTCAGACATAACTGAGGGAGAAAGCTCGACGAGTGCCCACAGCACTGGTAATGCAGTGTGTTCAGCGGTTCAATAAATTGAACGACGAGATGAAAGTTCGTCCATCCAACCGGAGATCTACGAACGCAAATAACCACATAATACCAGTAAGCAAGACGACAGGAAGCAATGTTCGCACGGAGACAGCAAAGCCGCCACCCTACCTGTTAGCGCAGCACAGCACCGCACACTGAGAACGAGACCAGGAAGCACAACGCAACTTCCTGTCACCAATGAGCAAGAGACCGTGTCAGAAGGATTACTCGATATTTATAGGGCGGAGCTTCACACGGGGAGTGACCAAAGGAACGCCAGCTCATTACACTAACTCATACTGCCACATACACGTATTCATACTATATAGAACGTACTTTTTTAACAGTCGAGAAGTACGTTCTTATTTAAATGTAGTACCTACTCACATAGTACGCGATTTCGGAAATCTCTTGCTCCTCATCTTCTTCACCATCTCCATCCATCTCCTCGACTGTTTCCTCCAGCAAGTCAGTGAGTGAAGTAGAGAGGATAGGTCCACAAGACCAAACTATATTTTTCAGACTCACCATCGATATCTCCCTTCTCTTTTTTGAGGATGATAAGCATGCACATTTGCATAGATATATACACTAGATGTCGCCTTGGCTACGGCAGTTCATTAGAACGAATGCATCAATAGAGCCGCCATCTTGGAACAGGGGAGCCTCTCCTTATTAATGCATCAGCGTCAATGTAGACAAAAGTCTAACGGAAATAAAATCACCATAAATCATCATGAATGCGATTTTCTCAGCTTTTTTGGTTCGTTCCAACAGTCAGACATGTATTTATCATTGATTCCAGAAAATGAAAAAAAAAAAAATGTGTAAACATTCTTTCTAGTTCAGATTTAACATCATATGCAACACAAAAGTCCGCCATCATCCATGAATTCGAAGTAAAGGCAGAGAGAGCAGGTTTACGGAAACCGGAGACGCGGGAGTTTTCAAGTGTAAGTACTATATAAAACACTTTTTGTTTATTTGTGGTTAAATTGTGTTTGTTTAACATAATATAAGTAAACGATTGACTTGTTAAATGTTTAAATAATGTAAATCGCGGGTACAATTTTCTGAATTGGCTGCAAAATGACACTTTTATTATTATCATTATTACCGAACAGAACGAGCTAATGCCTGTCATCTAGCTAACTCCGTTTTCTTTAAACAAAGACGTTCGTTGTTTCACAGTTGAATGAGATTAAGAATATGTAGATTCAATGGTAAGTTATTTGTAGATGTAAACATTTCAACTCAAGTTCTTACTGCATTTCTTTTATGCTTGATTTCTGTGCATTTATTGCAGAGTTCCCTTTCGAGGGAACTCGAACTGCATCGGTGACGACACTAGGGGACGCTGTTCATCGTAGCGCGCGTCTGAATTTATGAATGAAACCGAATCCAATCCTATTGGCGTTGCGTGATGACGTAGCGTGTGACGGCATATGCGGATGTGTACAAAAGCACGCCGGCACACAGAAAATGTCAGCTTTTTGCTATTCAGCAAGCGCTCTGTGTTTGTGATTACCAGTTCGTCTTATTTGGTGTTGTATTGTCTGTCTCATCATGGCAAGTGAACAGTTCAAAAAGTGTGTGTTTCCATGCCCACGCTATCTCACGGCTGGGGATACACATGAGATGTGTGTGTCTTGCTTAGGAAGACAGCACGCTCAAGCAGCTCTCGAGGGGGCTGCTTGTGCTCACTGTGAGTCTTTCTCGGCTAGAGTGCTGCGTTCCCGTTTGGCTTTATTTTCCGAGGATGGCCAAATGCGCGCTCCCCGCGGTTCGGGTCCCGCATCTGCCGAGGCGGTGTGGCGGCTTAGAACGTGGGGATCGCAGCGAGATCTTTTAGATGACAGTGGGACTGCCGAGGCACTTTCCCACTCTTCATCTGAAAGTTCAGATTCAGATCAAAAGCAAACTCGACGAGCGCTTCCTGCAGCACCGTACGCAGCCTTCTCGCCGGTCCCTTCCATTGTGTTGTGTAAATCTTGGAACAGACCCTTTTCCTCACGCCTGTCTAACCCCCCTATGTTAAATTATTGTAACATTGTGGGAGCTAGAGAGAATGGTTATGGGATGATGCCTCGGGTGGAATAGGCTTTGGCCAGTTATCTTTCACCCGATCTTGCGTCATCCCTTAAATCACCGGCGCTGCCCTCCAAGCCATGTCGCACTACATCTGCTTTGGTGGGCAGAGCTTATATGGCGGCGGGTCGAGCTGGTGCGAGCCTGCACACGATGGCTCTTTTGCAGGCGTACCAAGCCGACCTGTTGAGAGAAATAGACCAGGGCGATGGTCCAACTACGGATGATATTGCTGAACTTCGCAGAGCCACAGATCTGTCTCTCCGGGTTACCGAGGAGACGGCCCGTGCAATCGGCCGCTCTATGTCAGCCCTGGTAACCACGGAGAGACATCTGTGGCTTAATCTCTCGGGCATTAAAGAGAAGGACAGATCTTTTCTCCTTGATGCACCTGTTTCTTCTACGGGTCTGTTCGGTGAGGCGGTTAATGCTGTCGTCGACAGATTTCAGGACGCCAAGAAACAGGGCGAAGCCTTTAAGCAATATCTTCCTCGTCGCTCTGGGTCTAGGAGGGCGGCTCCCAGAGATAAGCAGCCGCAGCCTACTTCCTCCTCTTACCGCCAGGGTCAGAAGGCGGGATCCCCCTGAGGGGGCACAGTACCTAGAAGCCGGCCTGTCAGCAGAAGTGGTTGAAACCATACTCACTTCCAGAGCTCCCTCCACAAGGAAGTTATACGGCCTTAAGTGGAATGTTTTTTCCACTTGGTGCAGAGAGCGTGATCTGGACCCAGTTCACTGCCCAGTGGCTTCAGTGCTGGAGTTTCTCCAAGACCGCTTTTCTGCCGGGCTTACCCCGTCCACACTCAAGGTTTATGTGGCTGCCATTGCGGCTTTCCACGCTCCTCTGAGTGATGGTCCTCTGGGGAGGCATCACCTGGTCGTATGTTTCCTCCGTGGAGCCTGGAGGATGAGACCTGCGACTCGCACCAGGGTTCCCTCTTGGGACCTGGCGGTGGTTCTCGAAGGGCTGGCCGAGGCTAGGATTAGGATTAGGTTACCACAATGATCCTAAGAAAGGTGAGAAATCAGCCCAGAACTACACGGGAGGAGCTGGTCAATGACCTGAAAAGAGCTGGGACCACCGTTTCCAAGGTTACTGTTGGTAATACACTAAGACGTCATGGTTTGAAATGTCAAGGCCCGTCTTAAGTTTGCCAATGACCATTTGGATGATCCAGAGGAGTCATGGGAGAAAGTCATGTGGTCAGATGAGACCAAAATAGAACTTTTTGATCATAATTACACTAACCGTGTTTGGAGGAAGAAGAATGATGAGTACCATCCCAAGAACACCATCCATACTGTGAAGCATGGGGGTGGTAGCATCATGCTTTGGAGATGTTTTTCTGCACATGGGACAGGGCGACTGCAATGTATTAAGGAGAGGATGACCGGGGCCATGTATTGCAAGATTTTGGGAACAACCTCCTTCTCTCAGTTAGAGCATTGAAGATGGGTCGAGGCTGGGTCTTCCAACATGACAATGACCCGAAGCACACAGCCAGGATAACCAAGGAGTGGCTCTGTAAGAAGCATATCAAGGTTCTAGCGTGGCCTAGCCAGTCTCCAGACCTAAACCCAATAGAGAATCTTTGAAGGGAGCTCAAACTCTGTGTTCCTCAGCAACAACCCAGAAACCTGACTGATCTAGAGAAGATCTGTGTGGAGGAGTGGGCCAAAATCCCTCCTGCAGTGTGTGCAAACCTGGTGAAAAACTACAGGAAACGTTTGACCTCTGTAATTGCAAACAAAGGCTACTGTACCAAATATTACCATTGATTTTCTCTGGTGTTCAAATACTTATTTGCAGCTGTATCTTACAAATAAATAGTTAAAAAATCATACATTGTGATTTCTGGATTTTTTTTTTTTAGATTATGTCTCTCACAGTGGACATGCACCTACGATGACAATTTCAGACCAATCCATGATTTCTAAGTGGGAGAACTTGCAAAATAAGAACACCCTGCTATTTTGCAAGTAGAGGGTGTCTTCACTGTCCTGTGCATTGGGGAAAAATGGACATTACAATGTGTTGTAGCCTACTTGCTTCCCTTTTGATGTAACATTAGTAAAAGTCTTACTGCACATGCTTCAGCCACTTTCTTGGGAACAGATAAAAGTGTTGGTGTATTGTTTAAAACTGCACAAAAGAGGAAAACACAATTTCATTACAATGACACTGGGGGGAAATGTGATCAATAACTCATGGCGACATATTTTTTTACATTAACTACATGTAGTTTCACACATGTAGACTTTCACAAGTCAAAGCAATTCATTACCACTCAAGGTTTAACAGTTGATATGACTGGACAGCCATTTGGATTATAGGCCTACTTAATTTAATGCAGCAACAAATTATTTTACGGTGTACTAGGATCATTTAAAGTTAATTGACAAAGTTGCTGCTCCTGTCCTCTGGCTGTGGGTCTGAGGAAGAGCTGAACTGATGTCCTCCACAACCCAAGGGCCAGCTCTTCTGCCTGGGTATAACGGGGGTGCAGGACCACCACCTGTTTGTTTTTCTTTTCTTTTTTTTTTTCTCATCCTTTTTCTTGGTTGCTTTTATAAACAGGCAAACATTTATTAGCAGTGTTTTTTTTTATAAGAGATTAGTATAAGTAGTACAAATTACCATTATGTAGAATATTCTAGTACTTCACTTTTACTTGTTCCCATGTTCTAGTAGTGGGTGGTGACTCTGACATTACTATGAACAAAGTTATTAATATTTAGAAATTATTAAAATATAAAATGTACACTGTAATAACTGATAAAAACATCTAACATGGTCACTACAAACTTAATTTGTCTGCTACTTTTTGCCAGCCCTCTCTCCTGGCTTTTGCACATTTGAGGTGAACATTTTTTATTAAATTTTTAAATTCTGCATATCCTTCAAGCAATAACTCTTGCTCTGCTGCTGTGAAAAACTGCACGCGCACTTTGGCCACGGTGAGCAGCCAATAGCAGCGTTGCTGATCAATGTTTCTACTATCGATACATATCCCTTTTTAACCCAGCGCATGAACGCGCAATTATCTCAGATAACTCAATCCAGCAATACTAATCATAACCGGCAGGAGTGTTCGAAGAACCAAATTAGCCGGATCATGATGAGCACGATGATATTATCTTGGATGTCTCGTTTGATCTCGGATGTTTTAAGCAACGTACGAAGAACGGGCCCCAGGGGCCCTCCTCCATCTCTGTTTTCATCTACCTCCCCTATACCACTTCCTGCTCTCCTTTTTCTCATCCACCTCTTCTCCTCTTCCTTTCCTCCTTTGTAAGTAGCCATTTACTTTAAAGTGGCGTGTGTGTGTGTGTGTGTTGGATGTGTGATTGCCCTGCACTGCCTACTTTATACTGGGTGTGATCTTAAATTGACATCTCGTCTATCTGTATTACTTTTTTGTCTTTAAAGGCCATTGCACACTGAGTCCGAAATTTTCGTATGCGTTTTTTCGTATTCGTGATTCGGTGGCTCTGAAATGTCAAAACACCATTCAAACACCATTCAAACTGCTTGCTACGGATGCGAAAAACGCAGAAAATGGAACCTGATTTGATTTTTTTTATGACGGACAAAAGTTTCGGAGGCAGTGTGCAAGCGTGATTGACATAACGTGAGGTCGTATTTATTTTTTAACGTGCGAAAATTTCGGATGCGAATTTCAGACTCAGTGTGCAATGGCCTTAACTCTCTTCTTCCTCCTTTGTCTTTCCTTCTCTTGCATAGCATGCTTGCTCTCTTGGTCACTGTTTAACTTTTAAGTAGTGATTTAAGATTGGAGGTAGCTCACCAAGGGGCCGTTCACATATCGCGTCTTTTGTGCGTTCGAGTTCGTTATTTCAAATGTATGCGCATTTGACCACAAATTTTAGCTTCGGACCAAGGCTGTATCTCAGTACTAGTTTTATTTGATCTTAGTGCTGCGTTCGATTCTATAGATCACACAATACTCTTAGATCGACTACAAAATTATACAGGTGTTCAAGGACAAGCATTAAGCTGGTTCAGGTCATACTTATCTGACCGCTACCATTTCGTCTACTCAAATGGAGAAAAATCGATCATATGGAGTGCCGCAGGGATCTGTGTTAGGCCCTTTATTATTCTCAATATATATGCTGCCACTTGGTAATATTCTAAGGAAACATGGAATTAGTTTCCATTGTTATGCCGATGACACTCAAATATATATTTCATCACGGCCAGATGAATACGCTAAATTATCCAAATTGACAGATTGTGTTAAAGATATAAAAGATTGGATGATGCGTACTTTTCTTTTACTAAATCCAGACAAGACAGAGGTAATACTTATCGGTTCTAAAAACCGTCCACAAAACCTGTCACAGCACAACTTCAACATAATAGGATGCCCTGTTACTTTATCCGCTACAGTAAAAGACCTGGGTGTTATATTAGACTGCAACCTGTCTTTTGAAAAGCATATTTCATATGTTACAAAAACAGCCTTTTTCCACCTTAGAAACATTGCTAAGCTACGTAATATGCTATCAGTCTCTGACGCAGAAAAGTTAGTTCATGCATTCATGACCTCGAGACTAGATTACTGTAATGCTTTATTAGCTGGTTGTCCTGCATCTTCAATAAACAAGCTACAGTTAGTCCAAAATGCAGCCGCTAGAGTTCTTACTAGATCAAGAAAATATGATCATATAACACCGATTTTATCATCACTTCATTGGTTACCTATAAAGTTCCGTATTAATTACAAGGTATTGCTTCTGACTTATAAAGTTCTAAATGGTTTAGCTCCAGTCTATTTAACGGATCTTCTATCGCCCTACAATCCATCGCGCTCTTTAAGATCACTAAATTCGAGGCTTCTGGTCATTCCTAGGATTTCCAGATCTACCAAAGGAGGGAGAGCATTTTCACATTAAGCTCCGAAGCTCTGGAATAGCCTTCCTGATATTGTTCGTTGCTCAGACTCGCTCTCCCAGTTTAAAACTAGACTAAAGACGCATCTCTTCAGCCAGGCATTCATATAAATGTTTTATCTTACAGTTACTGTAAATCTGGCCTCTAGTTCATAAACGCCAGAGGAGAACTGGCCCCCGACTGAGCCTGGGTTCTCCCAAGGTTTTTCTTTCTCCATTGGGTCACCTGATGGAGTTTTAGGGCACTATTGGGTCACTTGATGGAGTTTTTCGGTTCCTTGCCACTGTTGCCGTTGGCTTGCTCAGTTGGGGATATTCAAATTAATTAACCAATCATACCATTGATCAGCTCTACCAAACTTGGATGTCTTTTTTCCAGTAATAAACAAACATTGTTAAGTTGTTTTGATTGATACTGTGAAGCAGCTTTGATACAATCTGTATTGTGAAAAGCGCTATATAAATATATTTGACTTGACTTGAATTAAACATTATTTAGTTTGAACCATAACATTTTATTCGGTGCTGACAACTGTCAATAGCTTGTACACCAACCCAGTAACTTCATTTTAAAAGATTATTCACCCCAAAATGAACATTTCCTGATAATTTAGTCACCCCAATGCCATTCAAGATGTTCATGTCTTTCTTTCTTCAGTAGAAAAGAAATTAAGTTTTTTGAGGAAAACGTTTTAGGATTTTTCTCCACACAATGGACTTCAATTCCAATCAAAATGTTGAAGTCCAAATCAAATCAATGGGTCTTATCTAGCGAATCGAATAGTCATTTTCTAAAAAAATAAAATAATAATAATGATAATAATATACTTTCCAACGTGATGATGTAATGCCCGGCGTGTCACAGACTAGCACAAGACGAACAATTGTTGTTAAAAAGTATACTTTTTTTGTCTTTTTTTTTTTTTTAAATGACTCGCTAAATAAGACCCTATCCTCAGCTGTGATTGAGGAGAGCCATTTGAAGCACTTTAAAGCCCTTTGAAACTACATTGATTTGGACTTCAACATTTTGGTTGCAATTCAAGTCCATTGTATGGAGAAAAATCCTAAAATGTTTTCCTCAAAAAACTTAATTTCTTTTCCACTGAAAAGACAAAAATCGTTTTTGGAATAATAATAAGGTGAGGTGAGTAATCATGCATGTGACTATTGTGTGAATGATTATTTTTTTACTGTATGTCGATATTTTTTTACTGATCTCCTTAATGTGTACCAACTAATTGTGATATTCGGAGCTTGAAGAATATGATGTGGCCGTTTTTTTTGCGCATAAAACTGCTATCAGGTAACGTTACCATAATAGTTTCTGAATGCCTAAAAGACGATTTGTTTGTCCCGAATGTAAGAGTTATGGTTTTCTATTTACCATTTTCACTGATGCATTCTCCTCTGTTGGCATTGGTTTAGAAATTATTAAGGTTAACTTTACAAATCTGGTGAAATGGCGGACATTTACAGTTAAAGGTTTACCTTTGCCTAGTGTCTACTGCCATCATTGTTGAGAGAGGTATTGCAATGGATAATATGCAGAACCTGCCTCAGGCAATTTGCATCTATTTTGGTCTGTCTTTAAATTTAGATTTCGCAAAAGAAATAAACACTTTTAACTTCATTCAGAAATTGATGCTTGGTTTGGGACAGAACAAACACGTACCAAAACTGCAATCTCTGAATTTTGATGAAATCTGACAGCTTTCTGTCCCTCCATTGACCACAACGTCATTGCAACTTAGTAAAAACATCGTTAAAATAGTCCATGTGACTACACTAGGTCAACCTTGATGTAGCAGGAAGGGTTGTTACCCCTCCTACTTTCTACGTCATCGTTTAGGGTTTGGCCAATGGCCAGTGTTCTGGTGCGTATAAGAGCACAAGCTACTAGTTCTTTGGTGTGCGTCATTATCCGGGGTCGTGATGTCATCTATGCGCCCTGCTGCTTCTGCTGGGTTCAGCGTAATGTGCTGCGTGTAAAATTGTCCGAAGCTGTTTATCACTGACGGTGCGGTTGGTGAGTCTATGGGCTTGTTTGGAGAGTTGAATGTGGACATTTGAGACAGGTAAGAGGAGTTTTGTAAGCGAGGTGGCTCATAGATGAAGTTTATGGTCTGCCTTGACGAGGCGAGTAATCTGACTGATCTGTATGCTTAGTGTACGATTTATCGGCGCTTCAGGCCAACGAGCTTGTCGGAGACCTTCGCCTCTATCGATCACTTAGTCTGGGGATGGTGATTCTGGGACAGCGTGCTTGGTTGTGAGTATACTGTCTGAGCGTAAGTCAAGGGAGAATAACTCTCAGTGTAACACCTCTCTGTTTGATTCTTTTAGGCATACGATAAGGACGATACCGACCTTCTGAACGAGTACTATCTGCCCTGTGTTTCACTATAAGACTTTGTCCGCGCCGTGCCTCATCAACTGCTGTTCTGTTTGGGGGGAGTCAATTGTCGAGGAACTGTTTGTGTAGGAACTGTTCTGTATGGGAACGTTTCTATTTAGGTTCTGTTTTGTATGTGTATTATGTTGTCCCGAGTGAGTCGTTTTGAGTGAACTGCTCATGTGAACTGTTCAGGTGAACCTTTCCAAGTGAACTGCCTTAAGCGAGCCGCTCAAGTGAGCCATTTCCAGTGAACTATTTCCAGTGAACCGTTTCTAGTGAAGGATGACTCTGTGTCCATATATGTGTTGAGTTTATATTTCTTTTTTTGGGTTTACTCTCTTAATCATGTGAGATTGAGGATTTATGAGTTTGTGTTTTGCTTCAAATCAATTTATTGTACTAGTAAGTTGATGTGTATGTACATTTCATGTGATTTGTCATTGTTATTTTGTTTTATTATTATTTTGGTTTGCATAACACTACCTGTCTATGTCCTTTTGTTCTTTCTTTCTTTTTGTTTGTTAACAGGGCCTGGGCGCCCGGGGGCAGAGGAGAAGACAATTAGGTGGTAGGGTCCTCACTGTGTGCTGTGGTCTTCTTGGACATAATTCGTGGAGTGTGTGCTGTGCTGTGGTGTGTACACTGAATAGAGTGCTCTTTCTAGAGGTGATACCTTGAGACTGCCCTCGGGGTAACCCAGGCTCCCCTGCTGTCCACTGTGGAATCCATGAAATTGGAGATAGTGATTGCTGGTCAACGCTTATTATAGAAATTAACAGTTTTTTAACCATTAATAAAATATATGTATTTTCCAATTACCTATGTCTCTGACTCCAACTGTGGTTAGGATCTGTGCTTGCCTTAGGGGGGTGTTATAGTAAATTCTTGGGGTGAAATTCCCCAGGTGGCGTAGTCGGAAATCTTAAACTGAGTTGAGCGTGAGCACAAATTGTTGTTCCGCCCAGTGTCACATAAAATAGAGCTGCCGCTCCCGCACCACTTTGCCACATTAATATTATGAAGCGACGAGAATACTTTTTATGTGCAAAAATTGTGAAACTATTCACAATGATTTTTTTTTCATAAAGCAAAAAATATATATACACTCACCTAAAGGATTATTAGGAACACCTGTTCAATTTCTCATTAATGCAATTATCGAATCAACCAATCACATGGCAGTTGCTTCAATGCATTTAGGGGTGTGGTCCTGGTTAAGACAATCTCCTGAACTCCAAACTGAATGTCAGAATGGGAAAGAAAGGTGATTTAACCAATTTTGAGCGTAGCATGGTTGTTGGTGCCAGACGGGCCGGTCTGAGTATTTCACAATCTGCTCAGTTACTGGGATTTTCACACACAACCATTTCTAGGGTTTACAAAGAATGGTGTGAAAAGGGAAAAACATCCAGTATGCGGCAGTCCTGTGGGCGAACATGCCTTGTTGATGCTAGAGGTCAGAGGAGAATGGGCCGACTGATTCAAGCTGATAGAAGAGCAACTTTGACTGAAATAACCACTCGTTACAACCGAGGTATGCAGCACAGCATTTGTGAAGCCACAACACGCACAACCTTGAGGCGGATGGGCTACAACAGCCGAAGACCCCACCGGGTACCACTCATCTCCACTACAAATAGGAAAAAGAGGCTACAATTTGCAAGAGCTCACCAAAATTGGACAGTTGGAGACTGGAAAAATGTTGCCTGGTCTGATGAGTCTCGATTTCTGTTGAGACATTCAGATGGTAGAGTCAGAATTTGGCGTAAACAGAATGAGAACATGGATCCATCATGCCTTGTTACCACTGTGCAGGCTGGTGGTGGTGGTGTAATGGTGTGGGGGATGTTTTCTTGGCACACTTTAGGCCCCTTAGTGCCAATTGGGCATTGTTTAAATGCCACGGCCTACCTGAGCATTGTTTCTGACCATGTCCATCCCTTTATGGCCACCATGTACCCATCCTCTGATGGCTACTTCCAGCAGGATAATGCACCATGTCACAAAGCTCGAATCATTTCAAATTGGTTTCTTGAACATGACAATGAGTTGACTGTACTAAAATGGCCCCCACAGTCACCAGATCTCAACCCAATAGAGCATCTTTGGGATGTGGTGGACCGGGAGCTTCGTGCCCTGGATGTGCATCCCACAAATCTCCATCAACTGCAAGATGCTATCCTATCAATATGGGCCAACATTTCTAAAGAATGCTTTCAGCACCTTGTTGAATCAATGCCACGTAGAATTAAGGCAGTTCTGAAGGCGAAAGGGGGTCAAACACAGTATGGTGTTCCTAATAATCCTTTAGGTGAGTGTATATATATATATATATATAT
This sequence comes from Semotilus atromaculatus, assembly GCA_031834385.1. Lineage (NCBI taxonomy): Eukaryota > Metazoa > Chordata > Actinopteri > Cypriniformes > Leuciscidae > Semotilus > Semotilus atromaculatus. The sequence continues at coordinate 34,217,179 of JAULUF010000015.1, read as the reverse complement.
ATAATATATACACAGTGTTTTACAATACAGACAGTAGATTTATAAACAGTGCGTAACCATTCAACCCGTCTGGTAATGTACACAGCTTATGGTTATGTTTGTGAGGTATTAAGAAATGTCAAAAATGGGGACCAGGTGTCTTCAAAGGCTGATATATTATTTATTTTTTTCACAATGATTTATAATAGATGATTGATAGTATCGTATTTGCCGCACTACAAGGCGCACTTAAAAGCCTTTAATTTTTTCAAAAAACGACAGTGCGCCTTATAATCCGGTGCGCCTTATATATGGATCAATTGGTTGATTGGATTACCGGTAATTGGTTAATAACGCTCTGGATTATAAGGCGCACTGTCAAAATGTTTCAGTGTGAAAAACCAATAATAATAATAAATATTTAATAATAATAAAATGTTTCAGTACGACTGGTAAACTACAAAGCCGCACCGCTTGCAGCATTACGGCTACCGTAGTCAGTAAAAACCGGTACTGTGCTGTGTGTGTATAAAGACCTCAAAATGGCACCTGTCAAGAGACACGCTTACGACGCAGAGTTTAAAATCAAGGCTGTCGGTCACGCAGTAGAATATGGGAATAGAGCAGCAGCGAGAGAATTTAACATTAATGAATCAATGGTACGGAAGTGGAGGAAGCAAGAAAATGACCTGCGCCAAGTAAAAAAGACTAAACAGAGTTTCCGAGGGAACAAAGCGAGATGGCCACAGTTAGAGGACCAACTCGAACAGTGGGTTGTTGAACAGAGAGCCGCAAGTAGAAGCGTCTCTACAGTCACTATTCGAATGAAGGCAACAGCACTAGCACGGGACATGAACATCGATGAATTTCGAGGCGGTCCTTCTTGGTGCTTTCGTTTTATGAAAAGACGTAATCTCTCCATCCGCACACGAACTACCGTCTCGCAGCAACTGCCAAAAGATTACCAAGAAAAGCTGGTCTCTTTCCGCGCATACTGCAAAAAGAAGATCACTGAAAAGAAGATCCGGCCAGAGCACATCACCAACATGGACGAGGTTCCACTCACCTTTGATATTCCCGTGAACCGCACTGTGGAGAAAACGGGGACCAGTACGGTGTCTGTACGCACCACAGGGAATGAGAAGTCATCCTTTACTGTAGTTCCCCTTCAGGGACTACCGCTGCGTGTAATCGCAGTGGGAACGCCCCCCCAGTGTAACGCGTCTGAAGAATGAATGGAATCAGTCAATGGAGAGATGGAGCATCACAGCGAGTGACGTCATCGACCAGGAAGCTATAAATATCCCCTGAATACACAAGCCGCCAGCTTCTGTTACTTCAGCAAGCGCTCTGTGTGTGTCTGGAATATTTCGATTGTGTTTGTCTGTTCTAGTCAGGAGTTTATCACTATATATATATATATATATATATATATTAGGGCCGGGACTCGATTAAAAAAAATTATCTAATTAATTAGAGGCTTTGTAATTAATTATTCGAAATTAATCGCATTTTAATCGCATAAATATTTGACCTGAGAACAGTGTGAAGTAATTTTTTTCACATGGATTTTTAGTATACCATTGAATAATGATGACTGAATACATAAGCTTAAGCAACAAAATATTGTTTATTTTTGTTCAACCAAGTCCAGCAGACCAGTGCAATTTTTGCCATTAAATGTAGCAATAGCATATTTAGAAATATAGTAGGCCTACATTTTAGAAATTCGGGTAGCCTATAGGTAGGAAGACCTGTAAACTGTTTTTTTAAGTTAAAAAAGGTTTCCAGGGTGACGCGTCAGGCTTGGCACGTGATTCACCACAGCCAAAATAGCGCTGCATGACAGATGTAGCGCTTTTATTTCTAAATATTAAAAACTTGCTTACCATGTCATCAACTTTTTTCTTTTCCGATTCTCAAATATGTGTAAGTGAGTTTGTTTTGTTGTTTAAAAAATCTTTATAAATTATCTTGATCTGTAACGTGAGATGGGCGCCGTGTTTTGGCCGCAGTTCAGAGATTCCTGTCTGTTGGATTTATTACAGCGCGTGAATTCATCAGTTTCTCCCGAAATACATGAAAGTAAGTGGCCGGTGAACTGGGAGAATATAGTTGACTTTATAATTATTTACACTGTGTGTCTGATATGAATAAAAACCGTCGCCAAATATATTTTCCTGGGTTGTTATTGCTGCTTCCATAGACACCATTGTGTATTTTACAAACTATAAATGTGTTTTGCTATAAATTATAATTAAATGTCTAAAACCTAAAATAAATATGTGGTTAAAAACACTGAACAGTTGTGATCGCCTATGACAAGCGCTGAGCGCGTCCGTCTTTGGCTCTGCTCAGCCACAGCGCGAAAGCACAGTTTGAATCTGGCAGTGATGTCACTTCACTGTACATTCGCTCCTTAGTGGTCAGCTGGTGCAGAGCGAGACGAAATCACAATTGCTGATGAGATATAGGAAAATATCTAGTGGAAAATGAGAATGTTATTCATCCAGTGAGAAACGTTCCGTGGTGCAAAAATAAGCGATTAAAATCAGTTATCGCGTCAATTAACGCGTTAAAGTCTGTAATTAATTAATCTTAATTAACGCGTTAAAGTCCCGGCCCTAATATATATATATATAAAAAAAACAATATGAGTGAGCAGTATAGAAAGTGTGTTCCCCCCTGTACTCGATACATCACGGGTGGGGATTCACACGAGCTATGTGTTGCTTGTTTGGGAGTGCAGCATGCCCAGTCGGCTCTCGAGGGGGTTGATTGTGTGCATTGCGAGCGCTTTCCTATGAGAACTCTGCGCTCGCGGCGATCACTCTTCGAGGAGAGCGGTATGCTGCGAGCTCCCCAAGGCTCGGGTCCCGCTTCTGTTGAGGCAGAGCGGCGGCGCTTGTCTTGGGGTTCGCAGATGGATCTCACTGGCGACGTTGAGACGGGCCCCGCCCTATCTCAGCCATCTCCGGCGGGATCCAGTGCCTCTCACCCGGCTCTGGAAGCACGCGCTGCGGCGGTTACTTCTGCCCGGGTAGAGGCACATGATGATGTTGAACTGAGATTATCCAGTTCTGAGGAGCTGGATGTCGAAAGTGTTGCATCAGAAGAAACGAGTTTCTCACATTATACTGCTAATGAGGAAGGGCTGATGGATGTGTTATCTCGGGCTGTTGAAAAGCTCAGCATCGAGTGGCCAGCTGATAGGCAGGAGTCTAGAAGTAAAAGCAAACTAGACGATAGATTTCTGTCTGCACGACCTCAGCCTTCTCGTCGGTGCTTACCATTCTTCCCAGACCTTCACACTGAGGTTTCTAAGACCTGGGTTAGACCTGTTTCTAGCAGAATTTACACTAATCAGTCTAATGCTTATGGAAACATTTTTAGTGCTAAATCTGCGGGGTATGTGACGATGCCGAAGGCGGAGGAGACGCTCGCTAGCTATCTCTCTCCTGCTTCGTCTTCTTCACTTAAAGCACCGACTCTTCCATCAAAGCCTTTAAAAAATACTTCTGTGCTCGTAGGGAAGGCTTACTCGGCGGCTGGTCAGGCGGCTGCATGTATGCATACTATGGCCATTTTGCAGGCTTATCAAGCCGACCTGCTTAAAGATGCTTGTGAAGGGGGGGAAATTTCTGCTGATATGATCAATGAGCTAAGGCAGACCGCTGATCTCACTCTTCGGGCCACCAGGGAGACAGCTAAATCTATCGGTCGGTCTATGGCAGCCATGGTGGCCAGAGAAAGGCATTTATGGTTGAGTCAAACTTCTATGAAAGAAAAAGATAAATCTCTCCTTTTAAATGCTCCAGTTTCGCCTGCAGGTCTCTTTGGTGACGCTCTTCACTCTGTCACTGAGAGGTTCCAGGAAGAGAAAAAACAGGCGGCTGCCTTTCATAAATTTATTCCCCTCAAAGTATGTGTCGCTGGGGCTGCTGAGCGAAAAGGGCAGTCTCAGCCGCCGGGTTCCTTGTCTAATAGAGCGCAGCAGAAGCAGAGTGTCGCGTCTCGTGCCCCTCCGCAGAAAAACTGGAGGGACGAGGCGGGGCGCTCTCCGGCGCGGCCTTCTCGGGGCAGGGCTGATCTGAGGACAGTCATTGTCGCCAGGAAGGCCGCGTCTAAGAAATCCTGACGTGCTGAACGTCAGGACTCTGAGGGTGGTCCCCATCGTGAAAGACCTGAGTTCACCACACAAGATCATGGTGCCCTGTCTTTCTCGATGCCCTCAGGGGTCTGTTCTACGAACCCTGCCTATACAGGGCGTAGAGAGACTCGGCGAGCGTTTTCCCGAGGGACGCTCGCCCCCTCCGAGGAGGGTTGTGGAGTGCTCAGACCAGCTGTTTCCTGCCAGTATGTTACAGGGCGCTGTGTCTGTCACTCGGGATGTTCATCCAGAGGCCAGCCTCGAGAGGCTGGTTCCCTTAGTAGAGTTCCTGGCGGAATGGGAAATGCTTCCCAATGTTTCTCAGTGGGTCCTGAATATTATAAAGAACGGGTACGCTATTCAGTTCAGAACGCGTCCACCTCGGTTCAGTGGGGTTCTGCCCACGGTGGTGGGCCCCGAGCAGGCTCTGGTATTAGAACAGGAGGTAAAAACTCTGCTACTAAAGGGAGCTATAGAACGAGTTCCTCCGCCCAGCAGGGAGTTAGGATACTACAGCCGGTACTTCATCGTTCCGAAGAAAGATGGAGGGTTGTGTCCCATTTTAGATCTGCGTCTTTTAAATCGCACTGTAGGGAAGCTCAAGTTCAAGATGCTCACTCTCAAACAGATTGTGTCACAAATCAGATCAGAGGACTGGTTTGTCACGATAGATCTAAAGGACGCTTACTTCCATGTATCTATCCTCCCTCAACACAGGAAGTTCCTGAGGTTCGCTTTCGGGGGCGAAGCATACCAATATCGGGTTCTTCCGTTCGGCCTAGCATTGTCACCCCGCACGTTCACGAAGTGTATGGATGCAGCCATAGCCCCTCTGAGGCTGCAGGGCATCCATATTCTAAACTAAATAGACGATTGGTTAATTCTAGCTCAATCGGAACAACAGGCGGTTCGGCATCGAGATGTCGTTCTTGCTCACATCAAGAGTTTGGGGTTGAGGCTCAACGCCAAGAAGAGTGTTCTTTCTCCATTACAGAGAACCACTTTTCTCTGTGTAGTGTGGGATTCGACGACGATGCAGGCACAATTGTTACCTGCTCGTATTGCTTCGATTCTCGCCGCAGTAGAACAGGTCAAGCTAGGCCAGTCACTCACTGTAAAACAGTTCCAGAGGTTGTTAGGTCTCATGGCAGCTGCGTCCAACGTGATACCTTTTGGCCTCTTGCACATGAGACCGTTACAGTGGTGGCTCAGAACCAAGGGGTTCTCCCCGAGGGGAAATCCGCTTCGCAGGATCGTGAGTTCGCGACGGTGTCATCGCTCCCTGATCATGTGGAAAGATCCTTGGTTTCTGTCCCAAGGTCCTGTGTTGGGAGCTCCTCGTCGTCGCGTAATGCTAACGACAGATGCCTCTCTCACGGGTTGGGGGGCGATCATGAGTGGTCGCCCAGCTCAGGGTCTGTGGGGAGACCATCACCGTCTATGGCACATAAATTGTCTAGAGATGTTGGCAGTGTTTCAGGCTCTGAAACATTTCCTCCCAGACCTGAGGGGCCATCATGTTCTTGTCCGGACAGACAACACATCGGTGGTCTCTTATATCAACCATCAGGGGGTCTGCGTTCTCGCCCGCTTTACAAACTGGCACGTCAGATCCTTCTATGGTCCCAGGGGAAAATTCTCTCTCTCAGAGCTATTTATCTTCACCCCGAAGTGGTGGAGCTCCTATGGGAACATTTCGGTCGTGCCGAGGTAGACCTATTTGCGTCCCAAGAGACATCACACTGTCCAATGTGGTTCTCTCTCAGCCAGCCAGCCCCACTGGGGTTGGACGCGATGGTACATCCGTGGCCGAGGTCACGTCTGTACGCTTTTCCCCCAATTGCTCTGCTCCCGGGAGTTCTGGAGAGGGTTCGCCGAGACGGGCTCAGTCTCCTGCTAATAGCCCCGTTCTGGCCGGCCCGAGTATGGTTTGCGGACCTAGTGTCTCTCCTCGACGGCTCTCCCCTGGAGATACCGATCAGGAGAGATCTGCTCTCTCAGGCGAGTGGGTCGATCCTTCACCCCCGCCCAGAACTATGGAGGCTGTGGGCTTGGCCTCTGAGGGGGCCCAGCTCATAGATTCTGGTCTCTCGACTGAGGTTGTTGAGACCATCCTCCAATCCAGAGCTCCTTCCACGAGGAAGTTATATGCTGCGAGGTGGAAACTTTTCACCTCTTGGTGTGGAGAGCGCCAGCAGGACCCAGTTAACTGCCCGGTTGGTACAGTGCTGGATTTCCTGCAGGACCGTTTCTCCACAGGGTTATCTCACTCCACACTGAAGGTGTATGTGGCGGCCTTAGCTGCTTACCACGCCCCTTTAAGTGGAGGTTCCCTAGGGAGACACCCACTTATATCTCGCTTCCTTCGTGGCACCTTGAGGCTGAGGCCTGCAGTTCGCACGAGGGTACCAGCTTGGGATCTGGCCATCGTCTTAGAAGGTCTCTCCCTAGCTCCTTTCGAGCCCATTGAGGAAGTTTCGGAAAAGTTTCTTACTCTAAAGACTATCCTTCTTCTCGCTATCTCATCTCTAAAAAGAATTGGAGATATTCAAGCACTTTCGGTGGCTCCCTTGTGCCTGGAATTTGCTCTTGGTATGGTTAAGGCCTTTCTCTGCCCGAGACCAGGTTATGTTCCTAAGGTACCAACTACTTTTGTTAGACCTATAGTTCTGCAGGCTTTCTGTCCTCCGCCTTTTCTGACGTCAGACCAGGAGAAACTTAATTTGCTGTGCCCCGTTAGGGCTTTAGATGCTTATGTCCACAGAGCTGCCCTGTGGAGGAGATCGGAACAACTGTTTGTCTGTTTTGGGTCACCTAAGAAAGGGTGTCCTGCATCTAAGCAAAGGATGAGTAAGTGGGTGGTCGAGGCCATCTCACTTGCTTACGGTTCGACCCATCAGCCTTCACCTTTGGCTGTAAGGGCTCATTCCACTAGGAGTATGGCTGCCTCTACAGCTCTTCTTTCAGGAGCTTCTCTTCAGGACGTTTGTGATGCGGCAGGCTGGTCCTCACCGCACACTTTCAGATTTTATTCCCTTGACCTTAGCTCCACTCCCGGGGCTCAGGTTCTCTCGTCGGTTTGTGTCTACACACGACGGGGATTTGTTCGTATGGGGATGTGGGTATTGCGTTCCCACTGCGATTACACGCAGCGGTAGTCCCTGAAGGGGAACGTCCCGGGTTACGTATGTAACCCTAGTTCCCCGAAGGGACGGACGCTGCGTGTCCTGCCATACTCTCGCCATCCCCTTGGGTCGCTTGCTTCAGTAACATTAGAAGCTGGCAGCTTGTGTAATCAGGGGATATTTATAGCTTCCTGGTCGATGACGTCACTCGCTGTGACGCTCCATCTCTCCATTGACTGATTCCATTCATTCTTCAGACGCGTTACGCTGGGGGGCGTTCCCACTGCGAATACACGCAGCGTCCGTCCCTTCGGGGAACTAGGGTTACATACGTAACCCGGGACGTTCTCGCCTGCCAGGCTAATGGCCAGAAACTTCCACCCATGGTTATTTTCAAGAGGAAGACCTTGCCAAAAGAAAACTATCCAGCCGGCGTCGTCATCAAAGTTAACCCGAAGGGATGGATGGATGAGGAAAAGATGAGTGAGTGGTTGAGAGAAATTTACGTCAAGAGACTGGGTGGCTTTTTCCACACAGCTCCGTCCCTATTGATCTACGACTCCATGCGCGCCCATATTACTGATGCTGTCAAAAAACAAGTGAAGCAAACTAATTCGGAGCTTGCCGTCATTCCGGGTGGATTAACTAAAGAACTCCAGCCGCTAAATATTGGTGTCAACAGGGCGTTCAAAGCTAGACTGCGAACTGCGTGGGAGCAGTGGATGACAGAAGGTGAACACACGTTCACCAAGACGGGGAGACAGCGCCGGGCGACTTACGCCACTATCTGCCAATGGATCGTGGATGCCTGGGCTGATATATCAGTCTCAACTGTGATCTGAGCTTTCACGAAGGCAGGAATAATCTCAGAACTGCCAGGCAACAGCAGCGACACTGACTCGGATAATAACGAGAGGGAGCGGGGCAGGTTGGATGCCGTAGTCGCCCAACTGTTCAATTCGGACACTGAAGAAGAAGAATTCGAGGGATTCGTGGACGGGGAATGAACTGAAAAAGTGAGCTTTACGTGTTATACGTAACTGAACAATGTTGAGTATGCACTAACGTTTGATTTAGTGGTAACAGACTGTTTCTTTTACTACGGTAAGTTACGTGTTTACTGAATTAGGGAAAAGTTCCCCTCCACGTTTGGGAGAAGAGTGAGCAAGGCTGGGAGATATTGTTAATATACGTAACTGAACAATGTTGAGTATGCACTAACGTTTGATTTAGTGTTATCAGACTGTTTCTTTTACCGTACTACGGTACGTGTTTACTGAGTTGTCAGAACGCTTAATAAAGTTTGACTTTATCTGACTGTTTTGTTGACATTCCCTTTATCTAGTGGATGTGTAACGCAAACCCAGTCAAATGTTTGACAGCAGTATCTTATGCGCCTTATAATCCGGTGCGCCCTATATATGAAAAAATGTCTAAAATAGGTCATTCATTAAAAGTGCGCCTTATAATCCGGTGCGCCTTATAGTGCGGAAAATACGGTACTTAATTTATTGGAGTAAAGCTTACTTGCTCTTTTTAAGGCAATCGGTTTGCATGGTTTTAACAAGTAAACTGGATTGCTTTTGATTTCCATTACACGAGAGTAGATGTTAAAACTTCATGCTGATTTGTACTCGGCTTTAGCCAAGATAAGCAACACTAAGACGTAGCTTTACAGTAAACTATGCTTCTCCATCCATTTACGCTTCTTTCCATATGAGGGTGTGACTCCCCTTCTGTCCGGCGTTAACGGCTGCAGTGTACTTGGCGCGTCAGCACACACGACGGCTGCAACTACAGTGTGGTCTCCCTAGTGGACCAGCACGACAACAGTCTGGATTGAGCCGAGTAGGGGACATCTCTAGGGTCTTCAAGTGGGCACCTTCCGTCCTCAGTGTTTCGTCGACTAGCCCACGACACCTCAAGACGGCTCGACAGTGACTCTGGCGTCCCAGAGTCACCCCCCTCCGTCCCCCACTCAACTCAGCCCAGCTTACTGACCTCTACATCCCTCCTGCTGCTGAGACCTAACCACAATCTCACAATCTCTCCGCAACCCAACCATACGCGGCAACCCGATTGACTAAGGCTGTCGAGCCCCACTGGTGCGTTAAAGCAGTTACAGTGGCAACGGTTCCGTATGGCATACCACGTACCGCAAAACACAATATCTGCCCAACCGCCCGTCATTCTATACTATACAACCTATACAAATTGTATAGTATACTATACAACCTATACTATACAACCTATACAAATAAACCAACAGACTCTTCAAGTTTTTCAAGAATTCTACGAAACCGTAGCGTGGCGGCCTGTACCTTGCCAGCTAGAATCTTTCCGTCTCAACCACAGCCAGTTGCTGCTCCTTTCTGCTGCTTCAGATAAGTTCTTTACTGTGCGACGCAACTCTTGGCCACTGAATCCGATGTCTCTGAGGAACCGGGTTGTAGAGTGTGCCACAAAACCTCGACAACCCACTTCCACTGGATAAACCTGGACTCTCCATCCTCGCTGTTCTGCTTCAGTGGCCAAATGAGCATACCGCAGTTTCTTCCTCTCATATGCCTCATCTACAGCATCCTCCCATGGCACTGTCAACTCTATCAGTTGAACAATGCGTGCTGATCCAGACCACAAAACAATGTCTGGTCGTAGGTTAGTGGTGGCAATCTCAGGTGGAAAAATAAGCCGTAGATCAAGATCAGCCAGCATCTTCCAGTCCCTAGAAGCTTCCAGTTGTCCTGGGCGAGAATTGGTGTTAACACCTTTTCTTGGTGGTTGCTCGCCTGGGCGGAGGAATGTTGTCTTCTGCGTGTAATGTTTTGCTAGAACAGGCGGCAACTGAAGTAAACTCAGTAATTCAAAGTTGTATGCAGAAACCATCAGAGTTAACAACTAGTATAAATGAGTACATCTAAACTAAATGATCAAGTACACTATACAAATTAGTTTTAAGTTACTGGAACTCTCTTGTAAGTGTACACTACTAGACATGCACTTGTTAGGACTACATACTATTCCTATTTCACTTTACTCGTTTTTTAACGAGTACAGAGGACAATCAAGATCTAGATTGATCAGTGAAGAGGACAGACAACATGTGGCTCAGCTGTCTGCAGCCAGGACAGCAGAATTGCAGGTTGGTCTCACTGTACACGATCCAATTGCATACATCCAGCCCAAATTTTAATATCAATGAATACTTATGATTGCAGGCACAGTTACAACGACTGACAATTGAAGAGAAGGATGAAGTACTCGAGATGGTAGTCACTCGTTTACCAGGTGTCCTTTTTGACATCATGGACTATAGGCAAGCTACACCCGGACCAGCTCCACCTAACAGTGGTCCTTTGACTTGGTGCACCTGTCTCAACTGCAGATTGATGCCTAGTGACATTGAGAACAGATGTTGTAGACAGGATCCAGCTGGCTGTGTCAGCAGAAGTGCACATTTGGAACTTTACATTTTGGATGAGGGCATCCTGCGGCTGGCTCGACAGACCTGGAACGACATCCTTGCACTGAATGACAGCCAAGACCCTGGAGCGGACAATCGCGAGTATCGATACTCAGCTTACCGGCAATTCTCCATCTGGCAACATGGCCGGCTCGGCACAGGCAATCGGGTTGTCATTCCATCCTGCTGTGTGTGGAGAATCCGAGAAAAATATCCTGACCCTTTTGGTAATTATGTTGGCTATAAAGAAGCTCCATTCAGACAATAAACAAGGAGTGAGCACATCATAAAATATGGCAACAAGTTATAGAAGAACTGGCTTTATTGTAAAAAAAAATATTCCTGTTTGTAAAAAATAAATAAATATACATTGACTATTTTTGTATTTGACTCTGTTCAGGGAGCTGATGGCATCTCCTAGAAAAAAAAAGATGAATGGTATTAGAACATTTAGAACAGTTTACTATGGAAAAGAAAAACAACACTGAAGTGATGTAACTAAAATAATGAATGAAAATAGATATCTTGCTTATATAAAAGAATAACAAGTTTTTCACAACAGACCTGCCCTCTTTGGACCTGTGACTGCACCAGATCTGCTGTAGGAGGGGGCACAATGCCAGACAGAGGTCCCAGTAACCGAGGGTTATCTGGTCTGTAGCTGCGTTTTCTTGGGAGTCCTCCTGCAGACTGAAGTCGTAATCCTAGAATTTTCATAAGCAGGTCAGGGATGTAACTGTAGTCTTTTGCCTCTTTGACTGCTTGTACCAGATAGCGCTGTGACTTCTTGCTGTACAGTCTTTTTTGCCTGCAGAATAAATTATATTACATTAGTGCTCTAAACATGCATTATATTGAAAAGTCATATAGCAATCACTTACATCACTTGGCCTTTGTTGTTGACATGTACTGGTCGGTTGTTGTGGTGGTTGTAGTCCAACGCCGCAAGAAATGTCCTGGCTTCATAGGCTTCAAATGAAAAGGCAAACCGCTTGCCAGCATACATGAGTATGTGGTTTTGGAAGGATTCTAGTTGTGAAGTTGTCCTAGGAAATATAATGAAATCAAATGACAATGGGTCATGGCCAGGAATGAATATTAATATTGAACAACGTAAAAATTGGATTATAATTGTCTATAGTAACATACTTTTTATTCAATTATTCAAATGGCCATACCTACAAAATAAACATTCTTACCGGAAGGTGAGAAACTTCTCAATATCCTTGAGCCATCTGCGGTTGAGCACAATTTGTGACAGAGCCACATGTGCTGTAGATCCAGGGGGTATGACCTCTCTTTCATCACCCAAAGGCCCATGGAGGCATCTGCCAAGGGCCCATTCATGTACTCCACTGACATGGTGGAGTACACCTCGCCACACACCCTAAAATACACAAATGTCTTTTACATAAACACCCCAGAACCTCTGTAATGTAATAGTAGAAGCAAAATTGACATCTATTACTACAGTACTTCACAATACTATTGCAAACACTTTGAAAGATCATACTCACCATAAACTCCTCTCTGTTGTTTGCAAGTTGACAAGCAAACCAAAAGTGGTTTACTATATCTTTTATCCAGGCAAGTATACTTTTTTGCCCTGACATCATCCCGGCCTGTTGAAAGAATTCAATTGTTTCAGTAATGTTTCATTACTGCATGTCACTCTCAACATGAAAATCATGTCACTCACAACATGAAGTCTCTTAGTGAGATTCTTTGCAGCATGCCAGACGTCAAGGGAATGTAAAACACCCTTCTCCTTGTATCTCCCCTTTTCTGGATCTGTTATGAAACAAACATTACATTACAAAAATGCAACCATCACCATCTCAAATTCAAAAAATATTCTTACGCATGAGTGAAGCAATCTGCACATGTGCGTCAGTTACTATTTCTTTGATGTTCAACTCCCTCAAAAGGACATCAAATGTTTTGATGAAGGCATCCTTCTCCATAGACGTGCTCTTCCTACCAACATGTCTTTTATCAACAGTGACAACGCTTATGATGTCTCGGCTCTCCAGCTCCATTGTAGTGTATGTGCAATACATGGCTGAGTGTCCTTATAGAACAATAACGAACATATGAATTTACATACAATACATACATACATGTATACATATTTAAAAAAAATTCAAGTAAAAAAAAAAAATTTAAACCACTGAAATACCTGGAGAGTCCATTCGTCCGTCAGCTAAAATACAAATACATATGTATGTTAGCTATTTGACAATTTGCGAACACGGTACATGCAATTTATTACTTACCAAGGACAACCACACTGTCTTTAGTCTGTAATCGGTTGATAATGAGACCCCTCTTCTCTGTCCAAAAGTCCCTTACAGCTGGCACGCAGTAAAAATGTTGTATCCCATAGTGTGTTGAAGATGACACCATTTTGATGTTCATATATTTGAAGAGGAGGGCAATCTTGGAGTAATTATTCCCAGACAATAGAATATTTGATGCAAGCATAAAGTCCCCTCCTTGCATCCCATGTTTGAACAAAGGTTGGCTGTTCCAGATCCACAACTTGTGTTGGTGTGGGCAAAACTATGCAGATAAAGAATAAGTATTACAAATGCCCATACATTGTATTCAACTTTATACTGTTGTTCATTATTATTTATAAAACATTGCATAGGCATTTGGTACTCACCCACTCCAATATAACCGCAGTGCCTCGCACACGCCACTGGACATTGAAAGGAGGACGGCCGTCACACTCCACTCCTGTGCTGTGGTTAATGTAGTTGTATTTGGTTACAGGCAGCTGAAGAAAAGTGGCCATTTGCATCAGGTTTTTGGTGTATGTAATACAGGCCTGCTGGTTAATTAGGTCACTCTCAGCAACCACACGCAGAAGGCTTGGAAAGTTGGAGATGCCTGATGCTGAATCCCCTGCATCTTCCTCAAGGTCTACTTCAGGTGTCTCATCCGCTGGCTCATCCCGGTCACAAATATCCATGACAGCTTCTTCAAGGCCAATGATGGGTAGGTCATCAGTCGGTTGCAGTATAGGAACACCAGTGCTGTGCAACAAAAAAAATATGCACTTTATTCATGCCTTTACCAGTTAAAGCCTGTAGGACTTTACTAGGCATTATGACATAACATAAAGCAAAGATATAGGTGGGACATAATCAGAGTCATATGGGTCTGTGTCCAGTTCTTCCTCAAACTCTATCCTGTACAAAAGATAAAATACATTATCTTAGAAAACAATATTTGAGAAGAAAAAAAAAACATAAACTGATGACCCCAAACAAAATAAATATTAGAATAGATAATTTGTAACTTACACACTATTTTCCAAATTGTAGAATTCCTGGTCATCCATGGAGATATCCTGTAGCTCGATAGACTTGAAACTACAGAAAAACAGAGTAAAAAACTAATGCAAAAGCTCTACACGTCACATTTCAAAATAAATGTGCTTACCTTTCTTCCAATAGCCCCAAACCTTCATCTTCTCTCAAAGGTTGTACTCCAGCAACCAGGAAGTCATCCCTGTTTACATAATATTATTACCCAGTAGTCATAATGGTTTGTCACTAAATGTACTGAGTTGAACACTACCCATTATACAAGTTTTATTCAACATCAGAAGGAGCAAGGGACATGGTTTATTTCTAAAATAGTCCCTGGAAGCAAACAAACCTATCAGACTCTCCTGCCGTGACTGAACTTGGTGGATGTGGTATTCCCAATATATTTGCAGTACTAGTAGATGCCTGATGATGAGGTGTAGATGTAGATGGTGCTACTACGGTCTCCTCATAGCTGAAAACAAGAAAGCCATTGTTACCATACAGAATAGAATGAGTACATGTACAGGTAATAATGATTATTACATCAGAGTAATATCTAAAATAGGATTAAATCAGAGCTAAACCAGGTCCAGACCCAGTAAAGTTTGCTTCTGAAGAAAGGTATTGTTTTACATAGAGTAACGTTATAATACATTGTTTCACCCACATACCTCATATATACTACATACAAAATGTACCACAATAACGGGAACAATTTACTATTTTTACCGAAAAAGACAATATAGCCAATGTAACGGCGTTCTTCCTTGTTGGTCAATGACATGAACACCTTAGCATGTTATCAATGGACACAAGGCTAACGTTACCAGTAGGCCATACACAAAAACATAGTTAGCATCTTTTATTGGATATGTTTTATGTTTCATGTTGTACTATTCTTCCGAACACAATTCCTAGTTTATGAAACTGATCACTAACAATGGTAGTAAAACCAATTCTGATTGTAACGTTACATGTATCTATAGCTTACGCTAAAGCATTAGCGCTACACATTTTACGCATCGTCGTTTGTTGTCATACATAGATTCGCCGTATCAAACATTAGAGACTGGGCTATATCTTACCGTTTTATCAAGAAAAAAGCCAACTGAGGATCCCGTTTGAGACCAAGAGCAGACCGGAGATCTCTCCATTTGTTGAATGCCTTGCCGAGGTTCACTCTCGTCTTACTCCGACGCTTGTCTGACTCCAATTTGGCCCTTTTGGTGGCACTAGACAAAATTTTTCTTTTCTTGACTTTACGTGGAGTTTGCGTTGGGGTTTGGAATGGACTACAAGCTCTCAAAATAACTAGTTCTTATATCAAGATATTTTAAACCAAACCTTTCCCTCAAAATAAGCCTGAAACTCTTAAAATGTTTATATATATATTCTAAAATCAAGATATTTTAAACCAAACCTTTCCCTCAAAATGAGCCTGACACTCTTAAAATGTGTATATATATTCTTAAATCAAGATATTTTAAAACAAACCTTTCCCTCAAAATAAGCCTGAAACTCTTAAAATGTTTATATATATATTCTAAAATCAAGATATTTTAAACCAAACCTTTCCCTCAAAATGAGCCTGACACTCTTAAAATGTGTATAAATATTCTTATATCAACTAACCACAAATAAATACTAGATTTTACTATTTTTGCATTGGTTTCAAGATATTTGTACTGCTTGAATCAAGTTAAAATATCTAAATTTACTTCATTTTTTCTTGTTTTAAGATTTTAAGAACTTTTTTTATTTGTCTTGTTTCAAGATGTCTTATCAAGTAAAATTTTCTCACCCCATTGGTAGATAATTTTGCTTGATTTTAGTTTTCTTTTCTTAATTTAAGTTTTTTTTTTTCTTATTTTTGTATGTCGATTTTTGCAGTGTATGCCTGGCCCTCGAAGGCAAATCTCAAGAATCGCCTGTGACGTGACGCTATTTGTATTTGAAAATACGCGTCCTTTAGATCTATCGACATAAACCAGTCCCCTTGGCAAACTTGCGCGAGGATTTTGCTGGTTGTGAGCATTCTGAACTTGCCATGGCGCTTTTTACGGCGCGGCACCACAACGGGTGGAAGTGTGGGCTCTGCGAAAAATGTCAGACGAGTCCTCAGAGTCGTCATGGGCAATAGCTCGCAATGATGGCAGCCGCCAGCAGTGAGAGCGAGGGCCGTGTGATCCTTACCAGATAACCAGGAAACACAGCATTCATACCAGGAAACATAGATAACATGGCGGTCCCCGTCGCTGAGTGCAGCTCGGCATGAGCCGCAGGATTTCGGCATCTTTAAAAATACGCTAGCTCTTTTAGAGAAAGTGTGCATCGTAGCGGCATACACACACTTTAGCAGAGTAAAGGATATAAACGCCGGAAAGCGCAGCAGGAACGGCGACTGAAGGCGGCAGATGCAGGCCGGCCTCAGATGCAAAGGGCTCGTCCTGCTGAGAAGGCTTATTTCCATGGCGCGGCTTCTTCACTCAGGATCCAGCGATGCTGGATGAAGCTTCGCTGAAGAGATGAAAAATCTGATCATATCAGCCCATCAAGCTGTATTTATAGGCCCAGGCCACGCCTCTTGTGGCGGGACGTGACGTGGAGGGCGCGGGATGCACCCATTGGATATGACATCACGAGAGGCCTCTCTCGATAGGCTGCTGCAGTTGCCGCAGGACAGCCAATAGGCACGCGAGCCGTCTGGCCTATGTCTGTATGCTGCCGCAGTGCGTTTTACATATATTAAAAATTAAGGTTAATTTTTTTGGCTTCAATATCTTGTGGAAAAGGGATTTTCCCCTAGCGTAAGATATTACGCAGTACGAGAGAACCTCTCGTAAGAGAACTAAAGGAGAAAAACAGACTGCCTATGTAAATGTTCTTTTTTGCTTTTTTGGATATCCAGGGTGGCAATGGCCAGAAAAGACATACATGTGACAATATTTCAGGTGGGGATCATCAACATTTGCTTCTTAGACATCTTAAAGACTGTAAAAATACAAAAGTTAGAAAACATATATCAATAGGGTCCATAGGGGAGGAGTTCCAGTGATCCAATGTCACAATTTTTTTTTAAACATTTTGTGGTGTTTATTTGAGTTATGGGTTAGGGTTAGGACTGTCGCTGAGTAGCTCCAGTTCACATGCAATGCAAGTGACCGCGCCGGCGCCTCCATGTCCTGATTATATTGGCTGCTATATATGCCTCTTATTTATTAAATCCAGGCAATTGGTTGATGAAACAGTGATTAAAATTAAGATACAATTTATACACAACGAAGAAAGGCTTTCTACAAAATAAAAACTTAATGAAGTGGTTAAAATCTGAACCACTCTATATTAGGGGTGTAACGGTACATGTATTCGTATTGAACCGTTTCGGTTCGAGGCTTCCGGTTCGGTACGCATACAAACCGAACGATTCCATGGACAATTTTTCCTGCTGACGAAATCCGCGCTGGCGCGATCGCCACAACGTTGCGCAACATCAAATGGCAAACGTAATGAAAGCGGAACGAAACTGCGCTACTCATTATATTGTGCTTAACGGACATTTATCAGTTCGGAGTCGGACCATCAACATCTGTGCAGCGCGAGCTCTATGAGCGCGAGCCGATCTCGATCAAGCGACACTGTTACTACACAGCGCTAAGAGATCCAGTAAAGAAAGCATTTGAATTCGCCACTGAAGTAATAACATCGCTGCGAGATCTATTGAGAAGCATTCACATTTCTCCGTTATTAACCGTAGATCTCTATTAGATCAAACAGCGCTGACGTGGAAACCAGGATAAACATTTTGCCGTGAATGAACTAGTAATAGTTTTTAAGTCCACAGATCAGCAACATTCACCATGGATTTAATGTAGTAGCCTAACACAAACTGTAACCAGTTTGGCTGGAATAGTGAAATGCTTTCAAGTACTTCACACATTTTTTTCCAGCACTTCAAAACTCAAATATTATATAAATAAATATATATTTAAATGTTATTTTTAATGTGATGACCAAAACATTATTTATTCATCCTTCAAAAATTACCCCCATTTATAAACCTGAAAGTTTCAAGATGTAGGAAAACTCACACTTATTTAAAAATATTTTTTCTTTTAATAAATAGGACATTTCTCTGGCATTTCTTCCTTTTTGCTGTACCGAAAACGTACCGAACCGTGACTTTAAAACCGAGGTACGTACCGAACCGTGATTTTTGTGAACCGTTACACCCCTACTCTACATGTATCCCAATTATATGTATCCCAATATATTGCGCATCTAATGATCCTATCTTACTCATGCTGTTCACTTTTCATATAATCAACAAAGATAAAAAAAAAAAAAAAAAACATTTATATTATGTAAACAGAAATATGATTTTAAATCATAAAATCTAGGCTATATCAGTTAACAACACATTGGTTTAAAATTTGTAATTAAGACATTGGAATGTTGGAAAAGGTGTTTATCTTTCATTTCTAATGTGAACATCATTATGCATTCTCTTGAAAATTATTTGTCAAATGTGTGCTGAATGTAAACTCCTCTTAGGAATTTCACTATTCAATGTGAATTTATCTGAGAATATTCTTAAAGCTGCAGTCCGTAACTTTTTTGGGCAAACAATTATCCAAAATACATTTTTGAGCAAGTACATAACCAGCCAGAGTTCACTATCTGCTTGCCGTAGCTCGATTCAAAACAGTAAGCTTGTAATAATGTTTTTAACTCCAGTGGTACTGGTGGAAATTCTGGCATGTCTTTGCGTCATTACGTCACAGCTGTACACATAAGGAAGGAGTATCGGCTAGTAGGCTATGAGTGTGAGGATGTTGTGAGGATTTATAGCCTTTTCTCACAGCACTTGATATAATTAAACTTATCAATTTAATGGCGAATCCAGAAAGGTTCAAATGACTATCACCAGTGACAACTGGAGACTCACCCGATGTGAAATGCAAAAGACTTCGTCTTCTGTGTGGCTACAGAAAAAAACAGACTGCAACTGGCCCGTGCGAAAACAAGGATAAATATCGGAAGGGCATTAAATGTAGTCACGCAATGCTGATGTTGTTAACATGTTAAATTTGAGAACAAAGTATAATTTACATGGTTTGACGTGATATGATAAGCGATCGTTATATTTAATCAGCTCGATTTACTGCAGTGCTTTTCCCCTTAGTTGGTCAGAACAAAAGTGGATGTCACTTACTTGTTCAGAAGACATTTTCCAGTGAAAATTATTATGTCGGTCATACTTCCAAAAAGTAGAATCTGTGATTGTAAATGCCCACACCAGCGCGGTGACTGACAGCACATTCTCCTCAAAACATTGTGTTCATCCGCGCTGTGCCGAGGCACAACCCACATAAAGTTGATAATTCTGCGAATAACTGCAATAGCAGATTTCTAACAGAGATGGCGACAAAGAGGAAAACCGATGGACTGCGGCTTTAAATAAGGAAATGTATTCAGTGATTGGTCCATGCCAATGTCGTCATCCAAAATCCCGTTGGCACAGCAAAGTGTAGTGAATTATCTCTAAGACTGACAATTAAAATGTAGTCCTACACTTCACTTAAACTACGACTGAGATGCTTGATAACTACCTTTTAAGAGCAGCTTTGAGCCAAGAGTTATTTTACTCTTAAGTCAATTCTTAGCAGTGTTCTTGTGAGTGGGCCCAGATGATGATTCACAATAAATCTCATTTATATTCACTGTACATTCAACAAATATCTGCTCTTTTACATAGAAATATATTATTCCTCCAAAGACATGAAAATTCCCCATCTGCTGCTGATATGATGAGCTCATGCAGTGATCTGTATCATTCATGTTTATTTGTGACTGTCTTGTTCTTGTTCACAGAGGCGTAAAGTTCCTCCTGTGGTTAATCTTTTCTTCCTCTGATGACAGCATAAGTCGCTGTATCATTATGATCCTGAAAGAACAGCACAGATTCTGTCCATCAATGTTTGAACCACAGCAATTATTATAAGTGAATGAGCTTAATTTATCTGACAGTCAAACTCATATAGATCAGAGAAGTTGCAGTGATAGTCTCTGAATAGGACTGGTCAGTGGACAGTGATGAAGAACAAGGGATGTGCTGGTATCTACTCACATTGACCGATTTTACTGGCTTTTTATTGGAAAAAGTGACCTCAATGTAAGTCACACGATCATCTGTCTGCTCCTAAACATTTGTGTTTAAAACACAGAACAGACATATCTTAGAATAACACAAAATCTTTTAGTAAATCACATTATAGAACAGACAGTGAAGGTAATGTAAGCTTTCCTGTAGCTCAAACAGTAGAGCGCTGGCGCTTGCAAAGCCAGTGTCATGGGTTCGATTACCAGGGAAACCAAGAACTGACCAGCATATAAAAATGTGTACCTTGAAATGCAATGTAAGTCGCTTGCGTCTGCCAAATGTAATGTTTAATGATCTAGTTGACTCACATTGGCTGTTGCAGCAGGAGGAAAGGACATGTTGATCGTCCCTTTATGTTCATTCGCATCGTTGACCTTCACATAAAAACAGTTAAACTGCATGAATGACACTTTATTGAGGGTTAAAGACAGTAATCAAATCTAAATCACAACATTTCTTAACTCACCTCCGAGTCAACGGACCCTCTTTTACTATCTTTGTGTTTTATCATAAAGCACGTGCAAAACACTGAAAGTGAACAATAAGATGTTTTTGAAGCATTACAATGAATGGTAAAAACAGGAATTCTCAGCAGGAATAAACTTCTGTTTGAGAATAATTTACTATTCTATGATACATACAATCTGAACATGACATGGTTGTGTGCTCATCTGAACTGTTTTTAATTGCTATAATGGAGTACATCTGAAAACTCACCAGCTGTTTTTCTGCAGATCAGCCAGAGAAGAGCAAGAAGGAGAACAGCGACTGCAGCCACAGAAATCCCAATGACTGAAGAAGAGATCGAGCACAGAGTCAGAGACAGAGCCGTCGATAGTGGGCTGTCAATCATAATCAACCCTTCAGGTTTATGCCCTGCCAATCATTTATTTATTATAAAATAGATTAAAGATGTATAGTGTCAGAACCTCTCATGAGCGCTGCCCCGTAAACAGGAAATTATGTTTATGTTAAATAAACAACTCTTCAAGCCCTATATAAAATTAATAATTTATGTAGAATTATGTTAGATTAAGCTGCAGCATCATCATGTACCTTTAGTTTTAGTTTCTGGTGTCTTTATAGTAGAGTTTGTGGTGTGGACTGGACTCACTGCTGTCGTTGAATCATCTTTAGCTGTAAGGAAGGAATGTTAGTTCAGATGCATCATACTGTACAAATTTATTAATCAGCTTACAAGATAACTAGCATATACGTCTAGACTCCACTAAAACTGATGGTTGAGAAGAAAATGGTGTCTGAGCTTGTGCAAAGCACTGGTGTGAGAAAGACAGTGATGATGTAGATCCGTGTGTGTTTATAATGGAGGGATCCTGAGAGTCGTTGGACGAGGTCGAGCTGTAAAGGATGAATCTTACTTCAGATCCATCATACCATAGAATGTGACAATCATATAACTTTGATCATCATATTACATACAAGTCAACATTTTTGCTGTAAAGTTTCAATTAGTTAATTATTTACAGCAGCACTTTCTGAACTGTTCATTAGTTTGAAGCGACGCTTGATTCACCCTTCTGTCAGTCAAAGAAGCTTTTGTGAGTGTGTTTAAAAGAGTTTTGTGAATATGTGGAATGGTGTCTTTTTAAAATTGAACATATAATTCACAGAAACACTGACCGTGCAGAAAAACACGAGCATCAGGTCCATGTGGTTGTCCATTCACATATTGTCGGCAGGTGTAAACCCCATCATCTTCTCCTGTGACGCTCTTGATGTTCAGAGAGCAGCCAGACCCCAGGCTCAGTCTCTCTCGTCTCCCTGTGTCATTCTTCACGTTCCCTCCTGCGGTCAGTTCAACAGCCTCTGAATGTCTGAAGCGGTTATAGTTCCAGGTAGTTGATTTGCAGTCAGAAAGAGCATTATTACAGGGCAGACAGACATTTTCACCAGAACTGATGACAATATAAGTGTCATTCACTCCACTGGTACCTGAAACACATTACATTTGATTTGAGTGATCATTACAATGCTACATATTAATAAAGGAAAATATTAAACATACCAGCATAGAAAGCAAACAGTTCAAATCATATGTATCTTTATCAGGGTTATCTTATCATTTAAATCAATGACACTCTTAATTTGAAGATAATCAGTATCAGGAATAATACAGTTTGTCCTGTATGTGTCATGGTGCATTCACGTGCTATGGTAATTATGGTAAATACCAAAAACCGACGTGGAAAATGCACATGAACACTTTCCAGACTAATTACACAAAATGTCTTTAGAGAAAATACAGATTTCTTTACCTGTGAGAAGTGAAGAGACAATGATCAGTCCCAGCAGACACCGATCACACTTATCAGCCATTTTCTGTTTCTGACAGTCTTTATTTTCTTTATATGGTTACAACTCTCTTTAAACATCATCAGCCCCTCCTTGTTGTCTGACACACTGACAACTTCCTCTTATCTGACACACTGAGTGTTGAAATCATGTTAAAGTTAACAACATTAGCTCAACCTGAATTTGGTCTGAACCCCATTTATAGGCTCTACTTTTGCGCACAAAAAAATTACTGTTAGTTTCACTGATTTCTTTGAGCAGTTTCCTGCATACGGTTACATTCTAGAAATAAAATAATTTAATTATTGGTGATAAAACTGGTTTGTTACTGAAAAGTTATACACTATCCAGGAATCCTGAATTCTATAACAGTTTTTCCAAGTATTTTAAAGTAATTATTAGCATCACAACTCCTTGAGATCAAGTGTCTCTTCAAGAGTTCAATGTCAATTTCTGGGACGGCCAAATGGTGACATCAAAATATTCGGTGATGGACAGTACCTACCTCCAGGTGAATCATTTTTTTTGTTCAAGAAAGTAGATTAGCTCTATTATTAGACACACATTGTATGACACACAGATTATTTGTACCAGCATGGACTCTTAATCCTTCTTTCAGACACAACTGACCATGATGTGTCGGGGCCTACAGAGCTGCACGCTGGTCATCAGGACACCAACTGAGGACATGTGGCAAAAACTACACGGATGCACAAGTGCAACAGCTGCAGAATTTCTACTTTTTACACATGCTACCTATGTTGGCTGATGATTTTGCAGACAAGAAGATAAACCTCAGCCCAACATACTGCCATAGTTGGGGGAGGGTTTACACTCTACAATCAGTTTTAGTACATGGATATTCTGAAGAAATAGACCTACACAAAGACAGTGTAATGCTGTCTCACCAGTTTTCATAAAAAAAAAAAAAGTTAATTATCCAGTTTTAAGACAGTTCCCGTTTTATTGAAAATTTTAAGGCATGGTGGCAGCCAAGTGTGTGAGCTGACAAACAACAATTAAAATATATGCAGTTAACATGCATAAAAAATGCTAACCCTTTCACGCATAGAGGTCACTTCAGTGGACAGCTATTAAAAAAGCATTTTCTTAAATTTGCAAGGGTTTTGATGGCAAAGTTGCACATCAATCTCTTCAGTGGACCCTGGTGCATCATCCTATACATTGCAACCAAGTTGTAAGCCGTTGTGTTTCGATTTTTTCCCCCTCCAAACCAAGATGGCCAATGGTCAGTCAGACATGCCAAGTTGCTCCGGAATATCCACCCATTCCTTCTATCCTAGGACACTCTTGTAGGTAAAAAAAATATTGCAGCATCAAGCAATATCTAATGAGTCATATCACAGTAAAATTTTCCACGTTTTGATTTTAGATTGGGAGAAAAATTCTGATTAATCACCTGTCCACTATAGTGGACCTCATGCATAAATGGCTATATTTCAGCTACAATTCATACTTATACTGTGAATATTGTTTTTGAAAATATTTAATCTGCAGTGACTTTCTTTGACTGTAAATAAATGTATTTGTATTATTAAAATGTAATTTTCATTGACATCGAACGAACAATTATATGACTTGTAATGCATTACTTTACTCATTTCATCAAAAAAGTCATCTAATTACGTAATGCATTGCTTGTTAGATCAAGAAGTTATCTTTTTACGTAATTAATGTTGCTTGTAATGCATTTATTTACTCGTAACATCAAAAAGTAATCTGATTATGTAATGCATGTTACTTGTACACACAAAGAAGAAGAGGACCAAACTTATCAAATGATTTTCATGCAACACTAGTGGACCATGTTGTGAACTGATGCCGAGGGAGGCTGGACTGAGAGTTCAGCCAAATCTTAGCAGATATACAGTGTCATGAGGACTTTTCGACAGAAAACAGGTAAAAGAATATCTGTCTACAGTTACAGTAATCAGCCGCTTATTGTATGCCCCATATCAGCACTTGTGATACCCCTTCCTGTGACATTGTACAGTAAGTTACATGTATTATTATCTATATAGGATTGAGGGTCAGGAACGACAAGCAGGAAGGGGGCGCATATTCACGCAAGAACAAGAGAGAGAGATAATAAACATGGTTTTGGCCAATAATGCTATCAGGCTCAGAGAACTACAAGCAAACATTATGCCCATGACCATGTCATTTTCAATAATGTCCATCAGGTCTCTCAGTCAACACTGCCACGCATCCTGAAAAGACATCAGGTTCAAATGAAACAACTTTATTGAGTGCCTTTTGAGAGTATTTCAGAGAGGGTCAAAGGCATGAGTATGTGGAGGTCTGTATTGTTTACTTTAGCACTGTGATGTTGTACACTGCACACATTACTTTTTTTACATTGACTGTATACTAGACCTATCCTGAACACAATCTTGTCTTTCACTGTATTTCAGAGAGTTTTGTAGATGGATGCTGAGGAAATCCTGCATGAATTCATATATCGTCGTTGTCCGATGAAAACCGCGTATGTCCATTTTGCCGATTTTTCGACGGATAAAATGTCCAGGCTCATTTCCGTAAACAGTATGCTTCACATGATCTAAATGACCAATGAAAAGTTGTGAAATCATGTCATCTGATTTTCACGTATATCCATTTGGTGTCAATGCTGTCAATCACGCCGCGTATCTCCTGCCCTGTGGAGGCATCTCACCGGTCTCGTGAAGTTTCATCTTAAGCGTCTCTGGAGGCTCAGCATTAAATAGCCGAATAACATTTAATAAACTGTGCGTATTTAATAAACTGAGACGTAGGCTATTTAATAAACTTGTAATAGTCACCTATTCTGCCTTCATGTACAGTTTTTATGTGTGGGTAAACATGCTTTGTGTGTGTTTTTCCTTCACGTGTAAAAAAAAAAAAAAAAAAGAACTGTTAAATCAAATGCCTATAATGTAATCACGGATTGTTATAAGGATTTTCCTTTATGTATTTTTTTTCTCACACTCATTGTTTGGTCACTGGAGAAGTTTTAAAAGGAGAGTGGGAAGTGACGTGGGAAGGAGAGCGCTCTGGAGTGTAACCGGGGAAGCGGTCGTGTTTAGCGGGCTCTGTGTAATGTTTGCCAGAGAAACACAACAAAGGGGCACAAACTCTTTTTGATGGATTATATGTCGTGACTTTTCCTGGACTTGCTACATCATCCCAGCGGATAAACAGACTGTGGCGAGGTTGCGTAAATTAGCTGTGGACTGCGGCGTCTCGCCACGCTTCACCTAGTCGTTGTTTCCTTCTTATCGAGGAGGACATTTACTCAAACCGGACTCTTTAAGTTGTTTTGAATGAACATTTAATCTGCTGAGACATTGGGGTTTTGAGGGTTAATTGTGTGTGGGAAATTATGATAAGGTTTGCAATATGTTTGTTTGATGTGTCGGAGTGCGGCCGCGCCTCCAGCGTCTACTGTGTATTACCCGACGCAATATAAATCTGGTATATCTTCAAAAACACGTTGTTAAACCTGTTAATGGTGACTTTTTCGTTAGTGTATAATTATTTTGAGTGTATTTAAGTGCTGATTGATTGTTTATACGGTTTATGTTGTTTAACGAAAGTAAGCAGGCCGTTGGTTGTAGCCTAATCACCCCGACAGGTATATCCAATCTGCCCGTTACCTTATGTTTTGCGTGTTGTACTGTTCCCTTGCGTTTAAGTGTAAGGTGAATTGTTACAAACTGAGCGTAGCCTATTCATCTGTCAATATGAAACGCGACTTGGTCATTCTAATTAATGATCGGAAGAACGCTTATCAACCACCGTTACTGTAAAATATGCACGTATGTCCATTTAAAATCGATTTTGGTCAAATGTGGATTATATCATTCCACTGGCAAGAATATGGTTACATTTAAAGATGCCGTATCAAGTATGACAACGCTACGTTCAACTGCTTTTGAAATTACACTGTTTTTTTCACTTCCTGAAAAGTAACCGTTTTGGACATACGTGAGTTTCATTGGGCAGCGACGATATATTGATGAGGCAGGGTTCAACCTCACAAAAGCAAGAAGGAGAGGCAGAAATATCATTGGCCACAGGGCTATAATTAATGTCCCAGTGCAAAGTGGGGTAACATCACCCTTTGCACTGCCATTTCACAGCATGGGGTTCTCCTCCGTCATGCCAAAATAGGCCCTTACAACACACTCGCTTATTCTCGCATTTTTGGACCGATTGCACCACATCGTCACAGCAGGTAATGAAATGTACCAGATACAATACACTGTCATCTGGGACAATGTGTCATTCCACCGCTCTGCTTTGGTCCAGAACTGGTTTCGACACCATCCACAGTTGACAGTACTATACCTTCCACCATATTCTCCGTTTCTAAACCCTATCGAAGAGTTTTTCTCTGCATGGCGGTGGAAGGTTTACGATCTCCAGCACAGGCTCAGGTACCCCTCGCTCAGGCCATGGAGGACGCTGTGACCAGGTTGACGCCGCAGCTGTGCAAGGATGGATATTGTCACGATTCCTGTCTTGTGTTTTCCTTGTTTTGTGTGGACTTTGGTTATTTCCTGTTCTGTGCCATGTTTTGTAGTCTTTTGTAGTTTTTCTAGTTTATTAGTCTCCCCAGCTGTTTCTTATTAACCACGCCCCCTTGTTATCTTGTTTAGCTTGTCTGCTTGTTCATTTATACCTCTGTGTTTCAGTTGTGTTTTGTCGGTCGTTGTTTGATGTCATGGTTCCGTGTCCTTAGACCTTGTTTCTTGTCCTGTTATTCAGCGTGGTGTTGTTTCCCTTGGAATTCCTGTTTGTTGGATTAAACTTGTGCTCGCATTTGGATTCTCTCTTTTCCTTTCCTGCCTCAGCATGACAGAACGACCGACCAAAATGAATCCAGCAGCACAGATTATCATACCTGCCAACCCGTACGCATTTTGCGTAGCGGGTACGGATTTTGACCTCTAAGTACGCTGTTACGGTTTGTCACTCTAAACTACGCAAAAACCTGGTGACGCGCCTCTGTTCACGCGCAGTCCTCAAATCAAGCAACCGTAAAAGAAGAAGAGTTCGACCAATCATAGCGCTGGGTTCATTCCCCACATAGCAAGCGCGGATGATTGACAGATGGGTAAGGCCTATCATGAAAAAGAGACTAAAAATCAACAGCAATCCCGCTCGATCCCCCTTCAGCTCCCGCGGCCGCCGTCTGACTGAGTTCATAAGCAAGGACAGTGTAGGCTACAGTAGTCACAGTACTAATAACTCCTGAAGGTAAACGCGCTGGGGTGGATGCTGGATGTGGATAGTTTAAATATTGTATTGAGTTAATTATCTGGATTTTATAATCACACGTGACACGGGACAGCAGTAATCGCAATCGCATGGATTATCTTAAAATACTCCGTCAGAGGAACACATTCTGCCATACAAATTATAAAATGCTTAAGTAATGCTGAACAATAAATCTAAATAAAATTAAAATCGCTATGGCAGGCTTAGTGATTATGAAAGTTCTGTGATTTGTGGATTAACGTTCATTTAACAGTTACTGATAAGCGCGTGTCTGGAGAAACAGGCGTTTATTTATCATTCTCAGTGTTGCGATACGTAGCCTGCATGTGTTACGTTATTGTGTTAATAATAATAACTAAAGTACCTAATTATGTTACATATTTATTCTGTATGAAAACTAGCGCGTTAATTACTTAGTTATGGTTCAAAAAGTCCCGTTGTGTATCAGTTGCTGCGCGAGCTCTCTCTCACAAACAGACCGTGCACGCAAAGAGAGAAGATTATTGTAAAATGAAAAATGACGGGCTAAGTTAATTTTGTTCTTGGTTGTGTCAGAAAGAATTTTGTATTATCCATCAGTGTTTTTAAAATTCGTTAAACGATGGACGTTTTACTGTTATCGTGCAATGTTCAAAATTGCAAAGAAAGCCCTTTTTTCTGTGAGATATAGTATCATATTTAGATATTTGAATAATAAAATAAGTAGCCTATCTTAAATATACGTACAATTACAACGTACTTAAATGTACGTACCCCCTCAACTTTCACGTGAACCTCCAACTGTCCACGTCACGTCTGCCCTGCCAGAGACTGTTCACGTCACGTCTGCCCTGCCAGAGACTGTTCACGTCACGTCTGCCCTGCCAGAGACTGTTCACATCACGTTCGGCGAGCCGGTGTCCCCGGACAAGATGGCCGCCGCCGAGCCGGTGCCCGTTCCTGAGCCGGTGTCTGACCCCATAGCTACCCCCAAGAAAATTTTGGGGGGGGCAGTAGGTCCTCGCCATGGCCGCCCGAAGAGTCTTCACCACCGTGGCCGCCCGAAGGGTTCGCCTGCTCCGCCCTAGTGGTCACAGTCTCCAGGCCCTCTTCCGCTCCACGGGCCTGGCCCTCCATCCCGCCCCCTGGTCCGCCTCCGCTCCACCTCCCTCCAGAACTGTTGTCATGAGGAGCGTCTGGAATCCGCTCCTTAGGTGGGGGGCTATGTCACGATTCCTGTCTTGTGTTTTCCTTGTTTTGTGTGGACTTTGGTTATTTCCTGTTCTGTGCCATGTTTTGTAGTCCTTTGTAGTTTTTCTTGTTTATTAGTCTCCCCAGCTGTTTCTTATTAACCACGCCCCCTTGTTATCTTGTTTAGCTTGTCTGCTTGTTCATTTATACCTCTGTGTTTCAGTTGTGTTTTGTCGGTCGTTGTTTGATGTCATGGTTCCGTGTCCTTAGACCTTGTTTCTTGTCCTGTTATTCAGCGTGGTGTTGTTTCCCTTGGAATTCCTGTTTGTTGGATTAAACTTGTGCTCGCATTTGGATTCTCTCTGTTCCTTTCCTGCCTCAGCATGACAGATATGACATTCAAGACGATTATTCCCGCGTTGTCTTGCTAATGAGGATATTGCTTGTGATGTTGATGAAATTCTCTGGCCAGATCCAGCTAGGCGAAGAGATAATGTATAGTATGTTTACTGTAGTATTTTCTGTACAATTATTCAGATAATTTTTTATGTTTGTTGTGGTTATTTACTGTAATTGTAACCTGTACTGGATACAGTATTTTACGTTTGTCTGTTTGAGCTAACAGTGTTATGCACACTACTGTAGTAGCATGACAACTGGGACATGTTTTGTTGTGATTCTCCATGTTGACTGATTTTGGGTATATGGAGAGAAATCAATGATTTTTTCCTCAGTCTCCAGCATTGGTCTTGTGTATTGTTTGGTGAACTATTGTATAGTTGCACTTTCTCTGTGTACTTCATTTACAGTACTCTAATCACTGAGAATTAGACTTGCTAAAAGTGTTTTAGTTTAGCAACAGCAGTGTGTAACTGGTTCCAAAAGATTGAAGTCATGTGAAATGTGTGTGTTTCATATGGTAACAAAATATTGTTTTTATGAAGTTGTGTATAGTTTTGACAAAAGTGTTTCATTTTGCAAATGATCTGAAGTGTTGTGCTACTTTGAGGTGGTGAACAAGGAGGAAGATGATGACGAGGAGAGGAGCAGGTCTGGATAATGTTGTCAAGGCTGGATCTGGCTTTAGGGTTTTTCCCTTTGTCAAAGTCCTCAGGCTGGACGCAACATGAAGACGTGATTCTGAAGCAGAATAAAATCTCTTTTTTTATTTTTTTGCAGTTGCACAACTCTTCTGAGGGTACTTTACTGTAACATGCTTTTCATTTTGGCTTTTGTAGTTGGGTCACTGTATTTTCACAGTATGCAAGTGCTGAATATACAGACATTGAATAGCCCTACTATTCAATATTCAGTAAAATACTACACTTGCAGTGCATACAGTATACAATTTGTATACCTTACTACTGTAAGTTGTGATTATTATACTAATTACGTAATTGCAAAATCTGTTTACTTAGTTACGGTAACACTTTATATTACGACCCGCAAACAACTGCGTAAGTAAACCGAAATTACGGTGTACGTTTCTGTAATTATAGTGTACTTCTGTGTAGGTATAAGGGAACAATATGTTAAGTTTTGGGGGTAATTAAGGGGTACAACCAGATATACAAGCAAATTATTTATAATGTAATTATTTTAAAACTAACAGGTACCTATTCTGTTAATATATTGTATAATTGTATGTCTGTTGTATACAAAAAAAAAAACCTGGCAAAATATGTCCTTTATTGGCTTTTCTTACTAAACTACTTGACGTTAAGCCAAAAAAAATTGTTTCTGCTATGATTTTAATTTAGAACGTACCATGTAGTACTTACCTTATCACATTGTATTGCAATGACACTTAAATGTCAGGGCAAATATACTGTGTAATTAAAAAGTTTTTTTGTTTTGTTTTCTTAATAAGAGTACATTTCTCTGTAATTACTGTGCGAATAGTGTTGTTTCGTATTGTTACAAGTAGTGTTTGTTACCCGTTTCATCTGTGTATTTACAGGGTAAGTGTAACTCCGGCGGGCTGTAAATTAAAGTGGCGCTTGTTACCCCTTTATTACCCAAAACTTAACATATTGTTCCCTTATACCTACACAGAAGTACTATAATTACAGAAACGCACACCGTAATTTCGGTTTACTTACGCAGTTGTTTGCGGGTCGTTACCATGATTTGTAGTGAAAGCAAAGAATGCAATAGAAGTGCTGCACAGGGTATGAATTCTCGGTGCTCTTTGGTTGCTTGGGATAATTATACTCCAAAAAAAAGGTACTCCAAGGCACTCGAATTGTGTAGAAAAGAGTTAAAAAGCCTTTATTTAATCATGGTTTTAACAAATTAAATTGGTGACAGATACATCTACGTGTTGCGGCTTATGCCTTTGTCAGGGTGTGAGTCACAGTGACTCCGTGTTACACACACCCTGACGAAGGCATAAGTCCATGTGGAGTTCCCAAAGACACAGGGGCTGAAAGTGATCAAGGCCTGTAGGCCAAGACTTGTGTATTTCGGGGGTCTATGAATTGTCACACCTTTAGAACAATGGGGGAAGTGTAATTATCTGATTGGTCAGTTTGAATGTCTCACATTTAGGTTTAAGTCACATGGTCAGGGAAAGGATAAAAGAAGATTGAAACTGTTGCTCTTTCTCTTTTTATGCTCTGGCTCTCTTTGAATCTCTGGGTCCCTCTTGGGTCTCTCTCTCTCTCTCTCTCTCTCTCTCTATATATATATATATATATATATACACTCACCGGCCACTTTATTAGGTACCCCATGCTAGTAACGGGTTGGACCCCCTTTTGCCTTCAGAACTGCCTCAATTCTTCGTGGCATAGATTCAACAAGGTGCTGGAAGCATTCCTCAGGGAGTTTGGTCCATATTGACATGATGGCATCACACAGTTGCCGCAGATTTGTCGGCTGCACATCCATGATGCGAATCTCCCGTTCCACCACATCCCAAAGATGCTCTATTGGATTGAGATCTGGTGACTGTGGAGGCCATTTGAGTACAGCGAACTCATTGTCATGTTCAAGAAACCAGTCTGAGATGATTCCAGCTTTATGACATGGCGCATTATCCTGCTGAAAGTAGCCATCAGAAGTTGGGTACATTGTGGTCATAAAGGGATGGACATGGTCAGCAACAATACTCAGGTAGGCTGTGGCGTTGCAACGATGCTCAATTGGTACCAAGGGGCCCAAAGAGTGCCAAGAAAATATTTCCCACACCATGACACCACCACCACCAGCCTGAACCGTTGATACAAGGCAGGATGGATCCATGCTTTCATGTTGTAGACGCCAAATTCTGACCCTACCATCCGAATGTCGCAGCAGAAATCGAGACTCATCAGACCAGGCAACGTTTTTCCAATCTTCTATTGTCCAATTTCGATGAGCTTGTGCAAATTGTAGCCTCAGTTTCCTGTTCTTAGCTGAAAGGAGTGGCACCCGGTGTGGTCTTCTGCTGCTGTAGCCCATCTGCCTCAAAGTTCGACGTACTGTGCGTTCAGAGATGCTCTTCTGCCCACCTTGGTTGTAACGGGTGGTTATTTGAGTCACTGTTGCCCTTCTATCAGCTCGAACCAGTCTGGCCATTCTCCTCTGACCTCTGGCATCAACAAGGCATTTCCGCCCACAGAACTGCCGCTCACTGGATGTTTTTTCTTTTTCGGACCATTCTCTGTAAACCCTAGAGATGGTTGTGCGTGAAAATCCCAGTAGATTAGCAGTTTCTGAAATACTCAGACCAGCCCTTCTGGCACCAACAATCATGCCACGTTCAAAGTCACTCAAATCACCTTTCTTCCCCATACTGATGCTCGGTTTGAACTGCAGGAGATTGTCTTGACCATGTCTACATGCCTAAATGCACTGAGTTGCCGCCATGTGATTGGCTGCTTAGAAATTAAGTGTTAACGAGCAGTTGGACAGGTGTACCTAATAAAGTGGCCAGTGAGTGTATATCAGGTAACATTTTACATATGTGCTGGGTACAATTAATGGTATAAGTTTTTAGCATCTCATAAATCTAGTTTGTAACTATTTTAAGTGTAACCATAACCATATTTTGTCATTAAACCTTTTCAATTACAAATAATGTGCTAACTAGTTTGATTTGGTATTGACTTTGAAGTGCTACCTATTGCAATACAATTTATCACTCTCTATAGCAACCCTCTCCCACATATTAAGCTATTGTAACTGCGCTTATTTCCGTCATTAGTATAAGTGGCAGTGGGTGGAATAGACAAGAAATGTACAGTTTTCCGCAACGTTTCTTTAGTCATTCGGCAGTCTTGCAGCTTGAACCCCTGCAGGAAATCCACCCTTACACTGTATTTCCATCCTACCACTTATGTTTAGTCATGTGATTAGTCATGTTGATTGTGTAAGATATGTGTCTGTGTTCTAGAAATAAGATCTCCCAGATTTACAAGTACCGCACAGATTCTTTTGTCAATTTTAGGAACAAAATGAATAGTCACAGTTTGAGAGAGGATCCTGTGCACCTCAAGATGCCTGATTGCTCGCTCAATGTGTATGCAGACATTAGCAAAGGGTCTAAATAGCTAGTTGTCTGAGTGGTGTCCGCATAATAATGTAGAATTCATAGACAATTGGAAAAGTTTTTGGGGCAAACCTGACCTGTTGAAAAGCGATGGTATTCATCCCTCCTGGGCTGGTGCTGCTCTTCTCTCTAATAATTTGGCTCATAGTCTTAGAGATAAAACATGACAATCTGGGGCTCAGGTCAGGAAGCAGACAGACTGGCTAAACCGACTGTCTGCTAGCGGCCTTGTGTCACCCAGGTCAGATAAATCCCATCACACAGAGCCTCTTTCACCTAGATATTATCATAGAGAGACTGTGTCTGTTCCCCGAATTTGGAAATCCAAAAAACGTCCAAACCCATCTAAAGCCTGGTTCACACGGCAGGATAATTAGGCCGATTTTAGCCCCGATTCACCCCTTCCGACAATCTTAAGGATGCTCCGATTATCATAAAATAATCTGATCAGATATTCCTGCCGTGTGTGGTGTGTTAAGACTGCTCTCGTCTGCTCGGAAGGACGTCGGGACCGCTCCGATCTCAAATCGGGGATATCCAACATGTTGGATTTTTTTGGCCCGATTTCTCCTTGTGTGTGGTGTCTCCGTGGGACAGACGAGCACGC
Source organism: Semotilus atromaculatus (assembly GCA_031834385.1). NCBI lineage: Eukaryota > Metazoa > Chordata > Actinopteri > Cypriniformes > Leuciscidae > Semotilus > Semotilus atromaculatus. The sequence goes on along the minus strand of JAULUF010000015.1, from coordinate 34,183,075 downwards.
AGCCTGTGGACTGTGGCGTGTAGCCAATCAGAAAGCGAGGTGACGAGGCGCAGACCGGCGCCGGACTGGACAAAAGCGAAGCGAACTGCGACAGCGCTTGAGAGAGACCGAGGGTGTCTCGCGTAGTTCGCTTCGCTTTTGTCCAGTCCAGCGCCTCATACACCTGAAAATCCGGTGGACGTCGGTTAATCTCTAGGGATTTTGCGAGATTTTCCATCTGACCTGGGAATGCTCGGGAGTCAAATCGGCTCGTGTGTGATGTGTTAATTTTGCTGTGTGGCTGCGCACCACACACTGTACGACCAAAGCTGTTAGACCTGTGATTTTTTATCGCCGTGTGTGGGGTCTCTCAGGTTTGGAAAATCGGCCGACAATTTTAAAATCGTCCCGTGGGAACCAGGCTTAAGGTTAAACATTTTATTGATGTTCAACAAATAAAAAACAGATATAATACAGATGAGCAAGTTAAATCAATTGATAAAGCTTGGGTTGCATTCAGATTATAATCTAGATGTGCTGTGTTTAACAGAAACCTGGCTAAAACCAAACGATTACATTACTTTAAATGAGTCAACCCCACAAGATTACTGTTATAAACATGAACCTCGTCTGAAAGGCAAAGGGGGAGGTGTTGCTGTAATTTATAGGAATATTTTCAAAATCACTAAGAAATCTAGTTTTAAATATACTTCTTTTGAAGTGTTGGTGCTTAATGTAAAAATATATAGTGTAAACGATAAATCACGTTTGAGAATTCTGCTGGCTACTGTATACAGGCCACCAGGGCACCATAAAGATTTTATCAAAGAATTTGCGGACTTTCTATCAGAATATTAGTATTGTCTGCAGATAAAGTACTAATAGTTGGTGATTTTAATATACATGTAGATAATGAAAGATGCATTGGGATTGGCTTTTAAAGACATTGTAAAGAGGGGTCACGTGATGCAGCTGAGCTAGAAGGACACGTTTCTGGATGGTCCGTGTACTTTTGCGTTCACTCATTATTCTATTTTGGAAGTGAAATGAAATTCTGGTAGGTGTCAGTTTGGTTTTCTGATTCATATGAAAAAGAGAAATAAAAACAGAAATGGCTTTATTTTGCTTTCATAATACAGTTATATAATGTTTAAAACTATAATACAAAATAACATAGTAGTAATAAAACATTTATTTTGTATTTTTTTACTTTTTAATTTTCTGTTAAACAACCTGTTTTGACCCGGAAGTGGCTGAACTTGCGCGTACAGTGTACTCAATCGTTCTGAGAGCGTAGCCAAACTGCTTGAAGTGTTGTGAGCTTTCTACCATGGACCATTATATTCTCTTTAAAGAAAACAAAAGGGTCAATATGAGAGAGGATGATATGACGCAGGACAAAATTGGAAGAATTTTCCAGGTAATTTTAGATGTAAGACTGTTTAACATTGCTTTTTGCTAACATGCTCCAGCTACTGGTAGACGCTTCACTAGCCGAGCTAGCTTAGGTAACTTAACGTTATGCTAGCTCCTGAAGATCCTGCTGATCTTATATAGCTAGGTTAATAGGTTTAAAATGGATTTTTTACACACTGAAACATTTACTTTATTTATTTTCATTTTTTTATTTGTTTTGAATTGCAATGTGTAGAGAACCAGTGGAATCACGTCATACCATCCTTTAACCTTTTAAAAAGTATTTTAATTAAAGTCATATTTCCACTTCCCCATGTTTTCTGTTATCTACAGTCCAATCTATTTAACTAACCCTACACACAGAATAAACTCAACATTGTGCACATTAAAGATCCAACTATAATTTGTATCAAATCAAAAGTTATCAAAATGGTATTAGTGGTATTATTGGTATGGTAATTAATAATGGTATTAATTTTACACTCAATGTATTTTAAGCAGCAAAATGACTTTGCATATAGGCTATACATAATAAAATGAGGATTCAGCCGAAAAAAACCGGCTGAATCCTCATTTTATTATGTATAGCCTATATGCAAAGTCATTTTGCTGCTTAAAATACATTGAGTGTAAAATCACCTATTTGAAAACAGGCTAATTCTGCCAACATTGTGTGAAAGTGCCATAAAAGTCTATTTTTTTTTAAGTGAAGGTAGAAACAGTGGACATCAAGAATACTTTAAAGAAAAGAGTATGCAACAGACATATTCATGAATGATAGTCTACTATTCGGATTTTGTAAAGCATTTAACTAGTAACCGTTTCCTCAGGCCTCCAAAGACACGCGCACATTACCCAGTCCCAAGAGGAAACACGCTTTGTTTTAAGTGTAAACACTGCTGAAATCATTCTAAACACACTATTAGGTCAATTCTATTTTGTAGAAGGTACAACATTAATGGTCAACACCTCATTTGTGTATTATGAATGTCCTGTGCATTTCCTATTATTATTGAAAAGTACTAATATGATTGTGGCCACCCCACAGGTTCCATCTATTGGAAGCAGAATGCCCGCAAAGTCCTTGCTGTAGCAGAGAACGAATTTGTGGAATTGCAGAGTGGCAAACGAAGAAGATTAAGGTAGCTACCCTTAAATATTAAACAGAGTACTTCATTTAAATTACACAAAACAAATTATCTGACTATGTTAAGTCTTTTTTTTTTTTAAGTCGAAAAGAGGATGAAACTGCAGGCCTGCAGGACATCTATGAAAAGAGGTGATACTTGCTGCCCAGAGTCTTCCAGAGGTGACCTTGACAATTAAAAGGCTTTCTGAGCTGGCCATCATTGAAAGAGTGACATACATCTTGACAGAAGCACAGGCAGAGCACGTGCAAGCTGCTTTCAACTGTACTGTGTGCAAGGGTATGCAGATATTTTACACTTTTAAACTGCTCTATAAAACTGTCAACAAAACCTATAGTGGAGTTTGTTCATTTATCTCTCATGCCTATCTTGCAGGGCCAGTGAGTGAGCCAGTTCTTTCCGCCTGCTGTAAAACCCTCCTAGGATGCAAGGTCTGCATTGACCAGTGGCTTCAAAATGCATCGCAGTGTGTGAAGTGTAGGGAGGAAAACTTCTGAGCCAATGTGATTGTTGTCACTGGTCTGTCTGAGGCATTGTTAGCCTTAAATGATATCATAAAAGTGGATTAAGTGCTGCATCAGTGGATCCAAGTTTGAGTTACAGTGTTCAGTTAAACGTTGTTTTGTTATAGTGCTACTTTGTTTACAGTAACACAACCCTGGGACTGGGATAGTTACATACATAAGGGGGATGCGATGAGGATGCGTTGCTTATACTACTGCCGAATCAGATCGAATGCATTAATATTATGAACATCAGCTACGCTAATTATTTCTCATCTGCCTTTCTGCTGTTATCTCGGGACGCAAGTCCCGAGGTAAATAGCGTTCGTCAGCTACAGTTTGTATCCAGCCTCTCACGGAGACTTCAGATGATCCAACACCTGTGATGAGACGACTAAACGCCTGTGGAGAGACGACTCGACGCCTGTGAAGAGACGACTCAACGCTGGCGATATGTTATGCCCTAAATTAATACATGATGAACTAACTGTATTTTCTATGTACATTTTTTTAATGCACTTTCTGTAAAGCTGCTTTGAAACAATGTGTATTGTGAAAAGCGCTATACAAATAAATTTGAATTGAAATTTGAATTGAATAACCTTACTATGCTTGTCTTTTAGTTAAGTTAATAAAATCACTGCATCTTTAAAAGGTGAAAGATTTTTGTTAACTGCGCTGTTGAACAGATCTGCCATGTCAGGGTAAGTTTCAGCAAAAAGACGTTCAACCGTAGCCTTCTCTTCTTCTGTTGAAAAGGGGTCTGTTCCAAATGACGACTCTCTAGTTAAGGTGCCTCCCAGTTCCTCAGCGTAAAAGTTGCCTGCTTCACGTGCCGGAGGCAGTAAGACCTGTGAGACCCTTTTAGGGCACCCACCCCCAGCAAGTTGATTGGGGACACCTTTTCCTGTAATTGAATTGTTCGGATGAGTACAATACACCCAATAAAGAGTGTCTGGATCATATGTTCTTTTTAAATGGTTTTTAACATACCAGGGATTCTGTGTTCATTCCAGGCATCCACAAGTCTGTTCATACCAAGACGACAAAGTTGACCAGTCAAGTTAGACACACAGTATCTGCTGATGTTACAGTCCATGTCGAGAAGTTCTTGATCAGTCAGATTGATCAGAGCCTCCTTCAGTGGGTAATTGACCCTGTTGTTTACTTCAGGCCACATCCGCTCAACTTTATGATTCTAGTAAACAACAGACAACCACATATTTTAATGTGTGTAAGTGAACCATAGCTTCAGGGGGAAACTGTTTTGAAATGGTCAATATCAGATCTATTGGCGTCAGTAAGAAGATGAAGGGGCTCATAGAACCGCCAAAATCCAATCCACAAAAAGTTATATGGGTTAATGACTTAATATTGCTAAACATGACATATTTTAAGGTCTACTTACAACTCCAAATTTCTTACCTTTGTTGATGTGGTTTGGCAGTATGGTGGTTTGTCCTGATTGTGCCTATGGGGAGCAAGGATTTCCTGAATAAAAAGAGACAAGTAGAATTCCTTGCCGTGGTCGACTCTCACCTGGTCCCACATCCCGTGGTTGACAACAGCCGTCCTGGATTGCAGGTCACATATGGAAGACATTATAATTTATCAGAATTGAGGACTATGGGCCCTATTTTAACGATCTGAAACGCAAGTGTCAAAGCGCAAACTGCAAGTAACTTTGTGGGCGGATCCCTTCGCTGTTGCTATTTTCCCGGCGGGATAAATGCCTCTTGAGCCTGACGCAAATCTAAAAGGGGTTGGTCTGAAGTAGCTTCATTATTCATAGGTGTGGTTTGGGCGTAACGTGAAATAAACCAATCAGAGCGTCATATCACATCCCCTTTAAGAGCATGATGAACGCGGTGCGCTTGTTCCATGGCGCAATACTATTATAACAGCGCATTTACCAGGCGCGCTTCAGAATCGGTTCACAGCCGAGGAGATCGATGTTCTCATCAGGGCCGTAAAAGAGAGAGAAGTGACATTGGGGATGGGACAAACCCACCCAAATTAGCTTCGGTTATACATGAATATAATAATTTGGGTAAATATGTAGGCCTAAGCTTTATGCCTATTTTCCCCATCGTTATGGACACAACATATTGATACTGTGAAGCTGCTTTGATACAATCAATCTGTATTGTGAAAAGCGCTATATAAATATAGGCTACTTGACTTGACAACAATGATTTCCCTCGTGTTTTAATATTTTTCCTTATAATAATGTATCATTTGCAAAAAGGAAAATGCATCTGTGTAGATGAGAGTATCATCTACAGTGTATGCGCGTTGTTCACACTCTGTATTATGACCAAGCACGCGCGCTTAAAATAGCATCTGAATGTAGCCTACGCGCAACGCGCCAATGACTTTAGACGAGGTTTTTTCTGGTCAGTAGCGCAATTGTTTTCTGGAACTGCAAAATAGCATGAGGGAAAGTTTGCGCCGGAACACGCCTCCTCTTTGCGCTGAACCGCTCAGGGAGCGCAAGTGTATTTCTTAGTTAACCGACGTGTGTCTGTGGAGGGAAAAGTCCGCTTTGCGCGGGTGCAAAATAGGAATGATACATGCGTCGGTGTACAAAGTCATTTGCGCCGGGTGCAAGATAGGGCCCTATGTGTCTTTGCCTATGCCACAAAATGGCACTTAAAAGGTAACAACAATACTATTTATGCTTTCAGATGAACAAACAGAATGAATTACTAATACAAATGTGTAGAGGTTCCTCATAAATGGTGAGGTTATTCTTCACTGGCATTGTTGCATGAGCCACGACTTTGCTACTGTACCCATTCACTGCAATAACATGGGTCACCCCAAACATTGTTAATTTTTCATTTTGATCTAAATGGAGTTTATGACCCATATAGGCAGCATGGTAGGGCACTGGGTTAAAGTTCTGCAGACCCTGTAATGTGAAATGAAACAATTTTGACAAGATTAATTATTTGAAAACTGCCACCCACTGTCATTTCACATGGCTAAAACATTTAGTTATGCATGTGCCGTGGTTTTTAACCTGGGGGCAAAGGCCACCCTGTGGGGTTGAAAGCCACTTCAGGGGTAAAGGATGTTGGGCTTCTGAGATTTTGCCTTTAATATTCAAAAAGCAAGGTAATTCTGTTCTTAAGTGACACTTGTATGTCCTACATAGGTCACCTAATAAGGAGCACTGATACTCTGAATAGGCCTAAACAAGTTTAGGTTTAACGGAGGACAACTTGATAAAGTTTGTTAGCCTCGGTTTGATGCTTCATTGTTTCTTAATTATTTCAGAAAATATTCAAATTAGAGAGTTGGGTATAGCCTAAATTACCCTGCATCTCGCTTCATGGTAGGGTCTTTCAATTCCACGTAGAATTCGTCCAACACGATTCTCCGCAGCAAAAACTCCTTTAGTTGCCAGGTAGCCAGTCATAATTTTTCTGCCGAAGGTCGGTCCAGTCTACAAAAGATGAACTAAGTTAAGAAGCCTGTCAACATGAAAGACAACTTGGTTTTTCCTGTGACAATTGCTTACCTCGGCAACTGCAGTCGACACATCTACTTCCAACTGCGCATCAGATTTTCCACGCTTGAGTTTGTGACCATCACAAAATCTTCGCACACTCATCACAGAGCATCCACGTCCCACGCCAATATCTGTAAGGTGCTGTGAAATGTCAGCATGAGTCGCATGCCTTCTCAACATATCACTAATTATATCAGCGTATGCCTCAAGGGAAGCCATGCTAGTCAATCACCTCGTCAGATTATTCAAAATGATTAACCCCGCCAGGTCATATAGTTCTTCCAGGTCAACAGCATCACCAGGTGACCCATCCTTAGGAATTGATTTGAATGAGGTTCTCTCATTTTTGCATTTTCCCTTTTTATATGAATCCAAATTAATATTCATTTGATACACAGAAACAAGAAAGGGGTTAATATTTATTTTTTTAAATCCTAAATTATATATATAAAAAATAAAATGTTCATTCAATTAGTGACTACAGATTTTAGGAAAATCAAATACCACTTGTTTTTTGTTTTTCATTTCACTTCCAAAAATAGAATAATGAATGAACGAAAAAGTACACGGACCCTGGATCCTCTCCGAAATTTTATTCTTAAAAACACTCTTATCCCTTCAAAAAAGAAAAACTACTCTTTTATTCTGATTTATGTGCCGCATAATGGATCTGAGATCTAGAAATAAGCAAACTAACTCGACGAGTGAACATGCTTCATCGTGAGAAAAGAAAGACCAGCAACAAGAAGCTAGCATTAGCAAGATGGCACACCTTTCCGCAAATTCTTTGATAAAATCTTTATGGTGCCCTGGTGGCCTGTATACAGTAGCCAGCAGAATTCTCAAACGTGATTTATTGTTCACACTATGTATTTTTACATTAAGCACCAACGCTTAAAAAAAAGTATATTTAAAACTAGATTTCTTAGTGGTCTTGAAAATATTACTATAAATTACAGCAACACCTCCCCCTTTGCCTTTCAGACGAGGTTCATGTTTATAACAGTAATCTTGTGGGGTTGACTCATTTAAAGTAATGTAATCGTTTGGTTTTAGCCAGGTTTCTGTCAAACACAGCACATCTAGATTATAGGAGACAGTGTAGAGAAAGAATTCTCTGATAGCCGAGGCACTCCTTAATTAAAATGTCTTTATTTAGAAAAATGACATGTCCTGAACGGACAACTTTAAAACGCCCACGCGTAGCGGCATGTAGCCTTCTTCAGGGCATAGTGAAACAGATAGAAAACTGATCTTATAATGACAAAGACACACAAGTAGAAGCAAACACACAGGTGCTGGCAATCAGTGTTGAAGGTCTACAGTTAATTGCTAAGACACGCCTCTCACATGGTTCCCAGCACTAAAAATATAAATCACAATAATAAATAGAAGCTTAGGTGGTGGCAGAACGATCCCTCCGGCCGCTTCACTAACGCTAGTTTGCAAGTTTTGTTAGCTTGTTTTTTAACAATGACGGGAGAAAATCCGATTTTATCTTAATGTGCAAGGTCACTCACTGTCTAGGACCGCGATTTTTATTTGCAAAAGTTCATTTTAACAGACGGACTCAGATTGGCTGACCCGTACACGCTCACTCAATGGATGGACGATCTGACAGGATTAACGTTAACTCTAAGTTACCTCCGGTTGAGTGGCCTGACTTCTACACCTGATAGAGAAACCGAGTGGAAAAAGAGGGCAGATAAATCTTTAGATGCCTATAACTATGTGCTGAATGGTCATGTACAAGACTTGTGTGGTATACGATCCGCAGTTCTGCCTAGCCAGCACCAAGAAGACGTGACATTATGGTATAATTTTAATGATGTGAATATTTTCTAGAAATAAAAATTCCAGATACAGCATATTCATTTTTCATCGATTCTTTCACCCAGCAACACAACAAGAGGACATTTAATAACAATAATAATAATTTAAACTCCTTATTATGTAGCCGAATCTGTGCTGGTTTGTGTTGGCCGCCTCCAGTTTTCCGTTCGTTTTGCCACCAGCTAACGCTGTGACGTAGGCTCGAAATTGGTCTATACATAGTTCCTACATGACGTCACAACATACGGGCATTTGCCGAGCCGGCGCCATTTCTGTGGGCATGCTGTGGGCAGAACATTAGAAGAAGCTGAAACACGTTAATTTCGTGATAAAAAGTGAAAACAGTCATCTCCTGCTGGGTCAATGGATGTTCAAATCGTGCCGGAGGTTCAGTTAAATTTGGATTTTACAGCATACCCGTCATTAGACTTCATGAATGTGAGTTTTTGTCAGAACAACGACAAAAACGACTTATATAACAAATATACACTCACCGGCCACTTTATTAGGTACACCTGTCCAACTGCTCCTTAACACTTAATTTCTAAGCAGCCAATCACATGGCGGCAACTCAGTGCATTTAGGCATGTAGACATGGTCAAGACAATCTCCTGCAGTTCAAACCGAGCATCAGTATGGGGAAGAAAGGTGATTTGAGTGACTTTGAACGTGGCATGATTGTTGGTGCCAGAAGGGCTGGTCTGAGTATTTCAGAAACTGCTAATCTACTGGGATTTTCACGCACAACCATCTCTAGGGTTTACAGAGAATGGTCCGAAAAAGAAAAAACATCCAGTGAGCGGCAGTTCTGTGGGCGGAAATGCCTTGTTGATGCCAGAGGTCAGAGGAGAATGGCCAGACTGGTTCGAGCTGATAGAAGGGCAACAGTGACTCAAATAACCACCCGTTACAACCAAGGTGGGCAGAAGAGCATCTCTGAACGCACAGTACGTCGAACTTTGAGGCAGATGGGCTACAGCAGCAGAAGACCACACCGGGTGCCACTCCTTTCAGCTAAGAACAGGAAACTGAGGCTACAATTTGCACAAGCTCATCGAAATTGGACAATAGAAGATTGGAAAAACGTTGCCTGGTCTGATGAGTCTCGATTTCTGCTGCGACATTCGGATGGTAGGGTCAGAATTTGGCGTCTACAACATGAAAGCATGGATCCATCCTGCCTTGTATCAACGGTTCAGGCTGGTGGTGGTGGTGTCATGGTGTGGGGAATATTTTCTTGGCACTCTTTGGGCCCCTTGGTACCAATTGAGCATCGTTGCAACGCCACAGCCTACCTGAGTATTGTTGCTGACCATGTCCATCCCTTTATGACCACAATGTACCCAACTTCTGATGGCTACTTTCAGCAGGATAATGCGCCATGTCATAAAGCTGGAATCATCTCAGACTGGTTTCTTGAACATGACAATGAGTTCGCTGTACTCAAATGGCCTCCACAGTCACCAGATCTCAATCCAATAGAGCATCTTTGGGATGTGGTGGAACGGGAGATTCGCATCATGGATGTGCAGCCGACAAATCTGCAGCAACTGTGTGATGCCATCATGTCAATATGGACCAAACTCCCTGAGGAATGCTTCCAGCACCTTGTTGAATCTATGCCACGAAGAATTGAGGCAGTTCTGAAGGCAAAAGGGGGTCCAACCCGTTACTAGCATGGGGTACCTAATAAAGTGGCCGGTGAGTGTAAGTTAACACTTTGCAGTTTGACTGATGTCCTGTATTACGAAGTATTAAAAACATACAAAAACAACATTGTTTCCACTGTTCGATCGCGCCCACGCCTCTCTCTCTCTCTCTCACTCACACACACACACAGACAGACACACACACATTCCAGCATTGCAATCTCAGATTATTATGTCCCTAAAGAACCCGCGTATAAAGTAGTTCCGCATGACATTAATTAATTTGCACGCAAGTTTTATTTATTTTTATACGTATATATTCATATATTCATGCAACGAACCGTGACGCCCGTACCGTTTCGGTTCAATGCGAATACATGATAGTATCTGAGGCAAAGCTGCATAGTCAGTGCTCAGTACGGATCCACACCATTTATGACTGAAATTTTCGCATTGTACCTCTCTCTGTCTTGTGTTAATAGAGTCTCTTTCTATAATCTGTCACTTTGTCTCTTTATGATTTTCGTAACTTTATAAACAGAAAGAAATATTCGAAATTTGCTTGTAAAACTTTGTAAACACAGCAGCTTATGCCCTCAAAGATGGCGTCTCCAGGGAGGTCACGTGACATTAATTGGCCTGTGGGAACTATGTATAGAATGACTGGATAGCTCATGACGTCATAAACAGTGAAGCCACCGCGCCGCCATCTTCGTATTCCCTAGTGAGCTCACGCATTCTATTGAATCAATAGGAAATTTTATGATTTGACTGAGAAAACATTGCCTAACAAGACACCGTTTTTAAAATCTAAAGTCTCCCTGTACATTCTTACAACGCAAACATCCTAAGCATTTAAATGGGTAATTTGTTTAATTTGTTCAAAGTCGGAAATTTTTCCTGCTTATTAAAAATTGCTTTGTTACTGGGGAGAGGAGCTTGGAGAGTGTCTGTCTAGGCTAACAGCAGGTGGCAGTAGCTAATGAAGAAGTGTTTTATTTTGTGATTTGCCCTTTGAATGAAGAAGAACCAGCTTATTCACGTTAAAATATAATATTACATTTTTAAGTGTCCAGTGTTTGTTATTGACTTTGGGACTTCTGTGTAGCTTTCAGCTGGTTAAAACCCCAAAACGTTAACTAAAATGGCAATTTCTTTGCATTGTGTTCAGCGCCCAAGTGGGTCTGCGAGCGCAGAGAGGGTTTTCTCCGCTGCTGGCCAGCTGTCCAACAACTTGTGTTCTTGAAGGTGAACTCAAAAGAACTGTAGATAAGGAAAGCAATTCTTTTTTTTTTTAGTTTGACAACATAAGCCAATTTAAATTGTAATCCATGTGCACTAGAGGATGGATACCCGACCCGAGCCCGACGGGACCCGCCGGTACCCGACGGGCCGGGCCGGGTTCGGACAGATATTTAGAAATTATGTTCGGGTTCGGGTCGGGCTCGGTCACATCAGCGCGATAAGGCATTGAACATTTTTTATTTAAAACAGCTTATGTAGGTAGCAAATGTGCCTGATGCTTTCACTTAATGCAAACGTTCGTTTTTGTGATTAAAATACATGTAAAATATTACCATAACATCTGTCTTCCTGTGTGCAGAAATTTGTTTACGTAGCCGTGACAACGAAAGACGTGCATGCGCGCCTGTGTTCAGTGCGCTTGTTTCTGCGTAAGTTACGCGCTGATGTGCTCGTCCTGTTGACATTTCCGAATGCCTTCCTACATTTGCTTAATAAAAAGCGGGCTTTCCACACAAACAAACGTACATGTGTCATTAGTATGAGAAAAAAATGGGATTTTAACTGTCGGTCTCGGGTCGGGCTCGGACATAAATATCTTTATGCCTGTCGGGCTCGGGTCGGGCTCGGTTACTGCTCTGTCGGACGCGGGCCGGGCTCGGACAGAAAAATTCGGCCCGATCCGCACTCTAATGTGCACTCTGCGCAAAAGTTCAGTTATAAGAATTTTGGCCTAATAGTTCATTTACTTTTAAAACTTTGATGTAGGTCTATAGCCTGTATATTTTTATTTATATAATTAGGCCCATTGATTCGTTTAATTTTACAGCAGTTGTTTTGTACAGTTGATATAAGCCTATTTAAATTTTAATGCGCGCTGCAACATTTCAGTTATCAAAATGGTGGCCTAATAGTTAATTTAGGTTATACTTTAAAACGTTTATGTATATTTTTTTATATTTTTGTTTATATCATTTCTTTTAATATTATTAGGCCCATTTATTCGTTTAATTTTACCTCAGGATGTGTGTACAATGGATATAGGCCTAAGCCAATATAAATTGTGCCCGTTGCGCGAAAGTTCAGTTATCAAAATTCTGGCCTAATAGGTAATTTACTTTTAAAACTTCTATATATATTTTTGTTTATATAATTTTTATCTATATTATTAGGCCCATTTATTCGTTAAATTTTACAGGACTTTTTTGTAGGCTATTTATTCCTTCTTACATAGGCTAGGCCTAATTTGTAATTTGAAATAAAACATTTATATTTGGAAAATGTTGTTGTTGCTCTTTAGTTCTTTGGGAGGTAAGGCTGTGGTCTAAGCTAAAAGTGCAGATTTTTTTTCCTTTTTTGAAGCGAGCGGGGGTGATTTGAGTGGAGCGCGAAGCAAACTGCGTTGAGCGCTGAGCGATAATGAGCGGAGCGGCCTGATGTGGCTTTGAGCGGGGGAGCGGAGGGGTGAACAGTTCCGTGAGCGAGGAGCGGATATTCTCACCGCTCCACTCCGCTCATATGCTCTGGTTAGCAAGTACATGTTCAGGAAATGCATAATACAAATGAGTTAATGTAAGTAACGGTAAACGGGCTCCGCACGAAGCTCCTTTGAAGCTGCTCAGAGGTTTCTTATAGGCTACTGTTGACTGTTTTATAGTGTTTCGATTTTTTGTTGTTGAAGAAGCATTACTCTAGCCTGGTTCTACCAGACTCTCGTACATTTCATTTGTACAGAGAGTCTGGCCTCTCTCCATTGAGAAACGTTTACTTCCTTGTAGGCGGGTTCTCTGTTAAAGTTCAAAACTATTGGATCTGCCCAGAGTCACTCAGGATCTGCCATAGCCAATCGCTAACGTGTGGTCGTGACATATGTCATGTGCCAAAACCGGCCGGAAACAACAAGTCCGAATGATCAGAGGATTATGTTTAGAATAAGATGTCTGTCAACGAGAGCTGCAGGTTTTGTTCATCGAATTTAAGAGTTCAAGGAACAATTGACCATTCGCAAAGACCGGCCCCCCTTAGTCACTGTCGCTATGTCCGTCAAGCTACGCCGCTCTCACACACACACACACCATGTTCTCACGCAGTGAAAAATACATTGCGGAGCAGAGAGGAGACTGACAACACGCTGACAGACAGGACAGAACATGTTTCTTTACAGTTACTTTTCATATTAAACATATTAAACAAAGTCTCACCTTTTAAATGTGGTCATTTTCTTAAATAAATGTAAACAATAAATACAGTTTTGTGGCTCTTTAATGTGTTGTGACAGATTGCTGTACAGCCTCAGTTAAAGCTGCTCGTGAACCGATCATCTCTTCCTTCATTAATAGCATCAAATAAACATGAATGAACATAAGAAGGAATGTTGTTTTAACCGCGGAAAGGCGTCAGTTCATTCCGTTTTTGAAGTTAAAATCCTCCCATGTTAATCTACTAACTCTCCTGACTGCTTTGTCAGACAAAATGACGGATGGCAAAGTATGATTGGTCAGATCACCTGTCAATCAAGCTCCCTGCGAACGGTCAATTCTAAATTCTAAATGTATATTTGACACTAAGGACAGTGATGTATTCAGTCAACTGTCGAAGCTGGGTCTAATCATTAAAGGTGCTCTAAGTAACTTTTTTACCTTAACTGAACAGCTTCGGAGTCAGTGGAATGGTTATATTACTTATTTCGGGTTGAATGGTGGTGGTTTCGCACCCCCCTGGTGCCCGAGAGCGGAGAAATCCCACTTGCAACTTTGGGCCGCTGGCCTCGCCGTCAGGAAGTATTGCGTGATATCAGGTCTTGCGATGTAACAAATTGCTTTACGGCACTGCACAAGTACACGCCCCCATTCAAGCACCGGCTAGCTATAAGCAAAGGGCAACGATAGTTTGCGTTATGGCTGAGACTGTAAAAAAGAAGCAGAAAGCGAGATTTTTTTTGAAAGAGGAAACGGGAGACTGACCGAGCAAGAAGTCAGACTAGAGTAAACATCGGACCGGCATTTTCAGAACTGAAACTGAGAACTGAGAGAAACAGAAGCCTGCAAAACGGATGCTGACCAGGCTTTCTTGCTGTTGCACTTGTAAGTATCTTTGTAATAAACTGTGTTTAATTTCAATATTAAACAGTTGACGTACTTTACAGATATGAGTTGAATTATAATGGCCTACGTCAACGCGTCTGATAATAGGCAATAAACATGTTGCACATATCATGATCGAGCTATAAAAAAACGTTCTGATGTTTTCTTAGACAAGCAAAGGTAAACCGTCATTCTACCAGATGAACGTACCTGTATAGACCTTGCTAATATAACTTTACACAAATTAGCCTATATTTATGTCATGCCCACTCTCCCAAAAAAAAAACACGAAAGCAGTAGTTGGCCTCGTTCATATCATTTGTTCCCGGTAAAAATACTAGTATGCATGACAAAACAATAAAAAAATAAAAATCGCCATCAGTTGGCAAGAAAATATTGCTTTACTTACCTCGGTAGATATAACTGGTTTTGAAATAGCCGGTTCATGCTCAGCTAGGTTGACAGCTGATCAGTTGGGTTGCTCGTGGCGAGGGGGGAGGAACAACAGTTCGTTGTTACGACAGTGTGTTTGAAAGCATTTACTACCAGACGCTAGGGGGAGCTTGGTAGAGAAAAAACACTTAGGGCTGCCTGGTGCCCCTTTAACAATACGCCGCTGCGGTCGTTTCGGATCTGCAACAACGGACCGAATAGCTTTTCTCACATCTTTCTCCACTGCCATTACTGAACTCCAACTCAAACTGACGCACTACATCAACGTCATCGTTCTCAGCCACTCCCTCTATTCTCTGATTGGTCCTACAAAAAATTGATTTCTGGAAACCTAAGAATATACAGCAGTCCCAGACGTAGTAATGAAGGAAAATGAAATTGAGCGGAAGTGCGTAGGAGGGCGCAGCCAGGCTATCATTACTCTTGCCTCGGAGAAAACAACACTGGAATAGCGTCAATTGTGCATAGAAATTACTACTTATAGGGCTTGAATTACAACCTGTGGGCAGTTTTTCTACATCCTTTTGTGAACGTCATTTTACACTTGTATGTTGCACAGCGGATCATCTTCGGAGCCACCAATCTCTGTATAAAGGCCGTTGGAGCCCTCTGCTGGTAGGGAATCGTAAGATGGCCGCTCGAACACTTCCGGTGGCTTCACTTTATCTCAACGTCATGAGCTATCCAGTCATTCTATATAGATCAGTGGAACAGACACAGACAGTCTCTATATGATAATATATAGGTGAAAGAGGCTCTATGTGATTCTATCTTAGGGTGTATTCACACCAGGAAAGCCACTTGCTTTGGTTCGGACCAAATACTTTTTTTTTTTTTTGGTACGGTTCTCTTTCACACTGCTCTTTTTGCAAGTGAACCAAAATTTGTAAACAAAACCACACGTGTGCTAAGGTCGTCCATTCATTGGACGAGGATTCTCTAGTAGGGAAATCAGGAAGTGCAAAAAAGGCTCAGCATGGAGATATTTCGTACTGCAATATTTGTTCTTTTACTAATTTTGTGTTATTTTGTACAAACGCAATATGAAGAAACTAATGAGTATCATATGATACAATGTCATCTATACGATGTTGTAATTCGGATTTTGAAAAGATGTTGCTGAAGTGATGATATAATGTTGCCGAAGTTTTTTTACTTTAACGCGGCACTGTGCGGGAGACCTCTCATATCCCCTCTCCTTCATCCGTTCAGTAAACATGTTGAACACATCAGTATTTTTATGTGTCCTCTCCAGCAGCTGTGCTACATGGGCATCTGCCCAAATGTTAATAAGGCAGCTCGTCTCTTCGACACTCCAGGTCAAACGACAACTCATTTTATCAAATGTAGTAGGCTACAACAGATCACTTTCCCATAACGCAACTCCGACTACGGAAGCCTGTTAACTCAAAGGCGCAGTGCTTTCTTGCAATTGGGTCGGTTCATGTTCACACCGTAAACGAACCGTACCAGAGTTCGTTTGGAACCGTACCGAGACCACCTCTTCAGCTGGGTCTCGGTTCGGTTGTTTGGTCCGCACCTGAGTTCGATTGCTGTATTCACACCTGCCTAAAAGGTACCTAGCAAGGGGGGAAACGAACTAGAGTTCGATTCAATCGAACCAAACAAGGCAGGTGTGAATACACCCTTAGAGTTTATCTGACCTTGGTGACGCAAGACTGTTAGCAGACGGTCGGTTTAGCTAGTCTGTCTGCTTCCTGACCTGTTGTCGAATTTGTCAAGACTATGAGCCAAATTACTAGAGAGAAGAGCAGCACCAGCCCAGGAGGGATGAATACCATCTCTTTTCAACAGGTCAGGCTTGCCCCAAAAACTTTTCCAATTGTCTATGAATTCTACATTATTATGCGGACACCACTCAGACAACCAGCCATTGAGTGAACACAATCTACTAACTATCTCATCACTCCGGCGAGCAGGAAGGGGGCCAGAGCAAATTACAGTGCTTGACATCATACTTGCAAGTTCACACACCTCTTTAATATTAATTTAGGTGATCTCTGACTGGCGGAGTCGAACATCATTAGTGCCGACATGAATAATGATCTTTGAGAATTTACGATTAGCATTAGCCAGCACTTTTAAATTTGCTTTGATGTCAGGCTCTCTGGCTCCCGGCAAACATGTGACTATGGTGGCCGGTGTCTCTATTTTCACGTTCCGTGTGATCGAATCACCAATTACCAGGGCACAATCAACAGAATTCTCAGTGGGTGTTTCACTGAGTGGGGCAAATTGATTTGTTATGGTAATCGGAACGGAAGAGTGTTTTTTTGATCCGCGACTAGAGCGATCTCTCACTGTCACCCAATTGACCTCTCGTCGGCCCCTCCTCCAAAACGGCCATTGTCCAATCACACATCATAGCAACCGTTACTATGTGAGCAGGTCCGACAAACATTGACTCCAAGCAAGATGGTGAAGCAGTGCGCACACGGCGTTTGTAAATCTGACACTAGATACCCCGAGAGATTGTCTGGAGGAGTTGTTCTTTCCATTCCCAAAGCCGAAAACACAACGTGAGCGTTGCCTACAATGGATAAAACAGTGTGGACGGCCCCACACCCAGTTAAATGTGTCGAATATTACGAAGCATAATTAATGTTATTAGTTAAGTTATTAGTATTAGTAAAAGAAAACTGTAAAAATTATACACTATAAATACACTAATTAAAAGTATATTTTTACTTAAGTAGTACTTAAGTGTAACTGCGAAAGTATATTAAATACATTGATATTTTAAATGTATTTTTAGTGCAATTTTTTGCATTTGCATCAAGTATATACTAGAAGTACATTGGTAATAAATATATGCTTAATTATACTGTTAAGAAATATGCTTAACACAAGCATAATTTTAAAATATTTCTAAAAAGTATGCTACAAGTACTTTGGTAATAAATATATGCTTAGTTAAATTTTTCAGAAATATGCTAAACACATGCCCAGGTGAAAAAAAGTGTACTTGAGTGCACTAAAAAAACACTGAAATACAAGAAAGTATATTTGTAGTACATTCTTTCTTTTTGTGCTAAAGAAAACTGTAAAAAATTATACACTATAAATACACTAATTATTTTTTTTTTACTTAAGTACTTAAGTGTAATTGCGAAAGTATATTAAATACCATTGATATTTTAAATGTATTTTTAGTGCAATTTTTTGCATTTTAAAATATTTCTAACAAGTATACTAGAAGTACATTGGTAATAAATATATGCTTAATTACACTTTTAAGAAATATGCTAAACACAAGCATATAATTTTAGTATATTTCTAAAAAGTATGCTAGAAATACATTGGTAATAAATTTATGCTTAATTATACTGTTAAGAAATATGCTAAACACAAGCATAATTTTATTATATTTCTAAAAAGTAAGCTACAAGTACTTTGGTAATAAATATATGCTTATTTACATTTTTAAGAAATATGCTAAACACAATCATACAACTTTTGTGAAGTTTTAGTGTATTTAAAGAAAACATACTTATGTTGCTCTTTGTGTAAGAACATAGCAAAATGGTTAGGCTTTTAGTATGTTTAAAGTACTTTTTTAACACTTAGACCTACTGCAATATATTCTAATATTTATAATGTTAATATTTTTGGTGAAAAAATTACATTTATAATGTACCAACTTATAATGTATTATAAACATTTGTCAACTATTATTAAGCATTGCAATAAGCCTATACTTAAAATTAATGTTGTTCACTTTTACTTGTTTAAAGGCTACTTAAAAGACTGTTGTCCATTACGATACGATTGTACTACTGAAATTCCCAGAAGGATTTCAACATTATTTGAAATGCATCTTAGGAACATCTTCCAAAGATGTTTAAATGTTTTCATAAAAGATGTACTTGTTTAAATTTGAAAAATACGCATAACACCTGTGACTAGTCCTGATTGGTTCCAGAGCTGTTGAACGGCTGTGATTGGTTCATGATAATGAGCTCATCTCACTCAGAGCTTCAGTTGCTGTGCGTATGCTCCTTGAATGTGATTAGATTTAAGGCCCTTTCACACTGGACGCGATTTTGACGCACGAATAATTTGCGCGATGGTTTTATTTTTTGATCAGCTGTTTGTGTAATGAGTGCTTCCACACCGAACGCGAATGTGCAGCGGCGAAAAAACGACTTTTATTTTATTCGCTTCAATGTCGATTTTTTTTTTACTTTTGAAGGTCCTTTCACACTGGATGCGATTTTGACGCGCGAATAATTCGCGCGATGGTTTTATTTTTTGATCAGCTGTTTGTGTAATGAGTGCTTCCACACCGAACGCGAATCTACTGCGGCGGAAAAACGACTTTTATTTTTTTCGCTTCGATGCCGATTTTTTTGTACTTTTGCGACGACAGAAAAGGCTTCAGCCAATCACATACAAGGAAACAAAGGTGACGTGAGCGCAACACTGACGGATCTTTTGATTGCTTGTGTGTCGAGTCGTCTGTGAATGAGAATCTGAAACAAGGACTGGTGGGGACGTTGTCCTCATTCGTATCGAGCCCAACCGGGTGTTTACAAGGCTTTTCAGCATTTTTTTTGAGCATTCAATCCGTTTACTAAGAGTGTTTATTTGATTGCATAAACGTAGTCCCTGATGAATATAAGAGAACAGCTCACCTTAAGCAGACTGCCATACGCTGCTCCGGATCAATTTACGTTAAGTTTGTGGTTTATCTCGTCAGATGCGGTGCCACTGTCTCCTCAAATTGTCCCACACCTATCCGAAAATAAGTGCGAAACCGGCCATGATAAAGTTTTAACTCTGGCAGCTGTAAAGACTATGGGGTGGATCTGATTACGGGGAATTTGCATATCATAATTCATAATTAATAATTAATAATTATTCATACAGGTTTGTATCAGATCAGTCTTACATGTTAATACATCTCCCGATAAGGGATGATACGTTACTTTACCTGCATACAAGACTGCATGCTTGCATGCGTATGGCAGCCAACCGCAAGTTGATTGCGATTAGCTACACAGATCACGTTTTACAAATAGGTAACATTAATTAGCTCAATTAATTTATAGAGTTTAGGAAAATCAATTCTGTGGCCACAAGAATTAGTCTTCCCGCCCTATAAACCCATACTCTTTAAAGTATCTTTAATTTGTAAAGCTCGTAGCTTTTGGATAGGCATTTCAGGGACCCGAAGTATGAGCAGACAGTCAATCCATCAAATGAGTATCATGAAATTTAATAAGAAATAACTAGCCTATGCATTTACTAAAATTACATGGGATATATGTATTTACAAACATAATAAACAATGAAACACACAAACGTTACAAACATAATAAACGACAAAACACAATAAGGCATCGATGAACGAGAAATGCATAGAGACAGAGAGAGAATTTTTAGCAAGGTGCAGTTATGCACGAGGGAGTTTTATAAAGACCCGAAGATCTTACTAAACTAGAAGCAAAACAAAAGAAAGAGATCCCCAAAGGGATCTCCCGAAGAAATCACATTCTGGCGAGAGTGAGATAGTAAGACAAGAGAGAGAGAGAGAGGGAGAGAGAGAGAGAGTGAGAGAAACGGAGATCCGTAAGGGTCAACCGTTTGGCAAAGTTCACCTGGACAACGGAACCTCAGACCTGACAACAAGGAATCACAAAATCGCCCCTTTTGAGGCAACAACCGTACAGCATAATAAATCTGGATGAGAAATAAAATACTTGCACTGTCTCTTAGTCTGCTGAGGAGAAGGCGTGCGTGTGTGTGTGTCCTTGGGGCGCGCGCCTGCTCGTTCGTTGAACGGTTGCGCGTGGTGGTCCATGTGGTTTGTTGGTGGTTCAGAGCGCGGACTTTCAAACGCATGTTTGAAGGTCTTTGAGGTAAATTTACCAAAGAAACAATTCAGACTAAATTCATTCCTCGTCTGGGAAAATGAACTCGATAGGATACTTAAAAGAACTTAGAATTAAACAAAGAAAGAAAAAGATGAAAGATCTCCGGAGGAGATCACTAAGAAATCACATCCTGACGCCGGGGTGAGAGGCAAGAGGAGGGGTGAGGAGAGGGCCAGTCCTTTTGAAGACCTGATGTTTCCGCCTCCTCTGAAGCGGATTGTCCAATCATTGTTCAGGAAATCTTGAGCGGGAAAGTTGTCTTTGTTTGGTTTGACAGCTTTATCTACATAAATTACGACAGAGGCAGAACCTGCCTTTCCTTTTCACAGATTCTTAAACATAACAGGAGAGATGTTATATAGGCAATCATACTTTTTACGGTAACCCAATACATATATCTGGCTGCGTCAGACAAAGAGTTTTCAAATGACCTCAAACACGACATGTAACAATGAGAGGAATTCAGGTTTGCGTCTCAAATATACGTAATATAGGCATTTGTGGTTCCTTTTAACTACAAACATTCCCAGATCTTGCAATCGGACGTAGGCCATCAAACACACATAAAACATATCAAATATGTATTGTTAAATGTCTTTTTTGACTGGAAATTCCAGCAAAGTCCTTATGGGTGTGTGTAGCGTGGACAGAGAGAGAGAGATCCTGCATGCACATTCTTTTTGGGTCGTAAACTTGTAACCTGACACTTCGGCCAGTGTTAGCAGTTTTTGTATGTGTGTGTGTTTGTTGAAGTCCCAGGGTTGATGGGAAGAAATACATTTAGTTATTTAGATGATTCGTCGTTCCGCTCAGTCCTTACAGTCCCCCTTTTTGTCTGATGAAGTCCCTGTGTGGACATCATCGGACAATAATCATCACAATTGACGGATGACAGGTGAATCATGATGCTCGGGTAGCAGGTGGCTGCTAGTGCTGAGGCTGAGGGCTCAGCTTGATGAGGTTCGACGCAGCCTCCGGCGTGGTACCCTCTTCCTGAGGGTCCCGTGAGCTTGGCTGTAGATTTTCGCATCTCGTTGAGCCTCCTGATTGAAAGTCAAGTGTCAGGGTGTGGTTGATTACCGTAGAGGTACCCAGCGCAGGATCAGCTGCAGTCCAGGATTGGACAACAGGTGAGGCAGTTAAGGCGGGCAGTTGAGACACAGCTTGGAGGGCTATGTCGCTGGGAACAAGGTCAGTTCTGATTGGTGCTCTTCGCTTGGAAGAGGATACGATGCCAGGTCGTCGAGGTGAAGGATGGCACCTTTGATGCTTGGATTACATGCTCTGGTCGAGCAAGGTGACACAGGTGTCAGTGTCATTTTGGTCGTCAGTGAGTGCAGCTGTGCGCACAGGAGTGTTAAGGAGTCCCCCTTTCACCTACAATCTCTGCGTGGGTCTCGATGACCTGAGTGCGAGGCTTGGCTTTAGCAGGGCAGCGTGTGCCGCTGATCTGCAGCCCGCAGATTCCGTCAGTGTTGTCTCTGAGGAAAGGTTTGTTAGGGGCAGAGATACTGAACGTCTTTGGTCAATGTGCACATGTGCGGATTCGGAGCTGGGGCAGCTTTGTGTCGCTGTCGTGTGAGGCATCCACGTCCAGCGTGCATATCTTGAAGTGAGTGTTGCTTTTCAAAATCTGACATTGACAATGTTCTTGAGCTTCGGCTTGACTCTAGGATGGGCAAGTTCAAGAGAAAGCCCCCCCTTTTCTCTGCTTGTGGTCAACGCAGAGTGGGATGGCACTACCCAGAGAGTAGGCAAGGTGTATTTGTAAAGAGTCAGTTGGCGTGGTGATGGCGGACACCACCACGGTTTGCATGAGGCCTAAGGGTATCAGGTGCGGTGGAATTCTACCCATGGCGAGGCTGTCGATGGAGGGGTTCACTCCCCGCAGCGGGTTTGTCCTCAGGGCTGTTACCAGCTGAGTTTGAGCACCGTCATTCTGGGAGACAGTAACAGCTTTTTCATGGAGTTCACTGTTGGGGTCGGCAGAACGCTGTGAGTGTTGAAAGTTACCACAATTCCCTTTAGTGTCTTGTCGATGGTCTGCAGGGATGCACTCTGTGTCGTGAGTTGCTCTTTTATCTGTGGAATCTCAGCCTGAATTTCGGTTACATGCCGCCTCACGGTGGCTAGGTTTACTGCATTCACACTGGGCATACAATAGTAGTTCCGACGTCCGTGGCGGCTCCGAGCAAAGCTCGTAGAAACCGTTGGGAGCGGCGGTTGTGGCCACCTGGCTCCGCTAGCGTGACAGTCATTTTCTCAAGTTGGTTGAGCATGTGTTCAACATCAGCCTCAGCGTGAGTGAGGGAGTCCTCTGTCCATCGGACACCTACCCAGCTGTATTGTGTCATTGCGCTGGGGTAGTGTGCTCTGTAGACGTTGCGAGGATCAGGTGGCACGTACACTTTCTGAGTGTGGGTCCGGCCATTGGTGATGAGGAGTCCCGGTTGTTCCTTTAGGACGATGACTGATGCCGGATTTGGTGAGATGTCCGATTGCGGCTGCTCTCTGGTTGGCTGGAGGTACAGGATGGCGAAGCACAGCAGCATCCTGGTAAAAGTGAAAGAGAGAGAAAGAGAGGAAGGGAGGAGAAAAAAAAAGTTTTTTTTTTTTTTTGAGTGTCGTCCTTGGTTGGCTGGGACTTCGCTTTGAGGATGCCGGTATGCCACTTGCTTCGGTGTCTTGCAAGTGTCTCTGATGCTGCGTCATGAGCATATATATTGGCATGACCCCCCTTTTTGCACTGTGGCACCACAAGCTGTGGCGCAGTGATGGCATCCGGTGCAGAACGCTGAATGTTGTCTTGTGCACGCAGCATGTGTCAGGTGTATAGCGGGTGTTTGGGGCACCGGTTGTCGGTGGGTTTAGACAGCGTGCTAAGGGTGGTTGGAGGGGTCGAAGTGGTGGTGACTCCCAATGTTCATGAAGTTGTTATGGTCTTTGGCGAGCTGGAAGGTGCATGGTAGCGAACTTGAACCTTGACTTGGTGTTGAGGCTGTGTACCCCTGGATGGCTGCTGGAGTTCTATGAACTCTGTGACCTTAGAGTCTGGCTTTGTTGTAGTTCTCGTTACCTCTATGACCGGCCAGTCTGGCTTTGGTAACCCGTGTGACTGGAGGGGGGGAGGGGTTCTTGAACTTGGGCCCAGACTGTCAGGTGTTTGAAGTCTAGTAAAGGCTCAAAGCGCTCTAGCAGATCTTTGCCAATCAGAAGGGGTAAGTGTCCATTTGTGAGATGTACACAGGGTGTTTCAGACTAAAAGAACCAATTGTCAGGTGAATGTGAGCTACCTGTTTGCCGGATGTTGTTCTGGCTGTATGACTGCACAGTCAGCTCGCATGTTTGAGATGTAAGAGTTCGATTTTGTTTCTCAGAGTCTTTCAAAGAGTTTCCGGGCCATACCCTGTTTGATCATGCGCCCGAGGAGTTTTGGCGTCGGGGCTGGTGTGGTGATCGACGGGCGGTTAGGACCGGTCTTGTGTAGTTCTTTGCGGAGACAGATAAAGCAGCTTTCTTGGTCTTTTGGGATTTTGGTCCCAGTCGTGGGAAGTTGTCAGCTCTGTCAGCTGTGTTAGCTCTGTGGTCTGTTGTTGACAAGCAGTGTTCTGTGTGCCTGTTGCAGGTTTTATGCTGAGGCATAGGATGTCGTGTTCGTTCCTCTTGTTGTCTTTGTAAAGTCTTTTGTGAAGAAGCTCTTTAAGCAACTTCAGGCTCTTGGTTGTCTCGGACATGGCAGCACTGTTTTCGTCTGATGTGTGTTTAGACTTGTGCTGACCAGTGGCAGGTCGAGAGGGGTTCCACTCTGGGCTGTTGAGGTCAGGCTAAGCAGGGGCTCTGTGACATTTTGGCACACTTGTGGTGAGTGACTAATGCATGGCCCTAAAAGTTCAGAACTACTGCTTAATGGGTTCGCTAGATATTTAGCACAAAGCTAAGTGTCTCTTGTGTCCTTATAAGCTTAGGTGTGAGCGTTAGGAGGCTAAGACTTGTGTGGTTCTGAGAGTATTTCCTGGAGAGGGCATAGCCGAGATAAAATAAATTATGCAAGATGGTTCTTATGACTAAATGATTTCTCTGGACTTAACTGGGGGGGTCACTACGGCTTGACGAAGTGAAGGATAAGAGGGAAACGGGCAGCTTTCTCATTTGAATTTTGCTTATTATCAATCCTTAGGATTATAGATGTGCCCTAGTAAGTTGTTGAAATTACTTGTGCTGCAGGGTCACGAAAATGAGTGCACTGGTTGAAACTAAGCCAAAATAACAAATAAGGGTGTCTCTGTTTCCTTTCTGGGCCCTATGGGAAATGGAACCACATTTGAACAAGAGAGGAAATTAAATTAAATCATATATATGACTGATTAGCCAAGGGAACAGCTGACTGCTGTTATTATGAAAGTTAAAGAAATGAAAGAATTAACAAGAGAAAAACAAAATTTAAAGCAAAAGGGAATAAAGTGATCAAACACCGGGAATGATCGGTTTAGTCACCTGTCGATGAAAATTCCTATTGCTATATGAATTATTCTCTAGCTACACAGTTTACATTTAGTTAAACGTAAGTTTAATTAACAGGGTATCTGCAAAGTTAGCCTTCGACGGTTAGCAAGGACGATGCCTTCACTAGTGAAGGTGAACTTTAGCTGCAAAGAATTGTAAACACGGAAAGTGAATAATTAGAAACCCTAACTGGTGTTAAAGAAAGCATTCTAGAATAGTTTGCATTGTGTGAACACAAGCGGTGATTAAGGGCTCAAGTAAATTATGCTAACTGCTAACTGTAGAAGTTATTATGTAGCTTAGCCTAAGCTGGATGGAGGCTAGGCTAGGTTAGCGTAGCGTAAGCTAGCTGGATGCTATGTTAGTTTAGCTTAGCGTAAGCTGGAGGGATGCTAGGTTAGCTTAGGGACCTAGGCTGGTTTGTTTACAAAGTGACATCACAAGTTAGCACTTCCTGTGACAAGGCGTTGTCATGGGAACCAGAGCATGTCAGACAATTCAGCAGTCCCTAAAGAATGTCTGTACATTTTACATGAATTATGCATGTTTAAACGGGTTAACAGGATGCACCTATATTTTGAGTCTTTCTAGGACTTGGTGTTACATTAAGTAAAGTGCAGATGAGTTTTGGCATTAGCTGATTAGCTAACTCTTTTCTTTATTTTATGCAACTTATTCTATTTGTTTACAGAGTAAGGAAATAGATTTGCTGTAAGTCAAACTTGTCTAAGCATATATGGTTACGTCCCTCTCGTGCACGAATGCTGACTTTTCAGCGAATAAACAGTTTTGATCGCTAGGTAGCTCTCTGCTTGTAGATGCAGCAAAAATTTAGGTGAATTACATCAATTTAACAATAATTTGTAAGGCCTTTACATTTGTAGACACCCAGGTCTACCTAGATATAACTCTGTCCTGAGCTTTCTTTGTTAGACACAGGTTTAGTCATACTACCATTTGGATTTCCTGTTAATCAAAGCATAATAGATATCGGTACAGTTTACAAGCTGCTGAGATGAGGTTTCTTTGTCAAACAGACTTACGCTTTTACTGCTGAACATGCTACTTTTACTTTTAGTTGGAAATCTAAGGCTATTTTACTTAGAGTAGAGATGTCAATTCCAGCTATCGTTTTATCTGCATTTAGACAGGCCAGCGATCAAAGATGCGTATTGCACGTTGTGTTCTGGTTGGATCGCAACGATCAAAAGCACACTTTTAGGATGACAGTAGTTTAAACGAAGGGGCTCTCGGTCATGCTAGTTTACCCAGCTCAGGGGGGGGTTTGCTTACTATCTGGCGTCAGGGTGATGACTGCCCTATTTGGAGTTAGTATTTCCTGTAACAAGTCATTGTCATAGAAGCTAAGGTTTAGCTGTGTCATTTCAACCAGCATGTAGCAAGTGCTTGGTTCGAAAGAGTCGTGCGTAGTCTGTTGGCCAGTGAGGCTTACAGGTGAGCCATTCCAGATTTTCTTTAAATCAGTAAAGTTCTAATTTTTCTACTGCAGAGTCTTGCGTCTCTTTGAGCACAACTTTTCATCTACTTTTAAAAGTTCTATGTCCTATGCTGATCAGGGACCCTTTTAGCAGAGTCTTGCACTGTGTTCGTGCAGTGTCTTCTGGTTTACAGTTCAAAGTCAGTGGGGTTTTTAGGAGTTCTTCGGGGTGTGAGATCTTCGCTCTTAGCTTTAGCACTGAGTCTTTCAACGAGTTGGGCTGACATTAAAGTGAAGTCTGAGCCGGTGTCTACCAGGGTTTCAAGGCTCACCTCATTGTCTAGAGTGATGGGTAGGTAGAGTTTCTGGGCCCACCCCCCTTTTGGTCTTTTGGGGTTTTGGACCCAGCTGTGGGAAACTGTGCTTCCTCGCTCAGGCTGTGCTGCTGTCACTTTGTGACAGTTTGCTCTGTGTGCCTGTTGTAGGTCTTACGCTCAGGCATAGGATGTCAGGAAAGTCTTTGTGCAGAAGCTTTTCAGCGACTCCAGGGTCTCGGCTGGTGATGTTTTGAACAGTGTTCAGAGACCGAGTATATCGTGGGGGTTGTCAAAGTCTTTTCGGATACAGTCTTTTACTTGTTGTAAGCTTCTCATAGCCGTTGAGTAGTCATGCTATGTGGGCAGGCCAGGATGCCTAGGTGATGACTCACTGTGGGGTGCAGATTTCGGATAATCTGTCCCACGCGGTGACGTTGGTAACAGTTTTTAAGTGAAAGTCAATGTCTTGTAGGTAGGCGTGCACGTTGTGGCCTCCTGAAGGGTTCGGAGTGAACGTAGGGAGGTTTCTCGCCAGCTTGTTAAGTCTTTTGGGAGCCCTGCCGTTGTAAGTAGCAGGGGCTCTCCTGGAAAGGCTCTTCTCCCCTCGCTGCTGACGGGGGTTCTTGTGGGCTGGCTGGTGATGTTTTGAACAGTGGGCTTTCACCCCACCTTTTTAGCTCTGGGTTGTAGACTGACAGGTGCGGACCAGCTGGTCAGGGAAACTTTGTGGTGTGTGTTTCCCTTTCCCGGTCATTCTGCAGTCTATAAGAGTGTTTCACTCTGTGTGAAGAGTGTCAAGTTAGTCTTTGAGATCGTCTCTCTGCTGTACGATCTTGTGGATGGTAGCATGGGCCGCTTGCGAGTTTCTTTCGCAGGCCGTACTTTCGAGTCTCTTTAAGTTCAGTCTCTGCTCTTTGCAAAAGGCTTCACTTTTGTCGGAGTTTCTCATTGAGTTCCTCTCTGGTTCTTTTCTCTGAATGCTCTCTTCGGTCTGTGTGCCGATGAAGATCAGGCAGGGCAGTTTGAAGTCTTTCCACTTCCTTCTGTAGCTCGGGGTCGTTGTCGTCCTCGGCTTGCATCCTTAGCGTTGCAACTTCGTGCTCCAGGGCGAGGCGGCTCCTTTCACGGAGACGTGCTTGTGCGATGAGCTGGCAAGCGAGGTTTTGGACGTGTCTGGCCCGGCCTTGTCGTGGGTGCTTAGGCTTAGTTTGTGCGCCGTCAAGCTGGTCCACGTCTGCGTCCAGCTGCTCTTGGCTCGGGGCTCTGAGTCACTGGTGACTGGCTTCCCTGTGGGCGAAAGGAACACAACACACACGAAAAGACCAGTGCAAGTTCTTTCTACGTTTAACGAGCTATAATACTATGCGGCTATGTGAGCCGTAATTTGGCTAACTGATGCAGACAGTTAGATGATTAGGTGGGTCAATTTTGCGTGGATCTAAATAAAGAATTTGGCAGGCAGTAGCCTTATGGGGTCATGTGATGACGCCAGCTGCTTGGTCGTCGTTCTGTTATCTAGCTTTCCTTGGTGTCTCTCGTAGGTTCTGTCTCTGGGTGAACTGAAAGGAACAAATCACAACAGAACAGAGAAATAGCAAGATAGAAAAGATTAGAGTAAAATAAAATTGAATAGGTCTAATGAAGATGGAGCAAATAATGACACAAGGGAGTGTTAAAGAGAGTAAGGTCGTCTAAGCCGGCTGTCGGCGGCAAACCTAGGAAAGGGGGTGTGTGGCTTGGAGAAGGGAAGGTGGGCCACACCCCTTAAATGGCCGGGGATATATGTAATATTCTGGGGCCTATACTAAGTAGATGTTTTTTATTTTTTTATTATTACCTCATTTTTAGTCTGCCCAGGTTGGAACTGAAATCACTCCGGTTGGAATCAGCACGTGATTGGTCTTTCCAGCGTTTCCGAACACTTGGTCGCAGAGTCGCCGGGCTCCACACTCCGTACCACGGGCGCCCTCTCAAGCAATTGCGACCTTTGGAGTGCCAAATTGTGTGCTGCCCGTGTATAGAGACAGAGGAGTCCGCGACTCACGCATGGCCTGTGTCATTCAACGCTGGTCAGACAATCCGCAGCTGGAAGCCAAGTAGATGTGACTGTCAACTCACCACCGCGCGCTAGGGATTTCTACACCATAAACACAGAAGAGGAGAAACAGATGAAACTTAAGGTGAATTAAGGTTTCCTTGTTTAAACCAAATTGAGTAATTATGCATGCAGAGATACCAAGGCAAGAGGCTTCACTAAACACTGATAAAAATAAAAATAAAAGGGATTTATGACAATGTAATTGTCAAATCAACTTTTAAAAAAAAAATTCTTCAAAAATAAATTTAAAATAATTTTTTATTTATTTATTTATTATTACTTTCATTATTAATAAAAATTAACAATCAAAGTAATAAAGTAGGATGAAACCCTGGAGAAGACAGGCTGTAGTGGCTGGTTTGTGCCACAAGGGGGGGGCGTACTTTCTCCAGTGGTTAACCTGTTTGGTTGGATAGGCACTTAATTCAAATTTCAATTCAAACTGGTTTAAATTCAATTTAAATAAGTGTAAGGAAATCAAAGATCAGAACTATATCTCATGCGACTCATGATTGCTGTAATGTTATCAGTGATAACAAAATAAATAAATTTTAAAAAAAAAAGATGGAAATAGACCAATTCACAGAATGAAAGGAGTAAAAGAATAAGCTGACTTTAGCATGTCTGCCACAAGGGGCGTTTTCCCTCTAAGTGGATATCAATGACTAAACTGAAACTTAACTTTAAATTTCTTAATTCAAATCTAGTTTGAAACAAACTCAAAGTAAGCATAAAACAGTCAGCAGGAGAATTGTCTAACGTCAAACAAATCTAGCACAAGCAAGGCTTTAACTGGAATATGTATTGAAAGTTAGACAATTCAGAATTCATAATCGCAGGGAAAATGAAAAAGAACAAAAAAAACAGAAAAGAGGTAGTTGAGAATGACGATCTACAAAACGTCCACAGGGTGGCGTAATTGCGTTCACGCTGAATGACGTCAGAGGCTGGTATGATTTGGACACCGCAACACATGTAGGTTGCCCTCTCGTGTTTTGTCAGCGGAATTACAACCTCTGTTTTAGTATGTAATTCAGTTTTAAAACGGTTCCATACGTTAATTTTCTGCAAAAATCACAATTATAAATTTTAAACCTCGGCGGGTTTTGTGCCAGTTTACTGCATATAAACACACACAAACAACGTGTGGCAGGATTTCTTTCGCTACACACAAATAGGGCAACAGGAATTAGGCATCTGTTTTTCGATTCCCACATAAAACAATTATTACCATGATTCACATGTGTTTGCTAATAAATTTTAAACCTCGGAGGGTTTGTTTGTGCCAGTTTACTGCATATAAACACACAAAGACAACGTGTGGCGGGATTTCTTTCGCTACACACATAAATATGGACACAGGAATTATACGTCTGTTTTTCGGATCCAAATAACATTTATCAAATAGCATTTTATGGTTAAAATGTTTTTAGGTTTTGGATTTTTCTTTTGGTGCTATATTTTAACAAACACGTCTTGCAGGAATTTTTTTCTGCGCTGTGTAGAAGGAAACAGGAATTATACGTCTGTCAGTTGGATCCAAATAACATTTATCAAATAGCACTTATGATTAAAATGTTTTTAGGTTTTGGATTGTTTCTGTGCTATATTCTAACAAACACGTTTGGCAGGATTGCTTCGCTGCGCTGTGCGTGAATAAAACAGGGATTATTCGTCTGTTTTTTCGACTCCCATAACATATTATCAAATAGCACTTATGATCAAATATGCGTTAGGTTTTACAATTGAGTAGCTACGTCAATGTTTTAACCAGGAGTTATCGATAATCTAACGATTATAATTAATATCAGGCCTGTTTAAGAATAGTGAAAGAGCATCGTTTCACTAAATCTTGTCTTCACCGTGGCCGAAGAATCTCGTTCCGCCAGGGGAGTTTAACATTAAAAGTGTCATAATTCAAAAGAGGCTTCTTCATCTTTTGTAGGACAAATTTTAATACAATGAAACCGCAGTTTCTTTTTAGTTGTGCTGAACTGAGACGGCTTGTGCCTTTAGTCAGTCAGGCAGTGAGTTCACTCACTCTTCGAGGTGCGCGCGTCTGCGGCTTGTCTTACAATTTCAACATCCGCGCGCATAAATATTAAATAACAATACTCATACACAGATTGACTGGAATGCTCGTAAAACAAGTTTGAAATGTGCTAAGCAATTCTCCACCAATATTATGTAAAGACTATGGGGTGGATCTGATTACGGGGAATTTGCATATCATAATTCATAATTAATAATTAATAATTATTCATACAGGTTTGTATCAGATCAGTCTTACATGTTAATACATCTCCCGATAAGGGATGATACGTTACTTTACCTGCATACAAGACTGCATGCTTGCATGCGTATGGCAGCCAACCGCAAGTTGATTGCGATTAGCTACACAGATCACGTTTTACAAATAGGTAACATTAATTAGCTCAATTAATTTATAGAGTTTAGGAAAATCAATTCTGTGGCCACAAGAATTAGTCTTCCCGCCCTATAAACCCATACTCTTTAAAGTATCTTTAATTTGTAAAGCTCGTAGCTTTTGGATAGGCATTTCAGGGACCCGAAGTATGAGCAGACAGTCAATCCATCAAATGAGTATCATGAAATTTAATAAGAAATAACTAGCCTATGCATTTACTAAAATTACATGGGATATATGTATTTACAAACATAATAAACAATGAAACACACAAACGTTACAAACATAATAAACGACAAAACACAATAAGGCATCGATGAATGAGAAATGCATAGAGACAGAGAGAGAATTTTTAGCAAGGTGCAGTTATGCACGAGGGAGTTTTATAAAGACCCGAAGATCTTACTAAACTAGAAGCAAAACAAAAGAAAGAGATCCCCCGAAGAAATCACATTCTGGCGAGAGTGAGATAGTAAGACAAGAGAGAGAGAGAGAGGGAGAGAGAGAGAGAGTGAGAGAAACGGAGATCCGTAAGGGTCAACCGTTTGGCAAAGTTCACCTGGACAACGGAACCTCAGACCTGACAACAAGGAATCACAAAATCGCCCCTTTTGAGGCAACAACCGTACAGCATAATAAATCTGGATGAGAAATAAAATACTTGCACTGTCTCTTAGTCTGCTGAGGAGAAGGCGTGCGTGTGTGTGTGTCCTTGGGGCGCGCGCCTGCTCGTTCGTTGAACGGTTGCGCGTGGTGGTCCATGTGGTTTGTTGGTGGTTCAGAGCGCGGACTTTCAAACGCATGTTTGAAGGTCTTTGAGGTAAATTTACCAAAGAAACAATTCAGACTAAATTCATTCCTCGTCGGGGAAAATGAACTCGATAGGATACTTAAAAGAACTTAGAATTAAACAAAGAAAGAAAAAGATGAAAGATCTCCGGAGGAGATCACTAAGAAATCACATCCTGACGCCGGGGTGAGAGGCAAGAGGAGGGGTGAGGAGAGGGCCAGTCCTTTTGAAGACCTGATGTTTCCGCCTCCTCTGAAGCGGATTGTCCAATCATTGTTCAGGAAATCTTGAGCGGGAAAGTTGTCTTTGTTTGGTTTGACAGCTTTATCTACATAAATTACGACAGAGGCAGAACCTGCCTTTCCTTTTCACAGATTCTTAAACATAACAGGAGAGATGTTATATAGGCAATCATACTTTTTACGGTAACCCAATACATATATCTGGCTGCGTCAGACAAAGAGTTTTCAAATGACCTCAAACACGACATGTAACAATGAGAGGAATTCAGGTTTGCGTCTCAAATATACGTAATATAGGCATTTGTGGTTCCTTTTAACTACAAACATTCCCAGATCTTGCAATCGGACGTAGGCCATCAAACACACATAAAACATATCAAATATGTATTGTTAAATGTCTTTTTTGACTGGAAATTCCAGCAAAGTCCTTATGGGTGTGTGTAGCGTGGACAGAGAGAGAGAGATCCTGCATGCACATTCTTTTTGGGTCGTAAACTTGTAACCTGACACTTCGGCCAGTGTTAGCAGTTTGTGTATGTGTGTGTGTTTGTTGAAGTCCCAGGGTTGATGGGAAGAAATACATTTAGTTATTTAGATGATTCGTCGTTCCGCTCAGTCCTTACACAGCCTACTCTCTGTTCTTTAAGATTGGGTGCACCCAAAACCTTCTTTTCTGTCTTTTAAATAAAATGAAAACCTTGTCTTCACTGGATGATGATGGTGATGAAGAAGCTATGTCCCACGTCCCGCAAGTCATAGCATTGTCCCGCATTTTTATTTTGTCTGCATCCTTTTATTTAATCGTCCTTTAAATTACAATTATATTATACAATAAATAAAATAAAATAATAGAAAATGCGCAGCACAAACGTTATTGGTTCTAGCCATCAAAAACAAACAAACTCCTCTTCGTGGAGAGGGTGTTTTCTCTGATGAATGCTGCGTGGACAAGGAACCGCTGTGGACTTCTTAAAAAGTGAACTGGTGAAAGTGAGCTACACCTGCCAGTAGTTACTGACATATGTAATGTCCCATAATTAATGAGAAGGCCCTATCGAAGCTGCCAGATCAGACAAACAATATAAATTCAAGATGCACTGAATCCGGTAAGAACGCATTCATCTTTAGTCTTTCCTAATGGATTTTATGTGCTTATTTGGAAATGTGCTATTTAGCGATTGGGATATTTTTTTTACTTACTTATTTAGATTGAATAGACATGCTGTTAAAATCAGTTTTATATTACTTTATATTACCCAGCCAACATTTGTATGTGGGGCCCATATGGGTATGAAATGGGCTGAAAAATGGGCCCCATGTAGGATTGTCCGCGGGTTACATAATGGCCCCATGTTAATTGCACAGATGAATTTCATGTAGGATTGCACTTGGTACTAGGCTGGACCCAAGTGGGCAACATGCACAAGACCCATCTCGGGCCCAGCTTTAACCCAGCCAACATTTGTATGTGGGGCCCATGTGGGTTTGAAATGGGCTGAAAAATGGGCTTTGAATGGGATTGTCCGCGGGTTCCATAATGGCCCCATGTTAATTGCCCAGATACATTTCATGTAGGATTGCACATGGTACTAGGCCGGACCCAACTGGGCAACATGCACAAGACCCATCTCGGGCCCAGCTTTGACCCAGCCGACATTTGTATGTGGGGCCCATGTGGGTTTAAAATGAAAAATGGGCTCTGTATGGGATTGTCCGTGGGTTACATAATGGCCCCATGTTAATTGCCCAGATGAATTTCATGTAGGATTGCACTTGGTACAAGGCTGGACCCAAGTGGGCAACATGCACAAGACCCATCTCGGGCCCAGCTTTACCGGTCAGCGTCGTCATTAACATTTTTATAAAGCCTATTAGCAATTTAAAGCATCATGTTAACATCACTGCAAAAAGACATCTAATATAAAATCTATATTTATTCACCTAGTATGTTATCTCCCTCGTGTCCCGCAAAATCAGGTCTGCTGTCCTGCAACAGAGCAATAGCCAGGTGGTCACCCTAGTCGCCGCAAATGTTTTGGAATGTTTTGGAATGTTGAAGCTCTGAACGTCGCAAATTCGCGTCGCGGCTGATGTGAATGGTTTTGACGCGAACTATTCTCACGCGAACTATTCGCTTTTTCGTTTCGCTTTTTCGTTACGCGTCCGGTGTGAAAGGGCCTTTAGAAGTCTACATTTAAACTGTTAAAGTATAAGAGCGATCGTGTTTCTTTAGAAGACTTGGAGGAAACCACGCGATTCATATGGAGTAGGTGATGTTTTTTGCGATTAACTTTTTCAAACGTGAACAGTTTTGGTGAATCGTTTATCGGAGGGATATAAATCTCTCGGGTTTCATTACAATATCTCCGTTTTTCTTTCGAAGATTAACGGAATTCTTAAGTAATGTAGCCATCCTTTACATTACAAATCAGATATGATGACACACGGACTGTGAAAAAGGTCTCTTAGCCAATATTTGCCTTTATTACCCTTGTTAGAAAATGCAATAACGAAAGTTTTGTGTCGAGAAAAAAATCAGTAAGTTATTTTTTGTTGTTGTTGTTGGTTGTTTTTAGTTTTTTTCCCCTATGGTTTGTTTAGGAAAGGATTGTAACATTTAAAAAGAAAAGAAAATCGCTTTTTGTTTATATCTAAGATACGTACTGTATGCTGTAGTTTAATCATTTTAGTTTAAGCTTGTCACTTGTGTTCTTTTTCCCCCAGCTCTACTATAAGGTCTGTTTGGACTTGAGTGTGAATAATGTCTCAAAAAATTAAAGTGTTTTTCAAGAAAGAGATGCTGTTTGCACATTACATAGCCTACCTGTGCTGTATTGTATCTGTGGTATATCCTTTTAAACTATGGGTGTTTACATTTACATGAGTTACATTTACTGTTACTTTTATCAAAAGTATTACATCTAACTTTAAAATAGTTATTTTATTAAAGCAACAGCTACATGA
Organism: Semotilus atromaculatus; assembly: GCA_031834385.1. NCBI lineage: Eukaryota > Metazoa > Chordata > Actinopteri > Cypriniformes > Leuciscidae > Semotilus > Semotilus atromaculatus. The sequence continues at coordinate 34,147,575 of JAULUF010000015.1, read as the reverse complement.
AGTGACTGCACAATGGTGGACAATTTTACCAATATTAACATTTTAACAGTATCATTTTAGCATAAATGAGGCAGAAAATGCTACTGATAACACAGTAATAGTGTACTTGACTACTTTTAAAATAAACCATTATTTAATTATGTTTTATAAAGGCACTGTTAACATAGTTAAAATATATTTAAAATAAATTATTTACTATATTAAAAATATTTGAGCAATACATAAATATGATTTGTATATATTATATATTCTTATATTTTAAATAATTTATGAGTATAATTAAAATGCATTAAAAATGGGTTTTAGATATTCTAAAAGTGGTAACAAAATATTTTTTTTAAAGGTTGAAATAGTACATTAAAATATATATTTAAGTTCATCTTCAGTGTGTGTCAAAATAGCACAGTTGAGTACACTTAGTTGATCTTAAGTTTGTCTTAAGAAGTACTAAAGTTAAGCTTTTAGTATATTAAGTACAAAATAAGTGCGCGAAAATAGAGCACTTTAAGTACATTATGGCCAATTCCAGCGTTATGGACGTGACATTTGCAGTCAAAACGTAAAATATAAATTCTCAGAAAATGCATTTAATACCAATATATTTAAACGTCTGTTCATATGTCCATACTACATTAATAAAGGAGTCCAGACAATAGAAAAATATCGGTCTACACATGCGTTTTATATTTAATATGAGGGAAATAAACGTGCGTTACAGACGTGACAAAAAAAGTCAGTTTCTGGGAGACAACATACTTTGTAGAAATTCTGCGAATTAAAATGCACAAGCCAAAATAAATAATACCAACCGAAGGGATGAGTGTTGGCTCTCTATAGAACATAAATTATTTATTTTATTTTACTTTTCATTTTTTCATTTATGAGGAAAAAACATTGTTACGGACGTGACGTATTTTCGTTATGGACGTGACAGTTCCGAAATCGACACTTGGCAGAAGCTGAAAAATCAGAGAAAATGCTTGAACAGAGACCTATTTGTGTGTCTCTGTTGGGTATTTAAAAGAACAAACATCTGAGACATCAGTAAGGTAAGGCTGCACAATTAATCAAATTTAAACTGAAATCACTGTGTTATAGGCTAGATTAACCTCCGTTCACGCATATCTCTCATGCTGCTAAAATGCAGCGTGGGCAAAACTCAATTCGGGCATGATATTGCTTTATAATGTGGTGTTAACTATAGACCCCGAAAGATACGGAATTGTTAAGATACATAAGCAGCTATTTTGTATTTTTATCATATCGATATTCTCCGGAGTCCAGATCGCCGGTTTCCCCTCAAGGCAGGGTTTCCGTTGGTAATTACCGGACATTGCCCGGGAATTTTTTTTTTTTTTTTACCTAGACCCACACATTTTGTGAATATTCAATTTATCCTGTTAAAATGTTGTTGTTGTTGTTGGTTTTTTTGCTCAGTCTGAACATGTTGAAAAATGATTATTAAATCAAACAGCAATATTGTTGATGATAAATCAACATTAATAAATAATAAAAATATTATTTTAAATAAATTAATTAATTAATAAAGTTAATTTTTTGTTTCTTTTAAAACGCTATAAATCCATAAATTCTTTTCCAAAAATGGATGGTTTGTCTTTTAAAAAAACAAAAAACAACAACAAGAGAACATGTAACATATAATCAGGGACTCATACTATAAATGAATATAAATTAAAAAAGTGCAAATGCATGAAATATACAAAAGCCAAACAAAATAAATATGGTCAGACATGATTTTGGCCATAATTAAGTTTTGTATTGTAGAAAGCCTTTCTTTAAAGTGAATTTCGTTTTGTATAAATTGTATCTTAATTTTAATATTTTTTCATCAACCAATTGCCTGGATTTAATAAATAAGAAGCAAATAGACAATATAATCCTAACATAGAGGCGCGGTCCCTTGCATTGCACGTGAACTGGAGCGCATCTCATCATAAATTAACCGAAACTCAGCGTATGCCTCACAGACATGAGAAATATATCTATATAGAAGGCTTGAAATGTCTTTAAACGAAACAATTACAAACGAAAAGAAATAGGATAGGCCTACTCTCTGATTATGTAATCCATTACATGCATTTCTCTCTATAGGCGCGTTCACGGAGATGGTGATAGTCAATTTCATCTTTGAATGAATCGGACGTTCATGTTTTTTTCGTCTTTTTGAAAGTTAGGCTAATAAACATGTTGCACTCTATACAGCCTAATTATGTCATTTTTTAAGTTAGTACATAGCCTGCCTCCCACGCACACAGACACACGCACGCACACACACACACAGATAGAGGCGCGAGCGCTCTGGAGGGAGGCTGTCGCGCGCTCTACAAGCATGTGAATGCGCAATCGTGCTTCAAAATAGCCACATTATTGCAATATTAGCCAATGCATTAAGAATAATGTAAATGTTATTGTCTTAAGTCAAAATCACAATGACTACTTCATTTCAGTAGGCCCGATGTATGTGTTTGCCAAGTTTATTATGGTTTGGATGTCAAGAGGATTAAGACGATCTGTGTGAAGAGACGTCCAAAAACGGTGAGCATAAAGTGAATATGTATAGTATTTTCATTTATTGTTTACTGTGAACATAAATAATTGCCTTTTTTTTTTTACTACAGGTCAACAACAACTGAGTATCACTGAACATTCTGTTGCAACAAAAACAGAAAAGGTAAGTATACAGTATTGATCCCTTATGAACATGAATCATTATAAATTTAAGATAATAAAATAAATAATTAAATTAATTGCAGACAGAATCTAAACTTTTTACATCTCATTAAATATTGTAAAGATCAGGGCTTGACATTAACTTTTTTGCTCACTAGCCAATGTGGCTAGTGGTTTTCCAAAATTACTAGCCACACAGCAGTTTTACTAGCCACATTTTTGTTGTTGGAAAATTACGTTACAGTATATATTATTAAAGTTGACGATGGGGCTTAAAACATGCTAAAATGTACTAATATTATCATTAGCTCTGATGTGTGTGTGTTTTTTTAAAACATGTTGTCTATTAAGATAAACACATAAAAGAGCTTCTTATTGTATATAATAAAAGTGCTGCATCGTTTTTTTTTTACAGCAGTAAATACTACTGTAATACAGAGTAGAACAATTATCTGCATTAGAAACAACGAGCAAAGAAGAAATTATTTTTTCTAAGAAAAAAAATCCAAAATTAAGGCAACATGATTAAAACTTTACATAGGCCTATATGACAGTTTTGGTGACTTTGGATTGTTTGTTTTGTATCTGCATTTCCTCAGAGCTCTGACTGGATTAATAATTATCATCATGAAGCTCAGGTAGTTCTGAGTAACTGCAGATATGTCCACCTGAAACAAGCATAGGCCTACAGGTCTTTTCCAGATTATTCCGACAAACATCTCCTGCTTACTTTCATGGCATGATTAATTTTATTCAAACATAGAAATAACTCTGGAAAGATAGTTGTGAAATCACGTGGCATAAGGGCAGACCTGCTAGTAGTTACACCATGTCCCTTAATCATGAAGATTATTTTTTCTTTATCTCAGCTCTGCCTTTTCTCTTTCTCTCGTTCTCCTGCGCATTTTTTCTACGCACTGCTCGGCCACACACACTCACGCACTGACTGAACGCTGTGTTGATGTGTGTGTGTGTGTGTGAGGACAGAGATCGTACCATCAGGTTAAAAGCAGGTGTGAGGCTGACGGTCTACAGGTCTGAGGGACTGTGGCTGCTCTGACAGATTCAACTTTATATATTGTCGTTTGACAAAAGTCTGGATGTCATGTTTGACGCGCGCATCCTCGCGCAGCGGCACTGCATGAGAGCATGAGACGCGCCTGTGGTCTGGATTCTCCTGCTATTAAAAAACGATCGCTATATCATCGCTGCCGCTGGTTAAGTTGATAATTAAGAGCAGACTAAAACAGCCCTCAGTCCGACGGCCAGTTTAATCTCCATAGCGTCTTGTTTACAGTGTTGTACAATTTTTCAACACGCCACAGTGGCTAGTGGGAGTGTCTGTGTTACCCGCCATGGGTGAAATCCACCCGCATTTGGCGGGTGTTAATGTCAAGCCCTGGTAAAGATGTTGAAATTATGTAATTTAAAATCAGTTAAAAGATCAATCAAGGGAAAACAACAAACAATGAAAAATATGTCCCAAACGAGGACAAATGTGATTAATAAGATGACTTTTCTTCTTTTCCTATTCTGCAAAGACTGCCTCTGCAAAGTGATACCTCCCTCTGTTGTCTATTTTTGGGTTGAAAGTCTCAATCACTTGGTCAGGTGTCACCCAAGCCTTATCTTCCATCACGGGTAAGATGTAGACTAATCCAGCACTGCCATTTCTTCTTAAAAACCTTATTTCCAGTGCCACCTGGTCTTGGTTATTAACAAGTCCGACAAACTGTCTGACAGATTTGTTTGCCCTGAATTGGACCAAGACACAGTCTCCAGTTTTGACGTTCCTTGCAGCTGCTGGGTGGAGCTCAGAGGACTGGTGTGCGGGTTCAGCAGATGTAATTTCTGACAGCAGAAATCTATGGGCACTTGACTGTTCTGCCTCTGAGTATATTTTGTGACGCACTTCTCCCCAGGTGACTGGCTCAAAATTATGGATTGACTGAGTGCCTGAAAGAGCTGTGGTAATGGCCCATCTATCAGCCAGCCTATGATGCTCTGTAAAATCTGAGATTTCGGTGGATGTAATCAGTTTGATTTTAATGTTTGGGCAACTCTTCCTTGCAGAATCCACAAATGAAGCAGCATCTGTCACAAGGATAGCCTGTCTGCTGAGGACATCAGTGTTAACAGCACGCTTCATTGTTGCTCCCACACCATCCACTGTACCTTTGCCGTGGCTTGTGGCAAAGAAGTGCCACTGTACATTTAAAGTTGGAAACAACTCCTTGAAGGTGGTTGACATGAAACACCAGATGAATCTGTTTTTAAACTGAGAGGCAGCTCCATCGCTAAAAATGTGCATCACTCTCATTGCAGGATGTTTCTCTCGAATGTCCAGCACAATCTTGGTGAGGAACGTTGCCACAGACCTCTTGTCATGATCTAAGCTGTCACTCACTATGGCATATGACTCTGGTTCTCCGTCAGACCACAGAACAGAGGGAAACACTGTGACCTGTTTCTGATGCCAGTATGCTGACTGGATCTCATCTTGGTAAGCAGTCGTGTAGTTCTCTGCAAAATCTACCTGCAGGACTACAGTTTCCTTGTCTGTTTTCGACTGCATTCTTTTGGCCTGGAAAAATGTGCTTTGCTTTCTCTTCACAACAGTGATGCAGAAATTGTGTAGCTGCTGTCTTCAGAAAATCTAGGACATCACCTAATGTGCCACTCTTCTGGACCTTATTCGGCAGCCCTCCGGTTGCTTCCCATGTGTACCAGGTCACCTTAATGTGTTTGTCTTCCTCTGGGATGTTACTAAGAACACTGATTTCCAACAGCTTTCCACTCCTGCATTCAGCACACTGGCCTAACATGCAGTGAGGACTGTCTGGATTGCAGGCCACAGCTTTAATGAAATCCTGTGTGCTCTGGAATGCTTGCCTTGGGATGACACGTTGCACACAGTCCAGGGCTAATTTAAGATTCTCATGATAACGGCACAGACAAACATTTCTTGGAGTATCTGAACACCGGAGGACATGAGATGGTCGAAGCTCAGCAAATTTAGATTTCCCAATTATAAACTCCGGATATTCACTCTTGAAGCCACGGTAGGCCTCTAGAATAGACATTGTTAAATGTCATTTCTGGATTTTCTTTTTTACTCCTCCCTCTCTGACTGTGAGCACGTCCCTCATCCCCGGTGCTTGCCTTGAGATGTCATCTCTCTCATAAAACTCCTTGACTTCATCATATGTAGTAGTTGTGATATTATTCTTTTTCTTTTTCTCTTCAAGGCACAGTGATGTTGCGATTTTTTTTTATAACTATAAATTTTTTTCGAGGGCTGCTAGGTAAAGCTCGGAGTGCTCGTTTTACAGCCTTGCCTAGTGACGGTCTTGTTTTAAAAGGTGAATTTTGTGGGGACTCCAGCGAAGCAGGAACCTGTGTCTTCTTCAGAAAACGCCTTTTCCTCTGTCTTTGTCTCGCAAGCTCCCTAACTGTTTCTGCCTCTTGGTTTGATTGTGTTTCTTTCTTTCTTAGTCTTTCTGCTTTTTTTCCTTATCCTTTCCTTTTCCTTAAAATTTTCATCATTCCTCATTTTCTCTCTGAATGTACATTGTCTTTCAGTATTAGTTTTTGCCATTGCGCTGTAGGAAGAGATGTATATATTATAAACACATTTTATTGTTGTTTCTTTATTTGTTATTGTATTTATTTGTTATTATTGGTTGTTGTATTAGTTACTGTTATTCACATTGATATTTTGTAATAAAAAATAGTTAAAAGCTGACTAAGCTGATTTTTTCATTAGCCATTCCATGGCCAGTGTGTTCGATATATAGATTTGTAATTTAAACACTTTTCTCTAAATTAAAATGTACATAGATATCAAATTACTTACCAATTACTGATGTTGTCCAGAAATCGCAGATCTACAAATCACCACAGAAATAACCTACAGAGGGCGCGCGCGGGAAAGAAAGTGAGTAAAGGCGCGTCTCATATTTCATCACGAAAGGCGCGTCTCATATTTCTCTCGCTCTCAGAGACTGTAATAATGCTTAACATATTGGTACTGGTATTAATTTATTTCTAAAATGTTCTGATGTACAGTAATAGAGATCAATTTAATATATATGAGGGGTTTTTTAACAGTAACAACACGTTGAACATGTTGAAAGACCGGGGTGGGTTTAAATAAGTTTGATTTCTTCCCACTCCATTTCAAGCATATAGATCGATTTAAATTGTAAAGTTGATGAATTTATCTTTTCGTATTGATTTAATCAGAATGCTTCTTGATTTCCTTTGTTGTGTGTCATTATATTGCTCGAAATAAATAAATTAATTCATTCATTCAACAAATATGCGCTGGTCAAATCATGCATGATTTAATATGAAGCGTCCGTAACAGTTACGTCCGTAACGCATAATTAGGTTGTTTAGAGCAAATAAGTGAGATGAATTGTCAATCATAACTAGAATGGACATATTTTGGCTTTGTACATACATTTTCAAATTAATTGTAATAATAATTATTATACAATATAAACTTATTCTTTAAATCGTTACGGACGTGACACAGCACTGAAGCGTCGTGACTTCCTAAATATAGCCTTTATAAATTTAAAGGGCAATGCAGTTATAACAAAGTGGGTGTATTTATATCTCAGTGATGCTCCCATCTTTCTGCAAAATGCTTACTGTCAACATAAAGTATTAAAAAAATGAGTCTTTGACCCCTCTTTTTAAAGCATGAAATATGTTTGTTTGAAAAAGCAATTTTAGTCCCTGTGCACACCTTATCTGAGGTGAATAAACACCGAAATTTCCTTAAAATTTACATGACCGCACATCAATACAATAAAATACAGACCCAAATGGACACCTTAGAAAGGGTTTTGATATTTTGATAATAACTTAATTTTTTCATGGCAAGGTTGACATTTGCATGGAATCGCCCTCATTGGAAGTGTACTAAGTGCACTTAAATAAAATGTATTTTAGTGAACTTTTTTTTCACCTGGGTATGTAGGATTTTTTCAGTAAAATATCCCAAAACCACTAGGCCAATGTTACTACCTCCGTGAAGTTGGCACCCCATAAAACGAAATAATCTCCAAAACGATGCCATTGGTTTGTGCTGCATTTGTGCTGATTTGTGCCATAAAAACAAACATTTGTGCTGGTTTGGAGTTTGAGATATTGAACATTATTTTTTTGGTTGTGTTACGTCACTCTCCACCCCATGTCGTTCAAATCGCTCCAAACCGGTGTCATTCGTTTGTGCTCGGTTTGTGCTGGTTTGTGCCGTTAAAACAAACATTGTATCTATTTTCGCAGATATAGCTAATTTAATTCGGGAGCTGTGACGTCACTCCACCCCATTTCTTCTAAATCGCACACAAACTGTGTCGTTCGTTTGTGCTTGGTTTGTGCCGATTTGTGCCGTTAATATTAACACGGTATCTATACCCCCTCCTTTATAAATAACAAATATAATTTGGGGCAGTGATGTCACTCTCCACCCCACCTCATCTAAATCACACCAAACCGGCAGTGTTGCCAACTCCTCAGTAAGGAAAGTAGCTATTGGCTGTCCTAAAAGTAGCTAGAAGGCGCTAAATGACGTCGTCTCCTAATTTGCATAACTGACCATGTGCATGTAGTTGTGATGGACGCTGTAGAGAGAGGAGTAACGTCGCTGGAGAGACAAAAGGTGAGTAAAAACCACCCTGAATATGTTTAGAACCACGAATGAACTTTCTAATGTCGATTCTTGATTTGTTTTGTTTTTTACGATTCACAACCCTCCTCCTTTATCCGGGCTTGGGACCGGCAAAAGTGACTCAAAGAGACACTCTGGCGGAGTTAATTCGTTTTTTGGGTTTTTTATTTTATTTTATTTATTTTTTTGGTAAAGTTTTTTTTTTTTTTTTTTTTTTTTTTTTACCTGGTCCACTTAGGAACCTACAACAAGTCACAGTAAAACATTAACATTTTTAACCATAACATAAAAAATATATATATACAATCTAGATTAACAATCTAAATGGACCAAAAATAGATAATAGAAAGAAAATTAGATAATCCATATAATCTGTGAAAATGGTAACTAGTCTGGCCCTAATTCAGGTTAATTGTATTTTTTTCAGACCCTCCTCCACATACAGACAGGCTGTGCTGGCTCACAGAAAGAGTGGCTCATCGTCATTTTGGACAAGGCTCTCTATGGCAGGTTCAGCAACTGAGGGAGCTGACTTAAATGAGTAAGCAGCTGATGTGCCAAAAAGCTGCAAAACATGATCAGGGAGCTGGTGCTCATAACAAGCCTCACCAGACAGCTTCAGTCCATATCGGATGTACAGGATGGAGTTAAGGGTCTGCAAGGACATCCGATTTCTGAGCTTGCTTTTTACCAAACTCATCTGGCTGAATACTCTCTCGACTTCAGCATTCGAGTGTGGTAAGGACAACACAGACACAGCAGCCATGACAAGTTCTTGAAATGGGTTGATATCAGCTGCATCTCTGAACTTCCTAATCTCACTCCAGAAACTCAGTGTGTTTTTTGTCTCATTCCATTTACTAAGGTGGATGGCACGCCATTGCTGGACAATCTTGTCTATGTCTGCAGGGGAGTAACTGAGGAGCTTGGCTATTTTTTCTATTTCTCCAGGGCTCTTATTGTGCTTTAAAGTTTCCTCCACATTAAAAACTGACATGTACTGCAATGCTTCGATGTTGTCCGGCAGTCTCACCCTCAACTCATTAGTGAGAGAGATGGTGAAGGCTACACACCGCTTTCAGACATTGATTTCATCCTCCGGCACAAGATGAAGCTCAGCTGCCTTTGACTCAAAAAGGTAACCAAGGTACGGTTTGGGACTGATGTATCCATCTATTGGCCCTTTAAGAACATCAATATTTGCCAGTGGATTCAGCACCCTGCTGCTAACAGACTTGATCAGGCTAACCAAGCTGTCAAGTAGCTTAAGAGGATCTACTTGTTCACCCTCAAAAGCCTTGATGGCCAACTGTACCTCACCCAGCACTGACTTAAAAAACGTCAGATACAAAATGTTTTGAGGATCACTATACATGGAATACAACACCTCAGCCATGTAGCAGTGTTCACTGGACTTGGTGACTGAGAAATGCAGCCTAAGCTCCTCCCACTGGTCCAAAATGCGTGAAACCGCAGGTTCAATGGAGAGCCAACGTGTGGCACAGACCTTTGTTATTTGCAAAGGTTTTTCCCCACAGTTAATGGTCTCATATATTGCCTTGTAGGCCTCCCTGCGCTTTGGAGACACTGAAAACCAGTGTAGAGATTTTAAGGATGAACCAAACACAAATTAATCAAATTAATCTCTCATGGGATTCATTCAAATGTGATTCAGCATTCCGGATCTGAACACCACATTCCAAAGTCACAAGTTGGCTCCAAATTGTCTAGAAAACCCCCCAGAGAAGACTTTTATGGCCTTGCAGGCACCCAAAAGATAAGCCGAAGTAGGAAGAACGTTGTCAATGTTTTACATTTTGGCAAGACAGATCTGTTCAGAAATGGTGAAACGAGGCCTGACCACCAAGGGGTCTGACCACCTTTGACCTCCCTCCTGCAGCACCACTGCTGAGCAGGACAGAGATGTAAAACAGACCACGCTTTCATGGAACAGAGAGACTTACACAGACTTACACAGACTTTACATATCAAACCCATTAAAACTCACACAGAACAATGCTCAGTGGACTTATAATCAAACATCATAATTCTTGTTGTTCCTACAATTCATGTTATTATTATGCTTAGATCACATATAAATCATGTAATTGTGTTATAACCGTGTGTATGAATGAAAGAGTACCGTGCTTCCAATCAAAAGAATCGTATGCCCTTAATTCAAAAGATGGCTTGATTGAAATCTGTGTAAAATGTTTAAGGTCTTAAAATGGAAATTATGTCTAAACTAAAGCCTCTGCTCAGCTGCAGAGTAAAGCAAACCACAGATACCACATGATTTACGATGCGAGGGGGGATGATGGAAAATACCCCCTTCTCAAACAACCTTACAAGTATCTTATTGTCCAAATTCCTCCAGGAGGCGGGACAAACATTTGAGTTTAAAATCTTAGACCCGAACACAGAAGTCGGGCGGGCTCTCTCTCTCTCGAAAAGGTCTCGGCAGAACAACAAGTCGGGTGGAGACAGCAGACGATGGTTGTGGTAGCCTAACCATGTAGACGCATAGAGACAAAGAACCCAAATTAAGATCAGAAGAACGGGTTCAACAGCTTCATTTCAAGCCATCTAACTCGTCTCACTTTCTTTCTTTCCTAAGTTTTCCTTTATTTTCCGTTGTGAGTCTCGGTTCTAAGTTAAGTTTTGCTGCAAAGTTTCGTTTTAACGTTTCAACTGCAAAGCCTGCTTCAACTTCAAAGACTTCATTCATCCGCGCCAACACGCCACGTGATTGGCCGCCCCAAGACGTCTCCAGGCACAGCCAGCCAGGCAACGGCCGGGAAACCCCTTTGACGAAGCACCGCAAAAAGGGAATTCCCTAAGCCACGCAAGGACATGCAAGTAACACTCCAGACTCTTAACTGAACTGGTGCATTAATGTAATATCTAATAACCTGCCTGAGAAACGATAGAAGGGTTAAATTAATGATTGATGGTTCGTTCAGGTCATGTCTTATAAGTGCATATAGAAACTTGGGATTTCACTATCTCACTCTTAAAACTCATTCTTTCCTCACTCTCTTTCTTTCTGCAACTTGTATGAATGTGTGTGCGTGTGTTTGTGTTAGATATTAGTTTTATGTTTTAGGATAATCAATAAAGTCTTGTTTATATTTTGGAAAGATATTTGCCTTGTGTTGTGCTTGCACATTTAATGTCTTGCACTGTCGATCTAAAGTTACCTTGCTAATACATAGTGTTTCACTATAGATTGGATATTTATATCTGTGCCAAGGTTATAATTACGGCCCGTTCAAATGAACTCTAAACGAGTCATTTGCTCGGTTCCATAGTGATTCGGTCAAGATTCATTGCAAATCGATGAATCATTCCTTTTGAGCTAAATTGGCCTTCCGGCCCCCCTTTAATACATTTTATGTATATTATTATTGATGTACATTCGTTACATTTGGTGGAGGATGCGGGCAGTTCAACCTAAATTGTAAGCATATATCAAGATTTATCTTTTCATTTTGTTTCGGATGCGAGATCCGAACCTCTGAAAGTCTGTGTGTGACGTATGGAGAGCGCGCAGCGCGCGCCCTGTTTGAATGAAGTGGATGCTGCGGCTTGAGTGAATGCATCCAGAGCAAAGCTGTTACTTTAGTCTAGTCTGCCTCCCTATTTGTTTTTATTATTATTTTTACCTGCAGTAAATTGAGTTAAGATATAAAACCTCACACTATAAGGTAAGAATTGAGCGTGTTCCTCATTTCCTGAAATACCTTGATTATAGCTTAACTGACGTCTGCGTGTCCCAGAGTCTTTCAAATAGCTATAACATTATGTGTGTGTGTTTATACCAGTCAGAGAGCTGAACGAAATTAAACTGCAGTAATTTAAGTTAACGTTATCTGTAAGGACGAATATTCTCCTCACAGAGCGATGAGCGTGTTCCTCATCTAACGTTAGTCATAAAAGGCTTATATTTATTTATCTGATTGTCAGTGCGTGTTCCACTGCGATCCCTGTAATAAATATACGTTTATCTGTTTATGTCTGTTCAATGAATTCTCGTGTAACACTGCGCATGTCCGAGTGTAATTTGAATAGTAACTTAAAGTCGTGATAACTGAACCAACAGTTAAAAACCCTGTTGTTGTTGTTGTTTTTCTTGTGTGCCCAGATAAACTTGCACAGACGCGATCCGCCGAGATCGCTATTGTTCCATCTAGTATAACGCAAAGCTGTCGCTTGCTTAAAGTTAATATCACTCTTAGCGAACTGAGTGAAGCCCCACGTCGTAAAACCAGCTAAAGCTACGAGTGGTGTATCTTATTTGTACAGTGTGGAAATGCGCCGACATTTCCCGTAATATGATCGACTGTACGTGCATATTCTTTGAACAGTATTGAAATGCGCTCAGATTTCATGTAACACATGCGTAACTGCTTACAAACTATTTGCATTGCATTTCACGTGTTTGCCCACTAGCGTTTGTTTGGTCGCTATAGTTACGATCGTGACACGGAAGTCTTAACCAACGCTTCCGGGTGAACTCTGACCCGTGCAATCGCCAGAGTGTAAACAAACCCTTCGGTGGCTAGGCTAACCTAGGCAGTTGTTTACATTGAGGCCTATATGCTAACGCCTTACGCATTATGTACTGTTATCATTAGTAATTAGCATCAGTGGTTAAATACAGTGTCTGTTTGAACAAAGTTAAAGTGATTTAACCAGTTAAACACCTCGACTTTTACACCTGTTGGTCTTTTCTTCCTTTTTCTTTTACCTCTCTCACATTTTACTTTACCTATATTTTACTTGAAAAGGAAATATTGGTTTACAATTATTAATTACTTTACCTGCATTTTACTTGAAAAAGAAAATACTGGTTTACTATTACTAATTGTCAAATTTGAATTTGATTTTAAAGAAAAGGAAATATTAAAATAAAATTGAAATTCTATTTTTCTAGACAGATCATTTCTAATGATTTATGTTTAATAAATTCTAGTTTCATAATTTTAAAATTTCTCGTTGAGATCTAATCACTTTAGGTGAATAGGTCTTGAACTTGGAAAGTTAAAATTTGAAAGTTGTTATTACTATTTCAAAAATAGTGTTAGACTCAGACTTGCTCATTATTGTCATTGCGTTTTATCCTTTCGTCCTGTTGGTTATAAACTTAACCACTATATTTGATTAATTCATTTTCGGGACGCTTCAATAGGGGACATTACCATCTCCATACGAGTTTCAAATAAACCAGAGACAATCGTCTTTTACAAAAGTTTATTTGTGTGTTTAGTTGTTCCTCAACTATCAATTCTACACTCGTGGTAGACCTAAAGGTAGCGGGATCCAACCTCCTTGCTTCATTTCTTCCTCATCACGTCTTTCCTGTTCTGTCCTGCTTTATTCCATCTTATTCTTCACATTTATAGGGAACAAACCTGGAAGAACCATCAATCGACTCTAAAAAGAGACAAAGATAATCTTTCCCAACAAACAGATTATTAGGTATTTGATTTTTAATCAACAATCTTGTGTTCTTCATACTCTCCCTGCATTTGTAAACGCAATTTAAACTTTGACATCTTATCCAAGATCAAGTAACAGAGACAAGTGCTGAGCAAACTCCGCCCTCAAAGCATCCCTGCAGTAAACTCTGCTGTAAGCGGTCCAACTGAAGGTGTGTGTGTCAATCCTGTCAAACTCAGAAAAGAGGTATCAGCATTATTATTGTATTATTTTTCCTCGTAAACATAAACAATAATATTGTTTACCTTTCTGGAAACAGATTTTCATTAATAGGAAGCATTTATGAGAAATTAATACTTCCCCTAGTTAATAATTTTCTTTTTGTTTTTCCCTCATTGAAATTGGTTGTTAACTTTTCTCTCTTTTTCCCTTACTCAGTTGAGTGCCGAAGTCCTCACATCACGAGTTGAAACCAGCTTTTCATTTGATAGAAAATATTTATAAAAAATATTTCTCCCATTGAAAAAAAAAAAAGTTTCTTTCCATTGAGATTTGTTTTAACCTTTTTCTCTCTCTTTCCTTTAAGCAGTTGAGTGAGGAAATCTTTACATCTCTAGCCTACCTGGCTACACTTAGACCAACACTTAGTCATTACGACACTTCACTATTGGTGTACAATTATTGAAACGACACTTAGCTGTTCAACAACATATAGGCTTATACCCCACACAGATCTGTGTCAGTCTCTTCACCCCAGTGTGTCAACATGTCGTGGACGACAAACCCCACTGCCCAAAGGGAAGATGTGGATGCCTGGCTTAGAGGCATTACAGACTGCCTCACACCAAAGACAATTGAACTGTTATTATTTTTAATAATAATCATAATTCTGAGAAGATTCCTGACACACGATTCAAGCCAAAACCAAAACCACTTGGAACTAACCAAGATCACCTGTTCCCTAAGTAATGCCTTCACAGCCCAGCTGAAACTAAGCGACAAGCACATCACCCACCTCCAGGAGGAGCTGACACGTGCCCAGAGCCGCATAGACAAGCTGGAAGTGAAAGTCCAGGACGACTTCAAGCGTCAGACCACCGAGTTCCTGAGAGAGCTGATGCACACTCAACACTGCAAAGACCAGCTCAAAGGTGAAGCTCAAGACAAACTCAAAGTGTCCGACGAAGCGGAGCAAGAAACAAAGACACAAGTTGACAAGCTCCAAGAAGCCCTTGCAGTCACTGAACGTGACAAACAAGAATTAAAGACTGTCCAGAAACACCTGGTAAACCAACTCCAGTCTGCTGAACATCAGCTAGAGAAAGCCAAAGCTGACATTGAAAGTAAGAACTCTAAAATCACTGCTCTGGAAGACCACCTGGAAAGGTGCAGCGCTGACATCGACCATCTGACCCAACAGCGAGATGACGTCAACGACGAGCTCTACGCGGTCAGAGATGAACTCCAGCACATTTTCCAACAGAAACCAGAGCCAAGAAGGGAGAGACCTCCCTCAGCATCACCCCTGCTGAGCAGAACAGAGTCCTCCATCCAAGAACTGGCATACAGTGAAAGAAGTGAATGGCCACAACCCAAAACGTCACCGGCCTTCACCACAGAACTCTTCCCTGCCAACAACGGAAGAGAGATCATCCAGGCAGACTCCAAAGCTGCACATGGGATGACATTTAAAGATCTCAACCAGCTGGTTAAGAATATCACTCAGTTCAACCCGAACTCCACAGAGGGTCCCGACATCCAGGCCTACCTCCGAGATATCGACTTCCACCTAGAGGTGAGACCCCATATGACTGACAGAGACAGGTTATACCTCCTCAGATCCACATCCAGTCCAGAGGTACGAAGCTTCCTAGACCGACAACCTGCTAATGTCATGTCAAACTACCAGCTACTACGTGAGACACTGATTAAAGAATTTACAGGTCCAGAGTCAGAACACGGTGTGTTAATCGCCTTGGAAACCAAACAATGTCGACAAGAGACTCCCCAAGCCTATTTCCACCGTTTTCGACAAGCTTACTTAGGTGCACATAGCAAACCTGAACTTGAAGAGGATGTGAACTTCAAAACCCTCTTCCTGAGAAACCTGCACCCCGGATTGAGTCATCATCTTGGTATCATGGCCTGCCCAGGCACGATGACCATTCAACAGCTACGTGACCTGATACACAAGGCCTACATCAAACAAAAGATGACCTCAAAGAAAGGTTTGAAAACATCCACAGTTTCAAACTCCTTCAGCCAAGAAACAAGCCTTGCACTGGAAGACACCCAGTGGCATGACAACACCACCATCCTTCGTAAGGAGCACAGAGAACGTGACTCCCATGCCAATGACACCTACCACACCAACCGCATGGAAAAGTCATGGGACCAGCCACGCTTCTCAAGAAACCCGCAAGAAGGAAACAACTGGAATCAACCAACGCATCCAAAAGCATGCTATGTGGGTAATCGACGACGAAACCCACCTCTGCACCACTCAGCTAAACACCGCACTGAGTGTGCCCAAGAACAAGACAGTTTACCCTCAGAAGACATGGAGCGACTAATGAGGCAACTGCAAGTGTTCATCGAAAACAAGCTGAACACAGAGGACCAATGATCATCTGGTACACCTTCCTAAAGGAAGATGACAACCACCTGTTCTACAACAACACAGAACAAAGTGGTTTCTCACAGTCAACCACTGACAAACACCCAGAGGTACCAGGAAACACCATCCTGGCTACCCATCACTCATAAAGAAACCACCAAACGAGCTCCAAACTCAAGAACCATGTGAGTGCTACAGCAACAACAGTAAGCACAGAAGGTCAGAAAGTCTGTCACAACCAGAAGGCATCATCGGAGGAATGCAACAAAGGAGACCACGTTTTGCACTACAGCTTCACGCATCCATGCCAAACCACCTCCCAATGTCTGCCAGAGAACTTCCTGCCTTACTGGACTGACCCCCAGCAGATCATAGAAGATCCCTTTCCAAGGCAAAGATGCAACAAGCCCATCAAAGCTAAGCCATCAAGCAAAGGGGGGAGCAAGACAGACTGAAACAGATCTGACCATACATGCATGCATACATGCACTACACAACACCCCTAACATACTCACTAATATACAGAAGTTCCCTATCAGGAACGTCGAGCTGCGTGAAAACGCTGCGGGAACGCTTCTAGCGTTGTGCGTCTTGAAGCATAGTATGGAATCAGCCAATGGCGAGACGGAACGTCACGAGTGACGTCATCGACCAGGAAACTATAAAGCACACCCATAAACAAGATGGCGACAGCTTCTGTTGTCTTCAGCAAAGCGCTCTGTGTGTGAATCTGTCCAAACTGTGTTTTTGTCTGTTCTTAGTGATTGCTAGGCAGGAGTTTTTCACTAAAAAAACTATATATATTCACATATATTACTATGACGAGCGAGCAGCAATATAGAAAGTGTGCTCCCCCCTGTACTCGTTATCTCACAGGTGGGGACACACACGATCTGTGTGTTGTTTGTTTGGGAGTGCAGCATGCCCAGTCAGCTCTCGAGGGGGCTGATTGTGAGCATTGCGAGCGTTTTCCGATCAGAACGCTCCGCTCCCGCCGATCACTCTTCGAGGAGAGTGGTTCGGTTCGCGCTCCCCGCGGCTCGGGTCCCGCTTCTGTCGAGGCAGAGCGGCGGCGCCTGTCGTGGGGATCGCAAATGGATCTGTCAGCGGGGTTTGAGACGGGCGCTGCCTTATCTCAGCCTTTACCTGCCAGTTCCAGTGCCTCAGTTTCGGGTGTGGAAGCACGCATTGCGGTTTCTTCCCCCCGGGCTGAGGCACCAATGCTGCAACTATCCAGTTCCGAGGAGCTGGATGTTGTTAGTATTGAGACAGGGGATATTGAGGATTCGTCATCTCATTCCCCTGAACATGAGGAGCTTATGGAGGTGCTCACTCGTGCGGTTTCTAAACTAAGCATCGAGTGGCCAGCTGTTAGGCAGGAGTGTGTTTCTAAAAGCAAGCTTGATGAATGATTTTTGCCTTCCCGTGCTCAACCTCCACGGCGGTGCCTTCCATTTCTTCCCGACCTCCACACTGAGGTGTCGAAGTCGTGGAAGAGACCCGCCTCTTATCGTGTTTTTAGCCCCCAGACTTCCACTTATTCGAATATATCGGGGGCTAAGTTGTATGGTTATGGGGCGATGCCCAAGGCGGAGGAGACTCTAGCTAGCCATCTTTCTGCTGAGTCTTCTTCGTCTCTTAAGGCACCAGCGCTGCCCACCAAGCCTCTCAGAAATACCTCGGCTTTGGTGGGCAAGGCTTATTCGGCGGCTGGTCAGGCTTCGGCGTGTCTGCATACTATGTCCATATTGCAGGCATACCAAGCTGATCTTTTAAAAGATATGAGTGAGAGTGAGGAGGTCAGCTCTGACATGGTTCGCGAACTGCGTCAGGCTGCAGATTTATCTCTGCGTGCCACCAAGGAGTCGGCCAAAATGATGGGCCGTACTATGGCAGCCTTGGTGGCCGCAGAGAGGCACTTGTGGTTGAACCTTTCTGATATGAAGGATAAAGAGAAAGCTTTTCTCTTGGATGCTCCACTTTCTCCATCTGGTCTATTTGGTGACGCAGTAGATGTGGTTATAGATAAATTTCAGGAAGGAAAGAAACAAGCTGCGGCTTTTCAAAAATTCCTCCCACTTAAAGTTCATATCTCAGGGTCTGCTGGGCGAGGGCAGACCAAGCCGTCGACAAGCTCCTCACATAGGGCGCAACAAAAGCAGAGCGTCGCGTCTCGTGGCCCCCCTTCTAAACAATGGGCACAGACGCGACACTCTCAGGCGAAGCCTTCCAGCGGTAAGACTGATCTGAGGACGGTCATTATGGCTAAGAAGGCTTCGTCTAAAAAGAAGTCCTGACGCCACTGGCGTCAGGATGCTGAGGGTGGTCCCCTCCTTGAGAGGGAGGTGTTCACCGCTTCAGACGGTGCCCGTCCTCTCACGGTGCCCTCAGGGGTCCCTTCTGCCAACCCCGCCTTTAAGACGGGGCGTAGACGGGCCCAGCGAGTGTTTTCCCGAGGGACACTCGCCCCCTCTGAGGAGGGGCCTAGGGCAGTTAGACCAGTCGTTCCCTGCCGGTGCGCCGTTACAGGGCGCTGTGTCTGCTGCTCAAAATATTCCAGAGGCCAGCCTCGAGAGGCTGGTACCCTTAGTAGAATTTCTGGCAGAGTGGAAAAGTCTTCCAAAAATATCTCAGTGGGTTCTGCAGTCGATAGAGAGGGGTTATGCCATTCAGTTCAGATCTCCTCCTCCTCGATTCAACGGGGTCCTGCCCACTGTGGTGGGCCCCGAGCAGGCTCTGGTAATGGAACAAGAGGTGAAAACACTCCTTCAAAAGGAGGCTATAGAACGGGTTCCTCCTCCCAGCAAGGAGTCAGGTTATTACAGCCGATATTTCATCGTTCCAAAGAAGGATGGGGGGTTGCGTCCAATTTTAGATCTGCGCCTATTAAACCGTGCTGTAGCCAAGCTCAAGTTCAAGATGCTCACGTTAAAGCAAATCGTGTCACAAATCAGGTCCGAGGACTGGTTTGTCACGATAGATCTGAAGGACGCGTACTTCCACATTTCCATCCTTCCGCAACACAGGAAGTTCCTGAGGTTCGCTTTCGGGGGCGAAGCGTACCAATATCGTGTTCTTCCGTTCGGTCTAGCTCTATCTCCCCGCACGTTCACGAAATGCATGGATGCAGCGCTAGTTCCACTGCGACTCCAGGGCATTCGTATATTGAACTACATAGACGATTGGGTGATTCTGGCTCAATCGCAACAACAAGCGGTTCGGCATCGAGATGTCGTCCTCGCGCACATAAAGAAACTGGGGTTGAGGCTGAATGCCAAGAAGAGTGTTCTATCTCCATCACAGAAGACATCTTTTCTGGGGGTATTATGGGATTCAGTAGCAATGCGGGCGTGCCTGTCGCCGGCCCGCATCACTTCGATTCTCTCAGCCGTAAAACGAGTAAAGCTAGGCCAGTTGCTCACTGTGAAGCAGTTCCAGAGACTGCTGGGTCTGATGGCAGCAGCGTCCAATGTTATACCTTGCGGCCTGTTGTACATGAGACCGTTACAGTGGTGGCTCAGAACCAAGGGGTTCTCCCCGAGGGGAAACCCCCTCCGCACGATCAGAGTTACGCGGCGCTGCCTACGTGCTCTGGTCATGTGGAGGGATCCTTGTTTTCTGTCCCAGGGACCTGTGCTGGGAGCTCTTTGTCGTCGTGTAACGCTAACGACAGATGCTTCCCTCACAGGCTGGGGGGCGATCATGAGTGGTCGCCCAGCCCAGGGTCTGTGGCAGGACCATCATCGATTTTGGCATATAAATTGTCTAGAGATGTTGGCGATACATCGGTGGTCTCTTACATAAACCATCAGGGGGGTCTGCGCTCTCGCCAGTTATACAATCTGGCTCGCCAGATCCTTCTATGGACCCAGGGGAAGTTCCTTTCATTGAGGGCGATTTATCTTCCGGGGTATTTAAATCAGGGAGCGGACATCCTGTCGAGGCAGGGGCCGAGGCCCGGGGAATGGAGACTCCACCCCGAGGTGGTGGAGCTCCTGTGGTTGCAATACGGTCGTGCCGAGGTAGACCTATTTGCGTCCAGGGAGACATCACACTGTCCACTGTGGTTCTCTCTCAGTTATCCAGCCCCACTGGGGTTGGATGCTATGGTACAGCCGTGGCCGAGGTCACGCCTGTACGCCTTTCCCCCGATTGCTCTGCTCCCAGGAGTTCTGGAGAGGGTTCGCCGGGACGGGGTCAGTCTACTATTGGTAGCCCCGTTTTGGCCGGCCCGAGTATGGTTTGCGGACCTAATATCTCTCCTAGACGGTTCTCCTCTGGAGATTCCGATCAGGAGGGACCTTCTCTCTCAGGCGAGCGGGTTGATTTATCACCCCCGCCCAGAGTTGTGGAAGCTATGGGCTTGGCCTCTGAGGGGGCCCAGCTCGTAGGCACTGGTCTCTCAACCGAGGTTGTTGAGACCATCCTTCACTCCAGAGCTCCTTCCACGAGGAAGTTATACGCCTTGAAGTGGAGGCTCTTCACTTCTTGGTGTGGAGAACACCTGTTGGACCCAGTTAACTGCCCAGTGGGTGCAGTGCTGGAGTTCCTGCAGGAGCGTTTCTCCTCAGGGTTATCCCCCTCCACACTAAAGGTGTATGTGGCGGCACTTGCTGCTTACCATGTCCCTTTCAGTGGAGTCTCTTTGGGGAGACACCCGTTTATAACTCGTTTCCTCCGTGGTACTTTGAGGCTGAGGCCTGTAGTCCACACGAGGGTGCCAGCGTGGGACTTGGCCATCGTTCTAGAAGGTCTTTCCCTAGCTCCTTTTGAGCCTATTGAAGAAGTTTCTGAAAAGTTTGTTACTTTAACCCTCTCGAGTCGAGAAACGCGCCGGCGCGTTTTGCGCGATTTTTTTCACATAGCAGCAAAATAGACTTAAAATACTCAGTCACCTTTGGTCATACACACTTAAGAAATATGAAAAAATAAACTATTAAATGTCTACTTTTTTATGGGTCCACTTACAATCGAAATAAAATATTGTGCTTTTGTAAAATAAAGAAAATAAACAGGGTGTGCCTTCTGCCTCTCCGTCTCCGTGAACTTTTTTTCTAGAGCACGTCTCTAAACATAAACAAAACTCCGCAAATACTAGTCACACAGGCATGATCAATATATCTTTATAATCATTTAAGTGTGTACTTTTAAATTATCTAATTCAAAACTAAAACAAATATTCTGTGTTTATGTAATCTATATAAAAAGAGAGAGATGCCAGGCGTTCTCATTTCAGCTAATTATCTTTTAATGTGACCACGCCCACAGAGAGCGCGCGCTATAGAAACGCAAATGATCTGAAACTTGCCAACGCCCACACGAGCTCGATAAAACACCAAGTTCAGATTAATGTACCGGTAGTCTGTGTCGTTTTTCGAGGCTTTGAGGAATAATTCTGGATAATTTACCTCAGTGCTGGATTAATTTCACTTCGAGGAGCCATGGATCCAGGATCATAGTAAGTTTATTCTTTGTTCTAATCGCGAATACTGTTTTAAAATGAATCGCGTGTCTTTCTCTGTGTGATGAATGAACGGAATTCGCACTGTTGTTGTTACAGACGAAATATGAAAGACAACATTTAGTTGACTAGTTTGGGATAGATTATAAAGATTTTTACTCTAAAATAGACATCAAATAAGCTTTAGTTAACCAGTTTCTGCTCATATGTTAAATATATAACGTTAGAATGTTTTGTCAAAAATAAGCTCATAATCTAAGATGTTATTATAGTGTTTGTTCCAATGTAGACTATATCAAACTAATGAATCCTTAACTTTGAAATATGAATGATAAAATCCAGGCTATAGGCCTACTTAAAAAAAAAAAAAAAAAAGACAAGATAGATGTAAAAAAAAAATCTTAATATTATTGTTTTTTATTAGTGACACATTTGAGGAGATTCCAAAACTTTCTGAAAATACAGTATGAGAATTAACTGCATACTAGAAATGTTTACCTTGGAAATTATACAATTTGAATGTATAAAAAATTTGTGAAAAAATACCTTTTTTTCCTCTCTGAGAACTCTAACTTTCTAACTCTAACTAATTCTGTAGAATGGTCCATATAGCCTATTTGAACAGGATTTGTTTCCAGGTATGACTATGTACTAAAAATGTGCTTTTGACTTTCATTTATATTTGTATTTTATATATATATATATAATTTATTTATTTATTTTTGTCCTCGCATTCTTTCTTGTGTGACACACCTGAATGAATGGCTCATTAGTATGCAGGCTCATTAGTATGCAGGCTCATTACTATGCAGGGTCTTTGTCTTCTCAGGTGTGAATCACAGCAAGTCACGCCCCTGCGCATATTGCCTTTGGAAGCAAAAACTGTTTTAAAAAATTTAAATCAATGTATTGTTTTATGTGAATGATTAGGCAGGGTGATTTTCAGATAATTTTGAAGCAAAAACACTAGGCAACTACATCCATTAGTCAAAAGTCTTGTGGACACATATTAAGTATGTGTTTTGTGGCCTTTTTTCAGAAACTTTAATTTTTAGTTTTTTGAATAACCATGCATAAACATTATTCCCTCAAAAATACAAATATGTAAATAGATGTTGCTCGCATATTATGGTACCCCTATTTGTGCTAAATAGAGTGTAATTACACCTTTGCCATTAATATGTTTATAAGCAACTGAAAAAAGCACAAATGTCAGGGCATGTCAAAACATCTCACAGACCTCAAAAACCCCTTAGACTCCAGAGGGTTAAAGACTATTTTTCTCCTTGCCATTTCTTCTCTTAAGAGAATCGGAGATATTCAGGCTCTCTCGGTTGCTCCCTCGTGTTTAGAATTTGCGCCTGGGATGGTGAAGGCTTTCTCCACCCCAGGCCAGGTTATGTCCCTAAGGTCCCTACCAATGTGGCCAGACCTATAGTTCTGCAGGCCTTCTGCCCTCCTCCTTTTACATCGTCAGATCAGGAAAAACTTAATCTGCTCTGCCCTGTCCGGGCTCTAGATACTTATGTCCACAGAGCTGCCCTGTGGAGGAAATCAGAACAGTTGTTTGTTTGTTTCGGACCACCTAAGAAGGGGTCCCCAGTGTCTAAGCAGAGGATGAGCAAGTGGGTGGTCGAGGCCATCTCACTTGCCTATGAGTCGGCTGGTCAGCCTTCACCTTTGGCTGTCCGAGCTCACTCTACCAGGAGTATGGCGGCTTCCAAAGCCTTATTGTCAGGAGTTTCACTTCATGACGTTTGTTATGCGGCAGGCTGGTCCTCACCGCATACTTTCGTCAGGTTCTATGACCTAGACCTTAGCTCCACCCCTGGGGCGCAGGTGCTTTCGGCTGAATTTAATCCTTGATTCACACAGTCGGTCACTTGCTCTTATGGCGACGTGGGTATTAGCGTTCCCGCAGCGTTTTCATGCAGCTCGACGTTCCTGATAGGGAACGTCCCGGGTTACGTATGTAACCCTAGTTCCCTGAAGGAACGAGACGCTGCGTGTCGTTGCCATACTCCCAGCATTCCCTTGATCGATTTGCTTCAGACTTTCCAGAAGCTGTCGCCATCTTGTTTATGGGTGTGCTTTATAGTTTCCTGGTCGATGACGTCACTCGTGACGTTCCGTCTCGCCATTGGCTGATTCCATACTATGCTTCAAGACGCACAACGCTAGAAGCGTTCCCGCAGCGTTTTCACGCAGCGTCTCGTTCCTTCAGGGAACTAGGGTTACATACGTAACCCGGGACGTTAACCACCTCTACCGTGCAAAACATCCAACAAATATGTTTTCCCCCACAGGTAGAAACTATCTTCAGAAACTAGCTTAACAACTTAGCTACACTTACCATAGGAAACATGGTAACTACCCATCCAACAAGTACACCTGAGAACACCTCTCATTACATCATGATACCTGACAACTTAGCTGTGCAACCGTAGTTATAAGTCCTATCAGGAACACTCAACTGCTTTGCTTTGTTTTACTTCTTCCTTCCTTTCCTTCTTTTATTAGGTAAAATGCCTGTCCACCCCATAAGGGTCAAGGTTACCATATAAGGATTGACGCACCACGCCTGATGTTTGCAAGTCACCTTAAAACGAATGTTAGCCTAGAGACCTCCCTGCATCATTCGAATCAAAATTTGAAAGGTAAATTGGTCTAAACCTAGAACAATTTAGAAGAGAATAAAACAAACAAATCAAATTTAGTCACAAAGTTGATCAATCACCGTTTTAAAACAAACTAGAATAACGGTCCTAAAATTGAACTAAACTTTTTCCACATGATTGACTATATTGAGAGAGTGAACCTGTTTTAGGCCTAGATAATCTAATGCTCTGCACCAGTAAAGTGACCAGTCATGGAGGTGTTTGCCTTGTTGTTTGCTGTGTGTGTTTGCTTCTTCTGTTTCTCCAGCGTTCAATGATGTCTTCTTCTCAACCCATCATCGATCGAAGGGGGGAATATGTAGAGATTTTAAGGATGAACCAAACACAAATTAATCAAATTAATCTCTCATGGGATTCATTCAAATGTGATTCAGCATTCCGGATCTGAACACCACATTCCAAAGTCACAAGTTGGCTCCAAATTGTCTAGAAAACCCCCCAGAGAAGACTTTTATGGCCTTGCAGGCACCCAAAAGATAAGCCGAAGTAGGAAGAACGTTGTCAATGTTTTACATTTTGGCAAGACAGATCTGTTCAGAAATGGTGAAACGAGGCCTGACCACCAAGGGGTCTGACCACCTTTGACCTCCCTCCTGCAGCACCACTGCTGAGCAGGACAGAGATGTAAAACAGACCACGCTTTCATGGAACAGAGAGACTTACACAGACTTACACAGACTTTACATATCAAACCCATTCAAACTCACACAGAACAATGCTCAGTGGACTTATAATCAAACATCATAATTCTTGTTGTTCCTACAATTCATGTTATTATTATGCTTAGATCACATATAAATCATGTAATTGTGTTATAACCGTGTGTATGAATGAAAGAGTACCGTGCTTCCAATCAAAAGAATCGTATGCCCTTAATTCAAAAGATGGCTTGATTGAAATCTGTGTAAAATGTTTATGGTCTTAAAATGGAAATTATGTCTAAACTAAAGCCTCTGCTCAGCTGCAGAGTAAAGCAAACCACAGATACCACATGATTTACGATGCGAGGGGGGATGATGGAAAATACCCCCTTCTCAAACAACCTTACAAGTATCTTATTGTCCAAATTCCTCCAGGAGGCGGGACAAACATTTGAGTTTAAAATCTTAGACCCAAACACAGAAGTCGGGCGGGCTCTCTCTCTCTCGAAAAGGTCTCGGCAGAACAACAAGTCGGGTGGAGACAGCAGACGATGGTTGTGGTAGCCTAACCATGTAGACGCATAGAGACAAAGAACCCAAATTAAGATCAGAAGAACGGGTTCAACAGCTTCATTTCAAGCCATCTAACTCGTCTCACTTTCTTTCTTTCCTAAGTTTTCCTTTATTTTCCGTTGTGAGTCTCGGTTCTAAGTTAAGTTTTGCTGCAAAGTTTCGTTTTAACGTTTCAACTGCAAAGCCTGCTTCAACTTCAAAGACTTCATTCATCCGCGCCAACACGCCACGTGATTGGCCGCCCCAAGACGTCTCCAGGCACAGCCAGCCAGGCAACGGCCGGGAAACCCCTTTGACGAAGCACCGCAAAAAGGGAATTCCCTAAGCCACGCAAGGACATGCAAGTAACACTCCAGACTCTTAACTGAACTGGTGCATTAATGTAATATCTAATAACCTGCCTGAGAAACGATAGAAGGGTTAAATTAATGATTGATGGTTAGTTCAGGTCATGTCTTATAAGTGCATATAGAAACTTGGGATTTCACTATCTCACTCTTAAAACTCATTCTTTCCTCACTCTCTTTCTTTCTGCAACTTGTATGAATGCGTGTGCGTGTGTTTGTGTTAGATATTAGTTTTATGTTTTAGGATAATCAATAAAGTCTTGTTTATATTTTGGAAAGATATTTGCCTTGTGTTGTGCTTGCACATTTAATGTCTTGTACTGTCGATCTAAAGTTACCTTGCTAATACATAGTGTTTCACTATAGATTGGATATTTATATCTGTGCCAAGGTTATAATTACGGCCCGTTCAAATGAACTCTAAACGAGTCATTTGCTCGGTTCCATAGTGATTCGGTCAAGATTCATTGCAAATCGATGAATCATTCCTTTTGAGCTAAATTGGCCTTCCGGCCCCCCTTTAATACATTTTATGTATATTATTATTGATGTACATTCGTTACACCAGTTATAAGTCTCTCGTACCAAGTATTCCACGCTACAGGGGATAGTGTCATTGGAAGCATGACTTACAGCAAGCTGCAGAGAGTGGCACACACAGCGAATAAGAACAAGATCTTTAAGGCCATACTCTTCCTTCAGGACTTTATGGACCCCATTGTTAATCCCTGTCATAACAGAGGCATTGTCAGTCCCTATCCCCAGGAGTTTCTCTTTTTTTAGACCACACGTCTCAAGGAAAGCCACAACAGCACAGGCTATAGATCTGGCATCTCCTCCCTCCAATTCAACAAGCCCCAGAAATGTTGAGACAATTGTCTGCTTGGTGTCACTAAAGTACCTTATCACAACCCCTAGGTATTTAGAAACACTTATATCCGTGGACTCATCGAGGAGGAGGCTGAAACGCTGGTCACCCACATCTGCAACCAACTTTTTCAAAAAGTATGGAGCTAGAACACCATTAATCATCTCTGTGCACTTTGTCCTGTGCATTTTGAAATGGGTAGCAGCAGTGGAGTCTGAGAAAGCAGCTCTACATGCTTCTCCAATATGATCACATGCCAGCATGGAACAGTGTTCAGCGATAGCTAATGCCATGGTGGCCTCAGCCTTTTTAGCAGAGTCAATTTTTTTAACCATAAATGGCAGGTTTTGTTGGGTGGAACTATCATAAGGCTTTGCCTTTTGAGTGTGTTTTTGAGTTGCCTTGTGTTTTTTTATATCGCTAAGTTTGGCATATAAATCAGCCTTACAATACAGACAGTATGCCCTTGTGTTATCTCCAATAAACGGCTTTAACCAACCTTTGAATTCAGGGTTTGATTCCCACTCCTTTCTGTATTTTTGAGTGTACAGTTTCGACATGATGAGCTAGCCAGCTAGTTTAGCTTATATCACAGAGAGGCACAAACACACAGTGGACGAGAGTAAGTGACTGAGGCTGTGTGAGTCAAAAGAAATGCAGCGATTTATTTTTAAGTGATTTAATTATTTTAGACAAAGTACATTTTACATTTTAAATCTCGTGCTGAATGTAAGCAGGGCGGGATCAGTCAGCGGCTGCTTCACGCACATGAGCGCGATTCATTTGCAGTCTGGACGCGGAGGGGTGAACATCTCTCCGCGCTCTGACTGCAGCTGGGGGAGGGGGCGGGGCTGGTGCGCTGCGCGCGAGAACTGGGCCGCCTGTGAGTGCTTTGCGACGGGGGTGGGTCAAACGGCAGCAGCACCCGCTGCTCATTGAGAAGAGTAAGATCAATATGTGGTTTGACGTCAGACAGTCTCCAAAAGTCTCCAATAACACCAGAAAAAGTCATTAGATTTGTCGCTAGTCGCTTTTTTGAAAATGGGTCGCTAGATGGGTCTGAATACTCGCTAAATATAGCGACAAAGGCGCTAAGTTGGCAACACTGCAAACCGGTGTCGTTTGTTTGTGCTCGATTTGTGCCGTTGAAGAAACATTGCACCTACGATCCCCTCTTAAACATACTTTTTTACTTTTTAAGCACAGTTACATAACTGTCCACCACATGCCGCCCAAATCGCCCCAAAACGGTGCCTTTTGTTTGTGCTCGATTTGTGCTGTTTTGTGCCATAGAAAGAACCATAATAAATTATTCCATTCTTCAGACATCCAAAATCTTTGGAAGAGTAGTGATGAGTGACGTCACGCAAGCAAGCTGCGCTCGTCATCCATCTCGTCTACAAACCTGTCTGGTGCGTTTGTGCTAGCACAGGGCCGCGGCTGCTGTCATTGTTCTTTTCTTCTTTAGATACGGAAATGTTTTATTGCCATTGACTTCATCAAGCTCAAGAAAAAAAAAACGGTATGTGTTTGATTGACGCGAATCACTTGTTTAAAAATGCACGTTGTGTCAGCTTTTTGAAAACTTTGTAGCAATAATCTCCTTTGTTAGCCTATTATGTTTTTTATTCGAATCAAGCTTAATTTATCAGATGGAACTTTAGGCTACCGTAGTTTGTTTTAAACGTGTAGGCTATTATCTTGGCCTTGGCCTTATCTAGGCCTATATTGCAGATGATAAAATATTTCTCATTTCTCAAAGAGCCTTTTATCTTTCTCTGAAGGAGAAAGTGAACCAAGGACAGGTGAGCAGTGTTTCTGCTTGTTTAAAATGTTTTTTTAAAGCAACTAATCGAGGACTGTTACTTGTTAGTTTGCTGTTCTTAGCTGGTTTAACATCTTCCCTGTCATTTCGTACTAAACAAAGAAAGTCATAGAGATTTTATTCAATGTTGGGTGAAGAGTATTCATTTAATACCAGCAAACCACCTGGTTAAAGTTTTTCTCTAACTCACTCTCTCTCAGCTGAACAGACAACATATCCAAACTTGTTTCCTTTTAAATGTAAAGATGAATGTAAAAATAACATAGCAGAACAGACCATTTACTAAAGGAAAATAGAACTTATGTTAAAAAAATTATGGAACTGTTAAAACAGGCATAAAGTGAATAGAGATAATGTAGATTAACAACAATAGAAAAACAATATAGACCATTCTCTTATTGATTATGAACTAATTTCTGCAGAGACCAGTCCAAGAAATTCATTAATCAAAGGTTTTAGTCCTCCTTTGTGAACAACATGACATGGGGTTGTATTTTGGTTTTGCTGAGACTGTTTTTACATGGTCACACAGGTCATCATATTTCTCCCAGGCAAAAGAGTTTCTTCTGCAGTAAGCCACGTAATGTCCAAGAGATTTCCTTGTTGGATCTGGAATGAATCCAACAACCCCTCGCAAAGTGAACCGCTGATTGTCCAGCTCCTGTCACGAATCACACACAGGAAGCAGAGAATCCAATAGCAGTACTTTTAATTAAAGGGCAATCCAAACTCGTAGTCATCCATGCAGGGGTCAAAATCCAAATAATCAAACCACGAACAAAAATACATAAACAAGAACAGGGAAAGAACAAACCTCAAAAGTGTGCGGACATTAAACAAGGACTCCCGTGACATGAACTAACACAGACAGGGTATTTATACACAGACACTAACAACATAAACGGGAACAGCTGGGTGCAATCACAAGTGATGGGAACAAACAAGGATTCTGGGAAATGTGGTTCTAGAGTGAATGGATACAGGAAGGAAGGGACCTCTAGTGGACACCCAGTGAAACACAACCAGACACTGTGACATAACCCTCCCTCTACGGAGCGGCTACCAGACGCTCCACGACAGAAAACAACACTCGAAAAAACAAGTCCAGGCTGGAGCTGTGGGGAATCAGGGGGAGGGACGGAGGGCCAGGACCATGGGAGGGAATGGGACCAGGGGATGATAGTTCATCGGGCGGCCTGGGCGGAGACAACCCTTCAGGGAGCCAGGGCGAAGCAGATAGTCCATCGGGCGGTCTGGGCGGAGACGGCCCTTCAGGTGGCCAAGGCGAAGCAGATAGTCCATCGGGCGGTCTGGGCGGAGACGACCCTTCAGGTGGCCAAGGCGGAGCAGGTAGTCCATTGGGCGGCCAGGCCAGAGACGACCCTTCAGGTGGCCAGGGCGGTGAAGACGGATAAATGCGATAGTACCCCGGACGCTGGGATGGGCAGTTAACTTGGATGAGTGACCCCATTGAAGGACGGCCAAACGTGTAGGTACCGGGACAAAAAGACAGCCCCTAGGGCAGTTACGTGGAGTGACGACATGAGAAAGAGAGCACATTACTTGTCTCTCGATTCCCCAAACTGTAGTACCCACCACACGACCAGGATGTGACGGTGGTCGAGGAATCAGAGAGACGAGACAACGCGTCAGGCTTGACGTTCTTAGAGCCAGGGCGGTAGGAAATGGAGAAGTCGAAACGCGTAAAAAATAGCACCCAACGAGCTTGACACGCATTCAATCTCTTAGCGGAACGGATATATTCTAAATTACGATGGTCAGTCCAGACGATAAAAAGGACGGTGGAGCCCTCCAATCACTGTAGCCATTCACCCAAAGCCAGGCGGATGGTGAGCAGTTCGCGATTACCGACATCATAGTTACGTTCTGCGGGAGAGAGTTGATGAGAGAAGTATGCGCACGGGTGTATCTTGTCATCAGAGGCTGACCGCTGAGAAAGAACGGCACTTACCCCCACCACTGACCATCTAAAACTGGACCTTACTGAGGTTAACCCTCTGGAGTCGAGAAACGCGCCGGCGCGTTTTGCACGATTTTTTTCACATAGCAGCAAAATAGACTTAAAATACTCCGTCACTTTTGGTCATACACACTTAAGAAATATGAAAAAATAAACTGTTAAATGTATACTTTTTTATGGGTCCACTTACAATCGAAATAAAACATTGTGCTTTTGTAAAATAAAGAAAATAAACAGGGTGTGCTTTCTGCCTCTCCGTCTCCGTGAACTTTTTTTCTGGAGCACGTCTCTAAACGTAAACAAAACTCAGCGAATACTAGTCACACAGGCATGATCAATATATCTTTATAATCATTTAAGTGTGTACTTTTAAATTATCTAATTCAAAACTAAAACAAATATTCTGTGTTTATGTAATCTATATAAAAAGAGAGAGATGCCAGGCGTTCTCATTTCAGCTAATTATCTTTTAATGTGACCACGCCCACAGAGAGCGCGCGCTATTCAAACGCAAATGATCTGAAACTTGCCAACGCCCACACGAGCTCGATAAAACACCAAGTTCAGATTAATGTACCGGTAGTCTGTGTCGTTTTGCGAGGCTGTGAGGAATAATTCTGGATAATTTACCTCAGAAGTGCTGGATTAATTTCACTTCGAGGAGCCATGGATCCAGCGAGGATCATAGTAAGTTTTTTATTCTTAAGTGTTTTGTTCTAATCGCGAATACTGTTTTAATATGAATCGCGTGTCTCTCTCTGTGTGATGAATGAACGGCATGAAACACTGTTGTTGTTACAGACGAAATATGAAAGACAACATTTAGTTGACTAGTTTGGGATAGATTATAAAGATTTTTACTCTAAAATAGACATCAAATAAGCTTTAGTTAACCAGTTTCTGCTCATATGTTAAATATATAACGTTAGAATGTTTTGTCAAAAATAAGCTCATAATCTAAGATGTTATTATAGTGTTTGTTCCAATGTAGACTATATCAAACTAATGAATCCTTAACTTTGAAATATGAATGATAAAATCCAGGCTATAGGCCTACAAAAAAAAAAAAAAAAAGACAAGATAGATGTTAAAAAAAATCTTAATATTATTGTTTTTTATTAGTGACACATTTGAGGAGAGGATATATTCCAAAACTTTCTGAAAATACAGTATGAGAATTAACTGCATACTAGAAATGTTTACCTTGGAAATTATACAATTTGAATGTATAAAAATTTGTGAAAAAATACCTTTTTTTCCTCTCTGAGAACTCTAACTTTCTAACTCTAACTAATTCTATAGAATGGTCCATATAGCCTATTTGAACAGGATTTGTTTCCAGGTATGACTATGTACTAAAAATGTGCTTTTGACTTTCATTTATAATTGGATTTTATATATATATATATATATATATATATATACCCGCTTATGCGGTAAGCGGCGCGGCAACTTGACTAAAATTACGTATAAATCGGCAATAAAAATTTGCAAAGCCGAGAAAGTGTTGTAACGAGACATGAGAATCGGGGACGGGCCAGTCGGCAACAGCTTGGACCTTAGTTGTATCCATACTGATCCCCTCTGCAGAGATGACCGAGCCCAGGAACATTACAGAGGACTCGTGAAAGGAGCATTTCTCAGCCTTGACAAAGAGTCGATTCTCAAGTAAGCGTTGGAGGATGCGGTGAACGTGTTGAACATGGGCCTGGAGATAGGGTGAGAAAATTAATAGACAAAAACGAATTTGTTGAGCATATCCCAAAGGACGTCATTGACAGGGGCGGCAGTGGCTCAGTGGTTCATGTAGATAGTCTACATGACTAGGTGGTTCAATCCCCGGTTCCATTTGACCAAGTGTCGAGGTGTCCATGAGCAAGACACCTAACCCCGGCTGCTCCTGACGAGCTGGGTGGCGCCTAGCATGGCTGACACCGCTGTCGGTGTATGAATGTGTGAATGAATGGGTGAATGAGAGGCAAATTATAAAGCGCTTTGGTGGCCATTGGGTCTATGAAAGCGTTATATAAATGCAGTCCATTTACCATTGACAAGAGCTGATAGACGGCTGGGGCGTTGACCAATCCGAACGGTAGAACCCTATATTCAAAGTGCCCGAGGGGTGTGTTAAAGGCGGTCTTCCACTCGTCCACCTCTGTAATTCGTACGAGATGATACGCGTTATGGAGATCGAGCTTGGAATAAATCCCTGCAAGATCTCGAAGGGATAGCGATTCTTGACATTGATGTCATTCAGCCCCCGATAATCTATGCAGGGACGCAAAGACTCGTCCTTCTTCTTAACAAAGAAAAAAACCGCACCGGCAGGCGGACGAGGACGGAACAATGGTGCCGGCGTTAAGAGATTCGGACAGATAATTTTCTAAAGCTTCCCGTTCAGGAGCCGAAAGAGAGTAGAGTCTTTCCCGAGGGGGCGTGGTCCCCGGGAGAAGATCAATACTGCAGTCGTACGGGCATTGAATCCCCCGGAAATCGTGATACTCCTCCGGTACTCCAGACAAATCCCCTGCCTCCTCCTGAAAAACAGAAACAGAACAAATAAGGGGAACAGCAGACACTAAACACTCAACCTGACATGACAGTTTTCAAGACAAAATAGATCACTGGGACAATCATTGTGAGGATTATGGAGCTTAAGCCAGGGATGGCCTAAAACTACAGGAGTGTAAGGAGAGCGAAAAATTAAAAAGGAAATTGTCTCTCTGTGATTGCCAGAAACGGTAAGAGTCAATGGAACAGTCTCTCTCTGTACTCTAGGTAGGGAACTACCATCTAGGGCGAAAAGGGGGGTGGAATCTCTTAAGAATGTGAGGGGAATATCTTGTTGAAGCGCCCACTCCTCATCAACAAAGTTTGCCATCTTAGAGTCAATCAAGGCGGAGCAGGCGACTGATGAACTGGACCAATGAAGATGCACCGGTAGTGTAGTGCAAGAGCTTGAAGGGGTAACCTTGGTGATGGCGCTCGCCAGTAACCCTCCGCCTACTGGCGAGCGCTGGCTTTTACCGGGCACGAAGAGACGAAATGATTGGCGGCTGCACAATACATACAGAGGCGGTTAGAAATCCAACTCTCGCGCCCCTTAGGAGAGATCCGAAGTCCTCCAAGCTGCATTGGCTCGGGATCCGTGCGTGTGATTGATGGGACGGAACTGACAGGGGGCGTGGAAAGGAGAGCGACTTCCATGCGGCGAGCTCTGCGCCGTAGATCGAACCGTTTCTATCCTGAATAGCCAGGTCGATGAGATCGTCGAGCCGAGAGGGAACATCCCGGACGAGGATTTCGTCCTTCAACTCAGGATTGAGGCCCTTCATGAAACGAGTGACCAACGCAGGTTGTATCCAGCCGCAGGTGGTAGCAACGGTCCGGAATTCGATAGAGAAATCAGGCACGTAGCGCCTCTCCTGACGGAGAGCAGAAAGCCGTTGAGAAGCGTCCTCACTGTAGGCTGATCGATCGAAGACCCGGATCATCTCGTCCTTGAATAGCAAAAAGCTGAGGATGCAATCTGTCTCTTTTTCACAGTTAGCCGCTCTCCATTCCCGAGCTCGGCCAGCGAGAAGGGAGATAACGTAAGCGATCTTGACTCGCTCCTTCGCATACGTCACAGGCTGTAGGGAAAACACCACCTTACACTGGGTTAGAAACGAGCGGCATTGTGTTGGCTCACCCGAATAGACTGGAGGATTATTAATCCGCGGCTCCGGCGAGTCATGAAAAACCTGCGAGGTGGAAGGCTGGAGGCGCATATTATGGACCTGACAGGAGAGATCGGACATCTGAGCGGCCAGCGTCTCGACAGCGTGTCTGGCGGCGGAAATGTCCTCCTCATGTTTGCCCAGGAGGGCACCCTGGTGTTCGACAGCAGACTGAAACGAGCTGCCACTCGCTGAGTCCATGTTCTGGTCAGATTGTTCTGTGGTGTGGTTAGAGAGGACTCAAAAGCGAAAGTGACAATTACAGTTCTTTAATAGAATCAAAAGTCTGACCACAGGTAATCCAAACTGAAAGGTCAATAATAATCAACAACTGGAGAAACCAGTAGACTGGCAATAATACATTAACATAAATCTCCTCTGCGACAGGGGAGAACAGAAGGCTGGAGAAGCAGCGATCCTCGTAACTCACGGAGAAACAGATGGAGTTGGATGCAGGCGGCGAACACAGAGCAGGTAATTAGCTTCAGCCTTCATGCAGGTAAGGTAGTAATTCCAGCAATAGAAGCTATCTAGTAGAATGGACGGGACGGGACTGTAAAAACTCTGGTCAATGAAAATCTGAGACATCAAACAATCTGACAACAAGACAGGGAAAGAGAGGGTTACAAGAAGCCAAGATAATGAGGGGAGATGAGGGACAGGTGGAGAGGCAATGAGCATGATGAAATGTGAACACAGCTGTCAGTAAAGAAAGTGAGAGGGAGGTGTGTGTGTGTGTGTGTGTGACCAGCAGAGGGAGACAGAGAAGGAGACAGGATCATGACACTGCTAGCCTGCTAACTGACACTACAATATTAATGTACTGTTTACTTTAGCATTTGTAAGCTCTTGCTTTTGTAAGTCTGTTCACTGCCCCTTAGGAAAATTATCCATGATTTTGTGTTCGATTACTGTTTGTATTACCCCAGTCTTCCTTCAAATATGAGTAAATGGTGGATAATATCGGATCTATAAGAAAATTACAACAAAAAATATATTACTCTGAAACATCCTCTGAAATCCGTGCTTGCAAAGTCCGTACTTGAAATCTGTTCAGCACAATCCTCTTGTTCGTTAAAATTGTCAGGGTCTGAATAGGGTTCAAAATTGTTTGAAATTGACACCATCATTAATATTTACATCTGAGTAGAGCTCGCGGTTATGAAGGGGAGTGAAATTTTCCAAACACGCGCTAAGCGCTGCCAATCACATCACACTGGGCCAGCTAATAAAACACAGAATATTTTGTGTTTCGGAAGGAGGGGCTTCATCAAAAAGGACGCATTAAACCAGACTGGGGAGAGAGGAGCTGTAATAATGTAAATTATGCTGAAAATATATATATTTTTTAACTTTTTCAAGCATGAAAACATATTCTAGTACACCCCAAAAACAAAATCAAGATTTCATAAAAGGCCATTTATTTTTCCTAACAAATAAAATGTGTCCTACAGCAACTTACAGCAGTTGTCCTTCTCTCAAGTGTATATACATAGAAAATGACTAAATTAAAGAAAAAATCATATATGAGATGTTTAAATATTAAGTGCTTAAATCAAATTAAATTGCAGCTATTAATAATGTAAGGCATGTTAATGCAATGTGTTTTTATTTTGATTATTGTGATTCAACATGCTTTTTTTCATCAAAGACTTCTGCCATATATACAGTTTTAACAATACATTAGTCATGATATGACTTAAGGTGACCCAGATTGTGTACAGTGTCAAAACAACTGACTACTCATTAAACAATGACACAAAAAAATATACTGTTAATGAAAAATTATATAAACACAAAAATCACTGATTTAACCAGAAATAAATGTGTATTAGGAAAAGAGGAAGTAATTATAAACAATCGTGGTCTAGGAAGGTGGTTAAAAAAAGCAGTTAATAAAATAAAAGCAGTTAAACAAGGTTGCAGAATATTTTCTCCAGTTAGACACAGTCACATGACCCCTTAATCCCAACTAATAGGATGTTCCATTTCCGGGGTGCCTTTGGTTTCCAGAGCTTCTCTTAGTTTCTGCCAGAAGACCCTGGTGTCCTTTCCTGGTTTAGGCCAGCTGAGATATGTCTTCTTCTGGATTAGTCTCTTCATTCTGTAGTACGGAGACAGTTGATGACTTGGAATATTCTCCAGGAATACCAGGATAAGAACATCTTTTTTCTCATCAAAGAGACGGAAACTAGCAACTTGGATCTCTCTGGAACACCACTCACTTTCCAGGTAGTGACGGCTAATCACACAGATAGTTTTGCGACTATTATAAATGCCATCAACAATATTATCCATGATAGGTTTGCCTGGTTCAAAGTCCCTGTGATGCAGACACAGCTTCCAGCCTTGCTTGTCTTCCATCTGAGGTAACAGTTCCCTCATTACCCACATTTCATCATGAACATTATAGGAAATAAAAGCATCATACTGCAAACCATTGAGCTTTCTCTGCTGTTTGTTATCATGGAGAAAAGCAAGTAGAAGGTAGTAAGCATAAATAACCTGCCATTTGAGGAAGTGAAAGAGAAAAGAGCCGAGGAGGGACAGTGACACTAGCGTGGTTGTGGAAATGAAACAGAAAAACCCAACATCTACATTACATGAACCTACATCAAGATCCAGGAGTTTATGTCCTTTGAGTTTGTCTGGGTAATTGCATGTGAGGTCATAAGCACTCTCAATTTCTGTATCATTGCTACTTATGGTCCAGTTGACAAACCAGGCATTGGTACAGTCACATGAGAGATAATTTGCTTGTAGATCTAGGTAAATCAGTGTTGGAAGAGACTGGATCAAAGTTTCATTAATGACTGATAATGCATTCTTGCTTGCATGCAACAGATGCAGTTTACTGAGATTTGCGTTAATGAGAAAGTCCAAAGACTGCAAGCCAACTTTGGACAGGTGGAGTGTCTTGAGGACCTGGAGTGGCAGAAATTCTTTTGCTGTGAGTGAAATAAAATCATTTCTGCTGAGATCCAGTACCCACAGATAAGGGGTGTAAGTAAATGTGTCTGCATGTAAAGAATTTATATTAAGATTCTCTGCTTGAAGTTCTTCCAAAGACCACAGTCCCTTGAAAAGGTTTGAGGGTAAATAGCGCATTCCTTTATGACCTTGGCTAAAAATGTTCAGAATCTTTAGCTTTTTCAGATATCGAAAGGGTGGTTGTACAAGAGCCTCTTGACTGTCATATGAAATATAGTTATTGTTCAACAGAAGTGTTTTCAGGTTTGGGAGTCTGGAGAACACAGAATCTTTGATTGAACTCTGAGAGAGCTTGTTTGATTGCAAATTCAGGAAAATTAAATTTGTCAATCCATTGAAGGACCCCGGTTCAATAAACAATATTTGATTGTCTGATAGAGACAAATTCCTCAGTGATTTTAAGGACTCAAAATCTCCACTATGGACAGAGTCCAGCTTGTTATTTGCCAGATCCAAACTCTCAAGTTTATGAAGATCTTTTTTAAAATATCCGTTGAGCAAGAGTCTGTTAGATCTAATTATTAGTGTTACTAAGGTTTTCAGATCTTTAAAAGCAAAGTTCTCAATAAGAGATATATCATTTTTGAAAATCTGAAGGGTCCGTAATTGGGTTAAGTTAGAAAAATCAACACAACTTATGTTCTTTATCTTGTTGAAGCTGAGGTCCAAAAGATGAAGACCTGGTAGGCTGCTGACGATAGCAGGGACGCTGTATAGTCTGTTGTTGGAGAGATCTAGCTCAGTTAACTGTGTGCAGAACTGCATCTCGTCTTTTGATATGGATGTAATGTTGTTCCACTGCAAGCCTAGAAATTTCAAAGACGAAATCAGACAGACGTTCTTAATCAAAGCTCTCACTTTTACATCCCCCAGAGAATGTAGCCGCAGGCTGGCCAAAGAAGAGTTGAAAGTTTGTAGGAGATCTGTGATCTTCTCCAGGGGCAATTGTAGTCCACTTAGATTTAGATGTTGCACACTTTGTAGATACCTTTTGTCCTGCACATCCCATGTCATGTTTTCAGTAATAAAAGCCAAGACCAAATTATCAAGGAGAGGGAAAATATCTGCAGTGATACTGAACACTTTCAAAAGATTTTGAAATAAATCCAGGACTTTCAGTCTCAAAGATATGTTGGACACCTCCGAGGTCTGAAAAGAGGTGAAGCCGTTAATCCCAATGTGCACTTCCTGTAATTGTGGTAATAAAAAGAGCGGCTGAACTTTGCTTATTTTATTCAGATGATTTCTGGACAGATTTACTTTTCTCAAACTGATCAGGGGTGAAAATGCAGAGAAGTTGATATTTGTGATTAAGTTCTCACTTAGATGTAAGACAGTGAGATTTCCCAGATTCTGAAACATTCCTCCCAAGATATCTGTCAGTTTGTTGCAGGCCAGATTTAACTCCTGCAGATTCACCAAACTGCTGAACGCACCTTCCTCCACTTCCCGGATCTTGTTGTGTTGTGCAATAAGACTTTTAAGATTAGACAGCTGAGAGAAATACTCCTTTTTAATCTTCTGTATGACATTGTCAGAAATGTCCAAATGTGTGGCTTTATGCGGTATATTCCCTGGTACAAAATGCAGGGACCTCTTGTTACAAAACACATTTATATTTACTGCATATTTCAAAGCCCCTCTGACGGTGCAGTTCTTTACTGAGTATCCATTTACAAGATTTATGAAAACACAGCAGTAAAGCAGCCATGAAGTCAAACTACAGTATTTAATAAAGCACAAACCATGTTCTCTCTTTGACATTTTGAGATTCACTCTGTTGTAATGACTTAAATGGAGTAAATCATCCAGTTGGAATTCTTGACTTTTCTTAGCTTCAGTTTTCCTAAGAAAGAGAACACCAGTGTAAGTGCAGTGATAATGGTGTTACGCAGAAGCAGGAAAGGTAATACTGAGGCATTGGTTAATTAAACATTGAGTCATTGGGCAGAGAACATGGAATTAAAGGCAGCTAAAATCCCTGTGCATTGAGCAAACACATACTGTATGCACATTGCACAGTACGAAACATTATTTTAAAGCTGCCAAAAAAAAAACATTTTTTTGATCATATTCAGTGAAATCTGACCTGACTGTCAATCACAGGTCGTGCACTCGCGCAAGTTACAATCGGATCGGCATTTTAATAGGTGGAGAGATTTACGTGATTTAATTGGGTTCAAGCTGGATGCAGAGCTTGCAACATTTCTTCTCGACAGGTAATTGTGCTTTATCAACCAGTTACTTTATTTCTTAGTGTTACGTTAGTAATCTAAGTATGTTTGCCCAAATGTGTTGGTATGGATAGCTAACGTTAGCACTTGTTGGGCAGGTTCGTTAGCTTTGTTTGCACTGAAATCCGTGTGAACGTAACGTTAGGTGTATAAACATGTGGATAAAGTGGATAAAGTTTGGCTTTTTGGAAGAATGTTGATGGATGCTGATGAGACGGGCGCGTTCACAGAAGATCTGGTGCACACGCACTGACGAGCACGAACTCTGTGGGAGGGGATTCATTGATAGTGGGGAGGGGCATGAGAGTTGTAAACATTCAAAATTTTGCCTAAGTCCACTCAATCAGCCAGGCTTGCTGACTGCAGCTTTAAATATATAATTAGGTGAATCTATACATAGCAAAAGTGAGGAAAATTGTTGCCTAAGAAAAGTAAATGCTTTTCACCCCAACTTAAAAATAAATTGTTGGGCATATATTCAATATTTGGGATACACACAAACTTTGAATACAAGTTATCTGAAAAAGAGAAATTGCTTATGCTTAGGTTTTAACTAATAAAAGAATACTTACATTTTTCAGTGTGGAGGGAAGCTTATTTACTTAAAGGTGCCCTAGAATGGTTTTTATTTTTATTGTATAATGTTTTCTGGGTTGCCCTTATAATGTTAGTATGTTTTTTAGATCAAAAATAGTCATAATTTAGAAATAAAAGGCATTTTTCCTAGAATGATTTTAGCCCTGAGCCCAAACGCTCTGTTTGAAGGGGCGTGTCTGTGTGTGTAACCGGCCTCTGCTGTGATTGGCTGACATGCTTGCATATGAAATAGCTACGTATTACATGTGAAACTCTCTCGAATACTTTTACTACAGATATTATACGTTTTTACTATTACCGCTATCGAGATTAACGAATCGTGAGATATTTTTAAAGTATTTAGATCTATTCCCATCACATAAAATGTTGCCGTGATGAGCATTGAGCAAACAGATGACAGTGTGTTGATCGCGAGAATAAAGATCTTATCATTGCAAGCAGTTTCTGCACTCTCTCTAATGCTTTCACCAATGCAAACACGATGATGTAAATACAGTATTGAACGATTTTGAGAGAAAGATTACCTGTCTGAACTTGAACAATTACACATTCAGAAAGTGTTGCTTGGTAGCTCGATCGATCGAGGCCAGCTCTGTATTGGCCCAAGTTGAGGAAACAGTCTCGTCGGTGAAATGTTTGGAAATTTCCAGAGAAAATAAAATAAACCCATTGTTTCTTCAGAGGCTCGGATGAAGGAACTAAATACCTTTGTGTTCATTTGTACATCCAAACACTGATCCACTGCCATGCTTCGGCTGTGCAGTTCTGCCTGTCATTGAACATGGGCTGGCATATGCAGATTTTTGGAGGCGTACATATTAATGATCCCGACTGTTGCGTCACAGTCAGTGTTATGTGGAGATTCGCCTGTTTTTCAAAAACGAGATTTAAGTAAGAAGGAGAAAACAATGGTGTTTGAGACTCACTGTATGTCATGTCCATGTACTGAACTCTTGTTATTTAACTATGCCAAAATAAATTCAATTTCACATTCTAGGGCACCTTTAATTCTCCAATGGCAACTGGTTGTCTAGTAAATTATTGTTTTGTGCATACTTAACCTAGAGCCTTTTTTTCTTCTGAAATATTGATTGATAACTCTCTAAAATAGAGCATTCTTATTTTCAGAGAATCTCAAATCACCAAATTTAGAAAAATTATTTGAAATGTCAGCTGTACATACATAAACATACATATATAGTCAGTTGTACATACATAAATAACCTCAATCAAAATGGGTAATGTCAAAAAGCAGAATGAATTAAGTCAGATGATTGTTTTTTTACTATTTAAAAAAAATGTTTGTTTGATTGTTTGAAAACTTACCTTTGAACAATTACAAGTAAATGCAGGCCAAATAATCACAAAGCAGGTCATCTCGGTTGACTATAGTGTTGATTCAACACAGTAATGAGGACACAGTTTACTTTACTTTTCATTTTAAAGTTCTTAAGTTTTCAGGAACTGAACTCCTACTGAACTCCTTCTGCTTCTGTTTCGTATCACTTCTTATTGCCATAAATTATACTGTGAAATAAAGTCAAAAGTCAGTGGTCCAGAAAGAGGAAGGATGTGAAACAAAGATCAACAGAAGTTTTCTTAAAGGGGTCATATAATGCCATTTTTGTACAAGTTAATATGAATCTTTAGGGTCTAAATGAAAACTTTGTAATATACTTTTATTAAAAATTAGTATTTTAAGAAAACACAAATTTTACCTGCTCAAAAACAGCTGTTTTCAGCACGCCGTTTCAGTGTATTGTCACGGTATATGAATTCCTTGCTTCCTTCTCGTCTTGTGTTTATGTTGTTGTATGAGAGCGCGTGTGTAGTGGGCGTGTCTGTGTGTCATTACTTGATCCGCTCCAGCTGATTGTCATCATCTCATCACCAGCTGCAGCCTATCTCCCTCCTTATATATACTCACTGTTCCCTCATCTCCTTTGTCAGATCGTTGTTTCATGTATCCTGTGTCGGTGTTCCAGTCTCGTGCTTCAGTGTTCCCGTTCCCGTGTTCTTCGTGGAGGTCGTCTCGTTGTGTTGGATTACTCGTCACGTCTCACTGGGTTCACGTCTTCACAGCACTGTCTTCTGGATCTGACCATCTAGTCCCTGCGCCACCTGTCTTCTTGACCCCCGCTGGACTTTGTTCTGCCTCTCAATAAAAGTTCTGAGTACTCGCTATTGTTTCCTGTCATGCATTATGACATGTATATGCCTTTAAAGGGCATATTGCAGGTTAGAGGACCCAACGAGTCAATGTATAGAAAAATAATGTAGGAAATAGATTTTCTTTAAAATATTCTTATAAATACGCTATAGAAGCTTCTGGAGTCGTTTTTGTGAGAAAATTTTACTTCCGCGTCTGAAAATGGGCGTGGCGGGCGTGAGGTAACGGGCGGGAGAGCGGTCGATTCAAACAACGAATTCAATGGATCGCAATGACATTTCGGAAGCTGAGGAAATTGTTCACACTTACTCGTATGACGGACCACAGCCGTACAATTATGAGCCTGCTATGCTGCCAAGAGAGCAGGTGTTGTGCCGAATTTCGACTCCCTGCCAGAATCTGACTGCCCTCGCGAGCACGCGCATGACGTCAATTCGTGCCGCCAGTTGCGAAAACCGACAGGCATCAGACGACGTAAGAAATTACATGATAGCAATTTGTGTGTTGATCTTTGATCATGTATTTATTAGTTATTTGTCTTTGATCATGTATTTGACCAAACTCGTATGATTTACAACTTGGATTGTCTAGCTGTTATTTTTCGCTTATAGCCTA
Source organism: Semotilus atromaculatus (assembly GCA_031834385.1). Lineage (NCBI taxonomy): Eukaryota > Metazoa > Chordata > Actinopteri > Cypriniformes > Leuciscidae > Semotilus > Semotilus atromaculatus. Next base: position 34,104,442 of record JAULUF010000015.1, on the reverse strand, counting down.
TTGTGTTTTTACTACAGTATTATAAAACTAACGTTACAGTGTTTTTTGTAGTAAAACAATGGTTTAGTTTCGTAAGGGTAGCCTACACCTAAACATGAACATCATTACTAAAGGGATGCAGACAAATGTGTCATTTGACTTTACTGCATGCACATTTTCTTTATGAAAACAACAGTGCTGCCAAAATCATACTCCCCATTATGTTAAATACTTACTATTGAACTTGAACACTTGTGCTTTTTTGCAGGTAGTCTTTAGGATGAGATGTTTCTCCAGAATTAGTTTTTGGGGTCTCTAACCCAGCTAAAGGGATACCAGTGTGGGGGTGTGAATTCGGCAGGGCTGCCAAAATCATACTCCCCATATGTTAAATACTTACTATTGAACTTGAACACTTGTGCTTTTTTGCAGGTAGTCTTTAGGATGAGATGTGTCTCCAGAATGAGTTTTTGGGGTCTCTGACCCAGCTAAAGGGATACCAGTGTGGGGGGTGTGAATTCGGCAGTGCTGCCAAAATCATAGAACCTCAACACTTGTGCTTTTTTGCAGGTCGTCTTTAGGATGAGATGTTTCTCCAGAATTAGTTTTTGGGGTCTCTAACCCAGCTAAAGGGATACCAGTGTGGGGGTGTGAATTCGGCAGGGCTGCCAAAATCATACTCCCCATATGTTAAATACTTACTATTGAACTTGAACACTTGTGCTTTTTTGCAGGTCGTCTTTAGGATGAGACGTGTCTCCAGAATGAATAGTTGGGGTCTCTGACCCAGCTAAAGTATGAATTAAGCAGTACTAAAATAGTAAATAGTGAAAATAGACTACAGTGTCCTGATGACCCTGTGCATTTAGATAAATTTATATAATTTTGTAACTATTTAGAACTGATTTCAGGCAAACATTATTTTCATACTAACAATGATACTTTCTTTCGCAGACCTACACAACCCCAAATCATGTCATACTGATCAGTTGCCAGGTATGCTAATCAGTTTACTTTTAGTACCACTTTTTCATCATATTTTTATCATTTCTATTGTGAATAACATGTTATAGGAAAAGCATTAAATGTTTTTATGAACAGTTTACACTGGAACATCTATTTCTGATTTGGGTTCTTATGAAAAACAATGAAGTTTTCAGAAAAAAAAGAAAATTAACTCAAACCTTACATTAAATAAAATGCATGGTCACAATAAATCATTGTGAATTCCTTAAGGGTGACAAACTGGGCAGATGTAGTTTTTGTGTCTCCTTGAACGTTGAGCACAGTTACAGTGAAACCAACGTGGGCACACATCACAGCCAATCTAAACATGTTGACAAACAAATTTTGAAGTCAAGCATAGGTATTTCTGTAATCCATATCAAACAATACTTACATGAACATTATTATATCACCTTCAATTCATATTATATATTCAATAAAGGTTAGATAAAAAACAACATTCTTTATTGGAATGCTTACCCAGTTAGTCACTTTTTTGCCACTGGTTTTGTCCCCACATAGATGGCACAGGTCCTTAAGGTTAGCTAGTTGAGGTTCATGCCAAGGCAGAATAAACAATGTTATCATAAAACAAGTTCTTAAAACATCACAAGTTTTTACAAGCAAATGAATAATCACATGTTTACCAACACTGTTAAATGGTTAGGGTACCAAAGAATTAATGAATATTGGAAATTTGAAACTTTCCGGTGTTCTGCAAGACACAAACAGCAATATTCCTTCTCAGGGCAGCCACACTGTCCTCAGATGTGGAAAAGTGAAGAGACTCATTGTTTAAGAAACATTCTGCAAACTAAAAAAGAAAAGTGATTATTAAGAATATGTTATCTATTTAATGTTTTCTCTATGATCTTCAAGACTGTCCTTAATAAAATAGAAGTGAGGGAATTCTAAATAGAGCTTAGATCGGGCCCAAAAAATCAAGCCCGACCCGACCCGAGCCCGTGCACGTTGTGTCCGAGCCCGGCCCGGCCCGACACATTAACCGTAATTATGAGCCCGAGCCCGATTTAAACCCGAACATTTTTAATACGTGGGCCGTTATAACCAGGGGTGACGCCATATCATGCAGGTGCTGAATGGGTGCTAGACCATTGACAGGGGGGAGCCGCGCAATGTTATATATATATATATATATATATATATATATATATATATTATAAATACTATTAATAAATGTGCAAAAAATTATTTAATTTATGATGAGATGGCTCCAGTTCACGTGCTATGGTGACCGCGTCTCGCCGGCGCATCCATGTCATGCTTATATTGTCTGCTATTTTGATTCTTTAAATCCCTGCAATTGGTTGATGAAAAATGTATTAAAATTAAGATACAATTTATACAAAACGAAATTCACTTTAAAGAAAGGCTTTCTACAAAACAGAACATAATGAAGTGGTCATGCCTGAATGTCTCCCGATTATATTGCGCATTCTCCTATCTACTCTGTTCACTTTCATAATCAACATAGATGGGAAAAAATAACATTATAATATTTTAATAAATATGAAAATAAATGTGCTTATTTAATAGCTACAACACGTAGGCTACTATATATAGACTCTCTATTTGTACAAATTGCTGCACATTCATTTAGCCTAATTCTGAATTTTGCACACATAACTTGAAAGGCATGTATTGCCTTTATTTATTGCGTGCATTTGTTAATTATTATCTGTATGAATAAAGTAACAAGGACAAAGCATGTACAGTAAACTGCGTTGTTTATTTATTCAGAATGGAATGGATCGCAAATGGATCCGAATGAAGAAACGTAAAAAAAACAAAAAAAAAAACTGCAATGACGAACACAGAAAATGAAAAATAATTAACTTTGGAGGGCCTAGCTAGGAGTAGGCTACTTTAATATAATTTAACAATGTTTTAGAACATAGAATCTTTTTTAAACAAAATCAATATTTGTATAGTGCAAAAACTCTGCTCCAATCTGGTAGCCTCCTGCCTTGTGCCTTTGTATAAGCCTGTAGACGAAGTGTGAGGAATTGATTAGGCCAAGGCTATATATGCGGCATGTAACCATTATATAATAGCATATTAATCACAAAGTTATAGTCTACTTACATGGTTCTACATGTTGTCATGCAAGAACAAGATTGCGTCCACAGTTGCTGGTTTCAGAGCGGTCCTCCTCTGCTCTATCGTTCGGCCAGCTGCGCTGAACACCCGCTCGCTGCTGCTGCTGCTTGCTGGAATGCAGAGGATGGATCTTGCCAGCCTGGCTAGTTTTGGGTACACCAATCCATTGACTTTCCACCATTTCAGTAGATCCCTGTCGTCATCCATGGTATGCCTCTGTGAATTGTACATGGCCACTTCATCCTCATCTGGTTCGTTATCATCGTCTTGGTTCTCCCATTCGGCAAAGTCAGAGTCTATCCTGGGCCTGGCTGCTGGTGGTGTGAAGCCAGTACTGCTCATTGCACTGACAGTCGCTGCAGCATCTTCCTCCACAGACAGGAGTAGGGTGCGAACGTGGGCATGTACTTCAGCTATATCTACTGGAGACATCATCCTCAATTTGTTGAATTTGGGCCAGAGGAAAAGAGCAACTTTGTGCAGAATGTTCACCTTGATTTTTTGCACTATGAACTCGGCATGTCTCTGGCGCACAAAGGCTTGCTGTGGAGAGTCGGTGGGAGAGGGCTGGCAATGTCTCTTCAGTCTCTCAAGCCAGAGGCAGACCAGGTTTATGGTTGGATATTTGTCGCCCTCCAACTCTCTCTGGGCATTATAGAATGGCTCCAAAAAGGTGACCAGAAAGCTCAATAAGTCAGGTGCAATATTTTCGATGCGCTCAAGCTCACCGCGGGTCTCCAGCTTCTCCCGTAGCTCTGGGTATATGTCCTGCACTGACTTGAGTGTGAGGTAAACTGTGCTAAATCGTGTCTCCCCCATCTGTAGCACTGTCTTTGATAATTGCGCAACCAGGCCAGATTGTTTCAGATATCTCACGAGCCCTTTAGCAGCAGATATGGTCTCTCCTATATCCGACGCGTTTTGCGCCAGTGTGTCGGCATGCAGACCGTGACGAAGGACAGTATTAATTAGGTGATCGAGACAAGAAAGCCTCCTATATGGTTCCAGTGCTTTGATTATGTTGCTGCCTTCATCTGTTACCCACACTATTCGGCTGAGGGAGCTAGGCTCGAGGCCAAATTTGTTGACCAGCAGACACACTATCTCGCGTCGGATATTTTTCCCCGTTTTAGCATCCTCCACGGGAAACATTGCTGTGGTGAGATTTTTACCAACTAATGTATAGTCGTCGGTGATAAAATGACACGTTATTGCGATGTAACTTAGCTTTTTGTAGTCCTCAGTCCACATATCTGTGCTCATTCCTACGTCTCCATTCTTCAGAGCATCTTTGAGCGTCTGTGCCAAAACTTCCCTCCTCTCATCGGCCTTTTTTAGGCAAGCATTGGAAACGGTGCTATGGTGAGGCAGGATGGACTGGGCCGATACACGACCATATGTAGCACCAACATTGATCAATTCTTGAGCTAGCACCTGGAAGCCCTGGCCACTTACAATGTAAAATGGCCTTATGTCCCTGCAGCAAAACTCAACGCATTTCTCTGTCAGAGCTTGCCTCGCCCTCAGTGGTATGCTTGGAGACGTAACAAAAGAGGACATTGAAGGCTGACTATCATCCTTTCTGTCATGGCAAGCCTGCTTCATGTGTCTGTTCATTGTCGAAGTCCCCGTTTTTTTGCTGTCATAGGCGAGCAGCGCGCCGCACTTGCACTCGACAAAGCCAACACATACACTCACCGGCCACTTTATTAGGTACACCTGTCCAACTGCTCGTTAACACTTAATTTCTAAGCAGCCAATCACATGGCGGCAACTCAGTGCATTTAGGCATGTAGACATGGTCAAGACAATCTCCTGCAGTTCAAACCGAGCATCAGTATGGGGAAGAAAGGTGATTTGAGTGACTTTGAACGTGGCATGATTGTTGGTGCCAGAAGGGCTGGTCTGAGTATTTCAGAAACTGCTAATCTACTGGGATTTTCACGCACAACCATCTCTAGGGTTTACAGAGAATGGTCCGAAAAAGAAAAAACATCCAGTGAGCGGCAGTTCTGTGGGCGGAAATGCCTTGTTGATGCCAGAGGTCAGAGGAGAATGGCCAGACTGGTTCGAGCTGATAGAAGGGCAACAGTGACTCAAATAACCACCCGTTACAACCAAGGTGGGCAGAAGAGCATCTCTGAACGCACAGTACGTCGAACTTTGAGGCAGATGGGCTACAGCAGCAGAAGACCACACCGGGTGCCACTCCTTTCAGCTAAGAACAGGAAACTGAGGCTACAATTTGCACAAGCTCATCGAAATTGGACAATAGAAGATTGGAAAAACGTTGCCTGGTCTGATGAGTCTCGATTTCTGCTGCGACATTCGGATGGTAGGGTCAGAATTTGGCGTCTACAACATGAAAGCATGGATCCATCCTGCCTTGTATCAACGGTTCAGGCTGGTGGTGGTGGTGTCATGGTGTGGGGAATATTTTCTTGGCACTCTTTGGGCCCCTTGGTACCAATTGAGCATCGTTGCAACGCCACAGCCTACCTGAGTATTGTTGCTGACCATGTCCTTCCCTTTATGACCACAATGTACCCAACTTCTGATGGCTACTTTCAGCAGGATAATGCGCCATGTCATAAAGCTGGAATCATCTCAGACTGGTTTCTTGAACATGACAATGAGTTCGCTGTACTCAAATGGCCTCCACAGTCACCAGATCTCAATCCAATAGAGCATCTTTGGGATGTGGTGGAACGGGAGATTCGCATCATGGATGTGCAGCCGACAAATCTGCGGCAACTGTGTGATGCCATCATGTCAATATGGACCAAACTCCCTGAGGAATGCTTCCAGCACCTTGTTAAATCTATGCCACGAAGAATTGAGGCAGTTCTGAAGGCAAAAGGGGGTCCAACCCGTTACTAGCATGGGGTACCTAATAAAGTGGCCGGTGAGTGTATGTTGTCACTGCCCACGACTAGTTTGAAATGTTTCCATACCTCTGACTTTCCTTCATACTTCTGCAAAGTTAATTCTCCTGTTTTAATTTTTTTCTTGATTTCTTCAAGCTCCATATTGCACTTAAGCTAGGCCTACAGTTCACAACACAATACAGCACAGCGCGCGAGCCGCGAGTGGAGGAGACGCTGCGCGTGACACGTGACGTGCTTGATCAACGGCCCGACCCGACCCGAGCATAGTGGCGTGAAATATCGGCCCGGCCCGGCCCGCGGGTCGGGTCGGCTCGGGCTCGGGCAGAGAATCTAAGCTCTAATTCTAAAGAATGATGTCAATACTAGAATGATAACTACAAGAAAGTCCCCTGTAACTTTTATGTCAACAGTAACACTCTTCCTAATATCTCCTTGTGTTGTTTTTCAATGGAAGTCACCATTAATTTCAATATTTATCATTGATATCCATTTACCATCCAGGATGACCATCTCCATTAATATTTACCTCTGGTGTTACACTAAGGAAAGAAAGTCATATATGGCATAATGATCCATTTAACTTACTTTCAAGACAAAAGGCCCACAGGAACTGCCATCCTGTTGGCATGAATGTGGTAATGTGTCACATGCCCATTTGGGCACGTTGTACCCTTCTGTATCATGAATGACCTGTAATATTTATAAATATGGGGTAAAAACGAAATAAGAATTTCATTGTACATATGACAATAAATCTCTTGAATTTGGCATTTATTCAATTAAATAGAATATCAAGAAACACCCTTTAGAATTTCAGAAGATCTTGCTTAAAATGTTGATTTACCTTGTCACATTCTTACACCTTTGGATTTTTGATGTGGTCTCTCCTAGAGGATCAAGGAACAGAGCCCTCTTCTCTTGTGGAATCATAATCTTAATAATAAAGATATTTCAAAAGATTACAACAAAACCTTAAACGCTAAAAAAAATATTGTATCCAACCACTTAAAAGATAATTAAGACTGCTTATAAAACATATAAACAGTACCATAAGAGTCCAGTGCTGATTCTCGTTAATGACCCCAATTATGTATCTGAATTTTTTTGGATCCATCTGAAATTTCAGTTAAAATAAAAATCAACATTTAATGCACAAGTATTTTGAGGTGTGTGTATGGTGAGCAACAAACAAAAAAGCATTCCATGACCCAAGTTTGATTGCTGTTAAAAGAATATGACACTTTCTCCAATGTGACATGGCCCAGCCTGACACCCAGGAAGACATTGCCACACCAGACTGTTTATTTAGAACCAGAAATTAATATATAATTAATATTGAAATAATAATAATAATTCATTCATATATTAATCAGAAATAAGGGTTTTGCCTTATACTGTAAGTAAACAGCTAACATTCTACCATCCATCAAACTTTAGATCTTTTTTACATTAAATCATACTGACCTTTAGCATTTTACTATCTTTTAATAGTGTTGTTAGTTTTCTTGTATATATTTTTTAAATAAATTATATTTTGTTACAACTGTGTCTTCATTGTGTTGACAATGCAGTAAGAGGCTCTACAAATTGGATCATTTATATTGTCAAGGTGACTCGATGACTGGACCCCCAAGCTAAAAGCAAGGAGATTTTACTTGACCCACACACACACACACACACACACACACACACACACACACACACACGAGATTACGTGGGGCCAAAACTCACATTACCTCTATTGTCTGATATAATACACAACTGATGTCTGTGTGAAGATCACTACATAAGTTAAATCTATGTTAATCACATTTATATTGCAGTTTGCAAAAAGGTTTGTACTGACCTTGACCTTTGCTTTTTTATGCTTCCAGAGGTCGCTCATTTCATATGAATCAATGCACACAGCCTTGTTCGTTGAATCCTTGTTGTATTTTTGTACCAAAAGGTACATATAAGCATTCATGACCTGACAGGAATAAATGAAGACATATTAGTTTCCCATAAGAAAAAAAATATTCACAGAGGTGATCTGTTTAATGATGTCTAATGCTTCCTTTAGATCAGGGGTTCTCAACCTTATGCAAGCTGGGCCCCCCCAAAGCTGGTTCATTGCAGTTGGGGCCCCAGTACAATCGACTACTGTGGACTTCGACCGAAAACAGGAAGAAAATACAGGTATGTGAGCTGGCTGAATTAACATAATTTTTATTAATATCTTTCACATCTACTGCAGTCAGATTGACCGTGGTCACTCTTAGGCCATGTCCACACGGACACGGGTATTTTTATAACCGGAGTTTTTCCTCCAGCGTTTTTAAAAAAAATCCCGTCCACACATGCTCGCAAAAACACGCTATCAAGCTCGGTCAAGAGCATGCCACACCAGCAGGCGGCGATATAACCCTAGCCGTAAAGCCACGTTGGCCAATCAGAAGCCTAACAAAAAGTTATTAGCGGTTCCGGTAGACGCAAATCTGACGTCAAACACAGTGGATAACGGCACACACTCTGACGTCGCAAGGCGAAAACCCCGGTTTCACTGTCTACACGACAACACTGTAACCGGCGTTTCTGAAAATCCTCACCCTCAGCAGGGGTTTTCAAAAATGTTCGGTTTCAGTGCGTTTCCGTGTGGACGAACGGCCGAACCGCGTAGAAAAAGTCACGGTTATAAAAATACCCGTGTCCGTGTGGACAGGGCCTTAAGAACACCTCACACATGGCTGTGCACTTGTAATGACAAATCAAGGATGTTAAGAGGCTAAAAGCAGGTTTAAAACTTGCCCCATTGAAGTCAACAGGGAGCAAATTTTAAAAAGATGATAACACGGTGTAGGCAACACCGATTTTTGTCGTTGTTCTCTGTATTGACATCACTCCAAATGTACAAAAAAATTAGCTCAATGTTAAAATTGACCGGAGTTATCCTTTAATGTGAGACCTGAGCCTGCTTTGCCTTGCAAAGATCCTCAATTCTTGGCTCAATGTTTGATAAACATAGCCTCAAATAATTCTGAAATTAGCAATAACAACTAAATGATTGATAACACCTATAATGATCAATAAGCCATTGATGTCTGGATAAAAAATAACTGTGTAACAGGTAGGACATATACAGAAATTGAATAAAGTTATCAAAAAGTCTGCGCTGCATAACTTATAAATTATAAGTTATATATAGACTAATCCTTATTAAAGCCACACAAGTTCAAGAGCAGTGAGTAATTTTCTCTGTTCTCTTTGTTCTTTGATTAACTTTACTGACAGAACGCTTTATTGGCAGCTGGCCCTTTAAGATCAGCCGCTGCTGAGAGACGCAGATCTCACGTGTCACAACTCTTTATGTCCCTCATAACAGACTGCTCTTATGTTATTAAGATACTCGACAAACAACATTTTGGCATAATTGTTAGTTCAAGCGCGAAAGAGAACTGTATTCTGGCGCGCGGTCTGTGCATGCGCATTATACAGGCGCGCGTCTTTCTGTGAGTCACATTCAGGACATTCACAGGCAGCGCGAAAAATGTGTGCGTTTCAAATCGGTAAAATTAAATCTGTAAAATAGACGTAATGAGTGGCACATAACGTGAAGTAACATGGCATTTTATTTAGTTTGAAATTTAACTTGTCCAGTCAGTGGAACAACTAATTTTCTCTTCCACTTGTCCTACAAAAAAATCCACGCGTCCCGGACAAGCCTGTCGAGCCCTGCGTCCGTCATAAAAATAAATGCGGATGGTTAGATTTTCTGCATTTTTGGCATCCGTAGCAAATATTTTGAGGAGTTTTGACAATTGAGAGCCACCAAATGACGAATATGGAAAAACGAATAGACAGTTTCGGACTCAGTCAGGGTGCAAGGACCTTAAACTTTTGAGGCTTGCGCAGCTTCAAGGAGAAATCAAACAAATGAGTGCCGTTTTCTAAAGTCTATGAGCGCAGCACACACAAATAAACTAAATTGACATACTGCAGTTAAATGAATACACTTCAGCAACATACATCACACGACCTGACGACCAAGAGCTGACAATTGACCATCACTTAATTTACCATCACCTCACGATTGAAAATGTGACACTGATTTCATATGACAGATCAACAAGCAAGTTAATAATATTAAGTCACTTACATTTTAGACGAAATAATGACTGTTTTGGTATATTTTAGCAGCGAAAATAGATCCGATGAATCCAAACAAAGACAGCATAGCGCATCTCACAGCAACACTCAATCGTGTTTTGAATGATTCAGTGTTTTGAACGAATCGGTTGAGTCAAAGATTCAATGACCCGTTCACAAACATCTGTCTCATTCTTGATGAATCGGCCGTTTGAACGAATCGTTTGAATGAACGACTCAATGACTCGCTTAATAAAACCGCTTATCACCTGCATTTGCGCTCACTATCGACAAACCAATCAAATTTGTTCAAAACTTTTTTTTTAAATCAGTCCAAACACACTTTAATTTTTATTCAGGAGTAACGTATATACAAAACTTTAACTTTTATGAAATGTTTCCCAGTTTTTTTCCCCCTCCCATCGTGTAGCCTACTCGCGCCCCCCGGGAGAGTGTCGGCGAGAACCACTGCTTTAGATGGACACTTTCATTTTGAACTTTGGATAAGTTTTCTTTGGACATTATGTGTTTGTAAAACATTATTTTAGCAAACTAATGAAATGTTGAAAAAGTTTGATATGAAGTGGCTTCATTCACAAACTGTTGGATTTCATTAACACACTTATAGGATGTGTTCATAAGGTATACAAAACTGTGGAAACCAATAAGACAACCCAAACCATATCAGAAAAAAAAACATATTTACTTATTTTGCCAACATAACATGTTGTACAAACACATTATTATAATAGCTAGATAAAAAAAATAACAACCTCAAGAGGCCAATTTAAAATAAATTCTAAACAACATAATGGTGATTTCAATCTGAACTCAGATAAACATAAACAAAGCTAAACCACTGTTAATTCTCAATACTAACTTTTGAACATGTTTGATTTATTTATTTATTTTCTTTTTAAAAGTTTGCTTTTAAATATTAATTGTGTATATTGTCACAATTATGTTCTGTCTAGTCGGCACCTGTTCTTATTAGTCCCTATAATTAGTTTCCCTCCACCTCAGTTTGTTTCCCTTGTTGGTTAATGTAACAAGCAATGTAACAAGCACAGACTAACAGCATGTCCACAATGACATGCACACACGAACATTAAAACTTATCTCCTTTGGAAATATACCTTCATTTGTCTGTTTCATCTGCCAAGCTGTGACATATTAAGTAATATTACTTATGTATTTAGTTATGAAAGATATAACTGGATAGGCATATAAATCACACAAAATTAGTTTCATGGAAAATATTTCATAGATTAGAAATTAGAACTTTTATTAGCAAGATAACAATTTCCTATTGAGTTGGTGCTTCTAAAAGGATCAACTCACCTCACTTTCAAAATATCGTGTGGGTGCAGTCTGATGAATGTCCGAGTAAAACAATTTGAAAGGCCCTATTTTTGAGATCAGCACATACACGTTTTTTCCTTCCCAGGCTTCTTTGACACCTGTAAAATGTAAAAAATAAGCAAAACAATGCAAAGTCCTAACAAGACAGAATTTGAAACTCTGATGATAAATCACAATTGAGGTTACATTTCTATCTGTAATATGTAAGTATTATGATTATTATTAGTAGTAGTATAACTGTCTAAATTGTTGTTTAAGTACATACGTGATTCTATATCTGATAAAATCACAACTCCTGAGGATGCTGTGGCATGGACTGGTGGTGGAGACTGTGGTGGTGGTGGCACTGGTGGTGGAGACTGTGGTGGTGGTGGCACTGGTGGTGGAGATGCCAGCGAGGAGACGGTTGACAAGATCACATGGACTGGTGGTGGAGATGCCGGTGAGGAGGGGCCTGAAGAGACCACATGGACTGGTGGTGGAGACTGTGGTGGTGGAGATGCCGGTGATGGCACTGGTGGTGGAGATTGTGGTGGTGGTGATGGCACTGGTGGTGGAGATTGTGGTGGTGGTGATGGCACTGGTGGTGGAGATTGTGGTGGTGATGGCACTGGTGGTGGAGATTGTGGTGGTGGTGGTGATGGCACTGGTGATGGCACTGGTGGTGGAGATTGTGGTGGTGATGGCACTGGTGGTGGAGATTGTGGTGGTGATGGCACTGGTGGTGGAGATTGTGGTGGTGGTGATGGCACTGGTGATGGCACTGGTGATGGCACTGGTGGTGATGGCACTGGTGGTGGTGATGGCACTGGTGGTGGAGATTGTGGTGGTGGTGATGGCACTGGTGGTGGAGATGGGGGTGGTGGTGATGGCACTGGTGGTGGAGATTGTGGTGGTGGAGATTGTGGTGGTGGTGATGGCACTGGTGGTGGAGATTGTGGTGGTGATGGCACTGGTGGTGGAGATGGGGGTGGTGGCGGAGATGCTGGTGAGAAGGGGGATGAAGACTTTATTTTATGTGGGATGCGGGGTTGTTCCTCAACATGTAGCCTCAAATGATCTACATTTATTCTTGGGAATTTCACCCCCCAAATTTATCATTAATGATATTTATTTGAAAATTGTAACAATCTGCAGTTACCCGATAGTGCTCAGGTATTTCGGAAGGGTAACGGGCCTCTCTTCCGAACATTAAAAAGTACGGTGAGTACTTAGTTGTCACCTGCCGCTTTGTCCGAAGCCCAAACATTACGGCATCTAGGTGTTTGTCCCATTCATTGGGCTTGTCTTTGACAAGCTTGCAAAGGGATCTGGTAATATAATAACATTGTTTTCAGGTTCAAAGCAGTCAGGAAGGAGCATTTACAATCATGCATCTGGTACACATTTTTATGCCATTTAAATAATAGTGTATTCAGTGTGTACATAGTCATTATGTCCATTTGCTAGGAACTGAACCAATGAATCATGCTCTACTAAAATACAGAAATGGCTAATTCTTTGCAAAATATTTGTCAGTGTGAAAAGAATTAGAATTAACTTATTGTTACCTCTGTATTGTCGCATTCATCCGTTCCACAAGGCCGTTCGTCTGTGGGTGATAGGGTGCGCACAAGGACCTTTTGATGTTTAATACTTTGCAGATATTCCTGTTCAGCTGCAATTTATAAAAGAGAACAGACTCTTAAAGTTCTCAGGGAAAAGATGAAAGGTGTGTATATTGAAAAAAGTTGACATTTAATAATTTTTTTATCAATGTTTTATCAGTGAACATGTATGACTCACTGTGTTTACGAACTCTTTCCCCTGGTCTGTGAGGACTCTCTTAGGTGCCTGAAACTGATGCACAAATTTTAAAAGGCAATCAGCAACCTCCCTGGCAGCCTTTGACTTGAGGGGATAAGCCTGGGGCCACTTGGTCATGTAGTCAATAATGACACAAATATATTGGTTACCATTTTCTGTTGGTGCTAATTTGCCAATTAGATCCATCCCGACAAGTTCGAAAGGCTGTTTAACCTAGAGTTCATAGAAACAAAATAATTAGTTACAATAATTGTTATTTCTAATTTAATTCAAAAAAATAATAATGGTCCCACTTTATATTAAGTGGCTTTAAGTACTATGTACTTACATAGAAAAATAAGTACAATGTACTTATTGTGTTCAGTTTTGTATTGTAAAACACTTTTGCTGCTATTGAGATGTGATACGGGTAAGGTTAGGGACAGGTGTGGTGGTATGGGTCGATTTAAGGGTAGGTTAAGGTGTAAGGGAAGGGTCAACAGTGTAATTACAAATGTAATTACATCATGTAATTACAGTTGTAATTACATGCAGGTATTTTCAAAGTATAAGTACAATGTAAAAACATGTATGTACATAATAAGTCCACTGTATCAAAGTAGTAACTTCAATGTAAGTACATAGTACTTAAAGCCACTTAATATATAGTGGGACCATAATAATAAATAAATGTGTGACGGAAAGGAATACCACAATTGGAATGATTTCGTTTTGCTCCTTAACTGATGACCTGCTGGCCTGACATGGTACACACTGTGCCACCTGTGATCAAAACAGTATAATGTTAGAAAGCATTAGCATTTTATAATATTGCAAAATTATTAATTCTGTACATGGTATTACCCAGGTATCAATGTCCTGTGACATGCCAGGCCAGTAAAATCGTATAGATATTGCATCTCTTGTTTTCTTTCGTCCTGTGTGAGCTCCGAGGCTGCTAGCATGAAACTCCTCAAAAATTTTGTTTGCCTCTTCTGCCCCACACACAACTTTTAGTTGTTTTTTGTTTTTGTTCTGAAGGTAATACAATTCACCATCTATGAAAAGAAAAAAGAGACAAATTAATTAAAAATAGACAAAGTGTATATACTGTGCTGGTAAGAATGATTTTCCCCCTTGGTAAATATGATCAAAGATGGCTCATAATGAAATAAATATTTTTCTCTAAAACATGTTGGGAAAAATTATTTGCCCCCTTTTATTAAATACTTTTTTCAACCTCCTTTTAAGATAACAGCTCTGAGTTTTCTTCTATAATGCCCGGTGAGTCTGGAGAACACCTGACCAGAGATCAGAAACCCATTCCTCCTAGAATATAAGAGAGAATATACAGTTAGTACTGTATAAAAATCATTGTCTTTCAATGTCAAATGTCAAATGTCTGGTGGGGTGAGTGATTGGCAGTGTTGTGTACTCTAGACTCAGACTCGGTCTCGAGACCATATTTTAATGTATGTTTTATTTATTTAAATTACTGTTTGATTGAAACGTCCAATGATTGCTGACTTTCTTGTGCACAACTGCGCATGACTTGAGACTAACGTTTGCGACGCGCAAATGCAGCAGGACCCAGATCAGATGTGGAGCTTCTAGCTCAACTATGTATTGAAAATGTCTGCCTTACCATGCATAATTCAGTTTGCATATAAAAGCCACACAGAATTCGTGTGCAGTAATGTTATATGTACAAGATCACTTACTGATTGTAATAATTGTAAGTCATAATTGTAATAAAATGAACTTTAAACCTACTATGTGGCCTTTTTACCATTACAGTGTACATGATTCCATGGTATATTTGATTTACTGTTTGAGCATGGTGCCAATTTTATTGTTACCACCAAATATTTTATATGTATATTATTATATATATCGTGAAGATATCTTTAGGTCTGGTTTCAGACCCAACCTTAGGTTATCCAACCTCTCTGGTCTCGAGTGAGCTGGTCTGGACTACAACACTGGTGATTGGGTGGGTGGGTTTAGGTCGTGACACCAGGAAATAACTTTAACAAATATAAAATTATTCAAAAGAATTATACAATACAAAACAAAAATCATTTCAATTAGTGGGAGGAAATCCCTTGGTTCTGGGTAACTTTCTGTATAACCAACAAAAAAGACAAGTGTAAAAAGAAAACGATTTTATTAACAAAAGATACTACAATACTACTAATACAAATACAACACAATGAAACTGCTAAAGAGTACGTCAGTGCACAAGGATGGTAAATATGGAGAATTGAAAGTACTGAAAATACAAGTGAACTATGTGTGGTAGAATGTTATCTGATATGTAATAGGGTGTAAAATATCTGATGTCTAATTTAAACAACAACTGAATAACAATTTGTAAAAAGAAATCTGAAAAACTGATTAACTCATAGGCAGTTAACATGAACATACACAGTAAACACTAAAAAGAGGTTTGGTTAGTCAATAATCAAGTTCCATGCAGTCGCATGAGTAGTCTGGTGATCAACATCATCGACTGGTAAGGTGTGCTGCAGTGGAGAAGGAGTTAGAGGTGACAATGCTCATGCATGACCAGTCAATCACATGCCACAACTGTATGTCCTTGTGATTTTTATAGTTGCCCTGGCCTGAACCTCAGAATGAGAGTATATGGGGTTCGGTGGTACGCAGTCTGATACTGAGGTCTCACTTCCTGCCCTGGAAAATCTACTTTACACTGATCAAACAAATGTCTTTTTTTTTTTTTGGGAGTTAGTTGGAGTTGGATAAGTGTGATAAGTGCAATGGGCCTTAAAGTCCCCATGAATTCAAAATTGACCATACTTACTTTGTTTGCCTAAATTGATAGTTTTGTGGTGAACAATTCATCCGTGCAAGTCAATCCACACAAAAATTTTTTTTGGCTTCGTAATCTTTAATCAAAGTCTGAAAATGCCCCTCCCCTCTGCCTTGGACCTTCCCTGATGACGTAGGTTTGACGGTTTGGGTGTCGGCTTAACATCCGTAACCACGCCCCTCCAACTGACAGTAGACAGGCTACTAGAAACACCTACTTTTCTAGATCCAATCAGGTGCTAGTTAAAAAAAAAAAAGCCATGCCCACTATTTTGCCCGTTTCTCTCGGAAATACGTCACAACACTGGAGAAAAGTCAGTTGCAACTTCCGGTTTACGGGGACTTTAAGTTGTCTGACATTTGTCCTAGTATTTATTTATTTATTTATTTATTTTACAGGGTATCCGCGGGGTCTTGAAAAGTATTAAAAGGTGATAAATCAATTTTGGGAAAATTAAGACCCTTAATTAAAGTCTTATCACGGCTTTATAAAGTCTTAAATTTTTAAAGTATTTTTTCTGAATTAGCTGTCCAACAGTTTGAGTCCCAAAAACATCGTAAAAGTGTGTGAATTTAGTCATTTTTATAAAAAAACAACTTTTACACACATGTTGTTCATGAACATGAAGGAGTCTTTATGAATGTTTATGACTGTTGTCATTAAGTGTCATTCGGTAAATTATGACACTTTTAATGCAAAGTTGACATTGTTTAAAATGTCTTTGTTATGACAACTTGACAAAAATGTCTTGATTATGACAACTTGACATTAACCAAGATATCATAACCTGTCAACCTGTCACAACTTTGGCCGTCATGACACCATTATAACTGTGTCATGAATATTTTACTTGTCCTCAAGTAAAGTGGAACACATTGTACTAGTTATAAAGATGTCATTAAGGGTTATTACACTGTCAAATGCTTTAAGTTTGATAATTAGACCTGTTATGACATATTTGTGACAGGTTGACAGGTTATGATTTCTTGGTTAATGTCAAGTTGTCATAACAAAGACATTTTTTGTCTTTGTTAATGTCAAGTTGTCATAACAAAGACATTTTAAACAATGTCAACTTTGCATTAAAAGTGTCATAATTTACCGAATGACACTTAATGACAACAGTCATAAACATTCATAAATACTCCTTCATGTTCATGACAGGTGTTATGTCATGTTTATGACAGTGTCATGTCAGTCTTATGCACACCCCTTCAAATAAAGTGTTACCAAAGTATCACTGATGTAAATGGTTACAGCTTGAAGTGGCGGTGAGGTATTAAAAAATACTGAGAAGGTCTTGAAAAAGTCTTGAAAAGGTATTAAAATTAACTTCAAGATTCCTGCATATACCCTGTTTTAGGTTAGCAAAAAAAAAAAAAAAAAAGTATTTAACCTATGGGAAGTATGATTTTGGCAGCCCTGCCGAATTCACACCCCCCACACTGGTATCCCTTTAGCTGGGTTAGAGACCCCAAAAACTAATCCTGGAGACACATCTCATCCTAAAGACGACCTGCAAAAAAGCACAAGTGTTCAAGTTCAATAGTAAGTATTTAACATAATGGGGAGTATGATTTTGGCAGCACTGTTGTTTTCATAAAGAAAATGTGCATGCAGTAAAGTCAAATGACACATTTGTCTGCATCCCTTTAGTAATGATGTTCATGTTTAGGTGTAGGCTACCCTTACGAAACTAAACCATTGTTTTACTACAAAAAACACTGTAACGTTAGTTTTATAATACTGTAGTAAAAACACAATAGGCTATAAGCGAAAAATAACAGCTAGACAATCCAAGTTGTAAATCATACGAGTTTGGTCAAATACATGATCAAAGACAAATAACTAATAAATACATGATCAAAGATCAACACACAAATTGCTATCATGTAATTTCTTACGTCGTCTGATGCCTGTCGGTTTTCGCAACTGGCGGCACGAATTGACGTCATGCGCGTGCTCGCGAGGGCAGTCAGATTCTGGCAGGGAGTCGAAATTCGGCACAACACCGGGACAGGCCAGGATTAATGTTAGACAGAACGGGCAGAGGAGACAAATTGAGTTGTGGTGTGAGGAGAACCAGTGGAGAACAGGACAGGTGTCTTGGTGAGAGAGACCAGTGTTGGCTTAGATATATACACGTGCACTAACGATATACACTGTGCTCACAATATTGTACAGATTATTACCATCATATATCAGTTAGCAAAGCTTTTATTGGTCATTTAGGATTATTACCAATAACAGAAACTAATAAGCTTTGATCAGGCGTATGTCATGCTCATTGATATACGTCCAGACTAACGTTACATGATAACTTAACGGTTTCTCATCGAGAGAGAGATATTTTTGTTCCTGATAGACGTTTTTGTTCCATAGGTGCTTGTGTGGGAAATGCGAGGCAATGTTCTCAGCTGAGGAAAGTCAGTGCTGCAGGGAGGTGGATGCATACTGGGCCTTAGTGGAAAATGTCACCCCCAGACTTGATGTGCAGTGCCTGACTCTGCACCCAGGCTTTGAGGCTTGCTGTTTGAACCCATATGTGCTACAGATAGCCTATATGCACTTCAGACAGAAGCATGGACCTCTCCAGGCCAGCAGACATGAGTATGTTTAGGGTAGATATACTATTAAATGTATAAAAACTATACTTGAGTATATTTTTTATTGTACTAAAAACATACTCAAGTACATTTTTAATACATATTTTTCACCTGGGTTATAACATGAACAAACGTAAAGATTTGAATATTTAAACAATCTGAGTATTATTATTATTTTTTTCAATTAAACTTGCTTCTATTTAGGGCATGACTACCTATATCACACTATTTGATGCCATTGGTATTAGGATTGTCCATATCTTCAGGCAATACCGCTACACTGCATACAGGCAGGTTGTCCGCTGGGCCTATGGCATTCTGGGCAGGCACATCAGGAAGCCCTTACCCGCATGTGTTGTGTCAGCCATTAGAAGGCAGTTTCCAGAGGAAGGAGGACTTTATCAAGGTTTTGAGTGGCCCAATTTTGTTGACAATCAATAGAAAATAAACAATCACAAATTGTCTGTATAAAACTTTTTTATGATATATACAATTTAATAATCTTTCAGGTATCATACTAAGGTGTAATTGATGTGTTAAATCGTGAATGATGTGATAGATACACGCCAACAGCCTCATCCTTGTTGATCCTCTGGAGGGATCTGGAAAGGGGAGCAGGTGTAGTGGAAAGCAAAACTGTGCTGCGTTCTCGTAGAGCCTGTGGTGACCTAGAGTATTCCTCTCTCAGAGACTCCATGAGGGCTGATGCATATGCTGGGAGAAGGAAGCAAAAGTTTAGATAACATTCATTGCCAACTCGTGGTCTGACTTAATATTTAGGAACTAAGGCGGTAACACACCCTTATACACAAAACTGACGGTACGGTTTTCCCGCGGTTTTGACGTCTCGGTTCGGTTTAGAAAGCTAAAATTTTTTTTTTTTTTTTTTTTTTTAAACAGTGGTTTAATAAAATATTGTGTCTTTGTCTTTAAATTAATTAAATTACAATTAAACGTTTTGCAAGGATTAAAAAAAAATCTGCTAATGCTGTAAATCATATAGGGAGCCACACATTACTATAAGGTTAACAACAGAGCCTAGACTTTTAGCCTAAATTCAGATGCTATTTATTTTTAAGATATAATAATCAACACCCAACACGTTGTATGAAAACATGTAAACTGAACGTAGTTACAAGGCAGTTTTTGCATTAACTTATGTTTTTACTCCAATTTGTTATTGAAATATAATAATTGACACAGTTGCTGTCATTTTCATGAAAGATATTTTAAACATACATTAAATAATCAAGATTAACAGGGGTAGCAGGGGGCGGGGCGTGTTCGGTACTCCATGAGAGTATCGCGATTCGAATCGTCGGTCTTTCGGTTCGGTTCGAATATCGTTACACCCCGATTAGGAACTGACTGAAACTGCCCACTGTATGATGGCTTTTCCTTAACAGGACGGACTACCCAGCCACCTTTGCGGAACCTTGGGTAGCGAACCGCATAACACGTCTCACCATCACTGGTTCGAGCTACCTCTCTGCTGCCATTGTGGTTGAAATGCAGGGCTGCCAAGAGAAGTCTGTAGATAAACTGTAATTTGTACCCATTACAAGTTGTGCATATGTGAATAAAACACAGAAGTAAAAACAACACATATAAAAAAACATAAAAGTATTGCTTACTACACATTTAAAGAAAGTTGGGCTGCTGTGTTAGACTGCATTAGTTTCAGAAAGTACTCATTCTTTCACATCACACACTTACCTGCTGTACATCCCAAGGAAGGAGAACCCAGTGTGCTTTGGTGCAAAGTGCAGGATCAGGGAGTGAAATGCCTCCAGTGAAAAAGTCTGATGCTGTGGGGACAACAGCCGAACATCCTTCACCAGCGCTGTTCTAGTAGCTACACTCTCCAGTTTAACTGCTACAGTTGATCCTGCATAAACACACATCTTGTTCTTAAGATGAGTCATGATTGTACGATCACAATTAGGTGGGATTTGTATCACATATTGTTCATGGTTTTTTTTGGCTCTTAAAATGAGTATTTGGTGCGCTAACACTGGATAGTATTAGAATCTAGAGTATGCGAGAAATATCCAGATGCATTCAAAACGTTTGTTAAAAATCCTGTTTCGAAACAAAAGCCCCTCTCGTTCATATCTTCATTGTGTTATTAGTTAATCCGGTTTGTTTATTTTGTAACGCGGCTAGCTTGAGAGTTGCTACGACATCTCCGAAATGTCAAACCCTTATTTGGAAAAACAAGCACAATGAACATTCACTATACATTTTCAGCCACATAATAAACAGTATTTTGTACCTGGTTCCAGCCACTCCTTGTTCCTTGCTTCGCCCTCCAGAGGTGGATGTGCACAGCAGGGAAATGTAGCAGTGCCATGTTCGTGGATGTCCTGAACATGGTTGACCATGCTTTTCCACTTGGCCTCCATCACATCTGCATCTCCATCAGGGGTGGAAGCTGCAGTCCAGTAGAGGTGGTTAATAACAGCTGGCCTCCACAGCTTCAGATCTTCACACTCCCTCTCCTTTGCAGCAGCATCCAATGCTTTCCCTAGGCCTGTTTTAGAACAGAAACACAACATGTTAAAAAGGAAAATGTAATTATAGACAATCTAAACAAAACTACTTTCTTTAAGATACATACTTTTGCCAATATGCCAGATATCAAAGAAATGGCTTGTTCCTTTGGGACACAACTCCTCCCGTACCCACTTGGCAACCTGAAATGTTTGAAAAAGAACATTTGATTTTAGTTGTAAATATAGTCAGCGGGAAGATTTTTGGTGTGTACATGTGCGTTTCTTTACCTGCCGATTTCTGTCTGTGATGAGGGCAGACACTTGCATATGTTGCTGAGTCAGAAAGTTTATGCTGCGCTTTAGGCCCTCTAACTCACACCAGGTGCTACTTGGGACCTCGGAGCTCTGTAAAAAAAAAACATTTGGTCATCTCACTGTGTAACATTAGACAGGTGATATGTGTGTTTGATAACATTAACTTACCTGGACAAGCTGAAGATCTAAAACCTTGTTGATTCTGTCCTCAATCAAAGAGTATGTGCCATATTTTGCACAATGGCCAGGGGCCTCATTTATAAAACTCTGCGTAGAATCCTTACTAAAAGTGTACGTACGCCGGAAAGCCAAAAATGTCGTACGCAAAAAAATATTCAGACTTATAAAACCGTGCGTACGCCAGAATCTGCGCAGAATTCACTTTATAAATCCCAGTCAGCGTAAGATTGTGTGCCCATGCGTCTCCACCCCGAAATAACCATATATGGACATAGTTTATATAGTTTTACTATGCATGTCCTCATCTGCATATCATTTGCATATTATTATTCATCCACGTGACCAGTACCACACATTAGGAAAATATGAAATACGGATGTCATTAATAAAAATTATTTAATAGCCTATCTGTCACGGTTCACAGGTTCACTCTCATTCTGTGTGTTACTGCTCTGATCTGATTGCCCATGAGTGTCAGCTGTGCTGACGAGCAATCAGATCAGTCGCAGGTGTACCTCGTTTGTGAGTCCTATATGTAGTGCTGTGTTTGTCATGTTCAGTGTCAGATCGTTGTTCGTCCTTGGTCTTGTTCGGGTCTCATGTTTGTTTCAGTCTCGTTTCCAGTTCCCATTCACGGATTCCTGCAGCCCTCTGCCAGCGCTGTTACTCTGCTTCAGTGGATTATCTGGCCCGTGTCGTCTCACTCTGTTTCAGTGGATTATCTGGTTCGTGTCGTTTCACTCTACTTCAGTGGATTACCTGGTCCGTGTTGTTTCACTCTGCTTCAGTGGATTATCTGGTTCGTGTCGGACTTACTGGGTTACAGGACCACGCTTCACCCACTGCTGTCATCTGCGCTGCCAAGGCTCTGCTGTCTGACACAGATCTTCACCAGCCTTCCTGTTTTCACTGTTCACTCAGCATTAATAATAAATACTTTTTACTTGCAATTGGATCCTGTGATTCCTACCCTGACATAACGATCTGACCACGTTATGGATCTAGCAAGTATGGCCGAGCTACGTGAGATACTGAACGAGAACAACGCACGTTTCGATCGGCAGGATGAACAGATCACAGCCACCGGTCGTGCTGTTCAGACCTTGGTGGCGCAGATGGCAGAACTCTCCTCCCAGTTACAGCAGCTGAGAACCGAGCCTGCCCACGGGACCGCTGCGCCTAATCCTCCACCCGCTGTTCCACCCCCGGCCCAGCCTTCCAACAGTCCGGAGCCTCGTCTACCTCCTCCTGCTGCCTATTCGGGTGAGCCACAACTATGTCGTGCATTCCTGACTAAATGCTCACTGTATTTTGCTCTCCAGCCGTCATCATTCCCCACCGAAGAATCCAAAGTAGCCCTTGTAGTCACACTACTCTCTGGACGAGCGGCGCTGTGGGGAACCGCCGTATGGGAGCAAGGGCATCAGTGCTTGACGTCCTTCCAGTCCTTCGGCGCAGAACTTAAGAAGGTGTTTGATCGCGCAGTCTCAGGGAGGGAGGCGGCCAGGTTCTTGGCAGACCTTCGGCAGGGTCACAGGTCAGTGGCGGACTATGCCATCGAGTTCCGGACACTGGCCGCGGAGTGCAAGTGGAACAGCGAGGCGCAGTGGGACATCTTTCTGCATGGGTTGGCCGACCGCATCCAGGCTGAGATCTACACTCTGGACCTACCTGCAGCACTAGATGGTCTGATTGATTTAGCCATTCGAGTGGACTCAAGACTGCAACGTCGAGATCTGATCATGCAGAGGAGTTTGATTCCAGACGTACAGAATAATCCTGTTACACCTTCCTGTGATGCGGTCGGCCCTACATTCGACCCGGAACCCATGCAGTTGGGCAGAGCTCGGCTCTCTCGGGAGGAGAAGGAGCGGAGGAGAGCCCAGGGGCTGTGCTTATACTGCGGGACCGGGGGACATTTTGCCACAAAGTGCCCGGTAAAAGCCAAGGCCCGTCAGTAGCGAGGAGGTTACTGACGGGTGACATTACTTTTGAGAAAACCTCCCGTGAATCGACGCGCCTCCCGGTCAGACTGCAGTGGGCCACTTCTCACCACATCTGTGACGCGCTCGTGGACTCTGGAGCGGAGGGGAGTTTTATGGACCGAGATCTGGCACAGCGCCTGGGTATTCCCATCATTCCCATCACTCATCCCATATCTGTCAACGCACTAAGTGGTCAACTCCTGTCACCCGTCACGCACTCCACCGGACCGGTGAGTTTGACTACTTCTGGCAACCATGTGGAGGAGATCCATTTTCTCCTCATTGACTCTGCTTTTGCGCCTGTGGTGTTAGGGCACCCCTGGCTCACCCTCCATAACCCTCACATTAACTGGCGGCAGAGCTCTATCATGTCTTGGAGTGAGAATTGTCATGCGTCTTGTTTGGTGTCTGCGTGTTCTTCTGTGTCTTGTTCTGTGTTGCAGGATGAGCAGGTGGACCTGTCTAACGTGCCCGAGGAATATCTCGACCTGAAGGAGGTGTTCAGTAAGTCTCGGGCTGCTTCTCTTCCTCCTCATCGTCCCTATGACTGTGCGATAGATTTATTGCCAGGGACATCTCCGCCTAAGGGCAGATTATACTCTCTTTCCGTTCCCGAGAGGGAGGCCATGGAGAAATATATTTCTGATTCTCTGGCATCCAAGTTCATCCGCCCTTCCTCTTCCCCCGCAGGGGCGGGATTCTTCTTTGTGGGTAAGAAGGACGGTTCCTTGCGTCCTTGTATTGACTATCGAGGGTTGAACGACATCACGGTAAAGAATACCTATCCTTTGCCTTTGATGTCTTCAGCCTTTGAGAGACTGCAGGGCGCCTCCTTATTCACAAAGTTGGATCTTCGTAACGCCTATCATTTGGTCCGCATCAGGAAGGGGGATGAGTGGAAAACCGCTTTTAACACCCCCAGGGGGCACTTTGAATACTTGGTTATGCCGTTCGGGCTTTCCAACTCCCCCGCGGTTTTCCAGGCACTCGTCAACGACGTGTTGAGAGACATGGTTGATCAGTTCATATATGTCTACCTGGATGACATATTGATTTTTTCTTCGTCTCTCCAGGAACATGTTCAACACGTCAGACGAGTGCTTCAGAGGCTGTTGGAGAATGGGCTTTATGTCAAGGCGGAGAAATGCGTTTTTAATGCACAGTCTGTTCCCTTTCTAGGATACATCGTGTCGTCTGAGGGGATGCGTATGGATCCCGACAAGATTCAGGCAGTGGTAGATTGGCCAACCCCAGACTCCCGCAAGGCCCTGCAGAGGTTTCTGGGCTTTGCCAATTTTTACCGACGTTTTATTCGCAACTATAGCCAACTAGCCGCGCCTCTGACCGCCTTGACCTCCACCATGACGACGTTCAGGTGGTCTAGTGCAGCGGAGTCTGCATTTTCCAAACTTAAGGACTGCTTTGTTTCAGCCCCCATTCTGGTTGCCCCTGATTCTTCTCGTCAGTTTGTGGTGGAGGTCGACGCGTCAGAGGTGGGGGTAGGCGCGGTTCTCTCCCAACGCTCCCCCGCAGACAACAAGGTTCATCCGTGCGCGTATTTTTCTCATCGCTTATCTCCTGCCGAACGTAACTACGACATTGGTAATAGAGAATTGTTGGCAGTCAAGTTAGCCTTGGAGGAGTGGCGTCATTGGTTGGAGGGTTCGGGGGTACCCTTTATCGTTTGGACCGATCATAAGAACCTTGAGTACATCAGATCCGCCAAACGTCTTAACTCTAGGCAGGCTCGGTGGGCACTTTTTTTTGGTCGATTCGATTTTTCCATCTCCTACCGTCCAGGTTCCAAGAACATCAAACCTGACGCGTTGTCCCGCATTTTTGACCAATCTGAACGCCCGGTTTCTCCCGAGTCCATCGTTCCACAGAGTCGTGTGGTGGCAATGCTGACCTGGGAGATCGAGTCGAAGGTCCGCACTGCCTTACATGGGGTAGTGCCTCCGCCCGGATGCCCACCAGGTCGATTGTTTGTGCCAGAGAGATTGCGGTCCAACGTTATCCAGTGGGGTCATTGTTCCAAGCTAGCTTGTCATCCGGGAGTTAATCGTACCATCTTTCTCATTAAACAACGGTTCTGGTGGCAGACCATGGCTCGCGACACTCGTCGTTTTGTATTGACCTGCTCCGTCTGTGCTAGCTGTAAGACCTCCACTCGTCCTCCGGCTGGGCTCCTTCAACCGTTGTCAGTGCCTTCGAGACCCTGGTCACACATTGCGCTAGATTTCGTCACAGGCCTCCCTGCCTCACAGGGTAACACGGTGGTTTTAACCGTGGTGGATAGGTTCTCGAAGGCAACTCATTTCATTCCTCTGCCCAAATTACCATCAGCCAGAGAGACAGCGGTGGCTGTCATAGACCACGTTTTTCGGATTCATGGCCTCCCGACGGACGTGGTCTCTGACAGAGGACCCCAGTTTATATCCAAGTTTTGGAGAGAGTTTTGCCGGTTGCTGGGGGCGAATGTCAGTCTTTCCTCTGGTTTTCATCCCCAGAGCAACGGACAGACGGAGAGGGCCAACCAAGATTTAGAACGAGGGTTGCGATGTTTAGCTTCACAGAACCCGTCCTCTTGGAGTCAGCACATCTCATGGGTTGAGTACGCGCATAACTCATTACCAGTGTCGTCCACGGGCCTGTCTCCGTTTGAGAGTAGTTTAGGGTACCAGCCACCAATCTTTCCTAGTCTGGAATCCGAAGTCGCGGTTCCCTCCGCTCACGAATTCGTCCAGAGGTGCAGACACATCTGGAGAACGGCCAGGGAGACCCTTCTCCAGGTGGGTTTGCGCACCAAGGCCCAGGCCGATCGCCACAGGTCGAAGCCTCCCGTCTACGTCGCTGGTCAAAAAGTGTGGCTTTCATCTACTGATATTCCTCTCCGCTCCGCTTGTAGAAAACTTGCTCCTAAATTTATTGGCCCGTTTACCATCACCAAGATCCTTAGTCCGGTGACGGTCCGCCTCAAATTTCCTCCGGCGTACCGGAGAATTCATCCCGTTTTCCATGTGTCTAAAATCAAGCCCTTTTTTCGTTCTCCTATTAATCCGCCAGTCCCGGTTCCTCCACCGCCGCGAATCGTAGATGGGGAACCAGTTTATTCGGTTAATCGTATTCTGGACGCAAGGCGGAGGGGACGTGGATTCCAGTACTTGGTGGACTGGGAGGGTTACGGTCCGGAGGAGAGGAGTTGGGTTCCTGCCCGGGACATATTGGATCATTCCCTTATCGATGCTTACAATCGCCAGGTAGGTCCCTCTGGGAGCGTCAGGTGACGCTCCTAGGGGGTGGGGTAATGTCACGGTTCACAGGTTCACTCTCATTCTGTGTGTTACTGCTCTGATCTGATTGCCCATGAGTGTCAGCTGTGCTGACGAGCAATCAGATCAGTCGCAGGTGTACCTCGTTTGTGAGTCCTATATGTAGTGCTGTGTTTGTCATGTTCAGTGTCAGATCGTTGTTCGTCCTTGGTCTTGTTCGGGTCTCATGTTTGTTTCAGTCTCGTTTCCAGTTCCCATTCACGGATTCCTGCAGCCCTCTGCCAGCGCTGTTACTCTGCTTCAGTGGATTATCTGGCCCGTGTCGTCTCACTCTGTTTCAGTGGATTATCTGGTTCGTGTCGTTTCACTCTACTTCAGTGGATTACCTGGTCCGTGTTGTTTCACTCTGCTTCAGTGGATTATCTGGTTCGTGTCGGACTTACTGGGTTACAGGACCACGCTTCACCCACTGCTGTCATCTGCGCTGCCAAGGCTCTGCTGTCTGACACAGATCTTCACCAGCCTTCCTGTTTTCACTGTTCACTCAGCATTAATAATAAATACTTTTTACTTGCAATTGGATCCTGTGATTCCTACCCTGACACTATCCTTGCCTTGTTTTTGAATAAATAAATTATTAAAATAGTGTAAAATACATTTCAGAGAAAGTTTTTCTCAATCTTTTCCACTGGCCAAACAGTATTTTTAATTGATTTATATTTTTAATGGAAAAAGATAGACTTTGTTGTGCATTATTTGCACAAAACTATTTTTCTCAGACAATCTGCTATTATCATGATAAGCAATTCATCTCTGTAGTTAAAACATTAAAACACAGCATGCCAGAGGAAAAGTGTTGCATTGCATCCACAACAAATATTTATATTTATTGAATATAAAAGTGTTGTAACTTCTCAGTAATGATTTCATGTAGTTTATGAGACTACATTAATGAGAATGGCATATTTAATCTAAATGTTTATATCAGAAGTAAAACATAGTTTAAATCATTCTTTTATTTATTTAAATTATTATTGTGAACATGCACTGTATTTATGATTAGGACGTATAATGAAGATGTATGGTTTTAGATAGGCTGCGTCAGTTTCACTAAACGGCCCAACGCGCTCGCTGGCGCGGACATTAAGAAGGGATGGATGTTTGCTTCATGTGATAGGCTTGGTGAGTGAAATTATGTTTGTATTATCTTTATTTATATAGTATTTGCACCTGGTTAAGAATGCTGATAATGATAATTCAGGTTGATGCAATTTGATTTATTGGGTTATGTAATAGGATAATTTAGAAGTTTTTCATTTTAAATAGTTATTGCTATTTGGGCCAGTTGGTGTCGCCAAAACACATACTCTTCTAAAAGAGTGCGTACGCACGGTCAAGAGCATCCTTACGGTGCGCACTTATTTACGCCAAGTTTATTTTTTATAAATCCCGATATGTGAGTGGAAAAATGCGTACGCATATTTCTATGCCTATTTTGTGCGTACGCAACGTTTATACATCAGGCCCCAGGTGAATCTGACCTATGAATGTCAAAAACAGTTTAATTCATATGGTTAAGCACAAAAACGAATACATTAAACTCGATTATCCAGTTTAGACTTGTTTTCTATTTTAATGATATAAGCTGAAGTGTGCTACCTGCAGTCACCAGACAGGATCAGTCCCCCCCCCATCCCCGATCGCTGCCTGTTCATTCTGCCACGCCTGCACGATGGTTGGAATTGTGTACAAGCGCTGATGGCTGAAGAAGGTGCTAACACTGATGCTCTGAAGGCCAAACAGCTTCAACATCCGGATGGTCTGGGTAGCCATGCAACCTGAAAAGTGGATGGCCCCACTCAGTAATAGGTTGCAGGCTGGCATATTTTGATGCAGCATTGGCTGGTTCTGCCAAAAACGCTGATACCCACATGCTGCACAGACCAAAGAGATGTATGTGAAAGGCAGAAAATGACTATACCATACAAACAACATACAAACAACAAAGTGTAATAATTAAAGCAAAATAAAGTTATGTTACAATTTAATTTTCTACCTGAAATCAAAGAGACATCAGCTGGCTTTGGCACACAATGAACTTGTCAGCAGCACTGAAAAAAATAAAAACATTATTTTTGACTTGACACAATTTGATCATAGAAAATCTCAAATTAAAAAATAAGTCTTACTTGAGGTCAGGGTGAGATTCCTGCTGTGGTTCCTCATCAGATGATTCACTTCTCATTTCCCCCTCTGGGATTCATGACATATCACCAGGTTTGTCCATGAAAACAGAGGATCATCATCACTATGCACAGGACTGGGCAGTGGAGTTGATGTTGGTTTCTCAAACCTTTCTGTTTGAGTCCCCACACTGACCATCTTGGGCTGTGCCTGGACAGCTAAAATAAAAATATGTCCACTGTCATACAATTGTGTAACAACATGTCACTGCTTAGGTGCCTGCATCATAAAAGATTTTACTAATTATTTGCCCACATTATGTAAACAGATGGTGCCATGTACAATTAATTCTAGATATGAGTAATGTTAATCCACCTGATGAACGATGTGAAGGTCTGAGGTCACACTGTGAGCCACAGTGAAGCAGGGCCGCTGGAAGTAATTGTGATCAGGGGGTGCTGTAAATTGTTATTTAAAAAAAAAGAAAAATAAGTGACAAAAAACCTATGAGCCTATATGGCAGTGGCGTAGCAAGCTTTTCAAAAGTGCGAAGGATTTAAATTTAAATTGAAATGAACATTTTGGCATGTTGTGTGGACCCGTCCTTCTAGGGGGGTCCGGGGGCATGCTCCCCCGCAAGAAAATTTTGTACATTTTAAGTTTAAATGCATCAATCTGGTGCACTTTGAGAGCTCATTTGAGGGCTAATTCGTACGAATTCATACGACCTCACTCGTACGGATTCGTACGATTTGTCTACGTGATGGGTAGGTTTAGGGGCGGGGTCAGGGGTAGGTCATTGGTAGCCTATTAATTCAAACGAATTTGCCAATTCGTAAAATATGTACGATTTAGCAAAAATCTTACAAATTCGTACGAGTGAGGTCGTATGAATTGTTATGAATGAGACACCTTGTAAAATTCGTACTGTGAGCAAAGAGCGCACTTTTCTTTAAATCACGCAGCACAAACAGAATGCCTAACGTTACTTAAAGTATTGTGCTGTTTAGCCCAAAAAACGAAATATAATACCGAAAACACTCAACATGCCAACAAAACATAAACATATATCTTCCCAAACACATATCAAGCTTATTTAAAAACCTCGAAAGTATAAACACTCATTCAAAGTACCTGAATACAACGTATTACGTATTCAAAATACAAATTATACTCCAGTCTCCACTGCCACAGAACATTATTTTATTGTTCGTGTTCGCATTTATGAGGAAAAAACAATGTCACGGACGTGAGCGCTCTGAAAGCGGCACTAAAAGATGCTTTAAAACTTTCAGAGACCTCAAACAGAAAGCACAAAACCTTTCTTTAAAGTGAATTTTGTTTTGTATTAATTGTATCTTAATTTTAATCAATGTTTCATTAACCAATTGCCTGGATTTAATAAGTAAGAAGTAATAACAGATGATAGATAATCACGAAACTGAGGCGCCGGCACGTGAACTGGAGCTCGTCTCACCATAAATGAACCGAAACTCAGTGTATAAGGTAGGCCTACTCGCCTCACAGACATGTCTACTTTTAAACAGAACAATTCAAAACGAAAAAAAACCAGACTGCTCTCTGCATGTAATCCGTATGAAATGTGCATTTCTCTGTGGCGCGTTCACTACTGCGAAGATTGCGAGTCAGCATCGTCAACTTCATCTTGCATCCGACACCGACAGAAAACACTTAGTAATATTTTTTTTTAAATTAAAATCCAAAATACACGTAATAGCCTATGTGTGTCAAAATAATTTCCTAAAATATTCATAAGGAATTTATAAATTGTGGAATTTTTTTTTTTTTTTTAAATCTCCCTCTCGCCAATAGGGGGTGCTGCAGCACCCCCAGCACCCCCACTTCCCGCGGCCGTGCAGTGAAGCACAGATGATCACTTGGTTCTTGCTTCGGCATCCCATGTTAAACTCCATCATATCGCCGGGATGATAATCCTCCGATCTAAAGTGAACGCTACACACGACCGCGTTTTTCGAAGCCGATGCGGAAGAGAAATCCCGTCTCTTCACCTGCACAAACCGCACCAGGCATGAAAGATACTGTCCTTTTTCTTCTTAGGAAACCTGTGGACTCGATGACAGGCCAGAGTTTTTGCAACCTCCACAAACACAATAATTTACCATGACGATGATAAATTAAAATACAAAAACTACCGAAAACACACTGACTCACGACCGCTCTCACTGAATACCAACCTACTCTGCACTGAGCCGAGGGCGGCGGCTCCCTTTCATGACGTAAAATGACGCAATGTTGAAAAAAAAGCCACTTTTACGAGCAGTCCAAGAAACGCTCACATTATCTACAAAATTAGTGCCCTTATGTCGTTTTAAACCGTTTTAAATCCTGCATTATCTTTTCATATGGTATTTTCATACAAGGTTATATATTAATTTAGATTTTTTTTTTACCTGCAATATGCTCTTTAAATGATAATGAGCTTTGCTGACTCCACCCCTCTGTTCTTTGGGGCGTTTTTGACACAACGCACGTGGAGTGTTGCCTTGACAACAGTTGATGGTATATTTTGGCGAAAGAATGGCAGCGGGAGTCTCTGAGGACACATCTGTAGTGCAACCGTACCAATCTGAACCGGAGTCGGACCCAGAACAAGATGACAGCCCCGAAGAAGTTCGACAATTAAGGCTCGAACAAGACGTTTCTGAATGGTTGGTTAACGTAATGTCACTTTGATGTATTTTCGTATGTAGTGTAGAGTAGTGAGATACAAACGCTATGTGTTTACTAATGTATAGGTTAGTTTGTTGACAGATTTATGTTGAAAAACTTTTTTTTAATAAATGTAGGCTTGTCAGTGATGCGTAACGTATCTCAGTGTTCGGTACAACTATCGTCACTGAAACACTGACATGAGGTCATGTCAGTAATGATTCTAGAAGTGGTTGAAGGATACCTAAGAATTTGTTGTATGTTTATGTTTAGTGCAGTACGAAAATGTTTTATGTTTTAAGAAAACTTTTAAGTACATCTATAGTATTGTAACTGCATTGATATTCCTGTTCCAGGTGGATTTTGTGGGCAAATGCCTACACACTAGAGTGCGGATCGGGCCGAATTTTTCTGTCCGAGCCCGGCCCGCGTCCGACAGAGCAGTAACCGAGCCCGACCCGAGCCCGACAGGCATAAAGATATTTATGTCCCAGCCCGACCCGAGACCGACAGTTAAAATCCCATTTTTTTCTCATACTAATGACACATGTACGTTTGTTTGTGTGGAAAGCCCGCTTTTTATTAAGCAAATGTAGGAAGGCATTCGGAAATGTCAACAGGACGAGCACATCAGCGCGTACGCAGAAACAAGCGCACTTAACACAGGCGCGCATGCACGTGTTTCGTTGTCACGGCTACATAAACAAATTTCCGCACACAGGAAGACAGATGTTATGGTAATATTTTACAGGTATTTTAATCACAAAAACGAACGTTTGCATCAAGTGAAAGCATCAGGCACATTTGCTACCTACATAAGCTGTTTTAAATAAAAAATGTTCAATGCCTTATCGCGCTGATGTGACCGAGCCCGACCCGAACCCGAACATAATTTCTAAATATCTGTCCGAACCCGGCCCGGCCCGTCGGGTACCGGCGGGTCCCGTCGGGCTCGGGTCGGGTATCCATCCTCTACTACACACTACACAGTTTTTAATAACAAAATAACCATAACGTGTTGTTCATTATAAACGTGGGATTATGAATTATATTGAGAATGTCGTAACGTTACATAGAATACATGCCGTAATGTACCCTGAGTGTAAACCTTAGCCGCATTCATCGTGAAGCGTGCAAGCGATTTGCAAAGATTAATATTTATCGTTAAAGGTTAATAAAACGTTATACTCACTTCTTCAGGAGGTGCAGCAGGAACACGAATAGTTGGTACCGATTCCTTTTTCAGGAGCAGCTTCTTAACAAAACCAGCTTTATACTGACCCTCTTTAAAATGACCTATGCAGGTAGAGAGTTCCAAGATGGCGCCAGTATGTTGTTCGGCAGGCCGTCGCTCTGTATGTGTGCAGTGTGTTCCGCTGTTTCTGTTTGTAGCTCTGTTGTTTGTGTGCCTATCAGAACATAAAGCTGCATCTTTAATGTGACGTCACACGGTCGAACGGCTCGATTTGAGACGGGAAAACATATAAGGAGATTGAAACAAAAACACTGGATGGATTTGTATCATTATATGATGGTTGAGTACAGGCACTGCCAACTCACATTTCAGTACAATCAACTTGTAAAAGTGCATTGACCCCTTTAACCAAACTTGGGTGCCTCTGGGCAGATAGAGTCTAATTTATGCATGACATCAGCGATCAGTTGTGAAGCAGCTGTAGCATTGGATCGTGGGTGAATGTACACTAATGTGTAAAAGAGCTGTTGAAATTCACGAGGCAAATAAAAGGGGCGGAGGGAAATTGTCAACAATTACACATCTGTGGTACATATCTTCTCTCTGATCACGACAGTGTTACAGTACCTTTCGTTCACGTAGAAGAACACGCCTCCTCCTCGGTTTTTGCCGGTGATCGGTCCATACGAATTGGGCTTCCGAACCCAGTTAAATTTAGGTCCGAGTCCGGGTCTGCATCACCGAGACGTTTCGGTGAAGGCAAGGAGACAAGTGTCTTTTACTTCTCGTTTAAACTTGCCGTACGTTTCCAGCTCATCTATCTTGTGTCTGATAGACTGTACCTTTGACAGCAGGACCGAAGGAAGTGGCGGTAGTTTGCGGCGATTGTCAAGCCGAAGAGTCTTAAAGGTGCCCTAGAATGTGAAATTGAATTTATTTTGTCATAGTTAAATAACAATAGTTCAGTACATGGACATGACATACAGTGAGTCTCAAACACCATTGTTTTCTCCTTCTTACTTAAATCTCGTTTTTGAAAAACAACCCTGAAAAATAGGCGAATCTCCACATAACACCGACTGTGACGCAACAGTCGGGATCATTAATATGTACGACTCCAAAAATTTGCATATGCCAGCCCATGTTCAATGACAGGCCGAACTGCGCAGCCGAAGCATGGCAGTGGATCAGTGTTTGGATGTACAAATGAACACAAAGGTATTTAGTTCCTTCATCCGAGCCTCTGAAGAAACAATGGGTTAATTTTATTTTCTCTGGAAATTTCCAAACATTTCACCGACGAGACTGTTTCCTCAACTTGGGCCAATACAGAGCTGGCCTCGATCGATCGAGCTACCAAGCAACACTTTCAACATGTGTAACTGTTCAAGTTCAGACAGGTAATCTTTCTCTCAAAATCGTTCAATACTGTATTTACATCATCGTGTTTGCATTGGTGAAAGCATTAGAGAGAGTGCAGAAACTGCGTTGCAATGATAAGATCTTCATTCTCGCGATCAACACACTGTCGTCTGTTTGCTCAATGCTCATCACGGCAACATTTTATGTGATGGGAATAGATCTAAATACTTTAAAAACATCTCACGATTCGTTAATCTCGATAGCTGTAATAGTAAAAACGTATATCTGTAGTAAAAGTATTCGTAGCTATTACGTAGCTAATACGTAGCTATTTCATGTGCAAGCATGTCAGCCAATCACAGCAGAGGCCGGTTACACACAGACACGCCCCTTCAAACAGAACGTTAAAGAGCCGCTAAAATCAGGCTAGGAAAAATGCCTTTTATTTCTAAATTATGACTATTTTTGATCTAAAAAAACATACTAACATTATAAGGGCAACCCAGAAAACATTATACAATAAAAATAAAAAACATTCTAGGGCAACTTTAAGTCTCCGACGTAAACCACCTCTTCTCGTTTCTGATGACCTGACGTCTTAATTGGCCTGCAAAGTTCCATCGGTATGCCCATTGATTCAGTTCCCACTACAGAAGTCCGTAAGGACAGGAGAAGCTCACGGCTTACTTTCCCGTATACACCATGTCCTACGGCGTGACTGGCAAAGCCCAGAAGTAGCGTTGACACGCAAAAAAGTGCAAAAAGCTCCACGACGAGTAATCCCATAATCTGCATTACTGAAACACTGACAAATTATTCCTTTCATACACACGCGCCACTCTTAAAAACAGTTTAAGACACGGTTAAAAAACACAATTAAAAACAACAAAACGACTTGGAGACTACTGGGTCGCACACTGTGAAGCGCCCCGGAATTATATTGTTGTGCCGTGTATGGTCAGCACACGTTGCTATCTGTGTTTTAAATTAATTTTAACCTTGCCAATTTAAACATTCAACCGTAAGACGAGAAAGAGAACTCGCGTGCGCTGTGAGGAGATTTGTGTGCGTGTACTCATCCGAAGCGCACACATGGAGAGCCGCATTACAGTGCGCAAAGTCTTGCACCTGAATGGAAAAATTCACACAAAAATGATGTCAACTTGCACGTCTTAGCGAGTATCCTAGCAAACATAGAAGGTTATGTCTTAAGTGAGAAAGACAATGAACGCATGTGTACAGTATCAGTGTACTGGTTATGTGAATTATGTTTTAAAATGACAGCAGCCTAATTCCTGCTTTCTGTGTTTTTAATGTTAATCTAACAACAAAAAGATAAAGAAATCACTCACTCACTGCCCTTGACTGAACTTTTGTAACTTCAATAATGTTGTTTTTTATATTTGATTACTTTATGACATTTCTGCACCTGAAAACTGCAGTTAGACACCTGATCAACCTGAAAAGCATTGCTTATTTCATTTGTATCTTTGCTCTATTGTATTCATTTGTGCTCATGCTTGTAGTTTGATTATTTGTTTTTAAATTCTTTGTTTTATTTGACAACTGACCATATGCACGGAAAGTTCATAAGAATAATATAAGCCAGCTGGAAAACTTCCGGTGAAATGTCACTTGTTGGTGTGTTGGTATCTTCAATGTTCTGAGGTAGCTTTAACAGCATCAATAGTGTAATACTTAGTTTATAAGCAGAATATAGTCACTTAAATAGTCAGACCATACATTTAGTTTAATAACTAATTTAATTTAGTTATTGAAATGAATAAAAAGCCTAAATTCCCCTATGTTTTACTGAACATATACACATACCGAACTGTGACCCTAAAACCGGAATAAAAAACAGAACCGTGAGTAATCTGAACCATTACACCCCTACTGTACACAACAATTACTGTAAGGACATTTAAAATACATACCTCTTGTGAATTTCTGCTTTTTGTTTGCATTCCTTTTCTTGGTTTTATCCTTTTTCTTGCTGGATTTACGGGGTGCAGGGGATGAAGAGGATTGAGATGAGGATGAGGTTAATGATACACAGGAGGACGACGAGTCAACTTTGCAATGTTTTTTTTTCCTCTGCGCTTTTCCTTTTTTCCCCTTTCTGTATGAAGGTCGTCTTCCGTACTGGAAGACTGTGATACAGCATCATCCGATTTGCATTTGCAGGAAGCTCATCATGTTGCTGACAAGGCTGATAAGGAATACGTCATATTAAGATTACATTTAATTTCTTCCACCTTTACCAGCTTTGATGGCATTGTTAAATGTAAATATTCTGCCACCTTTGTTAATGAAAACCACAAGATCTAACTTTAAAACAACATCAAGAACAGATAGGCCTCAGACTACAGTACACTGGACCCTTCTATGCCAGGATATGATATAATGTAGACTCTGTAAACTTTCCACAGTTAAAAGTTCATTAATATCACTTTTGAAACACTTGTATGAGATGAAGATTCCTCATGCCAGTGGCTTGACATGTCAGAAGCTATTCTTAATGTGCAAGAGGCGAAAGGGCTGTGACCTTCTGCTGTACAGTAGCAATTATTAGCAGACATATTTATTCAAAGCAAATACAAAAATGAGGAACATCAAACAATTTCTGATAAGAGGCAACAGTATTTGTAGAACACATTACTAAGTATAACTTATAACGGGTAGTAGTGTATAGTTGCTTTTACAGCTTCAGCAATTTACCATTGGTCAGACTGATACGTAGGAATTCTCTCTCACTTTCGATGTCCTTGCATTTATCCTCAAGGAACTTGATTTTAGCTTTTAAAAAAGCATTTTCTTCCTTCATTTTTTGTAGGGACACCTGCTGAGTTGGTGCTGTTGCTGATGCTCCTGATGGAATATATACTGTAAATAAAAACACTGTAAACACTGTTGCACTTACTCTAAGTAGCTATATTATATCTATATTGGTCTTGTGAGTAAACTAGAACATTTACTAGCCAATGGTGATTCTATTGCCAAGGTGTGAGATAATGCATGATGCATTATTAATTAATTAATTAAGTCAAGAATGTGGTAATACAGTAATGACTCAAGTGTTTAGAAGGAATTACTTGGAATGTATTTTTGTTTAATTACACAGAAAAAAAATTAAAGAATATGAAAGCTGTGATTAAGGACATACCTTTAATGTAGTAACAATAAATATTAGGGGGTGTGACGAGATCTCATGCCACGAGATCTCGCCATATTAAAACATGACATTAAAACATGATATTTCTTGTTGAGGTGAAAAGCTGTCCCGTCACACCCCCTAATATTTTATGATTAATATAATATTTTTAAATATGATGGTTTCATTATAAATATGGTGATTATCTCTATGATGCACACCCAACTTAAATTAGGCCTATATTAAACATCTGAATCTAGACATGCCAACAAATGGAAATTAATTTTTAATTACCTTTAACAAAATGTTAGCAAGCCTTTGACTCAAAATATCACATCTTCACCTGCATCGTGAAACACAGATGTTTAGGAAAGTGCAGCAACATGGTTTTTGGGTTTAGAGGAGAATAAAATCAAATGTGCAATTCAGACCTTTCCTTGATTTCAAACATTTAATTAACAGTTAGGCCTACCTTCATTACTTAAATAATGAATTTGTATATTGCTGAATGAAATCTTGACCCAGTTTTGCTAATAAACTTTAAATTGCCTCACCAATCACTAACGTTAATTGACCGAGCTTGCCAACGTGCTAATTAGGCCTAACTGTTATTACACACATATGCTGCTAATCGTGTGATAATATGCATAGAACTTAAAATACATACATTACCGTCAGTATCTGTATCGAAACAGACACTCCAAACAGGAAGATTGAGATGAGTAACCAGTTTATTGATATACAGTAAAAAGCAGGGATCAGTACTTTAGTGAAAGTATCACAATGGAGGATGTGGAACCGGAGATACTGACTGTCCTTGAAGATGATGGAGAAAGCTGTGGAAGATGAAGCACACACCGGTGTTGGGAGACAGGTGAGTATGTACAGGCACGATTATCGAGACGAAGAGGATGACGAACTGGGAGACCAGGAGACTTGGAAACACAGGAGACTTGGAGACAAACTGGAAGATAAAGATACTTTGTAGAGATAGCAAAGAAGGTAAGCAGTGAAGCTTTGAGAGTCCTACTCTTTTACGAGACCAGACAAAGTGCCAGAGTGAGGTGTGTGCTTATAAGTGTTTGTGGTGATGGGCAGATGACGTGCATGTGCTGGTGATTAATATTCAGGTGATAGCGATCTCAGTGATTGGGTGGAGGTGGAGCCTGGCTTATGCCTGACAGTAAGATCTTTTGAGGCAAGATGGGCTCAGGTTCTTCGGTCTTCTCTTCGAGAGTATGAATACGGGATAGAGCATCTGCTTTGAAATTCTTAGTACCAGGATGATAGAAGATAGTGAAATGGAAACGGGTGAAAAGTAAAGTCCATCTGGCCTGTCTGGGGTTGAGTGGTTTGGCTTCACGGAGGTATTGGAGATTTTTGTGGTCGGTAAGTACTGTGAAATTTTCCTTAGCCCCCTCCAACCAGTGTCTCCACTATTCTAACGCAAGCTTTATTGCCAGTAGCTCTCGGTTACCGATGTCGTAATTCATCTCCGCAGGAGATAATTTCTTGTAGAAGAAGGCGCATGGGTGGAGACGAAATGGATTCCCCTGCTGCTGAGATAGTACCACTCCTACTCCGGTGGTTGAGGCATCAACTTCAACCATGAATGGTTTATTGGGGTCTGGGTGGACTAGGAGCAGCGCATTGGTGAATGAATTCTTGAGGCTCTGGAAAGCTGGAGTGGCGGCTGTTGTCCAGGACAGAGACTTGGGCTTGTTCCTGAGGAGATTGGTTAGTGGGGAGGTGATGGAGCTGTAGTTGTGAATGAACCGGCGGTAGAAATGTGAAAATCCAAGAAAACGCTGAAGTTCTTTTGATGGTTGAAGGAATTGGCCAGCTTCGAACAGCTTCCACCTTCCTCTCATCCATCTGGATGAGAGGAATTAAAATATTAAAATATTATGAATTAAAATATCCCACATCATCACATACCCTCCACCATACCTAGAGATTGGCATGGGCTACTTTCCATAAGATCATCTCTCAATGCAAATCAAACCAGCTATTAGGCTAACTGAAATAAAACCATGCCAATCTCTCAATTAAGATCAATTTCCAAAATAAGATTTTTTTAATTAATATTTTTAGTCAACTTTAGGGTTGAAGTGGGTGTGTTCACTTATGCTAAGCACTGTATATATATATAATGATATGGAAGCTAGTTAATACACTAAGTTTTGTCATGCTGGCATTTGTGGAAAGTTTTGACCCATGTGTGTTACAACTAGCCACGCATTAGGTTGTGCCCTGTTCATCCTAAATTGGCCATCAGAATCAGCCATTATGATTGGTGCAGCACCGCTGCTAATAAATCTGAATATGACACACAAAATAAATATACTACATGTTAACTTGTTTATTTTGTTCAAGCACATTATACATTTGAGTCTACTCATCATATGAACAATACATTCTAACCACAGGTTGAGAGCTTAAATTCCAACCACACAAATTCTTTGGAACTGTGTTTTTTGGAAACACCAAATCTTTGAACAGTGTTGGTAACAATGAAATGTTCAACCATAGTTGGCTAATAATGGTTTTGGGAAACACACCGAACTGTAGAGCCACAAATACAGAATAAAGGCAATAACATTAGTTAACTACATTGGTTGACATCGACTAATACTTCTAGGGATGTGCGAGATTTTTCCCCGATTTCACAGACAAGGCTTAAGCCTAGTCCTACTAAAATGCATGTTTGAGCTGTTTTAACTGAAAGCAACTTGCATTGGCATATCTTAATATGTCAATGCCATTGATTTGTTTTGTTTAAGATGTGAAGTTATTTAAGTTTTTTTTTTATGGTAGTATGGACAAGGAAGAGCTGGTCAGACATGGAGGAGAAAGAAGTGGGTCTTTGGCATGCTGGCCATAAAGGGTCAAAGAAGACGGCCAATTTTGCGGCTTGTAGAACAGCGCTCCAGAAATCACCTGCTTCCCACCATTAGAAGACTTGTTCGCCAAGGGTCAACCATTTTAAACGACGAGTGGAACTTTTTCAGTAGTTCTCTGGGAAGCATTAAAAAATAGTAGTTATTGATTAGTTAATAGTGAACTGGCACTTTCATCTGTGCGCTATTACTTACTAGTTCGTTAATTAGAGTTTCTTGTTAGTTAATAGTGGTTATTAGATTGTTAATATTGTGTTACTCATTGGTTCCTGTGTAGTTATTCATTAACAAAGGAACCGTATTCTAAAGTGTTACCGGTTCGTTGGCTCCGCTGCAGAAGCAGTGATAAAGTTTTCCGGGCAAGAGGGGAGAAGCTCAGTTTTCCCAGTGTTGTTTGACTCCTGTGTGTCTGTGTGTGTGTGTGTGTGTGTGTGTGCGTGTGTGATGTGTGCTCGTGTTTATATTACATTGTGGGGACCAAATGTCCCCACAAGTATAGTAAAACCTGAAATCACCTACATTGTGGGGACCAGCCAGCGGTCCCCATGAGGAGAACAGCGTATAAATCACACTAAGTAATGTTTTTTGAAAATGTAAAAATGCAGAATGTCTCCTGTGATGGGTAGGTTTAGGGACAGGGGCAGTGTAAGGTGACAGAAAATACAGTTTGTACACTATAAAAACCATTACGCCTATGGAGAGTCCCCACAAAGATAGCGAACCAGACATGTGTGTGTGTGTGTGTGTGTGTGTGTTAGGGTGACCACCACCAAACAAACCAAATGTGGGACGATTACTAAGTTTGTGTGGGACATGTTACCAACACTAAAACATAACCTGAAACTGTTATATAATCTCTATTTAACTTAATGAAAACATTTGTATTCTGCCTTTCAGCTGATAAAAATACTTTGTTCTTTAGTCACTTCCAGAAAACACCATTACATCAGAATGTAACATAACATGTCTTTATTTTACATGACGTTTAAATTCAACATCACTGAACCCAAAGGCATCATGCGGATAACTATTTTTGAAACAGTTCTGACCAAGTCCAACAAAAATCCAACAAAATAAATAATGAAAAAATAAAATATAAAACAACATGAAATTAACTAATTGACAGTCTTGTATATTAAGAATATATAAAAATAAAAACTTTTTTTTTTTAGAAATGATGTGAATTTAAAAAATCCCCCAGAAGGCAAAATTTTAATTACCAGCTTTTTTTTTAACCAAATTTTAATTTAACGAATTATCCATTTGTTTTCTGACAGGGAACACATGAAGAGAATCACTGCTCCACATTTTGATTGACAGCCGTCACAACCTACTAGTGACCGTGTTTACTCCTTTCTTTTCAACCATTGGATAGGATTTAAAAATGGCTGTTGTATTTGTAATTCTGACGAAGCCCTGTTAAATATAGGTGAAAAACTATGCCGCAAAAAGTATACATAAAATGCTTTCTTAAAAATGCACAAGCAAGCATGCATGTTTTCTCAATATGATAATTAAAAACCAAGAGACCAATGAAAATGCGGGACATTTTCTCCATATGCGACGTGCAGGACAAGGGGTGAAGATGCTGTGCGGTGCGACGCAAGCGGGCCAGGTGGTCACCCAGGGTCCAGGTGGGCTTGAGTTCCAGCTCATTCTATTATGGGGCTCAAACACGAAGCATTGCAAAATATATACTGTATGTTCATTAGTGGCGTTTGGTCAAGCCCTAAAAATCCTTCAGAGTAGAGGTGACAAAAATCAAGACACTAAATAGATTGAAGATTCAAAAGTTTATTACACCCTTTCAAAAGAAAAAATGTAAATTTAAGGAATAAATAAATTGTAAAACTAACATACAACTTCAAATTATGCTCAATCCCTCAGATGGAGTGATGTTATTGGTCTAGCCATTAAACTGAATCTGATCATTATGAATGTGGCAGTTCTTCAGTACGGTGTGCAGTGCCCATAACAACATATCCTGAAGCTCCAGTAATTCATTCACATTAGAGAAATGATGGAATCAATCTAGTTATTGTCAGGATTCCACCATATCTCCGTCTGCTAATCCTGTAAATAAACTTATTATCACTTACCACCTGTCTGACTCCTGTGCAATCCGTGACAGTTATAGATCCTGAATGTTTAATTTTACATCCTGAATATACAGTCATCCAAACTTAATTTATAGCTATACATTTGAATGTATAGTTATAATCCCAAATATATAATTATACATCACAATAATAATTGTATAATGTCTTATGGTAACACTTTATTCAGAATTGTGCATTAGTTAAGCATAAATACACTGGTAATAAATTATTAACTTAACATATTGTTAGGATATATTAGCCATTATTTACAATTTATTAAACATTTGAAGGATCCACATTCATGCGATAAGCAAAAATAGTAATAGTAATTAATGATTAACTGAATGTACAGTAAACACATTTTAGACATTATTTACAACTTACCAAACCATAAGCTATATTATTTTTGTGCAGTAATGTACTAAGTTATATTTCACCATCAGCTATTCAACATTTATTAAGTTAACTGAACAATATGATACTAGTGATTATGTTTAATTAGTGCTGGTTTTACAGTTATAAATAGTGTAATAAAGACATGTCCCAGTTCTGAAGTGAAAGTTGTAATGATGGTTCAGTTTAAGGGTGATGGAAGAAGACAGGGGTCGGCGTAGCTGGGACTCGTACACTTTATTATGCTCAGAAAATAACACCGTGACGCACTGGGGCGTTTTCACACAAACTCAAATCACGTTCAAAGAACACTCTTTTTCACTTCATAAAAAATAACACTCCACCCGCTGTATCAGTTCTCTTCAGCTTCCTCCGTGCTGCCAGCGCGTCGTGTACGAGCTCCCAGGCTCTCTCTCTCTCTCTCTGTTCTCTCACACCAGCCTGCTTTTATGCGGTCTCCCCACGCCAATTACTGCAATCAGAGACAGGTGTTCGTCATTTCGCACTTGACCCACTTACTCACCGCTCGGCTCCGTCCTCTCTCTCCCGCTACAGACTTC
Organism: Semotilus atromaculatus; assembly: GCA_031834385.1. NCBI lineage: Eukaryota > Metazoa > Chordata > Actinopteri > Cypriniformes > Leuciscidae > Semotilus > Semotilus atromaculatus. The sequence continues at coordinate 34,060,953 of JAULUF010000015.1, read as the reverse complement.
GCTGAACCACACCCCCCTCGCCACAAAAGTTATATCTTCATTAATTATGGCACTTTTTGAGTGATATTTAGTTTATAACCAGAATAAGCCAATAATTATTGCTAAACTACCACTAATACAGTGTTAATAAAGACAGTTTGACCCCGTTCTATAGATAGGTTGTTATTTACACTATTGGTTTTAGTAGTTATTCTGCAACTTTTTCATACACTGAAACGTACAATATTGACAGCACTAAAATTATTTCACTCTGTTTGAGACTTCTGCTGCAAACTCGTTTCGAAGGATACGTTAAACAAGACTACACTTTAAAATCTTAAAATGAATAATATTTCTATAATTGTTTAACCACTATTTATCATGTACTACCACCTACCACCTGCCCTCTAGACCCTATCCCCTCACACCTTCTACAAGCCATCTCTCCCACACTTCTACCAGCTCTCACTCACATCATCAACTCATCCCTCTACACCGGCATTTTCCCTACAGCATTCAAGCAGGCTCGGGTAACTCCACTGCTTAAAAAACCAACATTAAACACATCACTTTTAGAGAATTACAGACCTGTCTCTCTCCTACCATTCATTGCGAAAACACTTCAACCAAGTATCATCTTTCCTGTCTCTGACCAATCAGCTTGATGTAAACCAATCTGGCTTCAAGAAAGGACACTCGACCGAGACTGCACTACTGTCGGTCACAGAAGCCCTATGGATCGCAAAAACTGCTTCCAAAACATCAGTTCTCATTCTCCTTGATCTATCTGCTGCTTTCGACACCGTGAATCATCAGATCCTGCTGTCCACCCTCTCATCACTGGGCATCACTGGATCTTACCTCCAGTGGTTTGAGTCCTTTCTCACAGGTAGGTCATTCAGGGTTGCATCGAGAGGCGAGGAATCCAAAGCACATCAACTGACCACAGGGGTTCCACAGGGCTCAGTTCTTGGACCGCTCCTCTTCTCCATTTACACCACATCACTGGGGCCCATCATACAGGCACACGGTTTCTTTTATCATTGCTATGCTGATGACACCCAGCTCTACCTCTCATTTCAACCAGATGATCCCACAGTAGCTGCACGGATCTCAAGCTGTCTGGCGGACATCTCTGCATGGATGAAGGAACATCACCTGCAGCTCAACCTGGCAAAGACTGAGCTTCTCGTCCTCCCTGCCAATCCGTCTCTACAGCACGACTTCACTATCCAGCTAGATTCTTCCTCAATCACCCCATCAAGATCGGTCAGAAATCTTGGAGTAATCTTTGATGACCAGCTGACCTTCACAGACCACATTACAAAGACAGCTCGATCATGCAGGTTTGCACTGCGCAACATCAGGAAGATTAGGCTTTTCCTTACTGAGCATGCAACACAACATCTGGTCCAGGCCCTGGTTATCACTAGGCTTGATTACTGCAATGCTCTTCTGGCTGGACTTCCTTCATGTGCAACTAAACCTCTACAAATGATCCAGAATGCTGCAGCCCGTCTTGTCTTCAACGATGTCACTCCTCTGTTCCCCATCGTTGTCACTCCGAGTTCCGTCGGATGACGACGATTGGGGTTTCGCTTAGAAGCCTATCAACTTCGAGTATTACAAAACGAGCCAATGGCAAGGGAAATGCCATGGGTCTGCGGAATTTGCATGGCGCATCTCCGCCCCACCTCGTGGGTATAAAGGAGGACGCCGGCAATATGCAGTTTATGTTTTTGCTTCGGAGCCAAGAGGTCCTCTTCACTCCGTAGTCTATTCTCTGATTATCTTCGAGAATCTTCTAGACGAGCAGCTTCCAGTCGGTGTTGGTGTGACGGCGTATTCCAGCGAGTTTCACTTTCCTGCCTGCTGATCTGTGCAGTGTTCTGCGACAGCGCGTGTGTTTCTCCCTGGGCGCTTCAGCACTGCTGCGAGCTTTTCATTCATAAAAAGAGCTTTCATTCACAAAAAGAGCTTGCACGTGGCTCTTTTTAAAGACGCTCTGCCCGTGTATTGCACGCGGCTCGTCTTTTTAAAGACGCTCTGCCCGTGTATTTCTGAGTGCGATAGTCTGATAGATTCAGCTGATGGGCGCGATCGCTGTTTGTTGTGTTTGGGCTGCGCTCAGACAGCGATCGCGGGTGCGTCACGTTCTACGAACGTGACCATCGCAGTGTTATGGTCAAGACTCAATGAGCTCAACAGAGCGAGAGTCCCCTCATCCACACCCCAATCTATTTTCTCCACGTGAGGGAATACTTTGGCTGGTGGCCAGGGTGACCTGAGGCTGATGGTGTGGAACAAAACCCGACGATTTATCCTCGGTCCACACCCCCCTCTTACACATTGCAACCCGTGCGGTGTCCAGATGAGTTCGCTGACTGCCCGTGTCCACTAGGACGCCGGCGGCTCCAGCAGCTCATCCGGCGCCCCCAGCAGATGAAATCATGTCTATCGCCGCATCACAAGGTAAGCTGGAGTCCTCTGGAGATGACGGTTCGTCTGTGCTGCCACCTCCGGGTGCGTCAGCCTCTCGAATCTGATCCAGAGTTGACAGCTATGCTTTCCCGGGCTGCCGTGAGTATCGGGCTTGTGTGGACATCTGCCATGTCCCGAGTACTCATGGCTGATGATTGGTTTTGGGGGTGGCGACCCCAATTCCTTTCTACCCGGACGTGCATGAAGAGGTCATGAGCTCGTGGGAGTCTCTTTTGACTTTCGTGACCGCTCAGCGGCCTCTTTCACCTTCTCTGCCCTCGTGAGACCGCGGCCCAGGGTGCACTGGGTTCCCCCTGTGGAGTGTTCTGTGGCGACACGTCAGTGACCCCACAGCGCCTCCACCTGGCGTGGCGGCCCTAAGCACCCCTCCAACGCCTGTAGGTTTTGTCTACTTCGGTGGCAAACACCTATAGAGCTGCGGGGCTGGCTGCCGACTCACCGCATGTATCGTGCACGAGGGTAGAGCTGATTCAGGGCTCATACTAGAGCTGCGTGCCGCCACCGACCTTGCTCTACGAGCGACGAAGGTGACCGCACGCTCCCTGAGTCAGGTGATGTCCACAGTTGTGGTCAGACATTTCTGGCTTAACCTGGTCGATGTGCGCGAGGCTGAGTGAACCCGTTTCCTCAACTCCCCCATGTCCCAGGCTGGCCTTTTCGGCGGCGCGGTCGAGAGCTCTGCCCAACAGTTCTTGGCCGCCCAGAAGCGGACTGTGGCTGACCCCGCGGCCAGCTGCTGCCCCCCGGCCGCCGGCTCAGACGCCTCAGTCCGCTCGCCGTCGAACGCGCCCTCCTGTGACTCCGCCCCCTCCCGCCCGGCCCCAGCAGCAGCTTCACCCTGGCCGCGCCGTGGAGGTGGTCGCAGGAAGGCGCCTCAGCCCGTACCAGCCCCGCAGCCTGCTGAACGCCAGGCCACGCGGCGCTCTCGTTACGGGCGGCTCACTGATGGATTGCAGTTCTTCCAGGATGTGGTTGCAGGGCCACTCCTTCCCCCGGTGGAGGGCCGGGGGAGAATCCTTTTTCTAAGAACTGACTTCCCATCTCTGAGCCCCAGAGGGCGCGGATGGCAGTGTGCGCCGCTTACGAGCCTCGCCGCTCTCATCCCCCTCTGTCGCCAGACCCCTGACAGACCAGGCCCCCGTTGAACGCTGGTCCTTCCCTGGCCTCCTCTGTCAGGATGCGGATTATGACCGTGCCCCCACTCCGGGCCGCTATGCCGTCCACGTCTGGGCCAGTCATTCCGCCTCGCTGCCCCATCGTGGGTACGTCTGTGGTTCACATGCCCCGCTGGTTCAGTTTTGGAATTTCCAGTCTGTCCCGTTGGCCCTCTGGAACCATCAGGCTCGGCTATGCGATTCAGTTCGCATGGTCTCCTCCCCGCTTCCGGGGAGTCCGCTACCATGTAGGGTGGTTATGCCCCTGTCGTGTGTGCGGAGGTCGTTACCCTACTGGCGAGGGCACGATTGAGACCACCCCTCCAGCCGAAATGAAGTCTGGCTTCTCAGCCCTTACTTCATTGTACCCAAGAAGAGCGGTGGGTTATTACCTTTCCTGGACCTGCGCGTCTTGAGCCGTTTCCTTCACACGTTTCCGTTCAAGCTGCGCATGGCCAAACGCATTTTCGAATGTGTGCGGCCACAGGATTAGGTTGCAGCGCTCGACCTGAAGGACGCCTACTCTTATGTCTCCATTTTTTCCTCGGCTAAGACCATTTTACGGTTTACTTCCAGGAGTGGGCATACTAGTACGCGGTTCTCCCATTCGGGTTAGTCCCTGTCTCCTCGCATCTCTACGAAGATCGTCGAGGTAGCCCTTGTGCCGCTACGGCAACACGGGGTTCGCATCCTGAACTATCTCGATGACTGGCTGTACCTAGCTCACTCTCGAGTCCAGGTTTGCGAACACAGGGACCTTGTGCTCCGGCACCTAGCCTGTTTGGGCCTTCGGGTCAACTGCGAGAAGAGCAAACTTTGCTTCGTGCAGAGGTTCTCTTTTCTCAGTGTGGACTCGGTCGCCATGTGCGCGCGGCTACGACCCAGCACGCGCAGTCACTGCTGACTTGCCTAAGACAATTCGAGGGTAAGAGTGTGGTTCCACTGAAATACTTTCAGAGGCTCCTGGGGCATATGGCATTCCAGCCGCAGCAACGCCGCTCGGTTTGCTTCATATGAGACCACTTCAGCTCTGGCTTCGCGATCGAGTCCCGAGGTGGGCATGGCAACAAGGCACGCTCCGAGTACCAGCTACTCCGACCTGCCGTCAGACCTTCACCCCGTGGTCGAACCTCGTTTTCTACGAGCCGGTGTGCCCTTAGAACGAGTTTCCAGGTATGTTGTTGTCTCAACAGATGCCTCCACCACGGGCTGGGGTGCCATGTGCAATGGACATGCTGCCGCGGGCTCCTGGTCAGGACCTCAGCGCCTTTTGCATGTCAATTGCCTCGAGTTGCTGGCAGTACGTCTTGCTCTGCACCGCTTTCGAGCGTTGCTCAGGGGTCAACACGTACTAGTCAGATCTGACAATACCGCCACTGTAGCGTACATCAACCATCAAGGTGGTCTACGCTCCCGCCGTATGTCTCAACTCGCCCGCCACCTCCTCATATGGAGTCAGAAGCATCTGAGGTCGCTTCGAGCCATTTATATTCCTGGAGCCCTGAACTGTGCAGCCGACGAGCTGTCACGGCTTCAGCCCCTCCCTGGAGAATGGCGACTCCATCCCCAGTCGGTTCAGCTGATTTGGGACCAGTTCGGGGACGCACAGATAGATCTGTTTGCCTCTCACGACTCGACCCATTGCGCTCTGTTTTATTCCCTGACCGAGGGCACGCTCGGCACGGATGCACTGGCGCACAGCTGGCCGCGGGGTCGCAAATATGCGTTCCCCCCAGTGAGCCTTCTTGCGCAGACCTTGCGCAAGGTCACGGAGGACGAGGAGCAGGTCATTCTGGTCGCGCCGCACTGGCCCACCCGGACCTGGTTCTCCGAACTCGTACTCCTCGCGACAGCACCTCCCTGGCCAATCCCTCTGAGGAAGGACCTCCTTTCTCAGGGACGGGGCACCCTATGGCACCCTCGTCCCGATCTATGGAACCTCCACGTGTGGCTCCTGGATGGGACGAGGCAGGTTTGAGTACCCTACCACCAGCGGTGGTGGCTACCATCACTTCCGCTAGAGCGTCGTCTACCCGACACGCCTATGCGTTGAAGTGGAACCTCTTCGTTAACTGGTGCTCTTCTCGCCGAGAAGACCCCCGGAGATGCTCGATCAGTGTTGTGCTTTCCTTCCTTCAAGCTGGGTTGGAGCGAAGGCTGTCTCCCTCCACCCTCAAGGTATATGTTGCCGCTATTGCCGCACACCATGATACGGTTGAAGGTAAGTCTGTGGGGAGGCACGACCTGATCGTCAGGTTCCTGAGAGGAGCGAGGAGACTGTATCCTCCTCGCCCTCCTCTCGTTCCCTCTTGGGACCTCGCAGTGGTTCTAACTGCCCTGCAGAGTGCTCCCTTTGAGCCTTTGCAGTCAGTGGAGCTTAAGTTCCTGTCTATGAAGACAGCGCTCCTGACAGCACTGGCCTCCATCAAGAGGGTAGGGGACCTGCACGCATTCTCCGTTGACGAAGCGTGCCTGGAATTTGGGCCGGCTTACTCTCACGTGATCCTGAGACCCCGGCCTGGATATGTGCCCAAGGTTCCTACCACTCCCTTCCGGGACCAGGTGGTGAACCTGCAAGCGCTGCCCCTGGAGGAGGCAGACCCAGCCTTGGCACTGCTCTGTCCAGTACGTGCTCTCCGCACCTATGTAGACAGAACGCAGTGTTTCAGGACCTCAGACCAGCTCTTTGTCTGTTATGGTGGGAAGCTGAAGGGAAAGGCTCTCTCAAAGCAAAGGCTGTCTCACTGGATAGTGGACGCCATTGCTTTGGCATACCAGCAGCAAGGTCGACCGTGCCCCCTTGGTGTGACGGCCCACTCCACCCGGAGTGTGGCGTCCTCTTGGGCTCTAGCGCATGGCGCCTCGCTAACAGACATCTGTAGAGCTGCAGGCTGGGCGACACCGAACACATTCGCCAGATTCTATAATCTCCGAGTGGAGCCTGTGTCCTCTCATGTACTCGCTTCAACCAGCTAGTACCGGACCTGCTCAGGTGTCTTCGCTTGCTCGCCATTCCACTCCACGGACTGGATACGTGCGATATTCCTCAGGTGAGCTTCCCCGTAAGCCCTGAGTTCCTCCAGCACTGCTGACGTCGACGCCAGTGTCTATTGCCTGCGCGTTGGCTAGGTGCCTTCCGTGTGCATGGTCCCTCCTTAGCGACCCCCACATGTGTATTTCCACTGTAAGCCTCTCTGAGCATGTGTCTTTCCCTTGGCAAGCCACCTTGCCACCCCTGGGGTTGAAATATTCCACCTGCGGCTGGACACCCCAGTGTTCTCCATATGCATCCCTCCGGGTCATATGTGTATTCTCTAAGTCGGGCTGGCATTCTCTGGGCTGGCATTAATTGCATATTTCCTCTGAGGTATGAGATATGCTTCCCAGTGTACCTTGGTATTCCTGTGATAAATAGGAGTCCTTCGTCCGTGCTAGCTCACAACAGGGATCTCAGATTTACGCAGGGCACTGGAAGACAGCTTCGAAGGTGGCGTGATTAGACTGGTAACCCCAATCGTCGTCATCCGACGGAACTCGGAGTGACAACGATGGGGAACGTCTCGGTTACGTATGTAACCCGCGTTCCCCGAGTGGGGAACGGAGACGTTCCGTCTGTCTGCCACTTTCCGCTGTACCGCTGGGAAACGCCTGAGTTCAGTCTCGGCTCCTCAGCAGGAAAACATAAACTGCATATTGCCGGCGTCCTCCTTTATACCCACGAGGTGGGGCGGAGATGCGCCATGCAAATTCCGCAGACCCATGGCATTTCCCTTGCCATTGGCTCGTTTTGTAATACTCGAAGTTGATAGGCTTCTAAGCGAAACCCCAATCGTCGTCATCCGACGGAACGTCTCCGTTCCCCACTCGGGGAACGAGGGTTACATACGTAACCGAGACGTTCATCTCTCTGCACTGGCTACCACTTGCATCAAATTCAAGGCTTTGACGCTTGCTTACAGATCTACCACTGACTCAGCTCCGTCCTACTTTCACTCACTCCTACGAGTCTACACCCCTACCAGAAGCCTACAATCGGTCAACGAGCGACGGCTTGTGGTACCATCACAACAAGGCACAAAATCACTCTCCAGAACATTCTCATTCACGGTTCCATGCTGGTGGAATAATCTTCCCACCCACATCCGGAATACAGAATCCCTGACAGCATTTAAAAGTCAGCTGAAAACTGTCTTCCGTGAGCACTTAACATAGAAAAATAAAAAAATAAAAAATTCCTTCCCCTTGTCTGATTTTTACTATGAACAATGCCTGAACTTTGTATTTTGAACACTTCTTGTGTTGTTTTTGCCTCTTCCCGATGACTCGCTTGCTTTAGTCCTCAGTTGTAAGTCACTTTGGATAAAAGCGTCTGCTAATTGACTAAATGTAAATGTAATGTACTTGTCTCGTACATTAAAGTACACACAGAACCAGAGACCTTGCTCTGTCGGCTCCTCAGCACATATCTGCCACCTCTGTTACAGCTGTATGATGGGGCGAGGCAATGCTTCCTCCACTCCACAATCTCATTGACCTTTTCTGAAGTGTCAGGTCTTCGGGACTCCCAACTACATCGACACAACCACGAAGATAGGGAGCTGGATACTTTTTTTGTTTTTGTAAAATGCAACATTCACAGGTTGTTTTTCACAGAATAAAAAAAAACACAAAACTTTATTTGCAGTTTAAAGAAGACTAGTGGTTTATTAATTATAACTGGACGTCTTTCTGTCATTATGGATTGAGAGAATATGTTTCCTCAAAGTATCAGTGACAGACATTGTGTACATTGTGTTTTGTTCAGGGGCACCTGTGCGTTATAAGTCTCATAATAATAATAATTAAAAAAAACAATTATTTTTATATAATGACCTACAATATCCAGAGTAAATGGCTGGAAAACACTACATGACTTTTGTCCAGATTCAACAAGTCAGCCTGCCGATTTTGGGCAGTCGGAGTTGACAGATTTCACAGAACATCCGGTAATGTATGATGGGCTTTTTGAACAAATTTTCGAATACGTATTGTTTTTATCTGTCATGTGTCTCCTAGCAAAGAGTGTGTGTTTCTGCGTGAGATTGTGTCTGGAATGACTTGACAGTCTACCAGTGTGTGATGGCCAGTTTTCCCTCTGCAACCATTTCGTGCAAGTATATGATACCAAGTGTTTTAAACTCTGTTCAGATTTTAAAAGTCCTGTAGTGTGTTCCAGTCTTAACACATTCTCTTTATTATCCGGTCCAAACACATCAGAGTATGCTCTGCGTGTGTCCTTCAGGCCAACACACCACCGATGATGATGGCAACTACGACTCCCAGCAGCACACAACAGATAATAATCACCGTTTTCTTCTGTATTTGGAAGAGTTCAAGAAAAAAATACAAACATGGGGAAACAGTCCAGGCAGCATGAGGAGTAGAAAACAAGAGTTACTGTAATGACCCAGGAAGAAATTTCAAAATTTAAAGATTCGAGGAGAGCAGTTTGAGGATGTTGGGGGTTTTCCATTCATTTAGGACATGTTGTAGATGAATTTACAGATGATGGGACATGCCACAACTTTTACACTGATGTAATCTGTACACGGTGCACGGTGCAGTTATATACGGTGCAGTTATAATACGCGTTGACTAATGTTAGAGATTAAGATCTAAGAGAAAGCAGCGATTGGCCCAACACTGCTCTCCTCCATGGCATCAATTTGAATGTAAGGTGTGTAGTGAGTGCGTAACACTGTTGATCCACTATCCCAGCTCTCTCCCCAATGGACATGCCACAACACAGACATGTAACACTCATGCAAAAACACAACACAAACAGAAGTTGGGAAATAAATCATGCCTATTAAGAGTCACCCTCTTACATGGATATGTACATGGAGCACCAAAATATCACTAGGACAAGCAAGCCGTTGAAGTCAGTCATATAAACAGCCATCATGTGTGGAGATAATGTGTGTGTAATCAACTGATCACAGTACAAATTAACCTCTATCTGGAAGGTAATCAGCATTGAGGCAGAACATACAAGTGTCCTCCTAGAAGTTTGTATTTTTTTAGCATTTATTTGTTGGGCTGGGAAGTCGGCGATGTACTCTCTCTTTATGCAATTTACGAAGGTGTTGTAAATTGAATCGTTATATATTCTAATGTATAGTACTACTGATGTACAGATCGAAACATGTATTTTGTAAACTTGTAAATTAAAAAAGAAACACAACCTGGTCACCCTAAAAATGCGTCTCCATAGCATGCATCGTGTTTATCGAGCAATTTATTTGCGAAAATTTGTTTATACGTGCATATGATACGCATGGGTAGGTTTAGTAGTGGTGTGGGGTGCGTGTATATTATACGCAATAAAGTGGATATCATATGCACACGAAAACTGCGTATCTGTAACATCTGCTCCCTCCAACCAACAGAGGGAGCCCTCACCTGAATACTGACATCACTCAATTTCTTCTACAGCCACTTCCTGTTTGATATATATAAAGAGCCATGCTTTCCACTAACACTTTGTGAAGTATTGCCAGTTTTTCCTGCCCTACTGAGCGTTCCATCTATTGCTATCGTTTTTTGCCTCTTGTTATGACCTTTTGCCTGCCTTTTGGATATCACGGTTTTGGATTACTGTTTTTGCCTTGGTTGCTTACTTGGACTGCCTATTTTTGCTCACTGAACCTAGCCTGTATCTTTGACCATTTCTTTGCCTGTCGATTTGGATTTTCTGCTGCAATAAAACTTCTGCATATGGATTCTCAACAAACGCCCCGCCTGAGTTCATTACAGTATCGTATGCACGTAGAAACTCATTTTCGCATATTAATTGCACGATAAACACATTGAGACGCATTTTCATGAGATCAGGCTGAAAAATAAGATTTCATTCATTCCAACAAAATTACCAACAATACAGATGCTGCATATTTTGTACTTACCATATCAGATTAATTGCCATGTTTGATGTACTGTAAGCATATAAATCTGATGGAGTCATTGTCTTGCTGGAATACAAATTTGTCCAATGTTATGTTGCCTATGAATTTGATTTCTCTGCATAAGCGTAAAAGGTTCAGCAGGTGTTGGACTGACCGGCCCGCTTCTCTGACCTTTTGACATTGGAGTGTGAAAGAACGGTTACATGTATATTGAGCTTTTTAGGCGTAGGTGGCAAAAGATGAGATGTATATGTGTTTATTGCATAATAGCTTCCTTCAACTGTGGAAAGTTTCACTCCAGTTAGTTTACCTTGTAAGGGATTGCTTCATTGTATGGCCAGCCTCAAACTCTTAAGACGGCCCCAATCGAAACATATAAAAGGTTTTGTTTCCTGTTGCTCGGGGCCGTATTTCGAGGTGAAGACCTATACACATTTCTGTTATTTTTCCTTTTTGAATTTATTGTCTTTGTATTATTCTGAAACTTTTTAAGTAAAACAAAACCATATTTTTGGTGATTTGAAAAACTTTCAAAGCAAGTCTCAGAGTGATTTTTTCCTAGATGTATACTTTATTGTAGTTTAGATATTTATACTAAGCAAATGCCCAGTGAAACGGACCCAGGACTGAACGGGATCAGACACTGCCGAGGACCCTGAAACAGCTAACACCTTTAACCAGCAGGTAAGGGCAATTTATGATTGTATTGGGTTATGGGAGTGTGGGGGAGTTGTTTTAGATGATTACAGTACAGCGGTCTAGAAACACAACACCAAGCATAAAGACTAAACAAGAATGGCTTGATACAGCATTGGCAATGTTCTGGAGAGCCCAAGTCAGAGTCCATATCTCAAATTCATTGTGCTTGAGCTCGACAAGAAATGAAGAAAACAGCAGTGGCTAGATAAGCAAAATCACTGCAAATGATTGACAGGGATACGTATACTTACTGTAATAAATGATAACAAATGTCTGTAATAGAATATTTTTCTTGATCAAAGTAAAAAAATGTGTAAAAAAAAAAAAAAAAAAAACACTCCAGAAAATAAATACTTTTTCTAGGCACTGTACACTGTAGCCCATCTCACAAACCTGCTTTTTTTCATCCTATTACACACTCTGTCTTTGTTCTAAAGAATTTAAAGTTCCAATAATCTAAACCAATAGATTATTGGCAATAACACAAATAAGAGAAGATGAAAACAGAGAGTCCTGAGCTCCAGCCTGGGACAAGCTACTGCCTTTGTAATGTCTGAGCACCAGTCTCTTGTCTCTTGGCTAGCTCAATCCAATGGCTAGAGAGATGATGAGGATGAGAAGACAGACGGACACACAGCTGCCTATCAGGATCAACTTCTGTGGAGGACATGGACAAAAAGAAGAGGTCTTTACTTTAGCCCATCAATTCATGATATCTTAGTGCTGAAAGTATTACATCCCTTCTCAACCATTTGCCATTCTGGTTTAGTTCACACAGAAATTAAACTGGTCATCAATTACTCCCCCTCATGTCCACATTCGATTATAAGTACTGGGACTGGGAAACAACTAGTTCCAGAAGGTTGTCACTCTTTCCTTAAGTGTGAAGATCTTTCTTCTTCCTAGCAGGAAACCCAGGTTGAATCTCATACCAGATTCAATACTCGCATGTCTTCAAAGATAACCCAGATTGTTTCTAGTTGAGAGTTAAGAATGTTGCATTACCCAGGCTAAGGTTGCACCAGCCCTTAAGTTCTTGCTTAAACTGGCATGTAAAATCCACAATAGAGGCTTAGTAACTGGTTGCACCATTTGTTCTCAAGGCAGAACGTAGCTAGTAGGTCGAGAGCTCTCCGTAAAGTAATATGCAGTCGCATAATATGATGTTTGCCCTCAATGACCCAAGAGCAGCCTTCAAATACGCGAGTGGAAGTTGAGCAGAACGACGTGAATTTATTAGTGAGCTAGACTGAAACTGGCTAACGCTCACAATTTACAGCCAGTCATCAAAGTATTATCTTACCCGTTCGCTCATATACACAGGGGAAACAAATGGCATTTATGCATGATAAACACAATATTTGAAAAAAATGTTTTGCAAAACACCTCCGTTCTTGAGTCACTGTCTCATGTGATGCTGCTGCAGGTTGGGCCACGTGTGACCTGACAATTGATATGATGTCAGGTGCAGGGGGCGTGGCTTCTGGCAGTGTGGAGCCCGCCCACAAGGAGGGGCATGTATGTCTGTAAATGTAACATTTAAACTCTTTCAGCAAGGTCAGACATGATAGGTCTGCTTGTCCATTTTTCAACATATTCTGGCCATCTTGCTGTACGTCGGTCACTGAAACACTGCAGCTTGCAAAAATTAACATTAAAGTCATCTGTCATTGTCCTACTGGACCTGTCCTCTGCTTCTGACCATCATCAGTTCCTCTTGTCCAACAACCTCACTGATGTGGTCAGCATGGGAATAGCCCGTCGCTGGCTTGAGTTGCTCCAGTTCTTGATGTATTCAAGCCTGATGAGTCTCAGCTCGTTGCTCATGTCTTTGGATGAAGGAACATACCTTCAGCTCAACCCTGCTGATTCATTTCCCCCTGCATGTCATGGAAAATTGTGGCTGGTTGATTTTCATGTCAGATTGTCTTTTTGCGTATGAGAGGTGGCCAGAGAACGTTGAATAACTTTTATGCTTTATGTTTATTATTGTGCATTTAGAAAGCTCTTTACGAATGAGAAAACAAATCGACCCATCTGCATTAGAATAATGTTGACAGCACACAGACAAAGCTTCACATAACAGTATAAGCAGTTGAATAAAAAAAATTATGAATGAAAAAAGGCGGGAAGTGAGACAGATGTGCAAATGCTCATGCAGGAGCAGGCAGGCACTGACGTATCTTTCACTCACCCTTCGTGTATTACTCTGGTACTTTACAGCCCTTGTGGTCTCTTGCACTGCGTCCCTAATGAAATCCACTGTAAGCTCCACATTATACTCTATACAGTCTATCATCTCTCCCTGACCAGAACAGAAGATGGACGGCACCAGAGAAGGAAGAAAGAAAAAGAGAAAGGTGATTTCACAGGAGATTAATGGATGGTTTGCTATATCTCACCGTCCTGCTAGTCTTCTGGACTTTGACAGCTGCTTTGGTTTCGTCTTTGGCCTTTTCAACATATTCCTGAGCACTGCAGACATTCTTCTCTATATTGTTTATTAACTCTCCCTAAAAGAAGACAGGAAAATACAGCTCACTAAATTATTAATCTAGCAAACACTAAATACAACTTTTGATTTTAATAATGTATTAGTAAATGTTGAAATTACCATTAACTAAGATTAATAAATTCTGTAGAAGAATTGTTCATTCTTAGTTCTTGTTATCTAAAGTAGTTAACTAATGTTAACTAATGAAACCTTATTGTAAAGTGTTACCAAGCCTCCTATGCTTCTGCCGCTGCCTCAGAAGACGCAGTAATCCAGCGAAGCGGCTACACAGTGTCATGTTGGAAATAAGACAACATCTCTATTGCAAACCCCTCTATGTTGCTGTTGTTGTTGTTTTTGCCGTATACCTACCAACACAACTTCATTGCCATAGAAACCAATGCAGATATTCCGGAAAAAGAAAGAGCAGCATGTCATACGATCTGAACAGTTGCGATACACGGTGTGGACAGACAATAATGTAGATCAGATTCCAATCGGATACACAAATAATCGTATTGAGACTGACAGTGCGAATGTAATCTTAATAACATTAAAGTAAGGTCGCAGTTAATGAGATAATTAAGTGATTAATTAAAAGGTTCATGAACTGAGAAATCAAAATATCCTTGAGCTTTTGACTATAAAAGGTCATATATATATATATCCTGTAAGTTTCCAAACTGAAAACTTCTTGTTAGTCCACATAAATCTGTTACTTTAACCAAGCCTCATCTACACTGTAAAAAAAAAAAAAATTAATAAAGTACAAAAAAACTTTTATAGAAATGTTCTAACTATTTACAGAAAAACACTGTTACTTTACAGGTATTTCCTCAATTATTGCTAACAAAGATATTCACTGTAAAAAAAGTGAATCTCTTGCAGTTAATGAATTACTAATGCAGTGAACTATATGTCACTGCATCAGTAACTACGTAGTTACTGCCTCTTAAATAAAGCAACATGAGGCATAACATCAGTGTTTCTCTGCTCGTCCTGGACTGAAGCACAGGCTCTACTCTCCAGCACAATGGTGACACAAAACAGACGATACAGAAACCCAATCACAACAGAACATTACACATTCTCAGATCTCTGAAGATATAAGCATATTCACTTATTACAATCTATACTTTACTTCTTTCATCCTAAAGTTCTTATTGAGAATTAAGAGAGGTTTAGATGTTGATGTTTTATTAAAAATTCCGTAAAACTTCAAATAATAGCCCGGGCTTTTATTTTCCCAACTTGCCGAACTGCACCGGCTTGTATATGAGACAGGCCTTTAATTTAGTGTTGAGATGTTGTTCATTGAGTGTAGGCCTAGAGATAACGATCCAAATAGCATAGGCTGATAGACGGAAAGCATAACAGTAGGAGGTTACAACATTATATTACGTTTTATTTATAATATGAATGTGTTTAACAAATCAGTTATTGTAAGAATTAAGGGGGTCGCACACCGGAAGCGCAGCGCCGTGTCGCGTCTAGGAGAACTAGGAGTTTAAGGACATTATGAAATTAAGATAATGTCTGTACTATGTTATGATTGTACTGTACAATTAAATACAATCGTTGCTAAGTCTGCAGTCTGAACACTTTACCTCAGACCGTCCGTTAACTGAATGAATTGAGAATATCATAATACCTTGAGTTGTCATAGACGCAGCACGTTACCGGTACATATTCATCGAGCCTATGAACTTGTTGCCCGAAACACAACAACAAGAAAGAATGAAGGCTACCCTGTAAAACAACTGCAATCATGGGATACAAAATGACCCTATTCATTACTATCATCATCACCGTGATCCTCAACTACAGGTTAATTAGTGAATTTCTCCTCCACTCCTCCCTCTCCTCCACTTCTCCCTCTCCTCCTCGTCACTCTCCTCCACTTCTCCCTCTCCTCCTCGTCACTCTCCTCCACTTCTTCCTCTCCTCCTCGTCACTCTCCTCGTCGCTCTCCTCCACTTCTCCCTCTCCTCTTCGTCACTCTCCTCCACTTCTTCCTCTCCTCCTCGTCACTCTCCTCGTCGCTCTCCTCCACTTCTCCCTCTCCTCCTCGTCGCTCTCCTCCACTTCTCCCTCTCCTCCTCATCACTCTTCTCCACTCCTCCCTCTCCTCCACTTCTCCCTCTCCTCCACTTCTCCCTCTCCTCCTCGTCACTCTCTTCCACTTCTCCCTCTCCTCCTCATCACTCTTCTCCACTCCTCCCTCTCCTCCACTTCTCCCTCTCCTGCACTTCTCCCTCTCTTCCTCGTCACTCTCCTCCACTTCTTCCTCTCCTCCTTGTCACTCTCCTCGTCGCTCTCCTCCACTTCTCCCTCTCCTCCTCGTCGCTCTCCTCCACTTCTCCCTCTCCTCCTCGTCGCTCTCCTCCACTTCTCCCTCTCCTCCTCATCACTCTTCTCCACTCCTCCCTCTCCTCCACTTCTCCCTCTCCTCCACTTCTCCCTCTCCTCCTCGTCACTCTCCTCCACTTCTCCCTCTCCTCCTCATCACTCTTCTCCACTCCTCCCTCTCCTCCCCTTCTCCCTCTCCTCCACTTCTCCCTCTCCTCCTCGTCACTCTCCTCCACTTCTTCCTCTCCTCCTCGTCACTCTCCTCGTCGCTCTCCTCCACTTCTCCCTCTTCTCCTCATCATTCTCCTCCACTTCTTCCTCTCCTCCACTTCTCCCTCTCCTCTTCATCACTCTCCTCCACTTCTCCCTCTCCTCCTCGTCACTCTCCTCCACTTCTCCCTCTCCTCCTCGTCACTCTCCACGTCGCTCTCCTCCACTTCTCCCTCTCCTTCTCGTCACTCTCCTCGTCGCTCTCCTCCACTTCTCCCTCTTCTCCTCCACTTCTCCCTCTCCTCTTCATCACTCTCCTCCACTTCTCCCTCTCCTCCTCGTCACTCTCCTCGTCGCTCTCCTCCACTTCTCCCTCTCCTCCTCGTCACTCTCCTCGTCGCTCTCCTCCACTTCTCCCTCTCCTCCTCGTCACTCTCCTCGTCGCTCTCCTCCACTTCTCCCTCTCCTCCTCGTCCCTCTTCTCCTCATCAATCTCCTCCACTTCTCCCTCTCCTCCTCGTCACTCTCCTCGATGCTCTTCTCCACTTCTTCCTCTCCTCCACTTCTCCCTCTCCTCTTCATCACTCTCCTCCACTTCTCCCTCTCCTCCTCGTCACTCTCCTCGTTGCTCTTCTCCACTCCTCCCTCTCCTCCACTTCTCCCTCTCCTCTTCATCACTCTCCTCCACTTCTCCCTCTCCTCCTCGTCACTCTCCTCATTGCTCTCCTCCACTTCTCCCTCCTCCTTGTCGCTCTCCTCCACTTCTCCCTCTCCTCCTCGTCCCTCTTCTCCTCATCAATCTCCTCCACTTCTCCCTCTCCTCCTCGTCACTCTCCTCGATGCTCTTCTCCACTCCTCCCTCTCCTCCACTTCTCCCTCTCCTCTTCATCACTCTCCTCCACTTCTCCCTCTCCTCCTCGTCACTCTCCTCGTTGCTCTCCTCCACTTCTCCCTCCTCCTCGTCGCTCTCCTCCACTTCTCCCTCCTCCTCGACACTCTCCTCCACTTCTGCCTCTTCTCCTCATCACTCTCCTCCACTTCTCCCTCTCCTCCTCATCACTCTCCTCCACTTCTCCCTCTCCTCTTCATCACTCTCCTCCACTTCTCCCTCTCCTCCTCGTCACTCTCCTCCACTTCTCCCTCTCCTCCTCGTCGCTCTCCTCCACTTCTTCCTCTCCTCCACTTCTCCCTCTCCACTTCTCCCTCTCCTCTTCATCACTCTCCTCCACTTCTCCCTCTCCTCCTCGTCACTCTCCTCCACTTCTCCCTCTTCTCCTCATCACTCTCCTCCACTTCTTCCTCTCCTCCACTTCTCCCTCTCCACTTCTCTCTCTCCTCCACTTCTCCCTCTCCTCCTCGCTCTCCTCCACTTCTCCCTCTTCTCCTTGTCACTCTCCTCCACTTCTTCCTCTCCTCCACTTCTCCCTCTCCTCTTCATCACTCTCCTCCACTTCTCCCTCTCCTCCTCGTCACTCTCCTCGTCACTCTCCTCCACTTCTCCCTCTCCTCCTCGTCACTCTCCTCGTCGCTCTCCTCCACTTCTCCCTCTCCTCCTCGCTCTCCTCCACTTCTCCCTCTGCTCCTCATCACTCTCCTCTACTTCTTCCTCTCCTCCACTTCTTCTTCCTCTCCTCCACTTCTCCCTCTCCTTCTCGTCACTCTCCTCGTCGCTCTCCTCCACTTCTCCCTCTTCTCCTCATCACTCTCCTCCACTTCTCCCTCTCCTCTTCATCACTCTCCTCGTCACTCTCCTCCACTTCTCCCTCTCCTCTTCATCACTCTCCTCGTCGCTCTCCTCCACTTCTCCCTCTCCTCCTCGTCGTTCTCCTCCACTTCTCCCTCTTCTCCTCATCACTCTCCTTCACTTCTTCCTCTCCTCCACTTCTCCCTCTTCTCCTCATCACTCTCCTCCACTTAATCCTCTCCTCCTCGTCGCTCTTAAAGCACCTAAAAGCTGTCACAAAGAACTGGCAAAAGCAATGATATGAATACATCAAATATAGCAAGGAGACATTTGAATTGTTTATTAATAACAAGTGTTTTCAGTCATTGTGGGCTGCAAAGATGAAGTTGAGGATGCGGATTCGCGATCTTTGAACGCGCCAAAGAGAAATGCACATTTCAGACGGATTACATAAGCAGAGAGCAGTTTGTCTTTCGTTTTGATTTGTTCTGTTTAAAAGTAGACATTTCAATATATATATTTCTCAGGTCTATACGCTGAGTTTCGATTCATTTATGAGACGAGTTGCAGTTCACTCACCGGCGCCTCCGTTTCGAGATTATCTATTGTCTGCTATATTTACTTCTTATTTATTAAATCCAGGCATTTGGTTGATGAAACATTGATTAAAATTAAGATATAATTAATACAAAACTAAATTGACTTTAATGAAAGGCTTTGTGCTTTCTGTTCGAGGTCTCTGTGAAAGTTTTACAGCACTTTAGTGCCGCTTTCGGAGCTTGTCACATCCGTTTTTTCCTCATAAATGCGAACACGAAAAATAAAATAAAATGAATATTATATGTTCTGTTGAGAGCCAACCCTTCTTCATCCAGTGGGTAGTAGACTATTACTTTTGATTTGCGCAGTGTAATTCACTGAATTGAATTCTCTGCTGCCAGCCTCTGTCACGTATTGTGTGAGCTTGTGACTATTGCAAGCGCACAGCTGAGAAGTCCTGATTATATTGTCTGCTATATTTACTTCTTATTTATTAAATCCAGGCAATTGATTGATTAAACATTGATTAATATGCGTGGCGCGAGCGACAAATCTCCGACAGTAAACGGATGGCCCATTCTGCTCTGTAACGGGCGCTTTTCCGCGTCTCGGGTAAACAGCTGTTGCGACTCACGCGAGCAATAACGGCCGCGTCTGATGTGTAGACACAGTGTTAAAGCTCATTCTGCCTAAAACGCTACGTTACAACATCAAGCAATATTCCAATAATTTTATAACACTTTATCAGTGGCGGCGCCAGGGGGGGTCTCAAGACCCTCCTAAAAAACGCTTTGACCCCCATTTGACCCCCCACCCACTTCCTGATTAAAAAATATATCCGGAATAAAGATTTAAAAATATTTCTCTTCAGCAGCGGCGCCGAGCAAAGCGCACGTCAGAATCAGAAACAGAGGACAGGAGGGTGTGTGTGTGTGTGTGTGTGTGTGTGTGTGTGTGTGCGTGTTCATCTGAGCCTCTTTGGTCTGTCACTGCTCGTCAATGTCCGAATATTTGAGATGACCAATCAAATCAAAGTAGGCGGGCTTTATGTTCACAGACGCTGCTGAGCGCGAATTTTTGCAGAGCGACTCGACAGTGTACGGTCAAGTGCGAGATAAGATGTAAGTAGCTAAACTAAACATTTCATATTGGACAGTTTTTTTTAGGTCATAAATGTTAAACGAATACCAAAAATTATCAGGCAAACTAATATAGTTTTGTCTAATTTCACCATTTTGAACTGAAAATAGGCCTATAATGTGACTCATGTAATGTAGGCTAATAATTAGTTTACCATCATTGTGAGGGGAGAAGAAACATTAACAAAGCCGTTTTCATCATGTTAGGCACATGATTAATAATGAATGTGTATTGCGTAAATATTGAGAATATAATACAAATTGTAGCCTTTAGTAAATTAAAAAAGCTCAGCTTTAGGACGGGAAGAGAAAGGGCACGATGAGGATAACATTACTGAGAAAAAAGAAAGGATGATAGATGGAGATGAAGTGAGAGCAGGTATTGACATAGTCTACTGCCCGCTAACATGGTTTTAAAGCTATTTCTTATCCTTATCCTTCAAACGTCTTGAAATGCACATATCAGAGAAATAAAAAATTTGAAGCCCTTACGCACCTCAAATTTAGGACCTCTTTGATTATAAAGCCCTGTCTACTGCCCTATAGGCATAAGATCAATGTTGTTATCCAATTTTATGGCCTTCAAAACATCTTAAAATGCACATATGTAGATCAGAGAAATAAAAAATGTCTCTGGGAAACCCAGAACTCCCCTAACTAACCTGCTTCACATTCGGGACCACAGTGATTATAAAACCCTGACATTGCATGGTAATGAAACGAGTTAATAGTGAGCATTAGACCCTAAACTAAAGTGTTACCTTTTTATAGTTTTTTTTTAAAAATCATAATCATTGGGGGATTAGCCCCCTAAAATGAAAAGCCTAGAAACGCCCCTGAGTAGCAGTAATATGCAGTTATTAGCCGTGTCCACTGTATTTTTTTGTTGGTTTTCATGAGACCCCCCTTGAAACCAGGACCCCCCATTGCCCCCCCAATCAAAATTGTCTGGAGCCGCCACTGCACTTTATATAGGGCCATTTTGCATTAAGAGTAGCCTAGTTTCACGTTTAGTAGGTACATTTTGCTTACTACTTATTTAAAATAGTATAAAAGTCTGTACATTATGTAATTAAAAACGTTTTCATTATGATATTATAAATTTTACTTTAGTATTTTACTTTAGAGTTATTCCTCCACTGGTAGAGATTAGAGGAATTAAGACTAAAAATAGAAGATAATGTCAGTGACACTTTTAATATATTTATTGATACAAGTTGTTTTATATAACGTGACTAAATTAAAAGGCAAAGTCGTTAGTGAAGATTATGCAACAGTATTTAGAATTTAATATAATATAACATGCAATGCAAACTAGTTCGGTTACAGCTCAAATGTATCATTCTCATTCTATCATTCCCCCTGCCTCCATTACTTTGTCACACAAGTGTTTGATCACCACATTTGAGTGATCATTGCAAAACGTTTATATATTTATTCTGTTTAAAAACTGTGTATTCTATATAGCTTACAATACCCATCAAAAGGTTGTACACACCAATAAGTAAGTGTGTCCAAACTTTTGACTGGTACTGTACTATAATACACATAAATAATATTGCTACTGTACACAAATAATATCGGCCGATATATCGGTATCAGGCTTTTTTTAAATCGGTATCGGCATCGGCCCCCAAAAATTCATATCGTTCGGGCTCTAGTATCCAGAGATATTGTCAAAACAATAGCGTTTCCAATGTATGTATTAAATTAATATTAGTATTATTGTTTTATTATTAGGGAAGGCCTACTTTTATTATTAAATGTATAGGCTATTATAATTAATTTGTCAAGCAATAATTGGTTGTGTGTGTGTGGGGGGGGGTTATTGGGGAAGGTCCACAGGTTGTGCATCCCCGCATGATCGACATGCTGCAAAGATTAGATAGAAGCTTGACTCCTTATTGAAAATTGTCTAAAAACATTTAGGTCGATTACAATGAATTATAGGCCTATAATTAAAATTATTTTATGTCCGAACACTGTAATAATCAGTCATCAATGAAAATTAGCAACGGCTTTATTTTAAAAACAGCTTGTTTATCATGAGCATTTAACAAACTAATAAAAGAGGCATATCGCAGGGGGCTTGGAAGACGTGGGTAATGGTTTATCCATTATGCAACATGAACTGGAGGTAAGCAACAGTAATTTGTAGCTAGTTTGATATGATCTACAGAACTTAAAGATCTCCCTCTTTTCGTTTTCTTTTTTTGCTGCATTAAAGATGAAATGGTTAAACTTCTGTTTTCACGCAGGCACAGTGAGGGAAAAAACAGTGAGTTTAGGGCAAGCGGTTCGTAGCTCTGCTTCAACTGTGCGATATAGTCACGAGAAGGGACCAAAATTTCTGACATGCTAGAAATTCATCCGACCATCCGATTGGCTGTCGGGAGAGGTTAATCGCTCTCGTTTCCCCCTGTACACTGCACGAACACTGCACAACAAACGACGCACGACAAAGCTGAAAATCGTCCCGACCCGAAAAAAGAGTCGCACGAGTCAGAATTCGGCTCAAAATCGGACGAAAATCGCACAGTGTGCGCCCGCCTTTAGTTTTTCTCTGGTTGCTTTAACTGTGTTTCTAATACATGTTTGTTCTGGCTAAAAAAATGCGAGAAACTCTGATCAGATATTTTTGGTCACTTTTTAGTGATGGTACAGTCATCATTTAGTGGCCTGATTTATTACTACCAGGCAGAGTCTCTGAATAAATTGTTTACTATTAATTGTTAATTTCGTATGCGAATACTAGTACAGAAATTCCTGCAGTGCTGTGATACTTTGAAAATATATTTTTTACAGGATAATTTAGACTCACATAGACATCAAGAATCAGTGTATGAATCTCAACAATGGTGACAATTATTCAGAACTCTGAACGTCACAAAAAAGCTTTGTTGATTGTCACCATTGTTGAGATTCATATGTTAATTATTGATGTCTCTGTGCGCCTAAATAACAAATTCTCAAATTCTGTATAAAGACTTAAAACAAATTAGAATACCAGATTGTCATAATTCTGATGCCACAATATCTCAAGGCTATGTAAAAAAAAATAATTTTACATTGTTAAATAATCCATGTGATAACAGTGGTTCAACCTTCATTTTATGAAGCGACGAGAATACTTTGTGCACAAAAATAACTTTATTCAACAATTTCTTCACGTCTGTGTCAATCTCCTATGCCGGTTACGTTGTACAGTGCAATGCTTCAGAGGTTTTTAAGTCAGAATGTTGGCTCACTATTGGTCAATGCTGGTCACATGAGCACCACGAAAAAATATAAAATAAATTTTAAAATTTTAAATAATTTTAAAATAATTTAAAAAAATAAACAAAATTATCCTATACGTGGATTTTAGTTTAGTTGGTTTCACATTTGTCACATATGCAAAGCTGATTGAAATTCAACATAATTTTAAGCTCAAGTTAATTTAAAAAAATAATTTTCAATTGTGAAAGGCTCAAATTTGGGCCAACCACGCTCATATTGATTTAATGCTGAATGCAATTCAGATGCCTTAAATACAGGACAATTCTATGTTGATGTCAAGCTCTGTTTGCATATATATATATGCTGATTATCCTTGGGCAATTATTACAGACTGGTGGTATCAATAAATCCATAGTGTGAAATATCCCAAAACATTGCTTTTGGTACCATCTAATAGTCATATATTGCTCAGTCAGTTGCTGTTTGTTTGTTTTTTATTCTCTTTTTTTGTGTACATACTCACAGACCCAAGTCAATGTTTAGAGATTTTTCTACATGTTCACATCCTCACTTATGGAAGCCCGTTTCCGCCATGTTGAGTAAAAAAATATAATTCTGTAAGTCATAATAATGAGAAAGTGTGTATTTAAACCCCTGTGTTTCAGTTGTTGGCTGTCGGTTGTTGTTTAATGTTCGAGGGTTCCTGTAGCTATCTCTGTCCTGTGTTTCCCTGGATTACCTGTTTGTCTTATTAAAGTGCTTGCGATTGGATTTACTCTTCGTGTCATTCCTGACCCGTCGTAACAATAATGACTTAGTATCTCATAATAATGAGAAACTTTCTCGTAATAATGACTTAGCATCTCGTAATAATGAGAAACTTTCTCGTAATTATGACTTAACATCTCATAATAATGAGAAACTTTCTCGTAATAATGAGAAACTTTCTCGTAATGACTTATTTCTCGCACTTCTACGCATGCGCAAAGCAGTGGAGCAGAAGGGAGTGCCACGCTAGCGACATCCGCTGCTCAAAGCCGTGTAAATGCATCACAGGAAACATGGCACGCTCTGCAGTGAATAACAATAATGATAAATTATCAGTATATGAGAAGGGCTTCCATACTAGACAGTCTTTTATTCATTTGTATTATTCATTTGTATTTTTGTGATTGAAATGTGTTCAAATAGATGGAGGAATGATAAGACAGCACACCTTTCCAAATCTGTTAAAGAACGCTTTATCTGGAAATCTGTGTTCACCATATTTTCAAGCAGTTTTGTTTTTCCATAAGGGTCCGTTCATACAGAACACGCTTTTTCATTGCTTTTCTAGGCAAACGCGCACTATCAGACATCGCGCTCGCGTCTCGCGCATGACACGGCGTTCTAAAAACGCGGCGCTCAGTTGAAAAGAGGTTCAGCTTTTAAAAACTAGTCTCTCAAGACCTTGCGTTTTCCCCCCATTCCACTGCCCACTTATGTGTAAATGTCCCAAAAGTCATAAAAGTATTGCTATCTTCCAGGTGAACCTACACGCATCCGCAAAATAGCCTACGTGTTATATTAACACATATACCCATATATTTTATGAAGATGTCACAGTTAAACTTAACGAATAAATGTAATATTCCAATTTTAATCTGATAGTTTTGTAAGTTAATGTAACAATTTCCACCGGTGTGCACAAGCAGGCGTCCTTCGTTACCATGGTAACCGCCCTGCTTCTGCATTCCGCTTTCACACTTTTTGTGCGCATGGAAAAGTATTGAAGATATACTAATGATTTTCAATTGATGTTATTTAATGATACTACAGATTGCACTTCGTAGGTCACACTGACTTTAATGAAATCAACTGTTTCGCAGAGCGTGCCATGTTTCCTGTGATGCATTTACACGGCTTTGAGCAGCGGATGTCGCTAGCGTGGCACTCCCTTCTGCTCCACTACTTTGCGCATGCGTAGAAGTGCGAGAAATAAGTCATTATTACGAGAAAGTTTCTCAATATTATGAGATGTTAAGTCATTATTATGAGAAAGTTTCTCATTATTATGAGATGTTAAGTCATTATTATGAGAAAGTTTCTCATTATTATGAGATGTTAAGTCATTATTACGAGAAAGTTTCTCATTATTATGAGATGTTAAGTCATTATTACGAGAAAGTTCCTCAATATAATGAGATATTAAGTCATAATTATGAGAAACTTTCTCATTATTATGACTTATAGAATTATTTTTTTACTCAACGTGGCGGAAACGGGCTTCCATACTGCCTTTAGCATCAACACCAGGAAGGTTTTAGATCTTGAAATTGTGTGATATCAGTTGCACAGCATTGTGTAATCTAGTTGTAATCTAATTTCTGGTGATTCCATTCCTCAAAGATTGTATGCCTTCAACTATGGCTATTTGGACAAAATATCCACCCAACCAAAGTCATCCTTCAACAAGCAGGAAACAGCATTGGACTCAATGCAAGTCAGACATGTCAATCAATCAATCATTTTATTTCTAAAGCACAATTAAACAACTTCCGTTGACCAATGTGCTATTACATAGTGCAAAATAAAAACACAATAACAGACATAGACAAACAGAATAACTGCATCAACATTAATTTTTTATAAGACAAATCAAATAAAAAGGTCTTTAACCTCACTTTAAAAATGGACAAGGAGGGTGCTGTTCTAATTTCCAGAGGGAGATAATTCCAAAGTCTTGGAGCAACAACAGAGAATGCTCTATCTCCTTTAGTCTGAAGTCTCGATCTAGGAACTATTAAAAGGCGCAAGTTCGCAGATCTCAAAGCTCTTGTAGGTTGATGGGCTGTCAACAGATCAGAAAGGTATGACGGAGCTAACCCTTTTATTGCCTTAAAAACTAAAAGCAAGATTTTTATTTAATTCGGTGGCATACCGGCAGCCAATGAAGTTTCTGAAGGACAGGAGTTATATGTTCCCGTTTTCGAGTTCCTGTCAGAACTCTGGCAGCAGCATTTTTAATTGTCATGTACATCCCTCTCATATGGAGATGTAGTCCCAGAGGGAGATGAGCACTGGCATGTTTATGTTGTTCCTCTTTCACATTGATAATATTATATTTTCTCATTGCATCTCTGAAGGACTGACTTTAATATTTTTTAAGCATGTGATAGTAGAGTAACATCGATTGTTCAAGGAGTTATGTCTTTCTAGGAATCTGATTTCAAAGCATCTCCTTATGATTCACTACCCTGAATGCATCACAAAAAAAAAAAAAAAAAATCAAAAACCTGCCAAATCACTTGCACAAAAAAAAACTCAACAAAAAAACAGCCAGCCATAGCCTAAAGGCCCGTACACACCGGGACGAATATCAGCGCACGTTATTCGCCAGCGTTTTTCAACGCGTTTGTAGTGTTCACACCCAAGCGATTTTCGCTGACGATGAGCTGATTGAACATGCAAATTCATTCCCAGACATTAGATGGCGCTTAATGTAAAACAGAAATACCCTCTGCAATACCACTCCATAACAGTTCTCTTTTATCAAGATTTTTGTAGTCGCTGTCGCGTTTGTCATATAGTTCGTTATGTTCGGACACCAACGAGAACAGCAGCTCTACATTCATCTTGCCTTGCATCTTCCTCGTCTATTTCTTCCCGGCAGTGTAGACGCTACTTGGCGTATATCTTCTTCGCCGCCGGTCGGCAAGACCGTTTTGTGTTTGAGCGCCCCCAAGTTGTGTTTTACTGTAACTTCAGAAGCTCCAGACACGTGAGCAAAAGCGGCAATCTCATTGGTCGGATAGTTTTTGACGCGGCGCGTCAAACAAAAAAAACAAACCCGAGGCGTTTTTTTAAAAATGACGCTTTTACGCGTGGCGTTTTACGCGTCGGTGTGAACACTCACATTGGCAACCTTTGTTTAGTCAGGAGGCGTTAAACGTCGGCGAATAACGCGCGCGAAATTCGTCCCGGTGTGAACAGGCCTTAACACTGGGAGTCCTGTACTATGAAAGGTACTGAGTGTGGCCCTGTTTCTAACCTCGAAAACTGTGATTTTATTTCAGAGCAGCTCCACATTGATCTCTCTAGAGAGGTAATGGTCACACCGTGGGACAAGTGCCATGGAGATGAATATCACAGGGGTCTTGTTACTTAGACTTGGTTGATGATGCACCTGTCTTTGGAAAATTTTTTTTTTTTTTTATTAAATATAGAATTTATTTTTTTGCATCATGTATAGAATCAGAGTTTGTTGAACTTCTTCATGCTTGCCATTTTATTTACAAATGTCCATTGCAATGACAGTCTATTTTACATCGTTTTGGACTGTTATTTGTAATAAATTTATTTATGTAATTTAAGGCACTGGCTTGATGGCTTGGTGTTCTGTGCTGGAATAGAGCGATGTGTTTATTTCAAAGTGAATTTATTCTTTTCAGATTAAATGATTTGTCAGTTTATAATCCAGAACTCTAATTAGAAACACTGGTAACTTCCTTACTGTTGTTTTTATTTCTAAAAGTGAGTTCAATCAACACCAGGATGGTGTAATACTTTAACTCTGCCAGTGTTTGCTACAAAGCTACTCCCAGCTCAGTAAAAGTGCTACATTGGTTTAAATATTTTACTTTATTTGTGTTTATATTGTAACACTGTGTCGGTGTTGCGAGGGGCAACACTTTTTAAAGTGTTGAACTAACACTTTGTGGGTGGTTCCCATATACACTTGTTGAAGTGTTGAAATGAACTGAAATGAGCAATCGAGTGAATGAGCAGTTGGAAACAAGTGGCAGTGCGGTAAATACATCGGACATTCACTATTTCTTCATTAAACCAGTAACCATCTTGATGCTGGATTTCCTGAAGGTGAGGTTAAAGACTGGTCTGCCTTACGCCTAAACTCTGGATTCAACACTCGATTTTGATCATGGTACAGATTATGTGACCAGACTGACAGAGAAGTCTCACACTTTTCTAAAACAAACAGGCGAGACTGCCCCCGAGCGTACCTGGCAACATTACAAGTTCACTATCAAAGAAAAACAAAACATGGAAGCACTACCAGACACTGATGGTAACCTGGACACAAACAAGTAAGGAGATCCCAAGTTTGTACAGCTAATTGACATTTGCGTCCCGTGACATTCCAAGTGTAGCGGGAAATTTCTCTACAATCTAGGGGCTATTTCTTCTATTAAGTATTTCTTCTGCAGTATCTTGGACACCTAGGAAAATTACAGGACCTAACAGTCCCTACTCCTAGTACAATTAATTCCTGTACTTGTTATTTTAAGTATGTTTTAATCTGCCTTGGTAAAATATGCTTTCTTTTTAGCAGCGACCGGTGAAGAGGAGGCTGCAGGACTTGAGTATACACAGTAGCTTTCCCAGAGTGTAATAACATGTATTAACCTTTTTCCTACTACCAGCCTACAAGACAGGAGGAATGCTCCTACTCCCAGATGTCAGACATTTTACAATTATTTTTCTAAATGTTCAATAAAATAAAATAAAACAAAGAAAATAATTGTAGCAAGTACCATAAATAAACCCTTGGTTCACATCACTTTAAAAAAATAAAATAATACAATCACAGAAATAAAGCTTCACTTAGCGTCAAGCTTTTGTTCGGTCTCTTTCCTTTCTGCACCAATACTCAAGTCAAACAGAAACAAAACAACAGTTCCAATCGAACGTTCAAATGAGACCCAGTTCCCTCAAAAGTACATAACAGGTGTGTCACCTGTGTTCATGGACTTTTCAGTTAGTTGTCGTTTGTCACATGTTCCTTTGTGTAGTTTCCCGCCATTAGTCGGTCTCCCTGGTTACCATCATTAGTTCATCTATGGTACATCACCTGTGTCCTATTAATTACCATCATCTGTGTTTGCTATTTAGTTCCTCCTGTTCACTGTCTTTGTCCGATCTCTGTTTTATTTGATGTGTGTTAACCGTTTGCACTAGTTTATGTTATATTATTGTAAGTAAAAGCTTTGCACTGGGACTTTGGACTCCTCCTCTTCTTCTTCTTCTTCTGCCTGCACCACACCCTGACAAGATGTTATATTTCACATCAGATACTTTTCCTCAAGTCAAACAACATACCTGAGTGAGATTCACAACCCCAGATTTTAATTTCACCTCGCTGCAGAACTGGGCTGGTGTTGGACTGTCCAGGTATGGCAGCGTAATCAGATCGACTATCAGGAACCTGTCTAAAGATAGCAAGTCTCTTCCTTTTTCAAACACAGGAAAATTAATGTTTAGAAAACAAATAATAAGAGGAAAAATATTATTTCCACGAAGACGAGACAGTCCCTTGAAAAAAAACCCGAAATGCGGATTCACTCAATCGTGCAAACTCAATTGTCAGGTCACAAGTCCATGCAAGTTTCCATCCAAGAAAGTCTTTAAATGCATGGGTCATATGATGCGCTTTCTTGTTTTCCTTTTTCTTTAGTGTGTTATGTAGCTGTTAGTGCAAGTATGAGCTGCAGAGTCACAAAGCTGTCAAACCTAAAGAGATATTCTTTATAAGTTAAGGCTCAGCCACGCCTTCCTAAAACGCTTCGTTCAAACACGCCTCCACAAATCTACGTCAGTGTGTGGGGCAGTTGCATAACATCGCCTAAATGTAGGCTATACGCAAAAACAGAAGGCGTAACTTTTATTCTCGCTGTATTATTGTTGCCGCCATGTCGTAGAGACTCTGTTTTTTTTTTCGTTGCAAAAGCCAAACAACGTTTTGGCCTTCCAAAAAGAGGACACAATTAGAAAAGTGTTTAAGATTTATTTACAGCACTGTTCCGAAACAGTATATAAAATACACCAGATATTCCACTGTGTGCTGTGCATTTTTCGGAGGACTGTTTCCAGATCCTGCGAGAGTACCGGCTGTGCATAAAGGCTGATGCTAAATACAGTCTGGCGCTTCTGACTCACAGACACAGCCTGCAAGTGTGTTTTCATTTTTAAGAATTTGCTACTGACTATTCCAGAGATGGCAAATAACGAAGTACAAATACTTTATTACTGTACTCAAGTAGATTTTTCAGATATTTTTACTTTACTATTTATTTTTGTGCCGACTTTCTTTTACTACCTTCTCTACATTTTTAACACGAATATCGGTTCTTTCTACTCCTTACATTTTACAAAATTGGCTTGTTACTTCAGTTTCAAATAATTTTAGTAGAGGTACCGTTATTATTTGGGGTGGGGTGGGGTAGTGAACCACTAGTGTTTCTTCTTGCTGCAATCTTTTTTAAGGGGGTCTCCAACATGTCGCTCGCGAGCCTGATTGAAGACGCCGGACCGGACAAAAGCAAAGCAAACTGCGCGATCGAGCGAAAGAGACCGAGGGTGTCTGCGCGCTCGAGCGACAAGCGAGAGAGACCGAATGTGTGTGTGTCCGAGCATTAGTGATTGGTACACACACACCCTCGGTCTCTCTCTTGCGCTATCGCACGCTCGCACAGTTTGCTTTGCTTTTGTCCAGTCCGGCGCCTCATAGATTGGAGGTAGCTCGTCAGGGGGCCGTTCACATATTGTGTCTTTTGCGCTCTCAATTTCGTTATTTCAAATGTAGGCGTGCGGAAAGCACGCTCATAATTGAAGCGCCGTGCTAATTTTTTCTCAGGCGCAGCGAAATGAAATCACCTCAACTTTTCAGAATGCCACGAGCGCACCGCAGTTCATGTGACAAGAACCATCCAATGAGCTTCACCCTTTCCGTAACAACATTGAAAGCTCAGTCAACATGAAGGATGGGGTGTTAAAACACTACAGGTGTTTTTCTCTTCTCCGTAAATGAATCTTGTAGCAGAGCTACAGCAAGCGTTTTTCTGTGGTGGAAATCTATTAGCTACTAAAACTTTGTTGTTGTGGAGAGCACAGTGCATGGTCAGGCCCGCAGTAACCTGCCGTTAGGCCCTGGGGCTGAGAGGTTTTGTAGGCCCACAATAAAAAAAAAGTCAAATGATCACGTTTGTCTATACAACAAAAGCAGAAATAAGTTTCTCTCTGGGAGATATAGCCTAATGAAGCCTAACGTATTCCATAAAAAAAATCCACAACAACAGCAATGTAAAACCTCCACAGCACAGGCTATACTGGAAAGCATTAATATTAAAGCTATTAAAGAGCAGTGAATGCTTTTTCTCTTTTTTATTTTGTTGTTTGATTAATATTAAGTGTACAGACGGCAGCATTAATTTTATTACGCACTTTAAGACCGAGTGCGCAGATCCAATTACACTGATGCACATCCAATATTCTCACAACTGTACGTTCTGTAAAGACATAACCGACTGTGTTTACGTGAATACTCTCTAAAACGGACATTTAGACATAATGTTGTGTGTATTTGTCCATTCAGACGCGAAAGAGAGCTCAATTCAGTCCTCGCGTGCTGTCTGTCTATGTGCAGGCTGCACGCTCCGGGTCGGGACCGTATCGTCTCAATTTTGTTGCAATTACGCAAATTATTCGTCAACGAAATTAACACTGCCCGCCTGTTTGCTTGTCCTCTCCACTGTTCATCGATCGGAGCTCTGCTTAATGAGCTCGACTCACCTTCATTTGCAGGTTTAAAAAATTCTGTTAGCTTTGGAATCTTTTTTAACAATTCCTTCTCACTGTTTTCTTTCTGACTACTAGAGAAGATGAAGAGAAATGTTTCTCTACATTCTGATAGGCTGTCATATCATGCTTCCCACGTGGGTCACTTGTAAATTGGATCAATCAGCAGCCAAAAACATGAATATCAAGTGATTGACAGAAAATTCAACAAATTACAAAACAATGTGATTTATTTTTTTTGGCTTATAGGCCCCTTGTCTTCATAGGCCCTGGGGCTTCAGCCCCAGTAAGCCTGTGCATTATTAGAGAGCTTAAGTCCCTCCCCTTCCGGTTAACCACCATGGGACCTTAATTCAGAAAAATATTACATGAAAGTCAATGGCGAGAGACAACAAATATTTTGATCCCGTTTGAATTGTGCCATGAATTACACATATGATGTTTGTCAATTTAAAAGATACATTTTAAAGTCAAGAAAGTCGCAGTTTGATGTAAAACTGTTGAGGTATAAGACTGTGAAAATACGTAATTACAAAGACTACAAAACCCAAAAGGCATTCAGAATTGTACTATTAATAATAAAAGATAAGCTAATGTGCATTAATGTAAATGTCAAGTAATTTATCTTTTTTGACTCATTCTTTTTATAAAAATGATTTAAAGGCTGAAATATGTGAGGTTTATCTTTTTATAAAACCTTTTTTGTCAAAACTTTATTTTAATAAAATTTTACTATATGTACCTATAGGGGTGGGCCGGGGATGGCTGGGGGTTGGTACAATATATTTGCCGCGGGGCGAGAGCTTCGATTACCTCTCTCTTTTTTGACCATATGTGTTTGCATCCCTGTTGGGAGCTGATGTTCCAAATATGGTAAAGGGCCTGACATTTCTGTCACACGCTTAAGATTTTTGGGCCATTCACAATTGCACTGGATCGCTGGCCAATCAGAGCACACCGTGCTTTTCAGAACGATGAGCTTTGTAAAAATCTATGTATTTCAGAAAGAGGAGCAACAATAATATACAGTTTGTCTAAAATAATGACTTTTTTAACAACCTAAAACCATGTAAACACATTGCATTAAACCAAATACACAAAATAATGCTCTTTTTGGAACCATCACATGACCCCTTTAAACAAAAATACTGCAAAGCGTCCAAAAAAATGTATTATAGAGAAAATATAGAAAGAAGAAAAAATAATTCCCAGGGCAATGTCTGAATACTCAAAATAGGAAGGAAAATACTGTCAAAAATAATTTCAAAGAGTTTGCAGTGCCGCCTGCGTCCACAGAGCGGCGCTAATGTGTCAAACATGGCGAGCAAGGATTTTCCTCAAAACAACAGTAGCAAAAACCTCGTTCTTAATCAGCTTTATTTTAAAGCAACAACAAAAATGATGTCCCTGTTTTTCTTCTGGATGTCAATTGTGGTTAAACAACAATGAAGAAAACAAACAGTACTTCAGTTCCCTTAAATTCGAGTCAAACACTCGGGTCAACACAGAAGTCAGCACGATGAGCAATGCCACTCTTCATATCACACTGACGCACAGTTCATTATGAAGGTATATTTGGTGCAAAACTACTGAACACCTGTGACAGTGAAATTTGAAGTCACAGAGAGAAATGTTTTTAGAGTTTTTTTTTCTCTTCCACAAACACAACACAACAGTTTCACCTTCTCAAATTCTTCATTGCAGATGCACAAATCCTACTCTACAAATTAATAAACTCATATGCTCACATTTTTGCTACAGTTGCTGCAGTGACTATGGTGCAAAATGCATTTACACACCTGCATCAAAAAATGTGAAGTCACGGAGAAATTTTGCTCATCTGCAAATCAGTATGTGAATTCATCCAATGAGAGTTGCACACTTGTATTGCACACTTGAATATTTTCTCACAAATGTCTTGTATTTTTTTCTAGCACAAACACAAGTACATGACTGCAGCTGCTTGAATCTGCTGCGACGAATCTCAAACACGACGTTTCTCGTTTTCAAGTTTTGTGCGCTCTCCCTTTTGCACTGTGAAATGTGGGGCAAAAGTGAGTTGTGCGTCTATAGAGGCAGTGGGCGGAGCCTACATTAATATCCATGAGTTTCCCGGGCATGTGCGTGTCGAACTGCTCATTTTAGTTCACGCAATCGTTTCTCAGCAGGATTAATGGATTATTTCAAAAAATGTAAATATAGTTTCAGCCCGAACTTAAACTACAATTGTGTATCGTTTCATAAAGTTCATGTTTTTATTAGTTTGCACGTTTTACAAATATACCTTCATAGTTCATCGGCGATCACGCATGAAACTCATGACAGCACAAGCTCAGTCCAGCTTCTCGTCAGCTCACCTCGACACTTCCTAGCAAACACAGAACGTTGGCACAATGTACCCAACCTTCTAACAACGTTTTAACAACGTGGCCAAAAGGTTCCTATAACTATGTTGTGTGGTGAAGGTTGTTACAGAGTTGACACAATGTTGACATTAAACCACCGTTCAGGGCCATTGCTTAAGGTTGTGTGTAGGGTGTCTGGACAACCACTGGACAACATATGTACTCGTCACCGCCCTGAAGCGCGAAAATCAGCCTTTCACATTTCAACCAACCGCTGGGATGTGTCATCTCCTTGTGTGTCGGGCCTTCGACTCCCCTGTCAGCCATGAATAGAACCCGGGTTTGTTCATTAAATGTTCTGATCTTTGCTTTTTATATTTTATTTATTATACTTAAAGAAATGTGTATATTCGTTTATTTTCGTTTTATTTTTTCATTTCTTTCGGGGGTTTTTGTGTGTCTGTCTGTGTGTGTGGAGGGGTATGCCTAGGCTACAAGACAACTGGACAACTGCAATTTAATGTAATTTTAATATTTCTGATCATTTCTGAGTAGGCCTATGTGTTATTTTCCACTGCTATGTGCTTTGAGTAATGTGCCAATATGCTGTCTGATAGAAATGCCAGGAGCTGAACCCCCACTGAGCCCCACTGCTGAGGATGAGCCCCACTGCTGAAGATGAGCCCCACTGCTGAGGATGAGCCCCACTGCTGAGGATGAGCCCCACTGCTGAAGATGAGCCCCACTGCTGAGGATGAGCCCCACTGCTGAAGATGAGCCCCACTGCTGAGGATGAGCCCCACTGCTGAAGATGAGCCCCACTGCTGAGGATGAGCCCCACTGCTGAGGATGAGCCCCACTGCTGAGGATGAGCCCCACTGCTGAAGATGAGCCCCACTGCTGAGGATGAGCCCCACTGCTGAAGATGAGCCCCACTGCTGAGGATGAGCCCCACTGCTGAAGATGAGCCCCACTGCTGAAGATGAGCCCCACTGCTGAGGATGAGCCCCACTGCTGAAGATGAGCCCCACTGCTGAGGATGAGCCCCACTGCTGAGGATGAGTCCCACTGCTGAGGATGAGCCCCACTGCTGAAGATGAGCCCCACTGCTGAAGATGAGCCCCACTGCTGAGGATGAGTCCCACTGCTGAGGATGAGCCCCACTGCTGAAGATGAGCCCCACTGCTGAGGATGAGCCCCACTGCTGAGGATGAGCCCCACTGCTGAGGATGAGCCCCACTGCTGAAGATGAGCCCCACTGCTGAGGATGAGCCCCACTGCTGAAGATGAGTCCCACTGCTGAGGATGAGCCCCACTGCTGAGGATGAGCCCCACTGCTGAGGATGAGCCCCACTGCTGAAGATGAGCCCCACTGCTGAAGATGAGCCCCACTGCTGAGGATGAGCCCCACTGCTGAGGATGAGCCCCACTGCTGAGGATGAGCCCCACTGCTGAGGATGAGCCCCACTGCTGAGGATGAGCCCCACTGCTGAGGATGAGTCCCACTGCTGAGGATGAGCCCCACTGCTGAAGATGAGTCCCACTGCTGAAGATGAGCCCCACTGCTGAGGATGAGTCCCACTGCTGAGGATGAGCCCCACTGCTGAGGATGAGCCCCACTGCTGAGGATGAGTCCCACTGCTGAGGATGAGTCCCACTGCTGAAGATGAGTCCCACTGCTGAAGATGAGCCCCACTGCTGAAGATGAGCCCCACTGCTGAGGATGAGTCCCACTGCTGAGGATGAGTCCCACTGCTGAGGATGAGCCCCACTGCTGAAGATGAGCCCCACTGCTGAGGATGAGCCCCACTGAGCCCCACTGCTGAAGATGAGCCCCACTGAGCCCCACTGCTGAAGATGAGCCTCACTGCTGAAGATGAGCCCCACTGAGCCCCACTGCTGAAGATGAGCCCCACTGAGCCCCACTGCTGAAGATGAGCCCCACTGAGCCCCACTGCTGAAGATGAGCCCCACTGAGCCCCACTGCTGAAGATGAGCCCCACTGCTGAAGATGAGTCCCACTGCTGAGGATGAGCCCCACTGATGAAGATGAGTCCCACTGCTGAGGATGAGCCCCACTGCTGAGGATGAGTCCCACTGCTGAGGATGAGCCCCACTGCTGAGGATGAGCCCCACTGCTGAAGATGAGCCCCACTGCTGAGGATGAGCCCCAACTGCTGAAGATGAGCCCCACTGCTGAAGATGAGCCCCACTGCTGAAGATGAGCCCCACTGCTGAGGATAAGTCCCACTGCTGAAGATGAGCCCCACTGCTGAGGATGAGTCCCACTGCTGAAGATGAGCCCCACTGGTTCGCAGAGGACCATGTAAAGTGCCACCTGGCTTTGTTTTCCGTAGGAATGAGAGTGATGGGAGAAGTTGCCACCACCAATATTTTAAGAAGACATTAGTAAGTGGTGAAAAGATGGCAAGAAATTGGCTGATTTATTAAATTAAGAACAACAGCCTCTTTTGCTTCTGCTACAAATTGTTTTCCAAGAGGAACATTAATTTAACAAGTGCAGGAATGGCAAATTGGACACATGCAAGCGATTACCTCACATCACATGAAAACAGTCCAGAACACCTCAATTGCATGAAAGCATGGAAGGAATTGTCAGTGAGGTTAAAAAGTGGGACAACTATTGATAAGCTGGAGATGGCACTTCTAGAGGCTGAGAGGGTGAGATGAGAGCAGTGCTGCTGACACGTCTCACTATTATCGTGCAGTCACTGTCAGTTCGAAATTTGTCTCCAAGGGGACACACAGAAACAGTTCACACCATCAAATGGGAATTTTCTCAAAGAGGTCGATCTTATGGCCAGGTTTGATCCCGTTATGAAAGATCACCTTAACTGTGTCGAAAGAGGAACAACAAGTCACAACAGCCACGTCAGCCATCAAGGAGAGATTTTCCACATTGGAAAATGTGGGAAAGAAATTCGGGGTTTTGACAAATTTCCCAAGTCTTGCAGATGAGGAGCTGGCAGAGCAATGCGAGGGACTAGGCACCCCACCGCACTTTAAGGGGCACTCTGATTTGTACAGTAGAGAGCTTGTGCAGGAAATGAAGAACTTCCCTGACCTGCCATCAAAGACCATGAGCCTCCTTGAGCTTATCAATTTTATGCATAAGGTTCTATCGGAGATCTACCCCAACTGTTGGACTGCTCTCAGGATTGCACTCACTCTGCCAGTCACTGTGGCCCGAGCAGAGAGGAGCTTTTCAAAACTAAAGTTGATCAAGTCATACCTGAGGTCAACCATGTCCCAGGAATGGCCTTGCCGTCATCAGTATCAATCACTCAATAGGGGAGCAGATTTCATACGATGACATCATTGATGATTTTGCATCAAGGAAGGCCAGAAAGATCAGGTTTTATCTCGAAGGGGGTCTCGCCCAGAGTGTAACTCCATGTAGAACTGCCACTGGGTAACATTAAACATATAATACTGCTAAACCATGTTTACTCCAGATGCGAGCAGCGCTTTGCGACACGTCAAGAGCATTTACCTTTACAATTAGTGTTTCTATCTACATATTTTAAGTAAATGTACTGCATGTAATGCATGTCTCCAAAGACATGTCTAGATTACTCAGGATAATTCCAAAAAAGTGAGCTACACCAAATTATACAAGCAAAGCACCAAACAAAAATGTAAAAAAATAAATAAAATAAAAAATTGCTTTCTTTATATTACACTTATACACTTCTTTATGTTACAGCCTCAATGATTAATTTGTATCAGTGTGATCAGCTCTACTCTCACCTGGCTTTCCACCAGCATGGCCATATCCATGAACATATCATGCAGCTCACGGATGTTGCTCTCCAGTTTGATGATTTCATTGTGTTGCGTCTCAATCTCATTCATGGCCTGTTCAGTGATGTTGCAGTCCATGATGATCTGTAGAAAAAAAAAAAAAGATATTAGAAAGTGGCGATGCTGAAGTTTTCCAACATAAGTCTGCTTCAATCTCTAGCTGGTTTATGAAGCGCAAAAAAAGAAAGAAAAAAAGTGCAGTATGCTCTGAGAAGGTGATTGAAAACTCAAAAGACTCTAAAGACCCAGTACATGTGTTAGTGTCCTGTACGGGCCACACAATTGGTCCAATGACTGAATCCAACGGTGTGGCTGAAGGTTTCCTGCGCATACTGTCTTTTCAGTGAGCAAAGCATTTAATTCTAGTTAACATTCTGACTCCTATGTTATCCTGACCTAGAATTTAGGTTAGAATAAATTGATTATTGGTCATTTTAATGATTATTTACCTAGACATTTGATAGTACTTCATTCCCATTCCAATGTCACTCAGACTCTGAGTCTCAGAGTCTTGCGGCCAGGTACACGGATCTCACGGCGCAAACTTGTTAGTCTGGGTCATTCGACAGAGGTAATTGACTAATACTAATTAGATGGGTGCCCATGCTGGCTCTTCCGTAAAAGTACTTAAGTTAGTCTCAATAGATCTGTACTCATTTAAATCAAGAGCCAGAGGTCTCTGGCCAGAGGTCATGACCACTACCATAGATATTAGCCGATAGCCTTTTGTGGCAAGTCTCCTAGACCAAAATCAAGAACTGGACCGTGGCTCACCATCAGTGAGCTCATAAAAGTAAAGTCATCCATTTCAGCCACTCCAACAACAAGATTATTCCAATTGACTAACATAGTATCTTTGTAATGACCAGTTAATGATGCTGTATCCACTCACCCCTGAAGTGAAGATGGGGTTGTCACTTTCTAACACGCTCTCCAACTCCTCATTTGTTGTATTTCTTCCGGCTACACAGAAAAAAACATGATATTAATAGCTTGTTTGTGCTATAGCACATAAAGCAGCATAGGTGTAAATTTTTGTCTTTATACTAGTTGATGTAAAATAATACATTGACACACATACAATGTACACTCACCCAAAGGATTATTAGGAACACCATACTAATACTGTGTTTGACCCCCTTTCGCCTTCAGAACTGCCTTAATTCTACGTGACATTGATTCAACAAGGTGCTGAAAGCATTATTTAGAAATGTTGCCCCATATTGATAGGATAGCATCTTGCAGTTGATGGAGATTTGTGGGATGCACATCCAGGGCACGAAGCTCCCGTTTAACCACATCCCAAAGATGCTCTATTGGGTTGAGATCTGGTGACTGTGGGGGCCATTTTAGTACAGTGAACTCATTGTCATGTTCAAGAAACCAATTTGAAATGATTCGAGCTTTGTGACATGGTGCATTATCCTGCTGGAAGTAGCCATCAGAGGATGGGTACATGGTGGCCATAAAGGGATGGACATGGTCAGAAACAATGCTCTGGTAGGCCGTGTCATTTAAACGATGCCCAATTGGCACTAAGGGGCCGAAAGTGTGCCAAGAAAACATCCCCCACACCATTACACCACCACCACCAGCCTGCACAGTGGTAACAAGGCATGATGGATCCATGTTCTCATTCTGTTTACGCCAAATTCTGACTCTACCATCTGAATGTCTCAACAGAAATCGAGACTCATCAGACCAGGCAACATTTTTCCAGTCTTCAACTGTCCAATTTTGGTGAGCTCTTGCAAATCGTAGCCTCTTTTTCCTATTTGTAGTGGAGATGAGTGGTACCCAGTGGGGTCTTCTGCTGTTGTAGCCCATCCGCCTCAAGGTTGTGCGTGTTGTGGCTTCACAAATGCTTTGCTGCATACCTCGGTTGTAATAAGTGGTTATTTCAATCAAAGTTGCTCTTCTATCAGCTTGAATCAGTCGGCCCATTCTCCTCTGACCTCTAGCATCAACAAGGCATTTTCGCTCACAGGACTGCCTCATACTGGATGTTTTTCCCTTTTCACACCATTCTTTGTAAACCCAAGAAATGGTTGTGCGTGAAAATCCCAGTAACTGAGCAGATTGTGAAATACTCAGACCGGCCCCTCTGGCACCAACAACCATGCCACACTCAAAATTGCTTAAATCACCTTTCTTTCCCATTCTGACATTCAGTTTGGAGTTCAGGAGATTGTCTCGACCAGGACCACACCCCTAAATGCATTCCTGATAATCCTTTAGGTGAGTGTATATTGGATGATTTTTGTGAATATGCTATCTATAGTCGCTCTTCCACTGTCGGGCCAGTGCGAGCCAGGGCTAACAGCGTGCCGGGCCGGCCCAATAGCCTCGGATCTCAAGCACCAAGCCCAAAATCAAGCTGTGTTTCCAGTGACGGGCCAGTAGCCCCACAGCGCCACCCTAAAACCCGCTCTTAACACGCCTCCATACAACAACGGTACATAACCATTTCACCAACTGACTGAAAACTAGCTAGATCGCAAAATAAACATGACAGAAACGAACTTTTGGTCTTTACTTAAGACTCCAGCATCGATATTTGACCAATGTTTTACAATAAAAAATGATACAGTGACAGTAAATTTAGTTACAGCCAGACAGGGGAGACACGGCTAATGTGTGGCCTGGACCTGCTGTGCCAAATGCAGTGTTGGGGAGTAACGGAATACATGTACTGGCGTTACGTATTCAGAATACA
Source organism: Semotilus atromaculatus (assembly GCA_031834385.1). Lineage (NCBI taxonomy): Eukaryota > Metazoa > Chordata > Actinopteri > Cypriniformes > Leuciscidae > Semotilus > Semotilus atromaculatus. The sequence continues at coordinate 34,020,583 of JAULUF010000015.1, read as the reverse complement.
AATTATGAGTATCTGTATTCCGTTACAGTTACAATTTAAATAGTTGGTATTTAGAATACAGTGACATTGTTGAAATCAACGGATTACATTATGATACTTCTCTGTTTCACAAGTTTATTCACTCTCTAAATAAATTAAGGCAACTCAGAATTTCCCAGAAGCCCCAATGTGAAAACAAAAAAAAAATGCGCAGTTTGCGTGATCAGTCACAATGGAGTCGGAAAAGGAGCAGCGGGAGCTAGAGTAGAGATGGAGCCGGAACAACAGAGCCAGCGCAAGGATGCGTTTCTATCTTGGAAATTCAAACAGGATTTCACATTAAAGAAAGAGAAGGGAGAACGAAATATAGCCTAACTGTGCAGTGCAACCTCTGCTTGCCAGCAACCAACCTCCTTTCAGCGTCCAAAGACTCCACCTCCAACCTGAAGAAGCATCTTAAAGTATCCTTCCCGTCCAGATCCAATGCTACCACATCTTTAATTTACTATAAGAATTATTTGAAGTTAACATTATAAAATATGTAGACCTACACCACAAAATAAATACTTTAAAATTGAGCAATTCCAGCGTTATGGACGCGACATTTGCAGTTAAAACTTGAAATAGAAATTCTCAGAAAATGCATTTAATACGAATATATTTAAAAACGTCTGTTTATATATCCAATAACGTGACTTTAACTTTTAGGTGGCAAAATATGTTTTAGTAGCCTACTTCTGTGAATTACACTGCTCAAACCAAAAGTAATACTACCCACCGAATGAAGAAGGGTTCTCCACAGAACATAAAATATACATTTTAGTCATTTTTTCGCGTTCGCATTTATGAGGAAAAAACAATGTTACGAACGTGAGCGCTCTGAAAGCGGCACTAAAAGACTGCTTTAAAACTTTCGCAGAGACCTCAAACAGAAAGCACAAAGCCTTTCTTTAAAGGGAATTTCGTTTTGTATTAATTGTATCTTAATTTTAATAAATGTTTCATCAACCAATTGCCTTGATTTAATAAATAAGAAGTAGGCTAAATATTTCACGACATGGAGGCGCCGGCGTGTGAACTGGAGCTTGTCTCTTAAATGAACCGAAACTTAGCGTAAGATTATACTTGCCGTACAGTCACAGACATGTCTACATTTAAACAGAACAATTCAAAACGAAACAAAACAGACTGCGTTCTGCTTATGTAATTCGTATGAAATGCGCATTTCTCTCTGGCGCGTTCACTAGCTTACTGCAAAGATCGCGAGTCAGCATCGTCAACTTCATCTTTGCAGGCGACAGTGACACAGAAAACACTTGTTTATTAATAAACAATTAAAATATCTCCTTGCTATATTTCTGTTTCATATGTTTTTATTGGTATGCACACAAAAAACAATGAAGGCAATTGGATGACAATAACAAACATATTTGTGTACAACCTTTTATAAAACAAAAGAAAAAAGAACAAACAAGGAAGAAAACACACAAAAAAATAGAATAAAAAAAAAAAGAAAGAAAAGAAAGGGGGGTTGGAGTTGGAGTTAGGCCTAATTAGCCTGGAAAAATAGTATAAATGGTTGCCATTTATTGTAAAATTTTGCGAGATTACCTTGTTTAGAGTATCTTATTTTTTCCAATTTTAGAAAGGACATGACATCAGTAGTCAAAAGTGTATTGGACAGTGCATTTGTTGCTTTCCAATTAAGGAGGAGATGGCATCTCACTATCAAGGAAGTGAAAGCCAGGACCTCTAACTGTTCTGATGAGAAACGGTGGTATTCTTGAGGAGTACCAAAGATGGCTATATGCGGAGAAGTATCAATGGTCTTGAGGAGCACTTTAGACATGGTGTTAAAATAAGTTTGCCAAATATTTCCTAGAGTTGGGCAGAAGAAAAACATATGTGCAAGATTACAGGGCGAACCAAAGCATCTGTCACAGACATCAATTGTATTAGGGAAAATTTGTGATAGTGGGGTTTTAGAATAGTGACACCTGAACACTACCTTAAATTGTATTAAAGTCAAGCGGGCACAGACTCTCCTTGCTATATTTGACATATTCATAATCAATACTTTTGCCGGTTCTTTGTGACAGCTTTTAGGTGCTTTATTGGCAGCGCCATCCCTACATGTTACAACGCGATAAAATGCAACTCAATGTGGAAGTAATCCAAGTATTCAGAATACATTACTCAGATTGAGTAACGTAACGGAATACGTTACAAATTACATTTTGGGGCATGTATTCTGTATTCTGTAACGAAATACATTTTAAAAGTATCCTTCCCAACACTGGACAAATGGATCAATATAGTGGATTGACTAGACTTATGTGTATCTGCATCAGAGTTATTTACTAGTGACTTTAGCAATGTGAACCTAGTTTGAGTAACTATTGACATGAACCAGTTCTTTGTGCCTGAGCCAATATGGCTCAAAAGTAACTAATTAGAATGCATGACTTTGACAAATGTTTGAACAGTCTATCCAAAAGTATGGTCATGTGACAAACAGGAAACGCCAGGATAACATGCACACCTTTTTTAACAAAAAAGCTGCACTTGGCTGTAACCTCACAGCAGTTTTCTTCCTGCTGCTGTTATTGATTCAAAATGCATGTTTTCATGCCAGGATATGCTTAATATTCACTCCTCGCATCATACAAAACTTGTCAAACATGTGTATACTTGCTTCATTGATAAATTGATAAATGCAGATCATACAAGATTGTTTAATGATTTGGAATAATGAAAGTTAAAGTCATAATGAAATCTTTTATTTGATCTTCCTTATTGTGCCATCCGAGTGTATGGTGGGGACTTGGTTTTATGGATCAGTTAATGATTGGATTCTGAGATGTGGCGTAAGTGCAGGCTGATAAACATGAGCTTGCACGGGCCGGTTTAAGCGCACTAAATGGTTGAAGAATATTGCACTTGTGTTGTTTTCACCAGAAGGTTCAGATATGACAGTTTGATTGAACATAGCAGATTAAACTTTTTAAAAATCAAGCGTATGCTATGCATGAATTAATTGTTAACAATATGATCTAAAACATGCATTTAGAAAATAGCGTACACTTTCATTTCATGTCAACTTTGTGTTTATATTATTAGGATTTTTCTTACACACACCTGTTATTTCACTTTAGAGGATATGTAAGCATCCCCTGGAGTCATATGGATTACCATCTTGAAGGCTGTGTGTGCTTTTTCCCAGCTAACAAAAATATGTTATTAGAATGTTTACTAACATTCCCATTAGGTTATAAAAATGTTATTTCTGAATGTTTTGTAAATGTTTAAAGCATTAAGTTTTTTTTTTATGTTTTAAGATTTTTTTTTTCTTGGTTAATGTGAACGTTAAAGGAACATTCCATTCACTCAATTTGAAAATGTTATTTTCCGAATGTTTAAAACATTTGGATGGCCAGTCCATCACCAGGCTCACACACAGACTCTTGAGTAGTGCTAATGTCCCTGTGCTGCATGTGTTTGAGCTGTGGTGGAAACTAGAGTACCTGGAGGACATCATGGAGAACCCGTTCTGGCTCAGCCGGGACTCGACCCGGGACCTTCTTACTGTGAGGTGATAGTGCTACCCACTGAGCCACTGTGCGGGCCTGTTTATATGTTTATATGAATTCTTACAGCCACAGGTATGGATTTAAAAGTAATAGTTGACACATTTTACCAGAGTATAAAAGTTTCTAAGTGGATTAAATATTTACATTATAAAAATAATAGATAAAACTTCACATTTTACTGTAGTAGTATATTACATTTTGTAAGAGTCTCTGGGAGGTACACAGTATATGAATCGTTTCATATGGCGTTTTTAACACTGTCATTTTACAGTGATGCTTCAGGCTGAAGAGAGACCTTAAAGTGTAACGGTTGTCTGGAGACGCTGGACGTTTGGATTAAAGACGGCATGGAATGGAGCGCATGAGCAGAGTTGTGACTGTGAGTAATAGAAGGACAATGAGAGAATTTAGTTCAGAATCAGATGAAATGCTGTTACTAAAGGGGAAGTCAAATTCCTGATTGATTAGTTTAATGCATCAGGTTCAATCCCAGCTAACAAGGAACCCATTCCCCAGTTATTTTTTGGGAACCAAATAGGATTTATTTTATAACCTAAAGAGACCATGAGAAATGTTAGGACAACATGTTCAGAAATAAACATTCAGAAATAAAATGTTCATAATATTTCCAAAATGATGGAATGTAATGTTCCTCTAACAGTCACATAAACCAAGAAAAAAAACATTCTTAATATGTATTTAAAAAAAAAATAAGGACGTTTTCAACGTTTAAAAAACATTAAAATATTAAAACATTAAAAACATCATAATTTAATGGGAATGTTAGCAGAACATTCTAAGAACTTTGTTATCTAGGAATGTTGTTCTAAGAAGGTTTATCTGAATATTATGAGATCATCAGTCAAGTATAAATAACATCATAAAGACGTTCTAAGAACATTTTCACTCAACGTTACGAGAATGTATTATAACTATGAAAACATTATAAGACTGTTTCAGAAACATTATTTTAGGAACGTTTTTTACGTTAGTGAAAGTTGTGGGAACGTTCCCTGTTAGCTGGGCTGAAGCATCAACATCTGGGAACTCATTGTGATTTTTAAACAGACTATCCTTTTAAGAACAAATAATCTTTCATTTATGTGTTTAATGCAGAATAAGGTTCCTGACCGTATCATTTACAGATCAGTTTATCTTTCCATATGATAATGTAATTCTACTATAGCAACATCAATCACTTACATCTTATGTATTTTATTTCTTTATTCATTCATGGTATTAATTTGCTAATTGTCTTCATTGTGTTGATGATTGTTAAGGAGAAATTCCTTAGCTGGTACCCCGAGATAAAAGTAGGGAGGGATAATCTGACATTCTCACATTCACCGTAAGTGATGTGTGACCAAAACATGACTTGGTGCCTTGTGTGAAAATCACTAAAATGGGAACATCAAGCTAACAATACTATGAGGTCAAGATCAGAGTTTATATGCAAAGGTCAAATGACAACAAAAAAAACAAATGGAGCAAATGTTTGTCTAAGACTGCAATTATGGATAATTAAACAAATAAAAAAATATACAGATGAAACCGCTGCCCTTTTTTAATTAAGAATAGATAATCACTAGCCTGAAATGAGGTGACATACACCATTGTTACTCCTCGACAATCTCTAATTTAGTAGCTCACTGAGTTAATAATGAACAGTCTGACGTGATCACAGATCTCTGATCTGTATGTACAATGACTCAGATTTGATTAAACACTGAATACACTAAATACAGACCTTCACTGCAGACGTTGTCATGGCATGTGTGTTTTGAGAGCTGGGCGACCCAGCTGGTCAGCTTTACTACATTATTCTGGTAGGCAGTAAGAGACTGAAAACACAAGCGGTCTTTCACCCAAGCTGGCAGGATGATTATGGTTCCAGCTTGAAGCCAATGACACAGAAAGGCCCAGCAGACAGATGGGGTCAGCTGTTTCCAAAACTGGGGGGCTCAGGGTAATAAAAAGGGGGACGCGGCAAGAATACTAGTGTACAGTTAGTAGATTTTTATGCAAAAGAAATCTCTTCAGGGGGATACAAGACCCCACTGCACTTACATAGGGTGGAGGAGGGATGCTGGAAAACTGTCGTGGAACAGATGTCAGTCAGCTATAATATATAGTGATGCTCCAACGCAGTTTTTAAAGAACTATTGTATCACACACTTGCCGATGCTTGTATCGAAATGACAACACCACCTGATTGATAACGTTTGGAGCTTCTATCGTCATTCAGTATTAGAAGATGGGGACAGCTGGTGTGAAAAAATTGGCACTTCACGACCCCACCTGATGCATAAAAGAGGGTTCACTTCGAGATGAAGACAATTACTGTAAATTACTGTATTTTGAGAGAGAGAGAGAGAGAGAGAGAGAGAGAGAGAGAGAGAGAGAGAGAGCGCAAGAGAGAGAGAGAGATCAATGGAGAATGGTGGTACACGAGTAGGAAAGAGAGGTCCATCCATAGTTTGGGAGCATTTCGACATGATTTTCCAGGTTTGATGCTAGCTTTGTACACGACAATTGGCGTACAACATCAATACGTCCTCAATATTGATGCACCTTAGGGCTAAGCATGCAGACCCCTACACCCCCACCCTATGGTGCGGGTGCTGCAGCAAGGCCTACTCACAGAAACAGCCTAACTTTTATTTTAAGATTATACAGTGGTGGCATAACATATTTAAGAGGTTCAGTTATTTTCCAAGAGGACAATGACCCTACACATTTTTCTAACTATTTCCAGAACTACCTGCAATGGAAGAAATCTGGTGGAACATTGAAAATGATGGACTGGCCCCGTCAAAGTCCGGACCCCAGCCCCATTGAGCAAATTTGGGGTGAGTTGGAAAATAAACTGGACAGATCTATTGTACATTCAAAGGAAAGCCTTTGGCTTCAGTTGCAGAAGGCATGGGATAACATTAGTGTTAAAGTTCTCAGGAGATATATAGATGCTATGTCAGAGATATGTGCTGTTGGACACCAAATATTAAAGTTAAAAGTGGATAAAAACAGTACGACTCATTTTTCATGGACATTATGAAATTATATCCTATTTTGGAGGCAAAAAAAGGTAAATATTTTCAGATCTGTCAGGTGTTCTAATATTTTTTTAATAGAAATTATTATATATATATAAAAAAATTTGGTCTCAACTTGGTGGTGAAGAAGGCCATTGATTCAACTCCTGAGTTTGAAGACCTCTGTACCCTAGGGCGCAACATCATGGGTCACTTCAGATCCAGCACCACGGCCAAGGACAGACTGTCACCGTCCCAAGTGCCTTGAGATTCTTGGGCTTTTCCACCAAGCCACGGTGGTAATGTCAGAGGAGAAAAGGGTGTCAGGATCCAAAGTGATCCCAATGATCACAATGTTGAAAACATCCATTCGAGAGATGAGTACCCAAATGACATCAGATATGGGCTCACGACTGGCTGCAAACCTGCTCAAACAACTGAATGAGAGGTTTGTCACACAAAAGAGCTGCCTTGCTCTGGCAACACTCTATGACCCATGAAAAACTTATTTGGCTGTTGATAGCGCAATCACATTTATTTATGTTGCCAGGTAACACCACCACAGGGTGTCTGGTAAGAGACTGGTCAGTAGATGTCTGATATCTGGGAATAACCTGTTTATTTGTCACCACATCAACTCAGATAATAAAGCAGTTGTCCTTAATTAGGGTGTATAAGTGGGTGTGGTTTTTTTTGTTGTTGCATTGACTCGCAACACCCATGAAATTAACAAACTATATAATATTTACAACGGCAAAGTTCAGCGTTACCATCCACTCTCCGACAGAATCAACTCTCAACTTCACACTGAGCGCTGTGTGTGGGATGTTCGCATGCACGTAGATCAGCGAACGCTGACTGGCTGCTGTGCTGGATGCTGTGCGTCGATCAATCTCGGCAAAGGACAAAGATTCTTAATTTAAAGATTCTAAATAGTAATAGCCTTTTTGACCCGCGTTTTAAAATGGTTGTTTTTATTAATGACACCTGTGCCCAGACTGCGATGAAAAATCTAATTTCACAATTTGCAGCAATCATCAAGACCTCTAGACCAGGCTCAACTAACAACAGGAACCTCAGCAGCACCAACAGGTGCTGCGTCTTCAGCAGCATCATCAAACATTGTGGTGGTAGACCTATGGAAAACCCCGAACAGGTATTAGAGTGTTCCACAGCGATACAACATTGCCACTGCAGACGCTACAGTGGAAGTACAGAAGTACCTTGGGGACCCCATTCTGCCACGTTGTGTGGATCCACTTGAATACTGGTCTAGACAGAAGATGGCCTATCTACACATCCATGACCTGGCTAAACACTACTTGTGTACACATATATAACTGAATAATTTTGACTGAATAATATTGCAGTTTAAATTTTATAGCACTCGCTGGCCAACAGCTAGGTTCGATTTCTCCCATTTTCAGATTATTTGCGTTTGCTGTGTTAATTGCTGGGCCGAGACAGCTGTCCTCACTCAGTAATTTGAGCGCATTATATCTATGTAGTGTGCGCGCTGTTGCGGCAGCCTTCTCGTGAGAAGCCCGACTCGACTCTACCTGTGCGACTCCACCGATCAAGGACACCAGCAAGGCACTTAAGTATATTATTCTCCCCTTTCCTTTCCCACTTGTATCGTATTTCCCTTACTCAGCATGTGCTTTCAATACATTCCTGTTGTCTCTCGACAACAGAAGGCAGTGCAATACTGCTAATCTACGTCCCATTCTCTCATCCACACACACACACCCCTCTCTCTTTCTATGGGTCTATGGAATTGTCAGTCAGCAGTCAATAAAGCTGACTTCATTTCAGCCTTTGCATCTCATTCTACTCTTAATATCTTGGGCTTGACTGAGACCTGGATCCGTCCAGAAGACTCAGCAACCCCTGCTGCTCTCTCTAACAACTTCTCTTTCTCTCACACCCCTCGCCAGGCTGGGAGGGGTGGGGGTACAGGTCTTCTCATTTCTAACAATAGGAAATACTCTCTCTTCTCTATGCAATAACAACTCGTTTGAATACCATGCTATTACACTTACAACTCCCATTAGGTTCCATATTGTAGTTATTTATCGCCCCCCAGGTCAACTGGGAAGCTTTGTTGAGGAGCTGGATGTGCTGCTGTCCTCTTTCCCTTAGGATGGCACCCCACTCGTAGTCTTTGGTGATTTCAACATTCATCTAGAGAAGCCGTACGCAACAGACTTCATCTCTCTTCTAGCTTCATTCGATCTCAAACGTCTCATCACCACAGGTACTCACAAATCAGGCAACCAACTGGACCTGGTTTACACACGCAACTGCATCACAGACAACATTTTGGTTAAACCTCTCCACATTTCAGATCCTTTCCTCATTACTTTCAATCTACAACTCTAATCATGCACCACCAACCCCCCTATCAGTTACTTTCAGACGAAACCTGCGTTCACTTTCTCCTTCCCATCTCTCCTCTGCTGTGTCATCTTCTCTTCCCTCACCCTCACAATTCTCATCTCTGGATGTGAATATCGCAATGGATACTTTATGCTCCACTTTAACTTTAGACAATATCTGCCCTCTTTCCTCCAGGCCAGCACACGCTACTCCCTCAAACCCCTGGTTATCTGAGGTTCTTCGTGAACACCGGACCAAACTCAGGGCGACGGAGAGGAAATGGTGCAAATCAAAAGACCCATCTGACCTGAGGATGTATCAATCCCTGCTCTCTTCCTTTTCTGTTGATGTTCATGCTGCGAAATCTTCATATTTCCACAACAAGATCAACAGCGCCTTTTACACACAAACACTTTTAAAGACATTCAACTCTCTCCTCTGTCCACCACCCACCTCCTCCTTCACTGCTGATGATTTCTTCACTTCTTCACCAACAAAACAACTACTATCAGCAGTCAGTTCTCAGCTCCACACACACAGGAACTCAGACCATCTTCTCCCACAGCCAAAAACCTTCTCTCCTCATTCTCTCCACTAACCGAGGAAGAAGTATCTAAACTTCTTCTCTCAAGTCATCCTACCACCTGCCATCTAGACCCCATCCCCTCACATCCCCACGTCACTCCTCTGTTCATTTTACTGCACTGGCTACCACTAGCTTGTATAGGTGGAGAGCAGAGAAAGGGATACAGCCAATTCTGTGGATTTGGATAATCAGGAGACAATGATTGATAAAGGCCAATGGAAGGAATTTGGCCAGGACACCAGGGCTCGTATTCTTAAAGCTTCTAAGAATCCTCTCAGAAAACTCTTAATTTAGCTTAAAAACTTCTACGTAGGAGTCTTAGCTTAAGAGCAACTCTGAGCAAGGAAAAGACAAAAACATTCATCTTAGTGAGGAGGCGGGGTTGACCCCGTTGCTATGTGTGACACAATCTTTTGAAGACTATGATTGGTTGGTTGTCCAAGAAGGAAAAATAGGAGTGATTTTAAGTATAGGGTCTATTCTAAGCTATCACTTTGAAATTGCATGCATAATTTTCCTATTTAACTTATGTATCAAGTCAAGTCAAGTCGAATATTATTTCTATAGCACATTTAAAAACAACAGAGTTGCGCCAAAGTGCTCTACAGAATTACAATGGGCAATTTAAAAAGCATCGAAATAGACAAGGCAAAGAACAGTTATAGACATATTACACCCAATATAATCCATTTAATAGATTCATTTAAAATTAATCAAAGCAACTTAATTAAAAGCCAAAGAGAATAAATACGTTTTAAGAGCTGATTTAAAACTGGATAATGTCGGAGCAGACCTCACAGCGAAGGGCAGACTGTTCTAGAGTTTAGGTGCCGTGGCAGAGAAGGCCCGACCACCTTTGGTTTTACAGCGAAAGCGTGGGACATTTAAAAGAAGCTGATTACAAGACATGAGAGATGTTTGGGGAATGAACAGAGTTAGAAGGTCATATATGTATTTTGGTGCAACACTGTACACAATGTAGCGCCTTGTACACAAAAACTGCAATTTTAAAATCAATTCTGAACTTAACCGGAGGCCAATGTAAAAAGAAATGTGATCTCTCTTTTTTGTACCAGTCAGAAGTCTCGCTGCAGCATATTGAACAACTTGCAGACGAGAGATTGTAGATTGAGGCAGACCACAGTACAGGGAATTACAGCAGTCCAGCCATGATATAATGAAGGTGTGGATTACAGTCTCTAAATCTTTTGGGGACAAGAACTGTTTTACTTTTGCAATCGATCTCAATTGAAAGAAACTGCCTTTTACCACTGAGCTGACTTGTTTTTCAAAATGAAGTACCGAATCCAATGTAAATCCGAGATTCCTTACGTGAGGTCGAACACTGACAGGGAAGGAACCGAAATTAAAAGTAGATGAGGAGCTAGATGGGCCTAAAATCAAAATTTCGCTCTTACTTTAATTTAAGTGTAAAAAATTGTTTGCCATCCAACATTTGATCTCATCAAAACAGTCACACAGGGCTTTCAGGGGATATATCAGACATATCAGTTTTTGCCGGTAGATAAAACTGTGTATCGTCAGCGTAACAGTGGTAGGATATCCTGTGTTTCTCAAATATGGCACCCAATGGCAACCTATAGAGTGAAAAGAGGAGCGGGCTTAAAGTGGAGCCTTGTGGCATACCACAAAGTAGAGGAACAGATGCAGAAGTAAATTTCCCCATATTTACTGAGAAGGTTCTGTCTTTGAGATACGAGGCCAACCACTGTAAGGCAGCACCCTGAATGCCCACCACTTTTTCCAACCGATGCAACAAGATACTATGGTCGATCGTATCAAAAGCGGTGCTTAAATCTAGTAAGACAAGCACTGCATGCGATCCGGTGTCAAGGATTTGCAAAAGGTCATTGTTGACCTTCAACAAACCAGTTTCTGTACGGTGCATAGATCTAAAACCAGACTGAAAAGTATCAAAAATATATTAGATGTGCTGAGATAAGTATTCAACTGGCAATGCAAGACTCTCTCTAAAAGTTTAGAAAAAAAGGCAACTTTAATATAGGTCTAATTATTGAGGAGAGATGGATCTAAATGGGGTTTCTTAAGAAGAGGGTGAACTACAGCATGTTTAAAACTAGCGGGAACAAAGACACTGACAGGTTATAATGTATTGGTTTATGTCAAGTTGTCATAACAAAGACATCTCAAACAATGTCATGTTTGCATTAAAAATGTCATAATTGAGCGAATGACACTTAATGACAGTTGTCATAAACATTCATAAGACATCCTTCATATTTATGACATCTGCCATGTCATGATTATGAAGGTGTCATGTCAGTCTTATGCACACCCCTTCAAGTAAAGTGTTACCGAAAATGTTGTCACTAGGAGCTACTCTTTGCATTAAGATTTTTTTATGAATCCGGGCCCAGGGTTTCACCCCTACTTTTTACAAAAAGTTCCATTGGATTTCTAATGACCACAGAGAGTCAGGACCCCGGGTTAACGTCTCAGCTGAAGGACGGTCCTTGTTACAGTACAGTGTCCCCATCACTACACTGGGGTGTTAGGACCCACACAGACCACAGGGAGAGCGCCCCCTGCTGGCCTCACTAACACCTCTTCCAGCAGCAACCTGTTTTTCCCAGGAGTCTCCCATCCAGGTACTGACCAGGCTCAACCCTGCTTAGCTTCAGTGGGCAACCAGTCTTGGGCTACTGGGTGATATGATCAGATCATTTAGATGAGTTTAGATCAGATTAGATAGAACTGTATTGATCCCAGATTTGTTCCACTCCTGTATGTCACAGAATTCTGAAGCTTTGTTCGGTCACGTGTTTTTTTCAAACCGGATATCCTCTGCTCCGTGATTATTTGTTAGATATGGTGGATAAAACAAGTCTGACCACAAAATGTCACAAATGCGCATTGTGTTAAAAGCTGTGAGTAATGAACCGTTTTTCGGCACAATTTTTAATGAATCCCTCAAACACTTCAGAAAGCCTCGGTTTACCATCACTAAATATTTATACGCCTCCTCTCGCACTGATTGGGTAGATTATCTGAATTTGCTTCTCCCGAACTTTGTTAAAAAGGTCTTGTGTTCTGTCATGCACTGCTTTGATAGATTCAAAATCCAAGAGGCTTAACGGAGAAGAACGTTAAATAATACTAGGAATAATACAAAGGAAAAACTAGCCTGAAGTGTTAGCACAAGACAATGAACAGAAGATAACTGAGTGATTATATATACACACACACACACACAAGATAACTGAGTGATTACACACACACACACACACACACACACACACACACACACACAAGAGATGACAAGTGGCTAATGAGAGACAGGTGAAGGTGATTAGTTGTCATGGAGATTAACAAGGGTTTATATGGAAACTTACAAGACAGCAATGGAAACAAGGGAAATAGGAACTAAACCACAGGGACTGAACACAGGCACATCAAGACAAAATAATATAAAAATAAAAGTCCTTGAACATAGACACAGGGTAATTACAACACTTAATCTGTTCATCATATAAAACAATCATGTCTCTTCGGAAGACTTTAATTAAGCCGCTCCATACACAGTCACATTTTTATTTTGTGATCTATCGAAATAATGATATATTGTTACACCCCTAGTAAATATAGTTGATAGCTGAGGCGCAAGGGGCTGCTTTTGAACTAAACTAGAGACATTAGGATTCAGTATTCATGTACAAGACACATGAAAGAAGCGCCAGTATCAAATACTCAGATGAGCGGTTATTATGCCGCGATATACTGTATATTATGAATTATCAAGGAGTAACTGACCTTGGAATTTCGCTATGTCTGAATCAAGCATTTCTGAGTGCTAATAAACAGGTTTAATGAATAGCCTGTTAATATTATTTAAGACAACGTCTTCTCGATCGCATATTGCATAATATTCATTTAGTTTTATTTTTTCTACCATTGATTTTTTTTCTCATCCAATGTTTTTGTGGAGTAACTTCCTACCTTGCTTTATCAGAGAAAAAACACCTGGCTCACGTGAGTGTGTGTGTGTGTGTGTGTGTGTTTATGTGTGTGTGTGTGTGTGTGTATGTTTGTTTACTCACTAATCTCCAGCTGTCTCTGGATCCGTCTTTTACAGCGTTCCCTGTAATCTGATTGTGTTGTATTATATTCAGACATCACCTCCACAAATTTACGCGACAATGTGGAGTGCTGAAAAACAGAGACCACTTATAATAATGTACATAAAACCACATGTATCTGCCCGTCATCAGTGAGTAGCAGACTGACGTGTTGGCATGCAGTCTCACCTGTGTTTTCCGTATCCTCAGATCAGCAGATGGGCATTCACTGTTTACTGCCTCCTGCTCTATGGTCAGCTGGATACCTTAAAAAAGAGAAGACACCCCTGTGGTTATTCTTTTACATGCTCTAAAGACAGTAATGTTCAATAAATAAGAACCGAACTTGTTCCAAATCCCTCTGGGATGTGTTATTGTGTGTATTGCTATCAGTGCCATGATGTTGTGGGAGAGATGCATCAAATGATACCACAATCGTTGAATGCTAATGATATGAACGGCTCTCTATTTCTAATGCCAAAAAGCTCATTCATGTGTTCATGACTCACGATTAGATTATTGTTATTGAATTAGCTACTGATCCAGCTGAAGCTTCACTAAATTTGCGGTCTACTGCGTTTCAGACACATTAAAAATACTGCTAGTTACTTATAAAGCTTTAAGCTCTTATCACACTACAGTCCATAAAATTATTTGCAATCGCAAAATTATGGCCAGTTAATGACACCCAGAATATCAGAAAATCTACACTGTAAAAAATTATCGTGATTTTAACGGTAAAAGACATGAAAACAGTGAAAAACTGTTATTTGGTTAACAGAAAGTTTCCGTACTATATACGGTAAATAACTGTGATAGATCTAATGGTACATTTAATGTAATTTTACTGTAAAATACTGTTAAATTTACAGTTTTTGAAAGTGAAAAAGAACAACTCATTGTAAAATTTACAGTAAAAAAACGTAAATTGACATTCCCACAATTCCCTGCGTGACACTTCACATTTTATGTATTTTTGTTGAAATAACTGTGTTTCTTCATAGTTTTCTTAGTTATTTTCTTATCAGTTATGTACATTAGGGTTTTATGTTACATTTAATGTTGTTAAATTAATGTTTATTGCATTTGTAAATTCCATGTGGTTACCATGATGGTGTTTAATGTTTGTGCGAATCACACTGTGCAGCTTCTATATATTAGTATCAACTTCCTTGTGGAAGAGCTTCCTGTGATGAGCTTTGATTGATCATGTGACTCTCATCACTACTATGAATGGTGGTTGTCAGTGTATTACAATGGTACAAAACAGATAATAATACTGCAATAGATCAGTAAATTAACATTATCAAATAATGAAATACAGTTTATTACTGTAAATTTTAAGTTAAGTCTGTAAAACCGATAACGTATTTTTGACGGTAAAGTACTGGCAACCACAGTTGCCGTTTTTTTACCGTAAAAATTACGGGTTTATTTTTTACAGTGTACAGCAGGGGCAGACCCTTTTCTGTCTGCCTCATAAACTCGGAAATAGCCTTCCTATAGCACTGTTCAGGATTCAGAGCGTTGAACTTTAAACCAGAGACTCGTCTCGTGAGTAAGGCAGCTCTCAAGTTTTAAGAACAAAGCCAGTGCTGTGTGTGACTCACAGGTGAAGAGAGAGTGCACTGAAGTCATGTGGTAATTGTTTCTCTGATGCTTCTGTGTGTAACATGACTATAGTTGTTTTTTGAAAGATGAAGGACTCACTCTTTAACTTGGAGCGCACTTTATTAGCCAACTTCTTGATATCTGTCATCAACTCCTCCAACTCTGCTTTTGCTTCTGTTAGAAAATTAAAGAGAGAGACACATAATGTTTATTTGTACATCATGTCTGATCTTCAACTAATGAAGTATTACTGTATGTAATGTAGGTTATTCAGCATATTTGAATAAGGTAACACATTATTTTCCAACTCTTCTCTTCTAGAAACACTGAAGATGTCCTTCATTTAATAAAATAAATGTTTTTGTAATTTTGTACAGTCTTATAATTCAGTGTTTTCCAATCCTGTTTCTGGCACACCAACACTACACATTTTCAAACTCCTCTTCCAACTTCCAACTTCCAACTCATCAGCTCGTTAAAAGAGACTCCAAGGCCAGAAATCGAGGGGTCAGATAAGGAAGACATCTGAAAAAAATTCAGTTTCGGTTGTAAATTCTTGTTGAAATGTGTGATTTGGCTCAAACTTGGTTTTTGTGTTGTTCCACTTGTGCTCCGTCCGTGTATGTGGTTAGAAAGGTGTGAATGTGACTTCATTTTTCCGTGTTTTGGGTATAACTTCTTGTTGTAGTATGCTATGTTGCATGTGTCTTGTGTTTAGACAAAAGTATGAAGACAGTTAAATTTGTAATCACACATTTGTTTGTGATTAATCATGATTAATTGCACCTGAAATTAAAGTTTTTAATATATTTTTATATTGTAATACTTTCACATTGAACCTCCAAAATTATGTAGAAACAACATAAAGACAGTATATTTAAAATGTTTATTTAATGGCATCTTTTTACTAAGCACTATGAATGAAGGCCAGTATCACTGATACCAGTACTGACACTGACACACATATTTTCTCATAACTCTTTACATGCAATTGACACTTTTTCATTTAAAATGAGGATTTCATACATTTCAGGTGTTTGTTCACAGAGAGTCATTTCACAGAGAGTGACAGTAGAGATTTGAGTTATTTTTTTGCGTCTTATCGTGCTTGAATGGTTTAATGGCACTTGAATGAATGATAGCGTAATCATATACTGTAGCACAGCCAAAGGATAACAGGGGAAAAAAACTGATGCTGCATTAATTGCATTAAAGTATTCATTCATTAAACTGAAAAACAAAATTAATTCATTAAATTGAAAAATTTCTAAAAAAATTGACAGCCCTAATATTTTCAGTGTTAAAAAAATGTCAGGAAAAAATGACATAGTTCTGGCATGAAACTAAATGATGCAGGTTGATAGGTCTTTAACATATTGGTAGCCATCATGTCGTTATCTTGCTTGCTTGCTGCATCAAACATTCTTGACATTGTTAACTGTCCGCAGTCTGCTTTCAGGACCCTTCCCCTTCCCCAGCTCCACCTGTAAGTCCAAGCCTCGGTAATTGCTCAGGTCTGTTGCAGATCTATTCCGCCAAGACCAAATACATTAACACTGGCATATCCATTACCATACCAATCTCTAATACCATACCAATCTCCCAAAAGTTGTCATGACATAGAGCTTATTTATCGAACAAACCAATCATATACAATCATAACCAGTCATATCCAGAGGAATTTCCTCCTCTCACATGACTTTCCCCCATTCATTCTCAATTATCCCCTATCAAACTCTCTGCACTCACTTTAGAGGGTCTGTTAAAACTCAATGGGCTCAGGGGAGGCACAAGAGACATGGACTCTCACTGTAACTATGCCTACTAGTGTCACTGTTGTACATAATATGGATTGTTTTCTCATCTAAATTTTTGAGGAGGTACTACCTCCCTTGCCTCCTTGGAGGAAATGCCCCTGGCAAAAACGTAATGGCTATAGAAAGATTTTGCGCTGGAGCCGACAAGCGAGGGAGAAGAAAGGGCCAAAGCTATCTCGAGCACCTCTGCCAGCTCCTTCTGCGATCCCCCATGAACTGACCCGAACTAGGGGGAGCACGAGCCTGGGCTTGGACACTGCTTGAATCGCTCTCGATCAGCATAACTAGATAATGTAACGCTTTAGATTACAGCCCGCAGAGTAGTGCGCAAGTGAACCGAATTTACAGCGTTGATAGCAAAATTGCAGCTGTTTTGGTTTGGGATTCATTGTTTCAAGGCTTTAACATGAGCTTTAAGTAAAACTAAAAATTGCATAAACTCTTTTTTACTTTTTTGTTTAAATACTTGGGAAATATACTAATATATCGATAGTTTATATAATATAAATATACTGGGTAAATGGAGCTTGTAAAAAATACAAACACACAATCTGATATCACTGACTCTGAAACCTTTATTTGTTAAACAATTAAATTAAAAACAGATTTACTGTCACATGTCTGTCCGGTCTTGTGTTGCACATGGGTGTCTTGTTATGTTGAGCCATGTGCTCTTGTCATTGTTTGACCCCTCCCTCTTGTTATCTGATTATTGGTTTATTTGCTCCAACTGTCTGTCTCGTTACCCTCCTTGTTTGCCTCCTTTTTTAGGCCCCGTTTACACGGAGGGAAAACGCAGATATTTCCCTGCGGTTTGGCCTCTCGTTTACACGAAAACCCCGGTTTTATCACAGAAAACGATTATTTCTAAAAACTCCGGCCAAAGTGGAGATTTCTGAAAACGCCGTTTATGTGTTGCCGTGTCAACTGGGAGAAACGGGGTTTTAGGTTCTCTCGTGTCGATTCTGAGGATTCTGATTGGCTTTATCCTTCTCCCTACACTGCCGCCCATAGGTTTGGCACAGTTATGATGGCGCTCGCGGCGTATTTATGCGAGTCGTGTGCACGATGTTTTTATTGAAAACGGAGGGGGGGAAATATTCGTTTCTCTAAATACCCGGCTATGTGTAAACGTAGCCTTAGTCTTCCTGTGTTTGCTGTCCTGTGCTCGTTCGTTGTACCTGTTGCGTGTTCCTGGTGTTTTTCCTGTTTGGTTCCTGTGCTTTGGAGGTTGTATCTTTTCTGTTAATAAATCATCTCTGCGATTGGATCCACGTCTCTTGTCTTGCGTGTTGTGACAGAGCCACCATGTGTATTCAGCGGAGCGAACTCTCTCCTGAGGAGAGAGAGAATGGGATTTCTTTGTTTAAATACCTCACCATGTGCGTTCAAAGGAATGAGGAAAGGAGGGCAGCAGAGTCTTCCTCACAGGTCTCATCAGGAAGGAGGTCAACATTTTTGGATCCGTCAAGCGTGGGGACTTCAGCGATGGTTTTAGCCAGCCCCGAGTCTACACACATCCGTCAGAAAAGACAGAGGAAAAGGAGACCTGCGCCTGCCCAGTCAGAAACTGTGTACGGTACGTTCGCCCAGTCAGAGATTGCTCACGTCTCGTCTGCCCAGCGAGAGACGGTTCACGTCCCGTCTGCCCAGTCAGAGCTCGGATACTGGACATGCCGGTGGCTGCTGTTCCGGAGCCGGAGGCTGAGCCAGTGTCTGCTGTTCCAGAGCCGGAGGCTGAGCCAGTGTCTGCTGTTCCAGAGCCGGTGCCTGTTCCTGAGCCGGTGTCACCACCGCCCTGGCCGCCCGAGGGGTCTTCACCGCCCTGGCCGCCCGATGGACCCTCTGTTTCGCCCTGGCCGCCCAATGGACTCTCTGTTTCGCCCTGGCCGCCCGATGGACCCTCTGTTTCGCCCTGGCCGCCCGATGGACCCTCTGTTTCGCCCTGGACGCCCGATGGACTCTCTGTTTCGCCCTGGCCGCCCGATGGACCCTCTGTTTTGCCCTGGCCGCCCGATGGACCCTCTGTTTCGCCCTGGCCGCCCGATGGACTCTCTGTTTCGCCCTGGCCGCCCGATGGACTCTGTTTCGCCCTGGTCTGTCCCTCCCGTTCCCCCCTTGGTCTGTCTCTCCCGTCCTGCCCTGATGTTTCCTTCCTGTCCTGCCTTGGCCTGATGGAGCGTCTGGTAGCTGCTCCGTAGGGAGGGGATTATGTCACATGTCTGTCCGGTCTTGTGTTGCACATGGGTGTCTTGTTATGTTGAGCCATGTGCTCTTGTCATTGTTTGACCCCTCCCTCTTGTTATCTGATTATTGGTTTATTTGTCTCGTTACCCTCCTTGTTTGCCTCCCTATTTAGTCTTCCTGTGTTTGCTGTCCTGTGCTCGTTCGTTGTACCTGTTGCGTGTTCCTGGTGTTTTTCCTGTTTGGTTCCTGTGCTTTGGAGGTTGTATCTTTTCTGTTAATAAATCATCTCTGCGATTGGATCCACGTCTCTTGTCTTGCGTGTTGTGACATTTACAGCACTTCTTATTCATTTAAAAAAAATTTTTTTAAATCAACATTTCATTTCAAATTGAAATGTCTTGACAGAAAGTACGTTTCGTCCTTTTTTTTTTCTCTTGCTTGGCTTCTTCCTCCTTTTGTTCCTCTTCTTTTTCATTCTTTCCACTGATTAATCTCAAGAAGGAATCCCACGTCTCTTGCTAGTCTATATTATGTATTAAAAGAAAACACAGTACACCCAGTAATGTTCTCATAATTTATGCATTTTTTACATTTACCCTCATGCCTTCTGAGATGTATACAACTTTCCAGCTTCTGTGAAATTAGCATGAGACTGAAGTGCTACGCTATCCATCAATACTTCCTGAGCCAGTGCAGAGTACAGTCATTTACTGTGGGTAAATTAAAGAACAGAGTAGCCCTGCTGTGATTGTAGGAGAACACTGGCATTTAGTGTGTCAGTCCAGGCCCGGCCCTAACCAATTTGGTGCCCTAGGCAAGATTTTAAGTGGCGCCCCCTTGCATCGCAGTAAAGAATCAGTAAACTGCAGTATAATATTGCATGTGGGAATGCTAAGTTATGCTCTAACATTACTGATGTGCACTTTAACACAGGTGTAAATTTTAACATGATAAACACATTTTATAGACAATATGAGCTGTAACACAGTTAACAGCTGGCGTTACAACTATGGAATTATTATTATGATTATTAATGGTATTTTGATTGATTATTACAAGCTGGGAAAACGTGAGATAATGATGTCAGTGAAATTAACATTAATACACCTGCTGATTAGATCTAATATTTACACATTTGTCCGAGGAAGGTACTCATATTACTATTTTCCATAATAATAACGCTAGGCTTATCTGTTAGAACCATTGACTGTTAATATTTTGGTTAGAACTAGCAGATAGCGCTGGTTATTTATAGATTAGCTAACCATGTATGCTAATGACTAATGGCATTATTGATCATCGTTCTGTAACATCAAAATAATATCATTAACATCATCTTTACTGTAACATTACCTTTGTCTTTGTAGCGTTTTTCCTCCTCTTTTCTTTTTTTCCTCCCCTGGGCACCAGATAATTTGGGACGCTTTGACATATTAACTTTTTTTGACGCAATAAAAACGAAAACCGAATGGCGGGTAAAAGAAGTCTGATTGGTGGAGGTGGTTTCCCATCCTGCTTTGTGGTGCCTCATGTTTTGTTCTGCACCGTGAACTAAGTGTATATGTGTGATCCCTTCAACTCCCCCCTGGTCACGTTAAAGGGCATATTGCAGGTTAGAGGACCCAACGAGTCAATGTATAGAAAAATTATGTAGGAACTATATTTTCTTTAAAATATACTTATAAATACGCTACAGAAGCTTCTGGAGACGTTTTTGTGAGAAAATGTTACTTCCGCGTCTGAAAATGGGCGTGGCAGCCTACAGGCAGGCGTGACGTAACGGGCGGGAGAGCGGTCGATTCAGACAACAGGAAAACAATGGATCGCAATGGCATTTCGGACGCTGAGGAAATACTTACTCGTATGACGGACCACAGCCGTACAATTATGAGCCTGCTATACTGCCAAGAGAGCAGGGACAGGCCAGGATTAATGTTAGACAGAATGGTCAGAGACAAATTGAGTTGTGGTGTGAGGAGAACCAGTGGAGAACAGGAGAGGTGTCTTGGTGAGAGAGACCAGTGTTGGCTTATAACTTAGATATATACACGTTCGCAAACGATATACACTGTTCTCACAATATTGTACAGATTATTACCATCGTATATCAGGACAGCAGAAATGCGTATGATTAGGGTAAATATATACTATTAAATGTATAAAAACTATACTTGAGTATGTTTGTATTGTACTAAAAACATACCCAAGTAAATTTTTAATACATATTTTTCACCGGGGTTATAACATAAACAGAAAATTAAAGATTTGAATATTTAAACAACCTAGTAATTTTGTTTTTCAATTACAAGTTGCCTCTATTAAGGGTATGACTACCTATATCAGACTATTTGATGCCATTGGTACAGTATAAGACGATCAATACTCTTGCTTCGGCATCCCATGTTAAACTCCATCATATCGCCGGGATGATAATCCTCCGATCTGAAGTGAACGCTAGACACGGCCGCGTTTTTCGAAGCCGATGTGGAAGAGAAATCCCGTCTCTTCACCTGCACAAACCGCACCAGGCACGAAAGATACCGTCCTTTTTCTTGTTATAGAAACCTGTGGACTCGATGTCCTGACAGGCCAGAGTTTTTGCAACCTCTACAAACACAATAATTTACCATGACGATGGGGTCTTTAAAGGGGTCATGAAATGGTTTTTTGTTTTGTTTTATTATGTTCCCTTAGGTGCAATTATAGTATTACTATAGAGCTGGTAAGTCCTGCCCCTTCCGCTAACCCCGCTGGACCTCTAGGTTGAAAAATCGTCAATGCAAGTGAATGAGAGAAAATAATTATTTTCTTTGATACATTTAATTGAATACATTTTAATACATTTTTAATACATTTAATTTGAATTTTGCAATGAATGTGAACATATGTTGTCTGTGAATTTTGTATATAATTTTTCGTGTAAAGAATGCTACAATTTAGCGGGTAGAATTTTCATACGGTTAGACTTTGTGTGAGAGCACTTTGTGGACTACAACTCTTCGCTGCTTTCGACGCGTTTGATATATGTCACCACCACTAGCACACGGATCCCGCTAAACATGCCTGTGTCTTTGGTGCACTTCACCGCCTTCTTTCAGGAAGAGGACAAACTAGATGAGGGTGGTGAAAACCACTTCAGGTCTGGGCATGTGGAAGGGTTTAGGTAAGCAAGTGGGGAGATGGCCGGCGTTGTCCACGCCAGTCGACGAGAAAAGTGGTATAATGGTGACATTTGGGTACAAAACACACAGGCATCTCGATCTAATTCCTTAGATTATCGCACCGTGATTTGTGGAGGGAAAATGTGTTATGCGGTGACGTCACATATGCGACGTGTAGACTTTCTCGTTATGTCTATTCCACAACTGCTAGCCAAAGAATCATACAATATACTGTCAAACTCATTACATGAGAAATTATATAAAAAATTCACAGACAACATATGTTCACATTCATGGCACAATTCAAACGGGATCAGAAAATAATTATTTTCTCTCATTCACTTGCATTGACGCTTTTCAACCTAGAGGTCCACTTGGGAGTTTTACGGATGGGCGGGACTTACCAGCTCTATAGTTTTTTGTACAAATTTTTTTTTTAAAATGATTTATGACATTTTCCCACCCTGTTTCTCACCTCTGATTCAAACAGTCTGTTTTGGGGTGTTTCCCCTTTAAGACTTCAGTGTTAACGCCCACTGTTATGATTGGCTAACGTCAGTGCTGCTTATGCATAAATTATTAACGTTAATCATTTTGTATCACATGTAGACTACACAATGCTCCACCACGTGAAACTTCGGTCTTCCAATCTTTTACCATCGTGTCAATTCTCAATTGATTTTGATTCATATGCATTCGAGACGGATTTAAATCCTATCGCTCAAACAACTTCAGAAGGAGGTCTGGGCCGCATTTCAGACGAAACTGGACAAGTGTAAATGCATCTGGTTGTTGAAACCACATATGTACATTTTACTCCTCCCAACACTGCTAAAAATAAATGTGTGAGAGGTTGTTTAGGTTGTATGTCATGTTATAGTCATTATATGACGAAACTATGGCAACACTGCAAATGAGCAGCTGAGCATTCATCAAGCTAACGAGCAAACTATCGCAAATCAAAGTGAAAGTAAGTCGCGGACGTTAACACACAATCATCTTCATTAAAAGTAAAGAAACAAAATGATCTACCAGTGCTGTTGCCGCTCTCTCTTATTGCGGTCTTTGATTTTGAAATTAGCTGATGATTAATAAAATGCAGCTAGAACTGTTGCTTTCGGTGACGTGAACTCTGTTAAATCTGCACATAGCGCGGGTTTGAAGATCTGATTTATATCCATTTTACGAAAACATGCGACCAGGTGTAAATGGAATCGTTTTGATAAATCAGATAGCTATCCGATCTGAGAAAACGCATGAAGTGGCCAGGTGTAAACAGCCCCATAGCTGTCTTTCTGTATAATTTTCTGCTAATAAATTGCAAATTGTGGCATGTTGTAAAGCTGTCCCATCTCTCGTGTTTTTATGAATGACGTGAGCGACTAGTCGACGTCGACTCGACTTTGATGTCATAACAGTCGACTTTAAAAAATCTAAAGTCGTTCAACCCCTATTCGGCAGCGTATTCAAACATGTTGTTTGTCCACAGCAGGAACAGCACATCTGCGTGGCATCACAGATCTTGTAAACAGACCCACTCGCTGCACGACTACGCATGCGATGATGTGAAATGAGGCGTAGTTGTCTTGCGCTGGAGGCGGTCATATGCAAACGACTGGTACGTCACTTCTTACCGTGACGTCACTTCATACCATGGATCCAGAACTATGAAGGTAAATTAGTAGCTAAACTCGAGAGCACGTAGATGTGAATTTGAGAACTTGTACAATAAATATTCATACTTGTACAATAAATATTCGTACTTGTACAATAAATATTCGTACTTGTACAATAAATATTCGTACTTGTACAATAAATATTCGTACTTGTACGCGAACATTTGCACTCACAACTCCGATGTGAAAACCTGTAAAATAAAAATCTGAACTTGAACGCTGAGATTTGCACTCGCAGACAATAGTCACAAACCTGTATTCTGAATTTGAAGCTGCAGACAAGTAGTCACAAATGTGTAAAATGCCATTCACAAAGATACAACGACAGACACAAACTTGTAATACAAATTTGTACTTAGTGACATTCAAATTCGCAGTACAACTTCAAACTGGCACTTGCAACTTCTCAAATCTTTCACTGCAAGCGCAAATTTCGCGCCTTGACTTTTGCTACTCTTTTCGCGATATATTAGGTGCAAAACTGATTTGTGCACTTGCAACTCAGTAGAGGCGAGAGGGGGAGTGGGGCCGGGGGAGTGTTGAAGAAATGGAGTAGTTTTATTGGTTGGCGCCTAGCCAATGAAATCGGACTTGTATTGTACGCGATGATGTCATGAAACCCCTCAGGGACGCTCTGTCTGAAATGCTATCATGGCTTTTTTTTTTTTTTTTGCTATCATGGCTTAATGCAGTGGTTCCCAAACTTTTAACAGGCATGTACCCCTGAGACATTATAGATCTTCCGGAGTACCCCCAACACCACCAATTGTTAACAACAAGTTTTTATTAATTTATTAATATTTATTTTTATCAATTTTGTCGAGAATAGTGAATAGAATCATAAACATATGATACAAATCTCATCAAAAGTCAACATATGATACAAATGTGCTGAATATAATGATTTTAAACAGATATGCACCCAATCTCTCACACAATAGGCCTACAACACATATCCAACATATATGATAACATTGTATATTTTCTTAACTTCTCTGCTGTAAAATAATTCTTTAAAATTGGGCAATTCCAGCGTTATGGACGTGACATTTGCAGTCAAAACTTGAAATATAAATTCTCAGAAAATGCATTTAATACTGAAACGTCTGTTTATATATCCATACTCCAATGAAGCTCCAGACATTAGAAAAATATCAGTCTACACATGCGTTTTAT
The DNA here is from genome assembly GCA_031834385.1 of Semotilus atromaculatus. NCBI lineage: Eukaryota > Metazoa > Chordata > Actinopteri > Cypriniformes > Leuciscidae > Semotilus > Semotilus atromaculatus. Next base: position 33,995,292 of record JAULUF010000015.1, on the reverse strand, counting down.
ATTTACTATGAGGGAAATACACATGTGACGTGACACAAAAAATCTTTAACTTTTAGGTGGCAAAATATTTTTTAGTAAGTCTATGAACTACTCTGCGCAAAACAAAAGTAATACTACCCACCGGATGAGGGTCGGCCTCCACAGAACATAAAATATTATTTTTATTTGATTTTTCGTGTTCGCATTTATGAGGAAAAAAACAATGTTACGGACGTGACAGTTCTCCGTTATGGACATGACCGCTCTGAAAGCGACTTTAAAACTTTCACAGAGACCTCAAACAGAAAAGCACAAAGCCTTTCTTTAAAGTGAATTTCGTTTTGTATTAATTGTATCTTAATTTTAATCAATGTTTCATCAACCAATTGCCTGGATTTAATAAATAAGAAGTAGCCTAAATATTGTAGAAAATAGATCATCATGACACGGAGGCGCCGGCGCGTGAACTGGAGCTCGTCTCATAAATGAACCGAAACACAGCGTATAAGGTACTTGCCTCACAGACCTGAGAAATATATAGAAAGCTTGAAAATGTCTACTTTTTAACAGAACAATTCAAAACAAAAGAAATCAGACTCTCTGCTTATGTAATATCCGTATGAAATGTGCATTTCTCTCTGGCGCGTTCGCTACTGCGAAGTTCGCGAGTCAACATTGCCAAATTCATCTTTGCAGCCGACACTGACAAACACTTGTTTATTAATAAACAATTAAAATGTCTGCTTGCTATATTTGACATATTCATAATCGTTATGTCAGTTCTTTGTGGCAGCTTTTAGATACTTTATTGGCAGCGCCACATGTTACATGAACGTGTCACTGCATCAGCACCGAAAACATGAATTTTTTCAAAAATCGTGATACGAACCGAATTGTAGGTTTGGTCTATCGCTACAGCCCCAGTAAGATGAGAAAGCAGGAGTTTATTCGTTTGTCATGGTTGTAAAAAAAACAATAGCTATCTAAACATCTTTGCCAAGCGCAAACCAGTACAGAAGTAATCAATAATAAGGTGTTGCGAATTAGCCTTGGCTATAAACACTGTGATACAAGCATCGGATTGTTCTTTATGTAATAATCTATGTTTTTTTGTATCTGTCCCTATTCAAATAAACAATAAATAAAATAAATAAATAAATTATCGGGGAGGGTCATGCCTTTTTTCACAATCATTTTGGAGGGTCATAGAAAAAATTATTGCTGGCGAAGGGAGGGTCAAGTCTTTTTTGACTACAGATCTCAAAACTCCGGTAGCCCCTTAAATAAAAAAACGAACAGTCCCTTAGATCTTTTTTCGCGTACCCCCTGAAATCAGTCCATGTACCCCTGGGGGTACGCGTACCCCAGTTTGACAACCGTGGGCTTAATGCATTAGACTGATATTAAAATAAAAAAATGATATTATCAAACTCAGTGATCCAAAATTCAGTAAACACCATACTAATAATGCATACTATGTACAGGAAAGCAGATGAGCCCAGAATATGACGAAAGAAAGCAAATTTGTGTTCAGTGCAAATAAACCTGCTGCCTGTGTTTTATTAATAATGTATAACGAATTGTGTATGTTTATTTATTCTTTATAACTGTTGGTCCATTAAGCCTAAAAAAAAAGTGCATACTGCGTTAGAATAAGCTGAGAAATGTCATAGGCTAGCACTTTCACATTTTTGTCCTATTGTTAGTTTAACTGCTTCTATTGTTCTCATGCGTAAGTCGCTTTGGATAAAAGCGTCTGCTAAATGAATAATTGTAAATGTAAATGAAGTGCTTTCTTGGTTTTCTATGGAAGGAAAATGCTTAACGTACAACTAAACGCGTATAAAAAGCAAATAAAAAGCTCATCTGCTTTCCTGTACATAGTATGCATTATTAGTATGGTGTTTACTGAATTTTGGATCACTGAGTTTGATAATATCATTTTTTTATTTTAGTATCAGTCTAATGCATTAAGCCATGATAGCATTTCAGACAGAGCGTCCCTGAGGACGCGGGTTTCGTGACATCATCACGTACAATACAAGTCCGATTTCATTGGCTAGGCGCCAACCAATAAAACTACTCCATTTCTTCAACACTCCCCCGGCCCCACTCCCCCTCTCGCCTCTACTGAGTTGCAAGTGCACAAATCAGTTTTGCACCTAATATATCGCGAAAAGAGTAGCAAAAGTCAAGGCACGAAATTTGCACTTGCAGTGACAGATTTGAGAAGTTGCAAGTGCCAGTTTGAAGTTGTACTGCGGATTTGAATGTCAGAACAAGTGCAAATTTGTATTACAAGTTTGTGTCTGTCGTTGTATCTTTGTGAATGGCATTTTACACATTTGTGACTACTTGTCTACAGCTTCAAATTCAGAATACAGGTTTGTGACTATTGTCTGCGAGTGCAAATCTCAGCGTTCAAGTTCAGATTTTTATTTTACAGGTTTTCACATCGGAGTTGTGAGTGTAAATGTTCGCGTACAAGTACGAATATTTATTGTACAAGTACGAATATTTATTGTACAAGTTCTCAAATTCACATCTACGTGCTCTCGAGTTTAGCTACTAATTTACCTTCATACAGAACGAGCTGTATTTAGAGCATGATTAAATAAATACTTCGTTTATAATGGGGAGGACGTCTTAAGCTATGAAACTTGCAGGAAGTTTTAATAGTACATAGATCTCTTATATACCAATAGATCAAGGCAAATTTGGTTTCTCATGTCATGACCCCTTTAAAGTAAGAATTTATTAGAAAAATTTGATCACAAAAAAAAAAAGAAAAAAAAGAAAGTCAATGCCATGTAAATCCCATTATTGCTCCACTCGTTGCAGTGTTAATGAAGTACAATAAAGCGGAAAGTTCCTTACGCGGCTCAGGTGCGTATATATGCGCCGGCCTATATATATATATATATCTAGGGTATAAGGCGCCGGCGCCCTTAGCATTTGCCTATTCTGCCTATGCCACGGGCCGGCCCTGTGTCAGTCACAAGAGCACAACCCGACCAGACAAGAACTCAGTGTGACGTCTACAGTTGGACCCCATCTGCTTGCACAGAGTGTTTTGGTGCAGTTGTGGCTATAGAGCAGTAGTTTAAGGCGTTAAGGGGTCATGACATGGACTTTTTTATTTTATTGGACTTTTTTACGCAATCCGGGACGCCATTAAAATACAGACTCTGGTCTCATTCTAAAGCCTGTACAGAGATGCAAACCAGTTGTTTAAACTGGACGGCAGTGTTGTAATGTAACAAAGTACAAATATTTCGTTACTGTACTTAAGTAGAAATTTCACGTATCTATACTTTACTTCGCTATTTAAATTTATGTCAACTTTCACTTTTACTCCACTACATTTCCTAGATAAAATGTATACTTTTACTCCGATAAAGCGTGCCGCACTTGTATAGTTTTATTTCCTCTCTCATCAAAACCGAATCTAAGTTATTGTTTATTTTTCATTTTTACCTGAAGGTCATACAAAACTGAAATTTCTGTTTCTGTTTTTTCTTTGATGTCAGCTTTAAAAATAAAAGTCCTGGAAAATACTTATTTTGATTTAATGAGTGAGATTAAGACGATATGGGATCCCTGAATATGCTTTATACTTTACTATAAGAAAGTCACAATAAAGGTCACAAAGTTCTAACCGCTTGTTTTTTAAAAATAAAAACTTTTTTTTTTTTTACTTTTACTTCAAATACTTAAGTACATTAAATATCAGAAAAATACTTTTGATACTTAAGTACAGTATATATCAGATACTTTAAGACTTTTACTTAAGTCATATTCTGAAAGGTAACTTTCACTTCTACCAAAGTCTTTTTCTAGTACGATACTTGTATTGATTTCTAGTATTTATACAACACTGCTGGACGGTCAAAGCCAACGTTCTTTCACTCTTCCATTTGTTCTTTTTCTCAACTGACTCAAGTACGTTGAGTGTGTCAGAAACTGAATGCACATCTGTATACAGTGTCTACACTGGATACACTATACAGATTCAATGATTATAATGGCTTCTATTTGCTTTTGAAAGCTCACATCCAGTGTAGGCAAATGTCAGCTGTTAAGAGACTGAACGCCAGTGGGCGGGGTCTATGGTGTGATGATGTATAACTATTATTCGATGTCTTGCTCTGAAGGCGGGCATATGCAAATATGTTTCCCCAATGTGACATCAGATCTCGCAATATCAAACAATTTGTTTTGGGAGCTTTATTTAAAAAATGCTATGTTTATGTAGGGTCTGGACCAATCAGACACACACTAATAATTCATATTCATTATATTTACTGAATATAAAGGTCTATGAAACTCCCCCAAAACTAACATCACAAGTGAAGTTCCTATGTCGGCTGGGTGTCCAGTTACAGAGCACCTTAAGACTGATAACAGCCTTTTACGACCTCAAGGAATGTGGCCACATGCGCAAGAGAGAGACAATGGAAAGACAGAAACAATCTTTAAAACAGACTTTGCTGCATTAGTCATAGACTAACTGATCTATGAATGAACATGCATCCCAGAAACTGTGATAATTTACTGTCTTGTGTAGTGTCTTTTGATACTATTAGTATTATTGTTTTATATACTGTATATATACTGTGTGTTTTATAATAAGAGCCAGACGTCAATGTTACCTCCCCATAACGTGTTTGGTCTTTATAAACTGATACTTTGAAGATCTAAATGATTGTGTATATGATATGTTTATAGCTGCGATAGCTAACAATCTTTCCTATTTTGCTCATCGGCAAGCCAACCAGCTCAACATGCAAATGAGCACGTTTTGGAACAAAGATCCATAAATCAAATTCTCCCGCTTGGAATCTCACCTTCTTATTGGACAAGCCAACCCTAAAAGGTGTGGTCTCTCTCTCAGGCTACAAATAGCCACTACACAAACTCTGCCCCTCTCTTGGTTTTTCGCATCTGGACACAACACTGCTTCTGCTGATACTGGAAAGGGGGGTGGGGGAACCCCTTCAATCTTCAATCCTCAATCCAGAAACTGCAACCTTACCAACTGAAAAGGAGAACCTCAGGAGTGTTGGCACAAGACTTCTCCTAAGGCAGAAGAAGTCCGTCGCAACTCACACCCTTTACTCTGCGTGTCCTCCCCGGACCAGGGCTGGCAGGCCACAGTCTGCACTCCAGCCATGAGAACAGTCAATCCAACCATGCAAGTTCATCATATCTTCTTCATCCAACGAAGAAGAAAATGATTGAGACTTCAACATGTGACACTCGCAGAATCATCAACAACTTCAATTTTCAACAACTTTGATAATAGTGTACGCTACCCAGGCATGCAAGTATACTTTTGATTTGATGCTTTGAAAATGAAATGCTGATTCTTCTCATTGTTACATGGAACTGCTCAATAGTTCCGTTCCCGGTTTCGTCCTATCACTCACCTATTTATGTATTCATGTGTGTACGTTTGTTTAGTTTATTTATATTTATGATTTAGTTAATAAAACTTGTACATAATATGTATTTGGTTCTGTTTCGTTTGCAATACGGAGTCCCTTTACGATTTTGATTTGGCTACATGCTCAAAGCGCTGTACAATTACAAGCTAAGAAATAATTATTCTTCTGTGGCCAGGGAAGGTACCTTTTTCTTAGAATAAAGGAATAATCAAAGAGTTCGTTGGACGAACTGATTAATTGATTGTAATATTAATTCAGCCACATCAAGTTAATTCAATTAACTGACCCAAATATTCATAATTAATAATAACAAGTTATTATTGATTATTAATATTCCAAAGAGCTAGTTTGTTACATTTATAACAAGGAGGACGTTTTAAGCTATGAAACTTGCAGGATATTTTAATAGTACAAAGACCTCTTATATGCCAAAAGATCAAGGCAAACTTTATTTCTCATGTCATGACCCCTTTAAATACAGCTGTCTTGCAAACATGTCACAATATTAGAAAGGCAAGAGAATGATTTAACTATGTAACCAATGTAGTAAAAATCTGCATAGAAATGCACTAAACATTGAACTTTTGCACACACAGAAATTCAACTCGTAATGTCTTATGTCTGAAACAGAGTGAAAAATTCACTTCAGTTCTTACGGAGACACATAGATGTTTTGTAACGGTGAAGCTGAATGATAGGACTGTGATCTTTTCCATGTGCGTTTCTGACTTTATGGAGGCTGCTGATGAGAGTGTGTAACAGGGTCTTACTCTCATCTGGGTTTGGAGAGACCAGGATCGTGCTGTGGTTTCTTTTCACTTCTTCTACTTTCTCTGTCAGAGAGTCAATGAATCCACGAATCTCCTCTACCTGAGAGAGAAGAGGGAAATCAGAACTGATCAAACACATGTTGTCATTAACACTAAATTAACACCCACGCTATACAAGCCAATCAGATAATGACCAATGATGCTGAGTAATCGTAGCACATTATAGCTTCAACCAATTTCCAAGGATTTAAACTTCTACCTCAGTCTCAATGTTCATTATGGTGAAGGAATAAGACCCAGAGAAAGAACTAATTTCACAGAATCTCAAACACAGAGTAATCATATGTGAAACCAGACTTAGCTAAACTATCCACTCAATTAAATCATAGTATGCAAATGTATGCATGTGTATCTTAAATAGGCTATAACATGCACAAGTGAAGTGGCTAAAAGAAGCAATCAGTGTTATTTCATAAACAGAACACAACTGCAGACTTTATTCAAGCCCTTCTGTGTGCCTATTCTATAGCAGTCTAGTCTGATGGGATGTGTGGTTTCATCTTGCATTATTATTATTATAGTCTTTCCGTGTGTGGCTGATTAGGAAACAGAACCCAGTAGAACTCAGGACATCTGTGTCATGTATTGTCTGTGTAGTTTTGGTTCTTTGAGATCGGTTTCAATCTCTGTGTTTAGTTCTGGATTTTCCTAGTCCCATAGTTACTCATTGGTTGATTGATTGGTCCCATTTGGTTTTATTCCTCATTTAGCTTGTTGTTTGGTTCAGTTCATTGTATGTTCTCATCGTGTATTATGTTGGTTTGTGTTCCTGTTGGTCTTTCCAGGGGGGTATTCCAGAAAGCAAGGTTAGCTTCCCAGGTAAGTCACATAGCCTGCTTTCTGGAATACCCCTGTTTCTCCTGAGTGCCTTTAGTTAGTAAATACAAAAGACTAAGGCCGTTTGCAGAGAACTCTCTTTCTTTCAAACCTAGCCCTGATAGTCTGGATAAGTTTGAAGATTTTCAGTGTATTTCATTAGTAAATAAGCAATGTAAATATGCAAACCTGCTCAAAGAACTCGTCCATGAAACCCTTTTCAATAACAACGACCACCTCATCCGCCTCTTCCGGGTCTTTTCCCTGATGAACAGAAAGACAGCTAGTAAGTGAAGTAGTTCAGCAAAATTATGAGAAGAGTGTTGAAGTGGGGAAATCTGAAGTCACTTGTACTATATGTAGTAGTAGGGAATTTCCCGTTCCTTGTTTTGCGTTCATTACCCTTATATGGGAATGGGTGGATGAGGTCATTAGGGCCGGTGTATTTAAGTGTGTAGATGGGGAGCCCTAGAATGTAGGCTTTGTTATACCCACCCCCCTAGTCGAGGTAGGTGACAGAGGTTATGCACGGCTTCGTGTGTTTTTTAAAGTATTTAGAGTATGTGTTTTTATCTTTGAAGTGATTAACAGCGTGTGATTAACGTGTGATTAACGCGTCTCGACGGCGTGCCTTCGGGGTTTGCGTCAAGCGCTCATTGAAAGTTTAAGGTATGTCGGCTATCGCAATATGTTGTGGTGTGGTTTCTATGGTGTTAGTCGAGTTTAATGGGGGTTATTGTGTGTTTTAGCAGAACATTCATGACTGCATCCTGACATCGTGACGTGAGTGTGTGTGATCTTTGTGTGGTATGTATGGTTTAGTGAATGTGTTGTATCCCTTGGTTGAAGCAAATCCTTGTCTGATTGTTATGTTTTGTTTTGCAGTTTCTTGCGTTTTCTTTGTTGTTCGTGAATGGATATTTGCCTCAAGTTTCCATAACTTTATTATTCTTTGTTTTGTTTGTTATTTTATGGTATGGTGTGATTTGAGCCGTAGTGGCCGTGTGGTGTAATTTATTTTCGCAGTGTGTAGTATGTCATAACCGTCACCCTTCGAATGTATTTTGGGGGTCCTCCGTGCTGACGAGATAGGGCGGGTTCTCCATGTACAAACTGATTTGGTCAACCATCATATTTGTTTCTGATGTGATTGTGTTGGTGATTTTTTTTTTTTTTATTGGTACCGCACCCACTAATTTCTGTTTTTTTTCTTCATTTGTTCAAGTCAAGGCTGAGTGCGCCGAGGGGGAGGCTCTTGGGTGAAACACCTTTGCTGTGAGTTTGGAGCACCAGGGTTTGAACACCTTTTCCCAGTTTGTTTGCCGTGCACACATATGTGGTTGAGAGCACCATTTCTTACAGTTAGTTTGCCACCCCTAAGGTAAGCTTTAGCCTTGTAGTTTTTTTTTATTTATTTTTTTATTAATTTCTTTTTGGTTCTTTTATTTTGTGGGAACAGTATAGTATTTTCCTGTCTGTGGTGTTTGATGAGATTCAGTGTTTGAATCAGGTGTGTCTGGAGGAATGTTCTTTTAACATTGTGATATTCTTATGATTGTTATAATAAACGTGTCAATTTATACTATGATTAAATTATGAATACCATGCTATCTGAATTAAATTATCTTAAAAATACTAAGCCGGTCACATTTAGAAACAGCTAGAATTGGTCATGGAATGGAGGAAGGAGGTGAAGATGATGATATGTCAGATATCCTTTCTCAGTGTACAGATGAACAGCTGTACACTGTAAAAGAAATCTCCCTGGATGATCCTTTTGGAACATTTTAAGTGAGTGAGTTGTCCTTAATTTTAGTAATGAAAATACAGAAATCAGTAGGTTTTGATGAACTTTGCAGAAGAAAAAGGTTTAAAGTAAAGAAATTTGGAACAAAATTAAGAAGAGGACTGAGTATTTTTAATGTCACAAAGGGTGAATCTTCTCTTCTATCTTCAATTGGTTTTCACTTCTGTCTTCCTATTTTTTTCTTCTTTCTTTACCCTCTTTACATGGAGAGCTTAAAAATAGGGACTATAGACATAAATTGATGCAGGGACAAAAACAAAGCAGATTTTATGTCTGAAACGTGCTAATGGAACCTTGGCATCTGATCCAAAAGAAATGAGGAGTCTTGTCATTTAAATGATAGAAATATGACATAATACAGATACAAATGTGGCACTCTGGCGAGGACAGACTAAACACCGACTACGCCACCCTGGGAATTTCACCCAGAGAATGATTTTGTTCTACTCAAGATCTATAAATCCAACAGCTAAAGACACACAGGTACGTGTGCAATAGAGCCAAAGACCACGTTCAATTTTGAAAGCACAACATTTATTAATTTAAATAATTTAAGTTTAAAACAGTCATCTCTCGGGGAAGAGAACACAAAAAAAAAGGAAAAGAAACAAAATTACTGAGGCTGACCGATGGAGGCAAAGGATTAACAGGCAGTAACAAATCCCAGGAACCCCCCAGTAAACACACAAACACCCCAATAAACACCAATGCAAACAGGGAAGTCAACAGCACTCCAAACGGGGACAAGGCCACCCAGACATCAATACCGCCACCGGCTCTCAGTTACTGTAACAGAAAAAAAAAGAAACAAAAGAAAATGCACACAAACACACTCTTTCAACAAAGATTTACCCAAAAGAAAATACAAAAATGAATATTTCTTAAATCAGTAATCAAAGAAAAATAAAAAAAATAGACTTATCACAAAATACAAAATGACTGCCAAAACCAACAATGGTTATAATACGGCAGTATAAAGAAAACACTTGTATATATATACACATATACACAAACCCAGTAAATCAAACTTCTTAAATCAACAAAATTATAATATAAAACCCCAACCACATTGAGCTATTCACATGTCATAAAAACAATAGCACTCATGGAACAAATGCCACATACTTTTGGCCAGACAGCCATTACTACCCAGTGGCCATGATAGTAAGACGAACGTACAGCGATCTACTCCACTCGCTGATACGCTATCTACACAAACAAGGCAGTGGCCCGGGCAAAGTGACACATATGCTAGACAGAGACATAGATAAAACACAGAAATGTATACAAAACATCGGACAAAACAGCAGCCAACGAATCGGTCCTGTGCAGCTATTGATGATCTCCGGCTAAACTGGCCTCATTCCTGTTAGCCATAATTCAGACATACCCGAGGGAGAAAGCTCGACGAGTGCCCACGGCACTGATAATGCCGTGTGTTCAGTGGTTCAATGAATTGAACGACGAGATGACAATTCGTCCATCCAACCGGAGATCTGTTAGCGCAGCACAGCACCGCACACGGAGAGCGAGACCAGGAAGCACAACACCACTTCCTGTCACCGATGAGCAAGAGACCGTGTCAGAAGGATTACTCGATATTTATAGGGCGGAGCTTCACACGGGGAGTGACCAAAGGAACGCCAGCTCATTACACTAACTCATACTGCCACACAAACATAAAGTAGTTTTTTGGAATCAGAATTATGAAAGAATTCAGTGTCACAATTGTCTTTTGAAGCAGACTTAAGATGATTTTGGTGACATAAGTGATGGCAAAAACTTAAAGTCCAAAAAGTTCTTCATTGAAATTCCAGAATGCCTGAAACTAATTCTCTACCAATTTTGAAACTGTCAAACTCTCCTCTGCTAAGAAAAAGCACAAATTTGTTGCAGTCCATCTTCTTGTGACACTGTCACATAAGAGACATGTTTTACTGCTCTATTCCGTACAATTATTTCATGTATAATGGAGTTTTAATTGGTCTGCATGTTTCTTAGTCCATTTTATTCCTCTTAACATTTTAAGTGTGTATGTCTTTAAGAAATGTATTTTGTGGCAGATCAAATTTATAGCAGGCATAAACCCGAGTGCACAGCGCCGTTGTTTTATCTATTAAGCATAACTAAAAGCCTGACAACGCTAAATGTTCAGTTTTTTTATAATATAATTCACATATTAAAGTGTGGCAATAAATTAAATGTAACAATTATATTACTACTAATTATAAAAATACCAAAAGAGTTGCTTGATGGAAGTAAATGGTGGTCTAATTATTTTATGGTTTCTATGCTGTTTATAATATGATAGAATATATGATCATGTAACATAGGCTATAGGCTTATTTATTGATTTAAAAAAAAAAAAGTACATCGACTTAAACGTCAAAAAACCTGTAGAGTAGTGGTCTGGGTTCAAACATTTCGACACGCAAAGTGAAGCATTCACGCGACTGGAAAGAAAGTGAGACTACATTTTTCGTTGATCATGCATTTCTCTGAAAACAATACGCAAGGAATTTCGCTGTGAACTCGATACACGCTTTGAAGCTTCAGTGTCATATGTAACATCACTAATATACACTGGTGGACACTCACATTCAACACACAAGGATTCTTATGGGCTGTTTTATGGTATGGTGCGATGGACTCTATGCTTTTAACAGCTTTTATTGTGTTGTTTAAAAGTTTTTTTTTTGAAGATTGTAAATACACTGTTATTATCCACTTTAACCTCAGTTTTGTCTCATTCTTTTAACACCCAATTCCTCACACAGTAAAATCTGACCCCATTTAAACTTTTGTAATCACAACCTAATTGGCTGAACGTTACATATAGTGGCCCGTGCGGGGAACGTTTGAGATTAAAAAGGCTGTGTTGAGAAAAGTGTTAAAAGATGAAGACTCAAACGGATAATGTTGCTCCTTTTAAAACAGCTGCTGATTTTGCTGATTAACGGGTTTTACATCATTGTGATTGTGAACAGCTTCGTGCAGAAGTACTTTCTCTTAAAAACATTGTTTTAAAACTGGAGAAGGAGTTTAAAGACTCTGTCGAAAGTAATTTTGACCGAGAAGTCTATGATGAGACTGTTGATATAAAATTCAGTAAGATGGAGGAATTTGTGAAAGATGCTTTGGCGGCTCTGGAGAAAGAGTTCGTTGAGTGCTTTCAGAGGAGAGATAAACAGTTGGCAAAACAAATGAAAGAAAAGAGAATTCCAGAAGCCGCTGTCTCTCCTCCTACAGAGACGACCTTCTCCATGCCTTCCACCATCAGTTCCTCTTCTTCTCCTACAAACAGTCCTACCCTCTCAACAACTCCACAGACCGACGGCAGAGCAAAGGATTGAACTATCTGCGCCAAGACATCATCGGGGCCAGATGTTGCTTAACTCTTCTCTATCCTTCCCTTCTCCAGTGAGGAAGTCAACAGCGCACAGCAGGACGACATCTCACATCCCATCTCCCCTTCCACACACCAGACCGACAGGATCACAATGATCAACCACCATGGCGTGCTGTACCGAAGGATCCAGAGTAAGCACAGCCAGCACCGTCTACAGCTCGTCATTCCAACGGCCTTGATCCAGCGTACGCACAGAGCCTCCACGAAAGGACAACGGAGAGACATCACGGTCGGCTGAAAACTGTTCTTGGTGTTTCTGGAGGTCGCCTAGTGGAAAACCTGTAGCTTCATCAACCAGAACAAAGAACCATCTATTCACCCTGTACATGGGCGTCAGTTTGGTTTGAAATGTGCTGGGGACAGAGACGCATTCGGAAGTGCATTTTCAAAAATGCGGCGCGTGCGCGAGCCTCAAGTGAACACTGTTTCCGCGCCACTCAATCTGCCTGCAGCGGCAACAAGCACATGATCACATGATTAAAAAAACAACACATTTCAGTGCTAGATCGCCTCTTATTCAACAAACGAACGAAACGAATGCTCTGCTAGTTAACTGGAGATTTTTTATTTGTATTGGTTGGCTACATCCGTGCCGCAAGATGTTTCAAAAGTGGTGGGGACAATATCGACCCTGGCAAAAAGTGGTGGGGACATGTCCCACCTGTCCCCCCCATAAATGACGCCTATGACCCTGTATCATCACCAACCATCAAGCCAAGAAGGAGCAATTTATGGAGGGAGTGGCATCCCAGCAAGGCTGGGTACAAAAAGCACCAGGGAGAAATGTGGGACCAAGTCATTGTTTTGCAAGTCACAAGTAAGTCTCAAGTCTTTGCATTCAAGTCCCAAGTCAAGTTGCAAGTCCTCGATTATACGCTTCAAGTCTTAAGCAAGTCATTAGTGCTTTTTGCACAAATTAGTGTCTTAGTGTTAATTCCTATAGTAGCGAAATGAAATGTATACTAATTTATCTCAGGAAGGCTTTTTTTACGTTGAAAAGGTCATGGCACGCGTAGGCGGAAGTACCGATTCAGTGTTTTCAAATGTGCGGAAGGAGGACCATATACACATATTCAAATGTCTTTGTGTCAGTTTATCGTTTAAAATGCCCATTTCGTGTGCGTATCCTGGGTGTTTTAATATTAAAAAGGCTAAAAGAACATTTTTGTCAGGACAGTTTTTTTCAACGTAATTGCGTATTACGTGACGTCGCGAACGCGCCGCACATCACAGAACAGAGCAAGGCGAGCATTTGTGCTTATGAAACTTAAACTTTTTTATTTATTTTTGAAATTACCGATGGTTTGGCTAGATAAGACCCTTATTCATTGTCTGGTGTCGTTTAAAGCCCTTTGAAGCTGCACTGAAACTGTCATTTGGACCTTGAACCGTTTGGGTCCTGTTGAAGTCCATTATATGGAGAAAAATCCTGGAATGTTTTCATCAAAAACCTTAATTTCTTTTCGACTGAAGAAAGAAAGACATGGACATCTTGGATGACATGGGGGTGAGTAAATTATCAGCAAAAGTTTTTTTTTAAAGTGAACAAATCCTTTAATTGTTGTTTTTATTTATCATCATCATCATCATTGGTCGGGTCCCCTGGTTCCGCGTTCAACTCAACTTTTTTTTTAATATACTCAAACAGCGACACAACGAATTGATAATGAAATTCATTGCCAATTGTTTTAATAATCGATTTTTATTGATTTTATCGATTCGTTGCTGCAGCCCTACATATCAGCCATGTCTAGACAGTCCTTTCTCGTCTACTCGCAAACCAACTATACATCAAGGCAGAGAAATGTGAATTTCACGTCAGACAGACTTCATTCCTGGGTTACCACATCAGTCACCAAGGAATAAAAATGGATGAATCCAAAGTCAAAGCAGTCACAGAATGGCACAACCATCCACCCTGAAAGAGCTTCAAAGGTTTCTGGGGTTTGCCAACTTTAATAGATGCGTCATCAGAAATTACAGTATGATTGCTTCACCCCTGACATCCCTCTTGAAAGGGAGACCCTTTGAAGCTGAAATGGACTGAAAAGGCCAGCCAAGCATACAATAGTTTGAAGGAAAGGTTTACAACAGCCCCAATTTTAAAACATCCTGACCCCGATCCCGTTTGTGCTGGAGGTGGACGCTTCAGACTGTGGAATTGGTGCTGTACTCTCCCAATGTCACGGCCAACCCGCTAAACTATATCCATGCGCATTCTTCTCAAGAAAGTTAACCACAGTAGAAAGAAATTATGTGGGGAACAAGAAATGTTTGTCCATGAAAGCAGCCATTGAGGAGTGGAGAAACAGGCTTGAAGGAGCAATTCACCCCTAGTATTAACAAGTATTAACTGACCACAAGAATCTAGAATACATCAAGAGTGCCGAACGACTCAACACACGCCAGGCTCGCTGGTCCCTGTTTTTCCACACGGTTCCAGTTTATGTAACGGAGGCCAGCTAGTAGTGACAGATGCTAGAGGCTGCAGTCTTTAGCCTCCTTGTTAGAGCACCTGACTCTCATGCCGGAGACCTGGGTTCCAGGCCTGCTTGGAGCGGGTCGAGTGGGACCCGGGTGGAGGGGTTACATTTAGAGTGACATATCGACCAGGCAGTAAGAATAGCAAGGCCCTATCTAGGTGGTACGATCTTCCCACTGAAAGCCTCACACCAGAATGCATTCTCCCACCTTCTATTGTCATCGCTCCAGTCACCTGGGACATAATGGAGGTATAAAGGGAACAACTACAAGAGCCTGCACCTGACAACTGCCCTCCTGACAAACAGTATGTTCCACAAAATCTACGTCACAGAGTAACGCAATGGGTCCACACTTCTGTCAGCTCTGGCCATCCAGGTATATCTCGCACTCTCCACTTACTGAAAAACTCATTCTGGTGGCCCTTGGTGACCAAGGATATCACTACTTACGTCAAAGCCTGCCAAATCTGTGCCCAATCTAAAACCCCCAAAGAGTCACCTTCTGGTCTTCTCTAACCACTACCTATCCCACAACGTCCTTGGTCCCATCTTTCCATTGACTTTGTGACCGATCTACCACTTCTCCAAGTCCTGCCGTTTGATCCCTCTAAAGGGTTTCCCCACAGCCATGGAAACTGCTCAAGCACTATTTCATCATGTCTTTCGAATTTACGGTATACCTGATGATATTGTCAGCGATAGAGGAACTCAGTTCATGTCCCAAGTCTGAAGAGCTTTCTGTAAGCATCTAGACATTAACGTCAGTCTCACGTCAGGATACCACCCTCAGTCTAATGGACAAGTTGAACAATTAAATGGGTAGAATACGCACAAAATTCACTAACTCACTCCTCAACTGGCCTGACACCGTTCCAGTGCGTCCTTGGGTATCAGCCTCCTTTGTTCCCATGAGAGGGTGTGGGACAGCGCACACGTCAATTTTCAGAAAGCTGTAAGAGTGCAAGAACTCCAAGCCAACAGATGACATCACCCACATCCTCCCTACCAACCAGGACAGCGGGTCTGGCTTGTTACCATGGACCTCAAGCTGCGGCTACCCAGCAGGAAGCTCAGGCCAAGGTATGTTGGTCCATTCAAAATTCTAAAAAGAATAAATGAGGTCACATATCAATAAGAGGTTCCTACTAATTATCGTATCTCTCCATCCTTTCATGTTTCCCTCCTCAAACCAAAGGAAGAATGTCCATGGGCATTTGGAGCTGTTTGTGAGCATAAGGATGCAAAGAAGGATTTGATAAAATTAGATAAATCTAAGGTAGAAGGAGCTGATGTTGATTGAAATATTGCTTGTTGTCCACTAGGTGGCGCAGATGCTGCTGGTTGAGGCCGTGGAGTCTGTGTAGTGGCATCACCAGTGCCGATGGGAGAATCGCTTGGGAAGTTACTGAAGTGTTACTGAATGCTGTATAAAGCTGAAATAATCTTGATTTATTGTCAGAGCAGCTGAAATTGTGGCCTTTATCCTTAAGAGCTTACTGAAGGCAAGCCACGGTCCAATTAATAATGTTATTCTCTGTTCTGGGAGACGTGCTGTGAGCGTGCTGAAGAGGAGTGCGGTTGGATGAATGTGGGACACGCTGTTGACGAGGAGAGCGATCGCGCCGGCTTCTGTGCTAGTGGTGGCTGTGGCGATCGGGGATAGTCATTCTCGTGTGCGGAGGGGAGTGATCTTGAGATCGAGCCGGGGTTGGAGAAATCACTGATAGCGAACTATGGTGTGATTGCTCACGGGACTGAGGAATGTGAACGGCGGAACGCAGCCGATGTGAAGTTTGGCTGCGTGCGGATTGTTGTGAAGTTCTTCTCTGTGAAGGAGGATTGATTCTGGATAAATCGTCCATCTGCAGCTCGGGATCGATGGTAAGAGAGTCCGTAGAGATACTGAGGCCATCGAGAAACTGAGACAAACCGTGTTATTAAGGTTGGTTCAGTATAAATATACAGACGGGGAACAAGCTGATTGGTTGAGGCGTGGTCCCGCTCCCGAACTTGAGCTAACTTATTAATTAAAAAAATATTCATTTTGCTGAAATATCTGTTGTTGGATGTTAAATTTAGGTTTAAAAGTCAACATGGTAACTGTAAAGGGATAACAGCATGTATTTGAATATAAATGTAAGACGTTTATTACATTTACAGGATTAAGAAATTACATTAACAGGTTACTGTGTCCAGAGTGAATGTGTGTGCTCCTGCAGAACATTCCTCTTATCTGTTAAAGCGGAGTTTTTCTTTTTCTTTATTATTTTAATATTTAATGTTTTCATGTTTAAAATATCCTTTTGCTTCATAGCTCTTTTGCACAGATATAATCACTATATTTGTTTTCATAGCGTTCAGTTGGCACATTTGTTTGAAGGACAGCATCGGGCAGGATGTGGAACAGTGATTTGTCAATAAAATAAATACAATAAAAAGAAAACTGGGCTTTTTAAAATTCGATCAATCAAAGAAATAGTCGACCAACTAATCGATTATCAAAATAATCGTTAGTTGTAGCCCTATTGACACCTACCTGTCACAGTAACCCACTAATCACAAGTCTTCCTTAGTTCTGTTTTCCCGACACTCATCTGTTTCTATGGTTACTGTCATTTAGTTCATCATCTGTTCCACCTGTGTCTAGTTAACCATCATCTGTGTCACCTGTGTTAGATCATTATCATCCGTGTCACCTGGTTTCTGTTAATCAGTGTTCATGGTGTTTGTATTTAGTTCCTTTCAGTTCAGCCAGTTTTGGTCCGTTCTCAGTCTTATTTAGTGTGTGTGTGTGTTCATCCTGCCTGTCTGTACCCGTTGGAATTATATTAAAAGTAGTGGTGGGCAGATCGAGGCTTCGTGAAACATTGAAAAAGTTGAAGCATATGTGCCATATTGTGTTGAGGCTTCGAAACAATCCGACACCCGTCTCCACGGTGATACCTAGTGGTCACTGGCAGGATCTGAAACAACCTAGACAACGAGCCATTAAAAAATGCTTTTTTTATTATTGTACGCTTTAGATTACAGACCGGAAAGTACTGTGTAATTAAGAGGAATTTACAGTGTAACTCTCTGTAATTATAGTGTACCTATAAAGTACTTGCATGTAAGTATAAGGGAACAATATGTAAAGTTTGGGTAATAAAGGGGTAACAACCAGGAGAATTAAAAAATATATATATACTGTAAGTATTATAGAACTAAGGGGTACTTATCCTACTATTATGATACATACAACAATCTTACATTTGGGAGCAATTTAGCAAGAACATACACTGAGTATCTTTTTGTAATAATTGTGTTCCAATATACTAGGCTTTTAGGCTTTTTTAGGCTTTTTAAAAATGACAGGGTACATATCTATGCATTTATCCTTTTTTTTATAGCTTTTTTATACAATTTTTTTTATAGCAAAAGTGCAGATGTTTAAGTTTGGGCTAAGATGTTTCAAGGCAAGTAAAGCTAAGACTATTGCAATTTTTTTAAATACTGGGAAATATATCTTGTTTCATGTGGTTACAGGGTAAGTGGTGCTTGTATAATAAATAAAGGTTTCCGAGTAAGTGGTATAAGATTGTGTATGCATTTTTATTGTACTTACCCTGTAACTACATTGAACAAGGGGGTAACAAGCACCACTACATGAAACAAGAGTATCTTTCCCCAAGATTTAAGCAAAAGTTGCAATAGTTTTAGTTTTCAGTGCACTTTTGTTAAAAATATTACTTTCTAAATGCATAGATATGTACCCTGTCATTTTTAAAAAGCCTATACAGTATGTACTGGTTCACCATTATTACAAAAATATACTCAGTGTATGTTCTTGCTAAATTGCTCCCAAATGTAAGATTGTTATATCATAATAGTAGAATAAGTACCCCTTAGTTCTATAGTACTTACAGTATAAATATTTTTTTTAATTCTCCTTATTGTAACCACTTTATTCCCCGAACTTAAAATATTGTTCCCTTATACTTATATTGTAAGTACGTTATAGGTACACTATAATTACCGACGGTTACGCTGTAAAATCGCTTTAATTACACAGTACTTTCCGGGCTGTAATCTAAAGTGTTACCCAAAAATATTAATTTCTCTGCTGTCGAAGGACTTCGACTACTTCTTTTTTTACAGATAATTTCTCCAGCCTTTGAAAAACTCCTCACAAAACCCCACGAGGTCAAGATGCGTTGACTTCACTTTTATACAGATGTGCGATTGTGTGGTCTGTTCTCGACCCTGTCAATCAAACGCTGATTCGGCGGACATCTGTGCTTCGGGATCTCGAAAAGCTTCGGAACGTCTGTTTCGCGTCAGCCATCCCTAATTAATAGTAAAAGTTTGTATTGAAGCTTTTTGCCTCTTCGTCTTCTTCAGCCTACACCACACCCTGACACTACTGGTGTTCATGCGGCATCATAAGTCTGTTAATGTGGTACTCATAGAGATTTATTCAGTCACTACTGGAGGTGCCACAACATACTGCATCATGTTCCATAAAACGGCTTATGCCATAATCCAGGATTGAGTGATACATGCCACTGTCCACTTTTTTACAAGAATACTTGCCGAGAT
Source organism: Semotilus atromaculatus (assembly GCA_031834385.1). Lineage (NCBI taxonomy): Eukaryota > Metazoa > Chordata > Actinopteri > Cypriniformes > Leuciscidae > Semotilus > Semotilus atromaculatus. The sequence goes on along the minus strand of JAULUF010000015.1, from coordinate 33,975,943 downwards.
GGGTATTTTGATGATTTTTTGTGTGTCCATTCAAGTGAAAGGAGACAAGAGGAGTAAATTCTGTGTTCATATGCTATCTGAAACACACCTCTCTCTGTGCGTACGGCTGTTCATACAAATAACAGTGCACATTCTGCTGCTGTGTGTGAGTGTGTTTGCTCCGAGGCTGTAAGCTCCATCTAAAGCCTCGTATTTCTCTCTGTTTTGAACCATAAATTTCCGATCATTTCTAGTGTTTATACTACTAATACAGTTTACCTAACATCTCAGACTAACCTAACATCGCTAGCTTCCGTTATTGTTAGCACAACACGCTTGTATCTCGTTAGCCTGTTAACGCTTCGCCCGTGCGCTCAGTTATTTATTTATTTTTCTCGTGCGCGCCCGCGCCTCTGAGTTCATAAAAAGCCTAGGCGAGTAAGAATCAGTCAACAAACACGGTGAGTAATGTCTTGTCCTGTTATTGTCACCTGCACCTCATGCCACATGTTTACCATAGCCTTCCCCGTCGGCAATATAGGGTTTATATGTGATAAATGCAAGGAGACAGTCAGGCTGACGGAGAAGATTTCAGAATTAGAGACACACATCCAAACTTTAATTGAGGATAGTAAGTGTGCTCGAGCCTTAGATACTATTTTGGATGCGCCTAGCATAGTGAACCATTTACATGATTCGGTTCCGGCTGAGTTATTGCCTGTGCAGCCAGGCAGATGGGTAACTGTGAGAGATCGCTCTAGTCGCAGATCAAAAAACCACTCTTCTGTTCCGATTACCATAACAAATCGATTTGCCCCACTCAGTGAAACACCCACTGAGAATTATGTTGATTATGCCCTGGTAATTGGCGATTCTATTACACGGAACGTGAAAATAGAGACACCAGCCACCATAGTCACATGTTTGCCGGGAGCCAGAGCGCCTGACATCAAAGCAAATTTAAAAGTGCTGGCTAATGCTAATCGTAAATTCTCTAAGATTGTTATTCACGTCGGCACAAATGATGTTCGACTTCGCCAGTCGGAGATCACCAAAATTAATATTAAAGAGGTGTTTGAACTCGCAAGTACGATGTCAGGCACTGTAATTTGCTCTGGCCCCCTTCCTGTTCGAAGGAGTGATGAGATAGTTAGTAGATTGTGTTCACTCAATGGCTGGTTGTCTAAGTGGTGTCCGCAAAATAATATAGAATTCATAGACAATTGGAAAAGTTTTTGGGGCAAACCTGACCTGTTGAAAAGAGATGGTATTCATCCCTCCTGGGCTGGTGCTGCTCTTCTCTCTAGTAATTTGTCATAGTCTTATGCCAAGTTCAGACTGCACGATTTTAGCCCCGATTTTGGCTCGGCGACAGGTTTTGAGAAATCGCCGACAAATGCCCAAAATCACAGGTAAAGCGGTGCTCGTTCACGCGAGTGACAATCATGCAGTGTGAATGAGCAAAGACGCGATCTGAGAGAATCGCCGACGAGTCGCCGACACCCGTGAGATATTTGGCATGCTAAATATCTGGACCTGTCGGCGATTCAAAATCCTGCTGTGCATTCAGTCATTGCTGTGTTCACACTGAACGATGGATGGGCGACAGGAGGTTTCACACTGCATGACTTTACAAGAGGAAGAATCGCCGACAACTGTTTGGCACGCAAACTACGTTTCACAACCAAACACACGCGCGAAGTGATAAGAAAATAACGCAAGATCACGCGTGCGTGAGACCGGAGTTCTCGCGCGAGACTCAAATTGTTATTAAAAATTATAGCCTGCAAGAAGCTTGCGATCCCAATCTGTGAGCTGATTTGCAGCGAAAAGGAGAAAAAAAAAAAAGATTATGCAGGAAGAAATGGTTGGGGATTGTGTGTTCTACAAAGAGAGTTGGGGGTAAAGAAATAATTTTGCAATATGCTGCTGGTCAAGCAATATGTAGGCTACTTTGTTTCTGTTTGATATAATTGTAAATATATCTATTAAAATACAGATATTCTGGTCTAAAACTCCTCCCCGAACTCCCCGCTGCTGTATCTTGCTCTCTCATTGGCTGTCGGTCATCGCCGATGTAGTTTTCAGTCAGAACACTTTTCACACAGCAGGATTTTGAATCGCCGACAGGTCCAGATATTTAGCATGCCAAATATCTCACGGGCGTCTGCGATTCTCTCAGATCACGTCTTTGCTCATTCACACTGCATGATTGTCACTCGCGTGAACGAGCACCGATTTGCCTGTGATTTCGGCATTTGTCGGCGATTTCTGAAAACCTGTCGGCGAGCCAAAATCGGGGCTAAAATCGTGCAGTCTGAACTCGGCATTAGCTGGTACCCTCTTACTTCACAGGGCACCACAACTTCCAATAGGAGAATTCAACTGCAGTAGACACTGTTCAGCCTGAAGAGGGCAGCACTCAGACGCTTTTACACCATATATTGTAGAATTAAAACACTTTATACCCAAATGTCAAAAAAATTACTTGAATCAATGAACAGCATTAATAAAGCCCGTCTTACAGATCATTAACTAAAAAAAGTTGTTTTAGGCTTTAGTTACCCTTTAAAGTATCATTTCATATTTTATTTGAATTATTTCAAATTTCAATATTCAAAATATAAGTCCTAAAACATTAATCTCATAGCATTATTTATGCAATCACAATTGCAGTGTAAATACATCTAAATGCTTCAGATGCAACTTCTGAATTTGGCATAACAGATGATGTATACATCTAATAAGGTTAGTAAAAAATTGCCCCTTATTAAAGGTAAAAATAAACCTGGAAATCAGTTTAATGTGGCAAATACTCAACACACTCAGAAGAAGAGCAGTATCACAGCATCTCACACACTACAGACGGTCAGTTTTACCCCTCGGGCAGTTATTTAATCCTGCTGCCCTCAACCTGTTATTCACACCCATGAATAGGTCACAGAGAAGACACTCCACGGGATGGGCGATAACAAGTGTTCATTTATGCAATGTGTCATAATGATATTAGCAGTGGGCGGCTGTTTTGATCCTGACATGAACTACAGAAGTAAAGCCAGTATGTCAATGCATGAGACACAACCAGAATCAAAACAGGACAGAATCACTCTCTAGTCCTCTGTTTGTTCAGTGATAGTGAGGAAAGACTGGTTGATGATTAATGTCCTCTACTCAGATCAATCCATAAAGAAAAACACACAGATGAAGCTTCATTTATCATGTAAAGATCCAGCCAGTCACATCTTCTGTGAACTTTATTACGTTAAATCAGTTTTCAGCTCTGACTGATGGCGTGATTCACCGTTTTGTACTTTATTTTAACATTAAACCTCAAGGAACGCGGTAAATAAACATCTCCACTCTTTTCATGCACAGACATACTCAAGAATTATCATTTTCTGAACTTTGTCTCTATTCAGCTCAATGCAATTTTTAAATCAGTCAGTGTGAAAGTAGGCTACATAATACAACAAATATGTTCATAGTGTTCATTATCATATTTACCAATTTAAAACACAACGCCTTAATTACAACTATTACGACAAACATTAAACATCATATCGATCTAAAAGATTCTGAGAATGGATCCATAAGAAATCTTCAAGAAAGCACGTTGTCGACAGAATGAGCTATGCGTGTCTGTCCATCATAGCATCAATATAAAGTTCAGTCTGACTGAATAAACTCATATACTTACATGTCTGAGCTCTTGCGTGCGGTCCCTCATGTTTCATTCAGTCAGTCTGACGCGTTTAACGCTCGCTGAGAAGAGCGTCATTTTTAAGTGAGGCGAGGCGCGCCCCCTTTAACCCTCCGCGCGCGACGCCTCACTCCACATGATAGCAGTATCAACAATCTACTGTTTTAATGCTCGAATAACAACTACAGAACATTACACAGGGACAAATACATAAAATGAACAACAACAATAGAAAAATTCTACATGATTAACAAACACATGCGCGCACGCACACACACACACCTACAACAAATTGAGAAGTTACATAATAAGAATTAATTAAAAGACATGAAAGAAAAATACACCTGAAGAAAGGCATTAGGATGGGGAAACTACAACTGTATTCATGCGATAACATACAGACATTGATACACTAGTAAAAGCCTCTAAATTCATGGATTTTCTTTAAATATTTCTTCATAACATTTAAGATAATCTTTTTTTTATATAAAATAAAGAGATTTAAGAAGTCGATTTTAAAGTTGGGGTGGGATGGTACACCATTTGCAAACTTCTTAGGAAGAATTTGCCATATAAATGACAAAAAGAAAAATGAGCAATATACTCCAGGGATTTATTTTTAATATCATTATGATAAAATAAAAAAAAAGTGTTTTAAACTAAAAGAGTTTGTAACATTTACAGAATCAAATACATGAGAACCCCTATGGGTCAAGCCAAAACTGTTTAGGCAACCATAAAACAGATGTGCAAATGATTCCTCTGCTTGTTTACGAAAAGAACATGAGCTATCAGTGTCCAATATTTAGAAATATTAGAACTGACACAGTATATTTTATGAAAAATTTTGAAATGTAATCCCTTTGACTTGTCGAAAATACAATATTTTCCAAGTAAAAGCATTTTTAGTATACCAAGGACCTCCAATACACCTTTGCTTTTGGAGAAATGTTCCCTTTCCCTTTAAATTGAAACATTTGGTCAGGACGCATCTGCGTCACTTTTTAATGCACACCTTTATCGTCATTTAACATGCAGGGTTCTCCATTTCTTTCAGTTGTTTACCTTATGCGTCAGATAAGAGTCCTGACCACGCGTCAATATGTAACTGTCAGGAAGTTCACTGAAGGTTGAACTGAACATGTGCACTTAAATCCCAAACTTGACCAGATACAAAATAAACAAGACTTGGCTTGACATTACTTATAATAAATCATAATAAAGCAATAAGCCCCGCAAAGCTTATTTTTAAATAATTTTTTTATATAAATCCACTGTAAAACACGGCTTCAAGGGGCTTTTTGCTTTTATAAAACAGTTACTCCATAAAAATATTCATTTTAATATTTATTTTATTCATAAAATAAACACCAGGAACAAAAAATCTAACGTCAAACAGATTTATTCCTCCGCCAAGCAATGTAGTTCCAAGTAATAATTACAAAATGGACAATATTAAATTAAAAACATAAATAAGAAATAAATTGAACAGATTAGAATCAGACGGACCTGTAACAAGATAACAATAATAAATGTATTAACATTAAAGGGGTAGTTCACCCATGAAAATTCTGTCATTATTTACTCACTCTCCGTGTATCAATTTCTTTCTTCTGCTGAACACAAAAGAAGATATTTTGACGAATGTGTGTAACCAAACAGTTGATAGACCCCATTGATTTCTATTTTTTTTCCCCTATATGGAGGTCAAAGGGGACCTGCAACTGTTTGGTTACACACATTCTTCAAAATATCCTATTTTTTGTTCTGCAGAAGAAAGAAATTGATACTGAGTAAATAATATAATTTTTGGGTGAACTATCCCTTTAACTATCCATGTATAGGCTGCTGTCCCACTTCTAACAAAGTGACAGACTGATAACTTTCACTTTAGACATAACCAATGGGTTTAAGTAAACCCTGTGTGTATTTGACAGTATTTACAAAATCTGATGTGTCTCAGTGTGTACGCGCGTGCACAGGGGGAAAAATGCATATCAGAACAGCACGTGAATTAAATGTTTAACCGGCAAGGCTTTAACACAAATGAAAATAATACATTTTTGTTATTGCGAATAAGTCCAGTGTCCCGTGAGTAACTCTACCGCTGGGTTAACATGTGATGCAAATGTATGTCGAGTTACAGGTCACGTCAGGATCTATGGTGGGACCATCTTTGGGGGCCCCCTAGTGGCGGCCCTGAGCAGCCGCTTAGTTCGCGGATAGGGAGGGCCGGCTCTGACTGGAACTATCCGTTTTATAAACATAAACATGAAATAAACATAACAAACTTGACCATAAACCTAGACTCACTTGACTTAACATGGACTCACCAACAGTGGTTACAGGGAACAACCGAAACATGAGGGCATATACACAGACTAATGACTTAAAGGTGCAATATGTAGTTTTTCGCAGCTAGGGGTCGCTAACCTCTTAAAAAAAAATAACAAAGGCGTAGATTGATGACGCAGTGGATGAGCGGAAATCATGGAACTTGTCGTGATGCCGATGGATCTAATAATGTTTATGGGAAATAATGTTAATGGGTGAGAGAAAACATTGATGCTGTGTATGTAAAAAGCGGGGCTCTCAGATTCGCAGAGCACACGCTGCATGTTGAATTAAATCTCTCACCACAAACTATCGTGATACCACTCCTGTTGTTAGACAATTGTTTCTTTTTGTTTTGGGATTATCATTAAGTTTTCAAAGAAAAAGAAAACTTAAATGCAAGCCGTATCCACGCTTGTGCTGGACCAACAGCTCGGGACATCCACGATGCACACCGCTGGACCAGAGTGGGATTTTGGGCAAATGCAGGTGTGTTAGATGACACACTCCTCCATCTATGTGTTTTACTGACACATTGCGCATCATGTAGGGAAAGTTGTTTGGTATTACAACCAGGCTTGGGAGGGTTACTTTAAAAATGTATTCCGTTACAGTTACAAATTACTTCATAAAAAAAGTATTCAGTAATGTAATCCAAGTACCACAATATGAAAGTAATGTAACTGATTACTTTTGGATTACTTCAAGGACAGATATTTTTTTTTAAAAACAACAACTTTTATTTACTAAGAAGCCCTGAATAAATATTTATGTAAAGGACTATACAGCCATCTAGTGGCTACAATATGGTATTACAGATTTTTTTTTTTTTTTTTTTACTTGACATGTACAAGGAAAAAATAAAATTGAAATGTTTCTTCAACAGGAAAATAGATATACATATACATACTACTAATAACACTATATTAAGCGTTGCTTTAATGACTCACGACACGACTCGTGTGCCACCCGCTGGTGCATGCGCAAAATAACAGCTCTCTGCAACAATCTCCTCAGACACAGATTGAATCACAATTTTCGTTGCTGGAAGGCACAGTTTGCACTGTACAACCATGTTGTTGGCATTTTCTTCTTTAAAAACAAAATAGCAACGGAATTTCCAAGAAATGAAAGCATTTTTTACCCGTGGGCAGCTGCAGCATCGTTTCTAGCAGCAGTGACTCGATCCGTGTCTGAGGAGATTGTTGCAGAGCTGTTATTTTGAGTCGTGAGTCATTAATCAAGCAACGCTTAATATAGTGTTATTATGCCAAAATACAGATTTATTTAGTTTTAAATGAAACCATTGTAATCCTGAAAGTATTCCCCCTTTTTTCAAAAAGTAACTATAATCTGATTACTACGTGTTTTGACGTAACTGTAACGGATTGCAGTTACTGGATTTTTGTATCCTGATTACATAACGCCGTTACATGTATTCCGTTACTCCCCAACCCTGATTACAACGGATAACTACAAAAATACCCCCCCCTAGACGGCTGTGGTAGTTACAGTGGTGGACTGGCCATCTGGAGCACCAGCGGGCCTCTGAACAATGTAAATATATAAAGAACGAATGATAGTAGACGTTTACTAGTCCGTCACCCCAGACGAATGCCTGCGCAACTCAATGATTCCTCTTTTTAGCCTGCTCTATCTGGCAGCAGTCTAACAGGGCTCTTCAATATCAAAATAACTAGTGGCGGTGGAGGAGATTTCTCCCTTCCATGTGTAAAGCATTTTGAGTACCCAGAAAAGCGCTATATAAATGTAACAAATTAAATTATTATTAAGACAGTGACTTGTTGATAAAGACCATTGATTAATGTTGATTAAGATAATCAAATACAGTTTTAATGATGACTCAAATATTAACCTGTAATATTAACCGTCGGAAGTCGAATCGTGGTGTAGTTACACTGGTAACCATTTCACCCCTAACCCTCTAACTAGAGTGAAGATGTAACAACCCCCAGGTTGGGAAACGCTGACTTGGGACTGGAGGAACCAATGGAGACTGTAGACCAGCAAATATTTCCTCATCTACTAATATAGTTCCTCAGCAAAACATCAACCCAGCACCTCAGCGCTGGGAGTGTGTGTGGAACTCCAATCCATTCAAACGAACTCCGCTGTTATGCCCTTGCCAACAGATGCTGACGCCGGTGTATGTCGAGGACAGACGGACGCTGACGCCGGTTTATGTCGAGGACAGACGGACGCTGACGCCGGTGTATGTCGAGGACAGACGGACGCTGACGCCGGTGTATGTCGAGGACAGACGGACGCTGACGCCGGTGTATGTAGAGGACAGACGGACGCTGACGCCGGTGTATGTCGAGGACAGACGGACGCTGACGCCGGTGTATGTCGAGGACAGACGGACGCTGACGCCGGTGTATGTCGAGGACAGACGGACGCTGACGCCGGTGTATGTAGAGGACAGACGGACGCTGACGCCGGTGTATGTCGAGGACAGACGAACGCTGACGCCGGTTTATGTCGAGGACAGACGGACGCTGACGCCGGTGTATGTCGAGGACAGACGAACGCTGACGCCGGTTTATGTCGAGGACAGACGGACGCTGACGCCGGTGTATGTCGAGGACAGACGGACGCTGACGCCGGTGTATGTAGAGGACAGACGGACGCTGACGCCGGTTTATGTCGAGGGCAGACGGACGCTGACGCCGGTGTATGTCGAAATCAGACGGACGCTGACGCCGGTGTATGTCGAGGACAGACGGACGCTGACGCCGGTGTATGTCGAGGACAGACGGACGCTGACGCCGGTGTATGTAGAGGACAGACGGACGCTGACGCCGGTTTATGTCGAGGACAGACGGACGCTGACGCCGGTTTATGTCGAGGACAGACGGACGCTGACGCCGGTGTATGTCGAAAACAGACGGACGCTGACGCCGGTGTATGTAGAGGACAGACGGACGCTGACGCCGGTTTATGTCGAGGACAGACGGACGCTGACGCCGGTGTATGTCGAAAACAGACGGACGCTGACGCCGGTGTATGTCGAGGACAGACGGACGCTGACGCCGGTTTATGTCGAGGGCAGACGGACGCTGACGCCGGTGTATGTCGAAAACAGACGGACGCTGACGCCGGTGTATGTCGAGGACAGACGGACGCTGACGCCGGTGTATGTCGAGGACAGACGGACGCTGACGCCGGTGTATGTCGAAAACAGACGGACGCTGACGCCGGTGTATGTAGAGGACAGACGGACGCTGACGCCGGTGTATGTCGAGGACAGACGGACGCTGACGCCGGTGTATGTCGAGGACAGACGGACGCTGACGCCGGTGTATGTCGAGGACAGACGGACGCTGACGCCGGTTTATGTCGAGGACAGACGGACGCTGACGCCGGTGTATGTCGAGGACAGACGGACGCTGACGCCGGTGTATGTCGAAAACAGACGGACGCTGACGCCGGTTTATGTCGAGGACAGACGGACGCTGACGCCGGTGTATGTCGAGGACAGACGGACGCTGACGCCGGTGTATGTAGAGGACAGACGGACGCTGACGCCGGTTTATGTCGAGGACAGACGGACGCTGACGCCGGTGTATGTCGAAAACAGACGGACGCTGACGCCGGTGTATGTCGAGGACAGACGGACGCTGACGCCGGTTTATGTCGAGGACAGACGGACGCTGACGCCGGTGTATGTCGAAAACAGACGGACGCTGACGCCGGTTTATGTCGAGGACAGACGGACGCTGACGCCGGTGTATGTCGAGGACAGACGGACGCTGACGCCGGTGTATGTAGAGGACAGACGGACGCTGACGCCGGTTTATGTCGAGGACAGACGGACGCTGACGCCGGTTTATGTCGAGGACAGACGGACGCTGACGCCGGTGTATGTCGAAAACAGACGGACGCTGACGCCGGTGTATGTAGAGGACAGACGGACGCTGACGCCGGTTTATGTCGAGGACAGACGGACGCTGACGCCGGTGTATGTAGAGGACAGACGGACGCTGACGCCGGTGTATGTAGAGGACAGACGGACGCTGACGCCGGTGTATGTCGAAAACAGACGGACGCTGACGCCGGTGTATGTAGAGGACAGACGGACGCTGACGCCGGTGTATGTCGAGGACAGACGGACGCTGACGCCGGTGTATGTAGAGGACAGACGGACGCTGACGCCGGTGTATGTAGAGGACAGACGGACGCTGACGCCGGTGTATGTAGAGGACAGACGGACGCTGACGCCGGTGTATGTCGAGGACAGACGGACGCTGACGCCGGTTTATGTAGAGGACAGACGGACGCTGACGCCGGTGTATGTCGAGGACAGACGGACGCTGATGCTGGCTCACACACCAGGACAGGCTCCACAGTGGGCTCGGGATCCAGCATGAACATGGCCTCTGCCAATCGCTCTGGCTCTGTGTTCACGCCGGGCTTGTGCCAACAGTGGGCTCTAGCTTTTGATCCGCTGCAGGATTTTAGTTTGAATAAATTGTACAAACGTACAGGACATGTTTTAGAGCCACTGCAACAAAATTAAATGGATGCACATCAGGGGTATAGTAGATGTTTTATGTGTGTTGGATGATATCTGTGTATTTTATCATTATCTTTCTGCCAACAGAGAATGATAGGAAAATAAGTTTGTTTATACAAGCTTGTTGCGGTCATGGTGTGGTCCAACAAGGTGAGGAGAAGTAACAGAAACTGAGAAATTTAAGAGTTTCATTTAAATAAAAGAAAACTAAACAACTAAAGGGCTAAATGAGGAACCAAACAAGACACAGGTAAACATAATCAATAATGAGGGAAACCTAATCAGAAACTATGACAGCCAAATAAACTAAGACAAACTAAGCAAAGGAACTCTATACAAAGGATAAAGTATAAACAAATGTGACAGTCACAGCATAAACCACATAACTACTATTTTATTAAGCAAGCTTTACTGCTGTTTTTCATCAATGGTAGTCCTACACAAAATTTGTAGCAACTCAACCACTTTCTTAAGTTAGTGTTTTCAGGCCCATCAAAACACTGTTGGCGCCTAAATTAATGGCCAAAACGCATAAAAAAGTTTTCTGTTTTTAGTTGCAGAAGGAAGGATGGAGGGAAGGTGGTCTGTTTGGTTTTTGTCGTGGTTTCTCTTCTTCTGTGCCCTCAGAGAGATTTATCAGACTACTGCCAGCTGGGATCTACACACACACGGTCAAAACGTGCAGTACTACAGTAAACTATTGGGTAACACTTTACTTAAAGGGGTGTGCACAGTAGACCAAACTGAAAGCACCAGAGTTTTAGTTTGCCTGGTAGAGCACAGCTGTTTATGCTCTTCAACCCTTCCACTGCTTGTCGTCAAACTTCTCCCACTCGAACTGTGTCCTTTAGATCTCCATCGTACCATCTCCCAAGACTCTTCACTGGCTTCTCAGAAACTGTTGGTATTGCCTCACCATTAATGAAGAATGTTTTATCTACTACCTTTCCTTTAACTATGGAGATGCTCCTTGATTTAGAGGGCTTAAATTGCATTCGTGCCCATTCAATATTATCTGTTAACTTCCCCAATAACCGATTAGTGCAGGCTACTGTTGTAGTCATGGTTGTCATGTCATCCATGTATGCTCTGATTGGTGGTAGACGCATCCCAGAAGCCAAGCGCTCTCCTCCTACTACCCATCTTGATGCCCTAATGATTACTTCCATTGCCATGGTAAAAGCCAGTGGAGAAATTGTGCATCCTGCCATTATTCCAACCTCTAAGCATTGCCATGCAGTGCTGAATTTTGGAGTTGAGAAATTAAATTGCAAATCTCCAAAATAGGCTTTCACTAAATTTGTTATTGACATTGGTACTCTGAAAAAATTGGTTGCAAGGTAGTTTGTGACGTCGGAAACACCAGCGATTTCACACCGTGTTTTTGAGACTGTCTTTGGTTCACTGCAGTTTTAAGGAGAAGACTTATGAACTTACACATGGTTTGTCTTAAAGCATATTAAAAACATCACAGATATATAAACAACATTAAAAGCTGGATTTTCACCACAGGGGGACTTTAAATAAAATGTAAGTACCTCATCTGATACCACAGTAATATATTTCAAGGAGATCGAGATCTCAGACATGACCATTAGCATGGAGATAATCATCCTGTAAGAGAGGAAACAAGACATAACATGTGTCCTGACGTACTGTATAGAGTAGACTATTCAATGTGTGCCGTTATATAACCGGAGCAGTTCTAGGACCTTTTTATGTGGTTTCATCCCCCGTAAAACTATAATCACCAGTGCTGCTTCCTAATGAACGTTTATCATTTACACGTGTTTTTGAGTCTTGTCCGTTTAAACATTAAAGTTATTATAAAAGTACGGAAGCCCTAAGATGCCATGCTCAATTATTATTTTGGCTTTCTTTCTTGTTACTGTTTTAAAAAGTGGGTGGAGGAGTGTGTCTGGGGGATATCTACAATATAAGATACGTACAATAATTAATGTTCAATTTCAAGAGTTTCATGTTCAATAGTTTAATTAATCTACATAGAAGTCATGTTTAATGTGATAGTTTCATCCTTAAAATCTGCTATAATACAATATATTATTAGTCCTGAGATTCTTCACGCACTGAAATAACTTTAGTTAAGTGTGTCAGAGGTTCTGAGTTATAATTCGCCCTAGTGTTTTTTTCTCTCATTAAAACCAAAGATGTTCATCAGTGATTGTATATCAAGAGCAGGGGGATATTGTATATCAGTGATTGTATATTAATGAGCTTTGTGAATGTTACTGGTGTATATCATGGTGTACGTGCACGTTGACGTCTTTGAAACTGCCATCATAAATTTACCAATTCCCAAGATGGGCTGCGTACGAAATCGAATACTTCCCTACTATATAGTATTTGAAAAACAGTACGCGAGCAGAGTAGTATGTCCGAAATCATAGAATTCGAAAAACAGTAGGCGAAAAGTCCCCGGATGACCTACTACTTCCGGCGAGATTCTGAAGTGCGCATACGATGGACACTTTACTATCCCATGATGCCACGGGAGAGGAGTTGTTGTCGCTATATTTGAAAATGGCGGAAACCGGAGACGCGGCTTTAACGTTAGCTATGGGCTGTAGAGATAAACACAGACACACATGCGCATCTCTATTGATTCATTCATGTTTATTTATCAATGGTAATATCACTGGTAATATCACAAGCAAATAAATGGCTTTTTCCTTGCCAAAAATCATCTGTCATTGTTCATAGGGGTTGTGTGTGTGTTTTATGAGGTAAAATCTATTAGGTAAATAAATGTTATTTGAGAAACTCCGCAAAAGGCGTGATCTGCGAGCAGCTGACCGACGCCTCCTCTTGATTGTCGGCTCGGACGACGTAAAAACGCAGATGAAAACAGAAAGCAGAACTAAAAACAGCGTGGCGTTGGTGCAGTCAGTGGAATGGGCTCTTTAAATTTTCACACTGTTATGACAGCGCGTATGTCACGCGACAACAACATGGCGCATGTAGTACGTCCTGACTCATTCATACTACCCTTATTCATACTATATAGAACGTACTTTTTTAACGGTCGCGAAGTACGTTCTTATTTAAAAGTAGTACCTACTCACATAGTACACTATTTCGGACGCAGCCATGGACTTTATTTGAGAGAGAGGGTGTCCCAGTAGCCTGACTACGTCAGACTTCGTACTTCCGCTCTATTTAATTTCGCTTCTGTACTCAATCTGAGACAGCGACATGTCTCTTCGTTTTCCTCCGGCCTGAAAACAGCTGGGCCAATCAACGAACAGAGGGCGGGCTGAGAGCCGTGACGTAGACGCTAAGCGCAGAGTTTAAGATTGTATTTTAGGTCAGGGAAATCAAAAACGACCGCGGATATGGAGACACGGGATGCAATTCGCTCTGTTGTGGAGAATATTCCCGGCATTTGCAAACTGAAGCCCGAACAAGAAGAGTGTTTGTTAAACATTTTGAATGGAGGAGATGTTGTGGCCGTACTCCCGACAGAGGGAGTATCTCGGTCTCTTTTATCTGTACCCGAACTGGCACCCTTTTGACAGGTCAGTGTCTCCTTTCTTTTCCAGTTCTTAAATATTGCCATGTCATGCTGTAAACTTGCAATTAAGTTGCAGCATTTCCGACAGACTCGAGATGAACAAAGAGCTGTGTTTGACAGAACTAATCCTAACTTCGACCGTTGGCTGCAAATATTTTCCTGTTTCTCTCTACTGTCAAATATTAGTTTAGAGGCCCCGATTGTGCCGTGGATGCGTAGATTTACTTCACATAATCTACAAAAGTCGTTCACAGCCATGTTCACTCCGGTATTTCGCTCGATGGTTTCGTTTTCGCATCATCATATAACGTTATGTGTTACAGATTTAGTTCGATGCGGCTGAGCTGGCGCATAACCAAACGTTCTGTGATTGGCTTACGGGTAACCAATGATTTTATACTTCAGACAAGCGCCCCCTCGCGATAAAGAAAACACTTTTCAATGATGCCACTCCAGACTCTGTCTACGAAGCAAAGCGAAGTAGCAGAGTTTGGTATTACCAGGCTAGTGTCCCAGAGGAGAACCTGGCAAAAATGGACGAAGACAAGAAATGTCACTTGCTAGATGAACATTAGGTTTACCGTTCCAGTTTTATGGTGAAATGGTCTCAACCAAAGATGCATGATTCATAGCACCTGTTTTGAAAACTATAACTAAAATATATAAGTAATATAAGTGGACAAACACAATGCAACCAGTAGTCTAATGTCTGATCTGTGAATCTGCGAAGTCCCCTCCAGCTTCAAACGCTCCACCATCATCCCCGTCCTGAAGAAACCCAAAGTCACAGGACTAAATGACTTCAGACCAGCTCCCTCATGTCTGTGGTCCCGAAGTCATCCGAGACTGGCGCTGGCCCCCGGCAGGTTCTCATCCAGCAAACAGTGTGTGTGTGTCAGCATGGGACTGTCCTCGTCCTGCAACAGCTCCACAGACGTACAGTATCCATCATGCCAGACCACTGAACTAACCCAGCTCTCTCGGGTCCTACATCATCATGTTAACATGGCGCAACATCTGATAAATGAGGTCCCACATGTACAAAGCATCAAATCTTATGCCTGGTTCAGATTACACGATTGTTTTGTCTGTTACGATAGTCACTGTGTCAGATTGCACGATTTTGACTCCCAAAATCTTGTCGTGGACAAGAAACATGTCAGACTACACGTTGCTTCCTGACCAGTCATCGCGTGCCGACGCGCGTGATGTCATCGAGAAGGCGAAACTAGTAGCGAGTGACTTCTGGAGACGAACGTGAACAAACAATGGATGAAGCGGTGAGTGTTGTATTGGCTGTCCTGTGTTCAGAAAAACGTAAAAAAAGAAAGAAACCCCGACAATGGACACGTTCCTGGATTGCTCGAGGAGGACAGTATGGGCTGTCAATCCTCCAAAGAGAACTTCTTATAGAGATATTCTTATATATTTTTACTTTTAGCCAGTAGTACAAGTAAAATAATGTTGCTAGCTTGCCACAACGATAACATATTACAAAAACAGATTGTTAAAACCTCATACGTGTAACGGGACCCGTCGTGGACGGCCGTTAAAAAAATTAAACATGCTAGTCTTTTTGTCGTGATGTCGTGAAGCATCGCAGACGCGACGTAGGTTGTCGCCCACTATGACACACTATACGAGATGATACGATCGAATCTTGCGCCCCGACGCCCGTTGTCGTTTACGAATCCCCACGACACCCTACGTCAAACGGATCGTGACAAAATCGGGCTAAAATCGTGTGATCTGAACCAGGCATTAAACAACCCCAAATCCCTTTCATTCACACACAGTTGTTTGTTAGTGAACTGTGAGCTGTTTAATGAGATCATGCACAGCTCCAGGCTCATGCTGAACGTGAAAGGGTTTACATGCACATTTATTAAGGACTCAACAATTGAGAAGATGAAATCTGGTTTATTAAAGCTTCTGTAAATTCAGACATAAAATCCAGATAGTGATCTTATAAGACGAGGAGTCCATGAATTGTCTCTTCTATTGTTTAGCGATATATTTCCTCACAGCACATAGTTCTGGTTCTGGTTTCCTCTGATTGGCCAGAGTGTGTGCCGACGCTCATATGAAGCCGCTGAGGGTCAGAAGTGAGGTCTCCTGTGGCGCCCAGTGTATTTAGTGTCGGCTCTTACGTCCCTGAGAGAAGAACAACACAACACTCACCACAGCTGAACATCCAACCAATCACACGAGCAGAACCGCTGAACTCAATCAGCACTCATTTAGTGCCTTTAAGGACTGTCAGTGTCTCAGTGTTTCATTAAAGACCAGTGTCCAAAGCCTTAATGACTATGACAATGAAGAAGCCGGCACTGAAGGTAAGAGTTGATGTATTCAGTGGCCAGTGAATAAGTGTTGAAACAGCGACACATATTAAAAATAACGAGAGCTGAAACATACTTGCCCTGCCGGCGCCGCCTGTCCTTCTTCTCCACGATCCAGTCCTTACTCTTCTTCACGGACTTCCCTTTCATGTTTTTGAAACGGGACCTTTCGTGAGAAACCGCAGATGGTGAGGAAACATGGCGTTTCAGGAATTACATGTAGAGTACAGCGAGTGTGTGCTGGAGGACTGAAGGAAACCGCGTGCACACGCATGGGAACTGGGATTTACAGCTCTGATGAAAATGTGTGATTCAATACACAATATTTCTGCTCTTCGTGTTCTGCTATGAGTTATTCGATGCGCGTGAGGCTCGGCTGTCACTCCAACAATGAGGCGTGTTGTTCTGAGGGCTCTGCTCTCTGCTGGAGTCTCTCGTACTATGATAGGTTTGACAATAAAAGAGTACATTATAACTAATATATATTTCCACTTTTATAGTGTAGCATCAGATCAGTTTGGGACCGATACGCAGAATTCAGATTCAAATCAGTAAAGGACCATTTTTGGATGGAAAAAATATATATAAATGGATGAAAAAAATAATAATTTCGATAATAAAGAGCACACAAAATGAATATAATGTTAAATCACAAACATTATATATTTCATAATAATTGTAAGTTTGAGATAGTTTTGCATCATGTTACCGAAGGAAAGCGCTGTGTGTGAGTGAAATATTGGGTCCCACTTTATATTAATTGGCTTTAAGTACTATGTACTTACATTGAAGTTACTACTTTGATACAATGGACTTAGTGTACATACATGTTTTTACATTGTACTTATATTTTGAAAATACCTTCATGTAATTACAACTGTAATTAATTGATGTAATTACATTTGTAATTACACAGTTGACCCTTCCCTTACACCTTAAATCGACCCATACCACCACACCTGTCCCTAACCTTACCAGTATCACATCTCAATAGCAGAAAAAGTGTTTTACAATACAACCTGAACACAATAAGTATTGTACTTATTTGTCTATGTAAGTACATAGTACTTAAAGCCACTTAATATAAAGTGGGACCAAATATTGTCTCATAAATCATCATGTATGTTCAGAGATGTGCTTTACCTCTGTGCTGTGAACTGAGCCTGACTCGATACACCTCTGTCAGTCGCCACCGACTCCAGACCCTGCAGGACACAGACACGCTCATGAACACACACTTAGAGTGTGTGTGTGTGTGTGTGTGAGAGAGAGAGAGAGAGTCTGTGTGCGTGTGTGAGAGTCTGTGTGTGTGTGTGTATATGAGTGAGTAAGTGTGTGAGAGAGAGAGTCTGTGTGTGTGTGTGTGTGTGTGTGTGTGTTCATACTGAGGCTGTACACACCTTGGGTAAAACACCTGATACACCAGCAAATAAACACAGGAAAAATCTATGGACAAAAAGATTAGCAGCGTCACTCAATATAACACACTAAACACAATCCCGTTAAATATGTTTTCTGATCAATGATGATGGAAAAGCTGAAGTACTTTTTGGCTTTGCTGCTGTTGGGATAGTCCACGACCAAACCGCCTGTGAAACCGGCTTTCATGGCCTGAGCCGTTATCAGCTCCAGCTGAGAGGAAAAACACTAAACTATTACAAATACACATCATTATCATAACAAATAAAAAAAGTTAGTTTTTTTTCCAAAGCAGAAAAAAAAGAAAAGATGGCAGACCAGAATAAGAGATGACGCTTTTTAAAGTCCCCCTGTGGTGAAAATCAAGCTTTTAATGTTGTTAATATGACTATGTGGTGTTTTTAAAAATGTTTTTTAGCAATGGTGTCGACTTGTGAATTTACACATGGTTTGTCTGAGTATTTCCTCCTTAAAACTGCAGTGAACCAAAGACAGTCTCAAAAACACGGTGTGAAATCGCTGGTGTTTCTGACGACACAAACTACCTTGTAACCAATCAGATCAACGTGTGATCGTCAATCAGTGGATCTCTGAGTGAGTGAGTGAGAGGAGGCGGGGCTCATTTGCATATTCATAGAACCACGCATACTAAATGAGGCAAGGGTGTCGAGTTACATTCAAGATATTTTAAGGCATAAGGCTATTTTTCAAGGAATTTCTTTTTTAAATATGTCATTTTGGTGATCAAAGATGAGATTTAAGGAATAAAACCATTGAGGACAGGGGGACTTTAAATGTTTGCCTAAACTCAACCAAGCAGGAGAAACATCCAGATCTGCAGTTATTGAGAGTAAATCCAGCAGGTTTTGTGCAATGAGAGAAAGCAGGAATAATATCATGAGCGCTGAGATCCTGACCTGCTCTGAGTTCTCAGGGTAAATCTGGAAGACGGCGCGCGCGCCTCTCGCCTACAACAACAACATTAACATCATCATCACCACCATCATCATCATCATCAGTCTGTGAGTTCCTGCCGTGTGGAAGTGATGATTAAACTCACCAGTGTGGAGTACAGCGAGCTGAAGAAGCGGTACAGTCTCTTCGGAGGACTGTGTGTTTTCTTATCTGCGTTACACAGCCACTGCAGCGCTGAAATACTGACGCAACACAACACACACACACACACACACTCACCATGTGACTCCTCACAAGCTGCTCACACACACCTCTCCACGAGCTCATACCTCACACACACCTCTCCACGAGCTCATACCTCACACACACACACTTCTCCACAAGCTCATACCTCACACACACTTCTCCACAAGCTCATACCTCACACACACTTCTCCACAAGCTCATACCTCACACACACTTCTCCACAAGCTCATACCTCACACACACTTCTCCACAAGCTCATACCTCACACACACCTCTCCAAGAGCTCATACCTCACACACACCTCTCCAAGAGCTCATACCTCACACACACCTCTCCAAGACCTCATACCTCACACATACACACACACCTCTCCACAAGCTCATACCTCACACACACCTCTCCAAGACCTCATACCTCACACATACACACACACCTCTCCACAAGCTCATACCTCACACACACCTCTCCACGAGCTCATACCTCACACACACACACACACTTCTCCACAAGCTCATACCTCACACACACCTCTCCACAAGCTCATACCTCACACACACCTCTCCACAAGCTCATACCTCACACACACACACACACACCTCTCCACAAGCTCATACCTCACACACACCTCTCCATGAGCTCATACCTCACACACACACACTTCTCCACAAGCTCATACCTCACACACACTTCTCCACAAGCTCATACCTCGCACACACCTCTCCACGAGCTCATACCTCACACACACACACAAACACACCTCTCCATGAGCTCATACCTCACACACACACACACACACACACACACACACACCTCACACACACACTTCTCCACAAGCTCATACCTCACACACACACAAACACACATCTCCACGAGCTCATACCTCACACACACACTTCTCCACGAGCTCATACCTCACACACACACACACACTTCTCCACAAGCTCATACCTCACACACACACACACACTTCTCCACGAGCTCATACCTCACACAGCCGTCGAACGTTCCGGGTCTGAAGGGCATCCCCTGACCCATGTCTGACAGCACCAGATCTCCCTCCACCTCCCGCCGCAGCGCCACGTCTGCACACACACACACACACACACGTTCTAACACTGCTTTGCTACAGATGTAAGATATGAATATCAATCTATCTTCCTGTTTCCTCTTGGCGTCTGGTGATTGTATTTAGTCCCCATGATTCAGTATATAGGGGGTAGGAACTGTTGTTGAGAGACTTTGGGACAATTTTTTCAATGTACGAACCACTAGCTTGGCAGGCGTATCTCCAAGTTTGCTGCGATGCCTCGCTGGCTGGACTCACCTGTGCTTTTTGGAGTGTTTCATGACTGTTTGGATGTACAATTGGACCCACCACTGTGAGCGTTGGCATATCTTTTTGGGACTTTTTAACTGTTTTACTTTTATCAGATCATATAGAGACTGACACTGTGTTCATCCTGCATCTTTCATTGATGTGTGAAGGGGTTGGGACTTATATGCTACATATGTTATGATTGATTGATACAATACACTGAATACCACATGAAGGTGTAACCGTATTTATTTGTGTTTGTGTAATCTCGCTAATATTGGGAGTTGTGTGAGTATGTGTGTGTGTGTGTGTGTGTGTGTGTGTGGGAATGAGCATGTGTGTGTATATTCACCCAGCATGGCTGTGCTGATGTCCACACCGACCCAGTAGTGTCCGACCTCAGATAAATGATCTCCACTGAGTCCAGATCCACAGCTGATGGTTCAAGCAGGAGAAACAGGTCAACATGCGGTTACCAGTGTAACAACAGTGTGACAACAGTGTGAGTGTAACAACAGTGTGACAACAACAGTGAGACAACAGTGTGACAACAACAGTGTGACAACAACAGTGTGACAACAACAGTGACAACAACAGTGACAACAACAGTGAGACAACAACAGTGAGACAACAGTGTGACAACAGTGAGACAACAGTGTGACAACAGTGTGACAACAGTGTGACAACAGTGAGACAAGTGTGACAACAGTGTAACAGTGTGAGTGAGACAACAGTGAGACAACAGTGTGGCAGTGTGAGTGTGACAACACTGTGACAACAGTGTGAGTGTGACAACAGTGAGACAACAGTGTAACAACAGTGAGACAACAGTGTGACAACAGTGTGACAACAACAGTGAGACAACAGTGTGACAACAACAGTGAGACAACAGTGAGGAGACAACAGTGAGACAACAGTGAGACAACAGTGTGAGTGTGACAACAGTGAGACAAGTGTGACAACAGTGAGACAAGTGTGACAACAGTGAGACAACAGTGTAAGTGTGACAACAGTGAGACAACAGTGTGAGTGTGACAACAGTGAAACAACAGTGATACAACAGTGATACAACAGTGATACAACAGTGTGACAACAGTGAGACTACAGTATGACTACAGTGTGAACACAGTGAGACAACATTGTCACAACAGTGAGACAACAGTGTGACAACAGTGAGACAACAGTGTGACTACAGTGTGACTACAGTGTGAACACAGTGTGACAACAGTGTGACAACAGTGTGGCAACAGTGAGACTACAGTATGACTAGTGTGAACACAGTGTCACAACAGTGAGACAACAGTGTGACAACAGTGAGACAACAGTGTGACTACAGTGTGACTACAGTGTGACTACAGTGTGACTACAGTGTGACTACAGTGTGAACACAGTGTGACTACAGTGTGAACACAGTGTGACAACAGTGTGACAACAGTGTCACAACAGTGTCACAACAGTGTCACAACAGTGAGACAACAGTGTGACAACAGTGTGACTACAGTGTGACTACAGTGAGAACACAGTGTGACAACATTGTGACAACAGTGAGACTACAGTATGACTAGTGTGAACACAGTGTCACAACAGTGTGACAACAGTGAGACAACAGTGTGACTACAGTGTGACTACAGTGTGACTACAGTGTGACTACAGTGTGACTACAGTGTGACTACAGTGTGACTACAGTGTGACTACAGTGTGACTACAGTGTCACAACAGTGTCACAACAACAGTGAGACAACAGTGTGACAACAGTGTGAGTGAGACAACAGTGTGACAACAGTGTGAGACAACAGTGTGACAACAGTGTGAGACAACAGTGAGACAACAGTGTGACAACAGTGTGACTACAGTGTGACTACAGTGTGACTACAGTGTGACTACAGTGTGACTACAGTGTGACTACAGTGTGACTACAGTGTGACAACAGTGAGACAACAGTGTGAGTGAGACAACAGTGTGACAACAGTGTGAGTGTGACAACAGTGTGACAACAGTGTGAGTGTGACAACAGTGTGACAACAGTGTGAGTGTGACAACAGTGTGACAACAGTGTGAGTGTGACAACAGTGTGACAACAGTGTGAGTGTGACAAGTGAGACAACAGCGTGACAACAGTGTGAGTGAGACAACAGTGTGAGTGTGACAACAGTGAGACAACAGTGTGAGTGAGACAACAGTGTGACAACAGTGAGACAACAGTGTGACAACAACAGTGAGACAACAGTGTGAGTGAGACAACAGTGTGACAACAGTGTGAGACAACAGTGTGAGACAACAGTGTGACAACAGTGAGACAACAGTGTGACCACAGTGTGACAACAACAGTGAGACAACAGTGTGACAACAGTGTGAGTGAGACAACAGTGTGACAACAGTGTGAGACAACAGTGTGACAACAGTGTGAGACAACAGTGTGACAACAGTGTGACAACAGTGTGAGTGTGACAACAGTGTGACAACAGTGAGACAACAGTGTGAGTGTGACAACAGTGAGACAACAGCGTGACAACACAGTGTGAGTGTGACAACAGTGAGACAACAGTGTGACAACAGTGTGACAACAGTGTGAGTGACAACAGTGAGACAACAGTGTGACAACAGTGAGACAACAGTGTGACAACAGTGTGACAACAGTGAGACAACAGTGAGACAACAGTGTGACAACAGTGAGACAACAGTGTGACAACAGTGAGACAACAGTGAGACAACAGTGAGTGTGACAACAGTGTGACAACAGTGAGACAACAGTGTGAGTGTGACAACAGTGTGACAACAGTGTGAGTGTGACAACAGTGAGACAACAGTGTGACAACAGTGTGACAACAGTGAGACAACAGTGTGACAGTGTAACAACAGTGAGTGTGACAACAGTGAGACAACAGTGTGACAACAGTGTGAGTATGACAACAGTGAGACAACAACAGTGAGACAAACAGTGTGAGTGTGACAACAGTGAGACAACAGTGTGACAACAGTGTGAGTGTGACAACAGTGAGACAACAGTGTGACAACAGTGTGAGTGTGACAACAGTGAGACAACAGTGTGACAACAGTGAGACAACAGTGAGACAACAGTGTGACAACAGTGTGACAACAGTGAGACAACAGTGAGACAAAAGTGTGAGTGTGACAACAGTGTGAGTGAGACAACAGTGAGACAACAGTGAGACAACAGTTTGAGTGTGACAACAGTGAGACAACAGTGTGAGTGTGACAACAGTGAGACAACAGTGTGACAACAGCAACAGTGTGAGTGTGACAACAGTGAGACAACAGTGAGACAACAGTGAGACAACAGCAACAGTGTGAGTGTGACAACAGTGAGACAACAGTGAGACAACAGTGTGAAACTAGGTCTGGGCGGAGTATCAAGTTTGTACAATATATCGATAGATTTTCTATAAACAATATGGAATGAGACACTACCGTTTATATTGATATACAGTAGTTTAATACGAGCGCATCTGAAAACTAGCGGAGGACGCAGAGTGAGCTGCATCATCCAATTTATCCTAAACATGAAACATGCTTTATTAAGGGCTTCAAAATAACTGTTAACATGTCTAGATTAAAGCAGCCTGCCCTGACAGAAACTGGAGACCGTGGTGTTCCTCAGTGCATTACACACACTTACACGATATCTGCATCTAGCTGTCAGGAGTGGACGAGTTGGTAACGCTTCCTTTTACAGTCCAGTTACCCATGTAAATACGATGTACTTATTTTAGTAATTACAATTACTGGGTAATAACTAGTACTAACCCTGAACCTACCCCTAAACCTACCCCTGTTCCATGTACTTACCTTATATTAGCCAGCACTTTCTAGGTAAGTACACTGTAAGTACTGTACTGTAAAAGGAAGCGTTACCGACGAGTCTTACACACGAGTCTCCGCTAAACTTCACAGACTTCAGTGAACGAGCGCCAGACAGAGCCCATATAGAGGAGAACTTTTATTACTAAAATAATTGTAGCCATATTAAAGCAATATGCCGCTTGAAGCCGTGATTTACAGTGGAAAACTACTCGATGCGGAGCGGAGTAAAACCCCCTTAGCTGGTCTAAATCCACTGTAAAACACAGCTTCGCAGGGCTTATTGCTTTTATAAAACGGTTACTCCATAAAAATATTCATTTTAATATTTATTTAATTCATAAAAAATATAACATTATAACACATTATTCCTCCACCAAGCAATGTAGTTCCAAAGAGGTTGCTAAGCAACACAGGCAGCAACAAAGCATCACAAACGGCAGTTGTGCAGTAACACTGATGTAATGCGGTCACAGGAGTGTGTGTGTGTGTGTGTGGAGTCATTTACAACGGCTATCAATCTGCTAGAAGGACCGGAACTATCCGTTTTATAAAAATCCCGTGAGCGCAAAGAATAAATTCCAACAGGTTTGTGTTGGGTAAGAGAGCAAAGATATGGAGGCAATAGACCCCAAACTGATTGATAAGTAAACGGGTACCAATGTTTACATCTGCGTATTGATAATGACGACCAGCCAGCTCTGTTGTACAGACCACAGTGATGAGTATATTTACACCTGGGCCTTCAGTGGTGTCCTAACAGTGTAGCAGCGCTCAGACGGGACAACAATTCAAATCAATGAGATCAGCAGGACTTTTGCCTTCAAACCCATTCGTGGCACACATTACATCAGTCCGCTCTGTTGTTACCCGGACAGATCGAGTAGAGCTCCGTGACTGTGCGTTAGTTTGAACCTGCTGGGGGTCGAGGAGGGAAAGAAACATTAAAAACGATTAAATCTACAGGAATATATTTTAGTTTACGCAGTTCGCTCTGACTAGCAGTAATAGCACTCGCTCTGAACATCCAATCAAAGCACGTGTAAATGCCGACGTTATTGTTATATTCTCTCTCTATATGGCTCCGGTGCAGCCAAGTCGAAATCTGATTGGCTGATTAAATCTGACTGAATATCTGATTGGTTAAAGCAACAGATTCATTGGCATAAATTTTAAGCTACACACTGTCGATTCTGAAGGCCTCGAGGCAGATTACTTTGACCCTGGCAACACATGACGGCTGAAATATGATTGGATAAAACATACACTACTAGAAGCAGACCAAGATAACTCAACCAAGAGAAAAGCTATGAAATTGAGAATGGACTATTGGGAATAATTTAATACTCCTTCATGGAAAAAATATATTACAGTGCAAGTCAGTGATTGTGATGCGTTTATGCCAGCAGAGAAGGCCCTGACGGCCCACCACTGATATAATGTAGATATGTACACTCACCGGCCACTTTATTAGGTACCCCATGCTAGTAACGGGTTGGACCCCCTTTTGCCTTCAGAACTGCCTCAATTCTTCGTGGCATAGATTCAACAAGGTGCTGGAAGCATTCCTCAGGGAGTTTGGTCCATATTGACATGATGGTATCACACAGTTGCCGCAGATTTGTCGGCTGCACATCCATGATGCGAATCTCCCGTTCCACCACATCCCAAAGATGCTCTATTGGATTGAGATCTGGTGACTGTGGAGGCCATTTGAGTACAGCGAACTCATTGTCATGTTCAAGAAACCAGTCTGAGATGATTCCAGCTTTATGACATGGCGCATTATCCTGCTGAAAGTAGCCATCAGAAGTTGGGTACATTGTGGTCATAAAGGGATGGACATGGTCAGCAACAATACTCAGGTAGGCTGTGGCGTTGCAACGATGCTCAATTGGTACCAAGGGGCCCAAAGAGTGCCAAGAAAATATTCCCCACACCATGACACCACCACCACCAGCCTGAACCGTTGATACAAGGCAGGATGGATCCATGATTTCATGTTGTAGACGCCAAATTCTGACCCTACCATCCGAATGTCGCAGCAGAAATCGAGACTCATCAGACCAGGCAACGTTTTTCCAATCTTCTATTGTCCAATTTCGATGAGCTTGTGCAAATTGTAGCCTCAGTTTCCTGTTCTTAGCTGAAAGGAGTGGCACCCGGTGTGGTCTTCTGCTGCTGTAGCCCATCTGCCTCAAAGTTCGACGTACTGTGCGTTCAGAGATGCTCTTCTGCCCACCTTGGTTGTAACGGGTGGTTATTTGAGTCACTGTTGCCCTTCTATCAGCTCGAACCAGTCTGGCCATTCTCCTCTGACCTCTGGCATCAACAAGGCATTTCCGCCCACAGAACTGCCGCTCACTGGATGTTTTTTCTTTTTCGGACCATTCTCTGTAAACCCTAGAGATGGTTGTGCGTGAAAATCCCAGTAGATTAGCAGTTTCTGAAATACTCAGACCAGCCCTTCTGGCACCAACAATCATGCCACGTTCAAAGTCACTCAAATCACCTTTCTTCCCCATACTGATGCTCGGTTTGAACTGCAGGAGATTGTCTTGACCATGTCTACATGCCTAAATGCACTGAGTTGCCGCCATGTGATTGGCTGCTTAGAAATTAAGTGTTAAGGAGCAGTTGGACAGGTGTACCTAATAAAGTGGCCGGTGAGTGTATATAGTTATAATGTGATTTTAACCCTTTTTGCTTATATAGCACAGCCTACGTCACATTCACTATATCTGTTTTCATAGGCTTTAATGTGGGATAACAGTGGGCAGGATGTGAAATATATATAAAAAAACAAAAATTAAATAAATTAGTGCTGGGCAACGATTAATCGCATCCAAAATAAAAGTTTGTTTACACATAATATATGTGTGTGTAGCGTGTATAATTATTTTGTATATATAAATACACACATATGCATGTATACATTTAAGAAAAATATTTTATTAATATATAAAATATTTATATATAATATTATGTATAAATATATATACAGTATATACATGCAAATATTTCTTAAATATATGGTAACACTTTATTTGAAGGGGTGTGCATAAGACTGACATGACACTGTCATAAACATGACATAACACCTGTCATGAACATGAAGGAGTCTTTATGAATGTTTATGACTGTTGTCATTAAGTGTCATTCTGTAAATTATGACACTTTTAATGCAAAGTTGACATTGTTTAAAATGTCTTTGTTATGACAACTTGACATTAACCAAGAAATCATAACCTGTCAACCTGTCACAAATATGTCATAACAGGTCTAATGATCAAACTTAAAGCATTTTACAGTGTAATAACCCTTAATGACATCTTTATAACTAGGGTTGCAAAGTTTCCAGAAACTTTCCAGGATTTTCGGAAACTTTCCAGGATTTTCGGAAACTTTCCAGGATTTTTGGGAAACATTCCAGGATTTTTGGAAAGTTTCTGGAAATTTACCGGAAATGTTCAGCCCCTTTGCAACCCTATTTATAACTAGTACAATGTGTTCCACTTTACTTGAGGATAAGTAAAATATTCACGACACAGTTATAATGGTGTCATAACGGCCAAAGTTGTGACAGGTTGACAGGTTATGATTTCTTGGTTAATGTCAAGTTGTCATAACAAAGACATTTTAAACAATGTCAACTTTGCATTAAAAGTGTCATAATTTACCGAATGACACTTAATGACAACAGTCATAAACATTCATAAAGACTCCTTCATGTTTATGACAGTGTCATGTCAGTCTTATGCACACCCCTTCAAATAAAGTGTTACCAAATATATACATGCATATGTGTGTATTTATATATACAAAAAAATTATACACGCTACACACACACATATTATGTGTAAACAAACTTTTATTTTGGATGCGATTAATCGTTGCCCAGCACTACATATTTTTTCTTTCCTGAAACAGGACAGTGTTTATATTACCCCACGTCCAGCAGATAACAGGCCTGATCCTCCGGCAGACTGAGCAGCTCCACCGCTCGCTCCGACATCTGAGTCTGGATCTCGATTATCCGGGAGCTGCCGACACACACACACACACACACACACACACACACACACACACACACACAGAAAGAAACGAATTAATTTAAATAAAATCTATAATGTGGTGCGGACAGTAAACACAGCCGGTGGATTAATCCGCATCTCTACTCACTTCTGGGAGTACTTCTTGGCCTCGTCTTCATTATAGTACTGTAAAAGTGAAAACAACAACAAGCATTTGTATAAATGATACACACCAGCACATAAAGTACAGCCACACACACTATGATTACCGTTTGATTAATGTTATTTTCCTTCAGCATGACTACATATATGATTGGTTGTTGTTAGTTGTAAAATCTGATGGGCCAACACAGGCTCCTTCACACACACACACACACACCATCAAGCGCTGTTAGCTCATGTTCTTCATATCTGTGCACTGGTCAGGTGACTGCAGGACTTCTCCAGCTTTAAAGGCCCATGTTTGCCACCTTAAACTGATCTTTAGGGCCCAGCTGTTCCTCAGATGTGTATCTTTTGAGTAATATTTTATATGTATGCATCTTTCTGACAAATTCCTACATTTAATAGAAAAATATAACGCTGTATGTTACCAATCAAATAAAATAAAATCAACAAAATCCAAAATTGAAAGGCTTATCCTGAATGACCTTTTAAAAATGCAAAAGTTTAAAAAAGAAAAACGTCTTCATTTATTCTGCAAAAGTGTTCCTTCACAGATTCAATCATTGATCATTGTTATGATGAATTATTTGGATCATTTAGCAATTAAACTCATGTAGAAGAACAGAACACAGAAATGACTGAAATGTGTACAGCAACTATGGCGGAAATAAAGACTAATACTTCATAACTAGCGTGTCAGATACTAAACGACTGATCGACAGGCTCGTATGTGTTTTGTATATTGTTTGTTGTGTACATGTTCGATGATAAAAGCACATCTCAGCACTAGAAGTGTCAGTCAGTTCACTCACCACCTCTGGAGGAGCCATATGCTCAGGTCTACGGCAAGACATGATGATACTGGCTGAAAATAATCCTGTAACCAGCCACTTCAGATCACAACACTACTGTAACAACACATGTGTAGCACAGCAGAGCCTGGCGAGCGTTGATGACGTCATCCCCGGGCGACAGAAACAGCTCAATCTGTACTAGAGAATATCATATTTTACTTTTAAGAATTTATATCTGGTATACAAACGAAAATCTTACCCGTCAGTCTCTGAGTGAAAGATTAAAAATAATTAACGACGTACCTACGTCACTTCAGATGCGTTATTTACATCGAAATTATGACAACGATTAAGGATATTACAGTCGGGCGTTAAAATTGGAGAATTGTTATTTAGACCCAACTTAACTAAAAAATTTGAGACAACAATCGAGCCCTGACCATTTGATAATTTATTAATTTTTTCTTGCAAAACATACAAATTTACATGTTTATGATATACAACTTTGTAAACAGTATACAAAATGCATTAATATGTCCTCTGAATACACACGAGAAGAGTTAAACAGCTGAAAACTAAAAAAAAAAAAACATTAATCTATATATCTGTTACATTGTAAAAATTAAAGTCAGACCAAATTGAAGACATTCTACATGTTTTCTTATTTACTGAAGATGTAAATGTATTAAGATACATTTTAAACTCTTTCAAAAACACAAAAATTGGCTTGTTGTTGGTAAACTTACATGATGTATTGTATGCATATAAAAAAATTTAAGTTATGGATATACCTCGTTGGATATGATCTATAACAAATGTGTCAATCAATATATTCCCAAAGTTGTCCACTATAGAAACATGACCAAATAAACGATTGACAGTTTCTGAGTTTTGTATGAAAAAAAAAGAGAAAGAAACTGTAGAGCACATTATAATGATATCTAAAGTATAATAATGAAAGGAAATGTTTGATTTCCAACTTTAAAACAACAAACATTTGAAAGAATTCACATGATGAATGAAAAATATCTGAAAAAAAAAAATTAAACAGACAAACTTTCAGAAAACAAGTAGTCAACAAGAAAAATTGATCTTGACCAGCAGGAGGCGGCAATGCGCCTACAATCTCTACATTAAAAATAAAGAAGAAGATCTCTTAAGCCAATAGTACGCCGTGTTCACTGTATCCTGTCTCTGATTGGTTGATATTTTCATTGTTTTGCCGGAAGTGAGGTCTGGTGATACTGTGGTGATGGCGGAGGTCAGCGGCTGTGTGAGGAGTGGCGCTCACAAACTCTGCGCTATTAAAACACTACGGTCGCATTACTATAATTATCATCATCATCAACATCCTGCGCCACCGGGAACACGCGCGCACAGCACAGCCGCTGACTCGGACTCCGCGCCGCTCCACCGCAGCCGCACCGCGTACTACGACATCCTGAAGGTTTCCCCGAACGCCACGCAAGCGCAGATCAAGAGCGCCTATTATGAGCAGTCGTTCCTGCATCACCCGGACCGGAACCTTGGGCGCAGCGAGGAGGCGGCGCGGAGCTTCGCGCTGGTCGCGGAGGCATACAGTGTGCTCGGCAGCAGCGGCCTCCGGAAGCGTTACGACCGCGGCACACTCGAGCAGAGCGCCGTGCAGAGCGCCGGGAGACCGGGCTCCTCAGACGCGTCCGGACAGCGGCATCGACGCGCCGCCACCGCGCACTTCGATTTCGACGCGTTCTATCAGGCGCATTACGGCGAGCAGCTGCAGAGAGAGAGGCAGACGCGACACCGGGAAGAGCTCCGCCGGAAGCTGCAGCAGGACAACTTCCGGAAGTGGAAACAGGCGAAAGTGACGGAAGTGACGGTGACGTTCCTGCTGTTCTGTGGAGCTGCTGTTCTCATGAGCCTGAGGTCCTCCTGAGGGAGTGTGTGTGTGTGTGTTTAAAAACAAACGAGAATTACTGACTGACTGATTCACAGATGGATCTGAACTCTTTTAACAGTAAAAGGGTTTCTGTTCTGTCGGATTGTAGGATATTTATTTCCAGGAGTGGATTTAATATTCATGGTGCTTTTGGAGGAACAGTTGTTCATTTTGAACATTGTTATTCACGTTTCCTGTGAATGTGCGATTTGTTAGCTTAATTAAGCTAAAAACAGGATTGATAAACCACAAGCCACTCTGTTTATGATTATGATAATGCCCAGTATGATGGACTGGAAGCACTTGACAAGTTAAAGTCACCATGAAACCAAAATGGACAATTCTTGTGTTTTTTTGGCAGAACTCGACGCAGTGTTGGGGTTAAAACACTGCTTCACTCCGGACAGATGTCAAACTGATATCTGTTAAAGCAACACTAAGTAAGATTTTTTAACCTTAAAATAATGTTTCCAAAATCGTTTCAGTGGTTCACCAAGTCGTAACAGGGTGAAAGGCATATAGCTTTATCTGCTATAACCACGCTATGTAAGATTGCCAGATCGGGTCGCGTTTCTGTAGTTCTAATGAGACATAAGACAACTACAAATTTGACTTGCTTTAAGTCAGGGCTGTCGCTTTACGTCAGGGCTGTCACTTTACGTCAGGGCTGTCACTTTACGTTCGAAAATCGATTGCACAATCGATCGGACCAACCAACACATGTTTCGAAAACAAAAATAGGGAATCGATTTTAAAGTTTTTTTTTTCTTTTCTTTCTTTTTTTAAACCAGAAATGTGTTTTAGGTGGACAGATCAATACAGTACACAGAATATGTAAGTTAGGATATTGGAAAATAACAATGTCTTTTCTGTTAACCAAATGCTTTTTAATATTCGCAATACTTCAATGCAAGTGAACTCTTGCTTAGTGACGTGTGTGTTTAAGCAAGCCAGAAATGCACAGGTTCTGCGCAATACGCTGTATTTAATATATCAAGAGGACTCACGAGTTGCGTATTTGCGCTAAATCCGCGCAGCTTTGGCTACACGAACTTCCCCAGCAAAGTGAGTAAATATAGAAACACTCGTGATTTGACAGCGTTCCCCACCAAAGTTCATTTTGGCGGGTGTTAATTTCAATCCCTGACGGTTGCACTCCTGTTTGTCATTCTGCACGAAAGTTCACGCCAATAAATCATCAGAAATATTTCTGACTTGTGTGCGTCTCAAGCGCTCTCTTTACGCTCGTCCTAACGCCTGTTAGTTGTCCGTGGATTTGCCTATATTTAGTGTTGAAAATGGAAACGTCTTTAGACATGGAAAATCGATTTTTACAATCGATTCAATCAACACTTATGTCTCAAAAATCGAACAGGATTTTTTCACAAAAGTGACAGCCCTACTTTACGTCAACCGTTACAATAGTCATTATTTTGTTTTTCTTCGTTTCTGAACGGCAGTGAATACAACAATAAACTAATAGGATAAAAGTCCAATAAGACTTTTTTACACATCAGAAGTCAGCACAGACCATATCTAACATTGACAGACACGTATGGAAGAATACATGGTGACACAGCCACAACGCTAGGCTTTTACTGTAGTTTATATATCAGGGCTCTGCGCTTACATTACTTTTTAGGAGCATTTGTGCTTAATTTAAGAAATGTAGGAGCGCCTTCTGATCAAATATAGAAATGAACCTTCCCATTATGAGGTGATATTTAACTTGCTGGGCCATTTATTAAAATCTTTTATGTAGTTAGAATAATAAACGTAATCAGGAAGAAAAGTTACCAATCAAATTAAATCAATATCTACAAAATTCCTCTTTGCACTGCAGAATATTGTGGCACAGAAGAACAAACAAGTGGCATTGGGTATATTTAATGAGGCTCGGAAGTGGCATGAATGTATTTAAATTCATTATAACAAATGTTATGAAATATTTTTTTTAGTTTTAAACAGAAAGGTTTGAATATAGAAATATTAAATGATTTAAATAACTGAAATGAAATGAAACTAAAACCGCCAGTAGGGGGCGGCAAGTCACTGTCTTTGTCACTGAATCATTCATTCAAGCGTTTATCATAGACCGGGGGCCTGTACCATGATGGTAGTTGAACAAACTCAGGGTTAAAGGATTAGTTTGAGCTGACAAAACCAAACCAATCAAACTAGGCTTCGTTTGGTACCATGATGCAGATCATTAACTTTCTGTCACCTCAGGCTTTGATCCTGTGTTTAGTTGTGACATCAGCAGCGAACAGCCAATCACACGCTGAGAAAGAGAGAAACTGCGATTAATTTCTCGCGAGAGAAGCAGCGCAATTCACTTCTCTCTTCTGCAGAATATTACAAGAATGAAAAATATTAAGAATTTAAACAAACTTACACAGCAAGAAGAAAATAGCTCTCATCAATAGTCTATGAACTAAAATAAAAAGTCTTGCTATATCAGTGCAAGTAAATGTTGTGAAGTTAGTTTATAAAGGATAAAGGATTGAACATTTAAGCTCACATGTAGACATTTTATAGCTTTATCTATTGATTCTAAAGCATATTTATATAATCTTTCATATATTTATTATTTTAAAGTGTGCATTATAATAATTTTATAAACTAAAATTGTACATGTGTGATTGATTAATAATTAAATAATATCTAAATCATACAAAATTATAATTCCAAATAAGCGTTACTAAAAGCCAGATGATTTTGTCTTTAAAAATCATTTGCTATGTAGTGACCTTTAATTTGGAGTAAAAACAGGTGGAGTGACTTTATCGCATCAGACATGTGACACTTTGCTCACAGCTGATTGGTCCAATTTCGGTTTGCAAACTCTTACCTGGAACATAACCTGCCCCGGACCAGGTTAGCCGTGGAGTGTAAGTTACTATGGCGATGATGAACACTGCTGAAAGACAAACCACTTTCATGGTGCCCAAAACCCCGGGTTGGCGCAAACTAAACTGAAACATATCGGGCTAGCCACATAAACTGGCTTCATGGTTAAACACACCTGATCCAGCTAATCAAGGTCTTCAGGATTACTAGAAAATGTTTTTGGAGCTAAACTCTGCAGGACAGACTGGAGTTTGACACACGTGTCATAGACAGTAAAAGAATTGGACACAGCGACCCCATAGACTTCAATGGAGAAAAGTGAAGCCAATTAGAAGCACTCACTTCTAGGCCGTGGGCCGGACCCCGAAATTATGCATTTCACTGATCCCTGCCAAGGAACTTAGTAATTTGTTAACAGATGGCATGTAAAAATTCATATAAGTAGTGTAAGCATTGTTTCCAACGTTGATGAGTGCACATTTGATGAAGATATGGTTGTAAACTCTTACATTTTTAAACGGGCAAATTTTTAGGACTACTAAATCATAGACAAAAAAACGCAAACAAATCACCGGTCTCCTTGACAACCAGCATAGTTGATACTAAAAAGTTGCTCCAGAGAATGGCTGCGTCCGAAATCGCATACTTCCCTACTATATAGTATGCGAAAAACAGTACGCGAGCAGAGTAGTATGTCCGAAATCATAGAATTCGAAAAACAGTAGGCGAAAAGTCCCCGGATGACCTACTACTTCCGGCGAGATTCTGAAGTGCGCATACGATGGACACTTTACTATCCCATGATGCCACGGGAGAGGAGTTGTTGTCGTTATATTTGAAAATGGCGGAATCCGGAGACGCGGCTGTAGCGTTAGCTATGGGCTGTAGAGATAAACACAGACATGCGTATCTCTATTGATTCATTCATGTTTATTTATCGATGGTAATATCACAAGCAAATAAATGGCTTTTTCCTTGCCAAAAATCAACATCTGTCATTGTTCATAGGGGTTGTGTGTGTGTTTTATGAGGTAAAATTTCTATTAGGTAAATAAATGTTATAGAAACTCCACAAAAGCCGTGATCTGCGAGCAGCTGACCGACGCCTCCTCTTGATTGTCGGCTCGGACGACGTAAAAACGCAGATGAAAACAGAAAGCAGAACTAAAAACAGCGCGAAGTTGGTGCAGTCAGTGGAATGGGCTCTTTACATTTTCGCACTGTTATGACAGCGCGTATGTCACGCGACAACAACATGGCGCATGTAGTACGTCCGGATTCATTCATACTACCCGTATTCATACTATATAGAACGTACTTTTTTAACGGTCGCAAAGTACGTTCTTATTTAAATGTAGTACCTACTCACATAGTACGCGATTTCGGACGCAGCCAATGTCTAATAGAAGAGAATTGGCACTCTCTGGTTACTTCCGGGTTCTGGACTGGCTGCAGTAACACGTCTCTGCCCATGCGGGGGCGCTCGCGGGCGAGTGCAGAATGAATGGAGGTCTATGGAGCTGTACCCCTCAAAATCCACTTTTCTCGGGATATAATTTTTTGTCTAGTAATTTGAATATTGTATTCGAAAGTAGATGCAAAGAAAATTCACAATGCTGGGTGTTAGATTTTTTAGAGTCACTTATTTGCTTTAAAAGGTCTTTTAAAATGTCAATGACGTCATACACATCAGCATCATTAGCAGAATGCTAGCGTGTTATGGGCAACAACAACTCCACCTGTAAGAAATCGAAAGGACATAAGTACTCGTTCATTCAACTTTCGACCTATAACCAGTGTTGAACTTGCAAAACCTACAATAAAATCTAAGATTTCTCAACGGCAATCGGGTGAAAGAGACAAATTTAGCCTCTAGCCCCATAGACTCCCATTCATTCTGCACTCGGACGATCGCCCCCAGTGGAACTCTGGTGAAACTACAACCAAAATTCGGTACAATCGGACTTAATAGGGAGTGCCCAGGCTTTCCGTAGACGGGCTTTGGTTGCTCTCTTAATAAAGAAATCCTGCTATTAAAATAGGCTTTATACAATTTTTGTCTACACAAGTTACACTATACATTGTGTACTTACCGTCAGAAGACCTCTAATGTTATTGATCACCCGTGGGTCACCTAATTTTAGGTATGTTGACATAGCAACCGCGCGCCGCGAACATTCTGTCGCAATAATTTGTTACAAACTGCGTGACCTGTTAATATGTGTGTCATGCAATATCCACTCCTCGCCGCCTGGTGGGAGTATGTTTTTCCTGAATACGACAACAACTACGACGAGTACAACCCCCGGAAGCATTAGACATTTCGAGATTTCAGCCCTGAGGTGTTTTGAGTTCACAGCAACTCCCGGAAAATTTGAGTGGCTTTCAACCGGTCGGTGGCGTCATCTAAGCTTTTGGACACTAATGAAAGGTAGGTGGACATGAATATAATTTATTTACATAGACCGCATAACAACAAAGCGGGACGCGAATGACAGCCGGCATGCGACAATATGAAGTGCTGTATACATGTTGCTTCTAAGACAAAAAGCCCAATAACCTTATTTTCTCTAACAAGTTGGGCATCATTTGTTCAGTGTGCCCAGAAATGGGTTAACCTCAACACTGCTGAGAGTTTAATAGCTGAAAAAGCCATAGCAACATTTAACTTAACAGAAACCTGGAGAGACCAAGATGTGCCAGTTAATGTGGGCTTCCATAGGGAATGGTACACGCTCTTCACCAATAAAGAGCACGTAGGAGGAGAGAAAAGGCAGCCAAAGATAATGAAGGTATGTATCAAATCCATCAATTCTACTAATTCTCTATTAAAATAATTGTGTATTGTTGCATCATGTAGGCTATGTATGTGTGCATTGTAGTTAGCTTAAAAATGTATGTTAAATAAACCTCACACTACCAGTGAATCTCAATCACAAAATGTGATTTTTAATTATTGTATATTTTTGAACAATTTGTATCTGAAAATTTGTATTGAAAATCTGGACATTTAACAAGGGCAAAAATCATAGACTCAATATAAGATTACAGTGAATAGTGTAAGGTTGACAATGAATTGAGCACAAAAGTCATTGTTTTTCTTTTAGGAATGTTTTATTTGAAACAAAGAATTTTCCAAATCTAAACAGTGAGTTTACTAGATTAAAAGTAACCACCTTTGATAAACATTCTTTGTTCTGTCCCATAACCATGTAGATAAAGCCCAACTGCTGCCGGAGGAAGTCAGTGATGACACTGGATCCAAGGTTCGGGTTTTGTGTTCTGCATCAGATGGCCCAAGCCTCCCAAAAAGAGCTTCCCATCTCCTGCCTGTTGGATGCCTCATATGCAGAAAGAACCAATACATAACTGACAGTCACAGCAGAAAAAGGTCAAAAACTTGCTCAGTGTAAAACACTAACTTCAGGTAAGCTACTTCTGGCTGCAGAGGAGCGGAGGGATGGAAGTCTACTAATGCACATACGTGGGAGGGATCTTGTAGCTTCAGAGGCCATGTATCATTTGAGCTGCTACAGAGTCACATCCATTTTTGAGATTTCTGAAATCCTCAAGAAATTATTTAGTGCATGTTGATTTAACTGCTGATGAAGCTACACAGCCATCATCATCAGACCATAGTGAAGATGACACAGAACCAAGTCATGTTGGAGCAGGGCAAGGAACAAAAGACTCAAGACTTCTGTATCATGCAGCCATGTCACTCGACAGGGAGATTATAGAGGCCAAGTACAAAACTACTCCTAAACTGCCATGGCCACCCACAGCACAACACCTTCAGATGGACACTGCCTCAAATCTGGTACCAAATGTATTATATAATCTCCTGGCTTGGACAACAGGTATGACTACAGAATTTAGAACTGATGGTTTGTGTGCCAATGTTAGTGTGGAGAACAATCAGAAGATTGTGTCAGGATATCATGAATCTTGCAATGAGAGGACGCTGGCTAATGCCAAAGCATTCCTCCTTAGCCATGGCTGTACGACATATGACAGGATCAGCTGATAGGAATACTCAATGGTCTAGGGCAGTGGTTCCCAAACTTTTTACAGGCATGTACCCCCTGAGTCATTATAGATCTTCCGGAGTACCCCCAACACCACCAATTTTTAACAACAAGTTTTTATTTATTTATCAATATTTATTTTTATCAATTTTGTCGAGAATAGTGAATAGAATCATAAACATATGATAAAAAAATCTCATCAAAAGTCAACATATGATACAAATGTGCTGAATATAATGATTTTAAACAAATATGCACCCAATCTCACACACAATAGGCCTACAACACATATCCAACATCTCATTAAAGCTATTGTTAACTTTTCACACACTGATAAGTATTGCTTTTCACATATGATAACATTGTATATTTTCTTAACTTCTCTGCTGTAAAATAATAATAAAAAAGAGAACACATTAACAAACTAAATAGTAAACAGTAAACTAAATTGTAGTAAACCACACAGAATAGGCCTACCACCTCTCCATCCACATGTGACGTGACACAAAAAATCTTTAACTTTTAGGTGGCAAAATATTTTTTTGTAATTCTATGAACTACTCTGCGCAAAACAAAATACACCCACCGGATGAGGGTCGGCCTCCACAGAACATAAAATATTATTTTTATTTAATTT
Source organism: Semotilus atromaculatus (assembly GCA_031834385.1). Classification (NCBI taxonomy): domain Eukaryota; kingdom Metazoa; phylum Chordata; class Actinopteri; order Cypriniformes; family Leuciscidae; genus Semotilus; species Semotilus atromaculatus. The sequence continues at coordinate 33,937,379 of JAULUF010000015.1, read as the reverse complement.
TTCGCGTTCGCATTTATGAGGAAAAAAACAATGTTACGGCGGACGTGTTCTCCGTTACGGACATGACCGCTCTGAAAGCCACTTTAAAACTTTCACAGAGACCTAAAACAGAAGCACAAAGTGAATTTCGTTTTTTATTAATTGTATCTTAATTTTAATCAATGTTTCATCAACCAATTGCCTGGATTTAATAAATAAGAAGTAAATAGATCATCATGACACGGAGGCGCCGGCGCGTGAACTGGACTCTCCTCTTATAAATGAACCGAAACACAGCGTATAAGGTAGGCTGGTATAATCAGGCCTGACAGACCTGAGAAATATATAGAAAGCTTGAAAATGTCTACTTTTTAACAGAACAATTCAAAACGAAAGAAATCAGACTCTCTGCTTATGTAGCCTAATCCGTATGAAATGTGCATTTCTCTCTGGCGCGTTCACTACTGCAAAGATCGCGAGTCAACATCGCCAACTTCATCTTTGCAGTCGACACGGACAAACACTTGTTTATTAATAAACAATGAAAATGTCTCCTTGATATATTGGACATATTCATAATCATTTTGCCGGTTCTTTGTGGCAGCTTTTAGATACTTTATTGGCAGCACCACCCTTGCATGTTACATGAACGCGTCACCACTGCATCAGCACCGAAAACATGATTTTTTTCAAAACTAAAATCAAAAATTGTGATACGAACCGAATTGTAGGTTTGGTCTATCGTTACAGCCCCAGTAAGATGAGAAAGCAGGAGTTTAGTCGTTTGTCATGGTTGTAAAAAAAACAATGGCTATCTGAACATCTTTGCCAAGCGCAAACCAGTAGCTACAGAAGTAATCAATAAATTATCGGGGAGGGTCATGCCTTTTTTCACAATCATTTTGGAGGGTCATAGAAAAACATATTGCTGGCGAAGGGAGGGTCAAGTCTTTTTTGACTACAGATCTCAAAACTCCGGTAGCCCCTTAAATAAAAAACGAACAGTCCCTTAGATCTTTTTTCGCGTACCCCCTGAAACCAGTCCACGTACCCCTGGGGGTACGCGTACCCCAGTTTGACAACCGTGGGTCTAGGGCACTGTTCCTCCAACTCAAAAGTACTGGAACATGACACCGCTCTAGCAGAGCTGCAATTGCAAAGAGGTGATGCATACATCCCATTAAACATTACAGTTCAAGTTCAAGCAACTCTTGAATGGGACAACAACGACTTTGGTGAAGAAACACTATCTGGAAAGGGAACAACACATAACACAAATGGTATTGTAATTCAGAGGCCAATTACCTGTGGTGTGTCTACTTCTGAGACAGTATCTCTGCAGAGAACAAGGAAAGGGTCTCTTCAACCACCTCACGCCCATATTGACACCTACATTAGAAGAAAGAGCAAAACCAAAAATCCAAAACCTTTTGGATCAGAAGTTGAACTGGGACACGAGAAACACATGTATACACAGGACTCTGCACGAAGACTGAATGGTACCTACTTTTTCATGAAGACTCATGAAGTCCATGGCAGTGTTTTACCTGGATTCGAATTTGTATTAAAGGAAGCAGAATTGCAATTCAATAACAATTCAAAGAAATTCATATACATATTTTAAATGAAGTGTTTAAAGGTGCCCTAGAATGTGAAATTGAATTTATTTTGTCATAGTTAAATAACAAGAGTTCAGTACATGGACATGACATACAGTGAGTCTCAAACACCATTGTTTTCTCCTTCTTACTTAAATCTCGTTTTTGAAAAACAGGCGAATCTCCACATAACACCGACTGTGACGCAACAGTCGGGATCATTAATATGTACGACTCCAATAATCTGCATATGCCAGCCCATGTTCAATGACAGTGTTTGGATGTATAAATGAACACAAAGGTATTTAGTTCCTTCATCCGAGCCTCTGAAGAAACAATGGGTTTATTTTATTTTCTCTGGAAATTTCCAAACATTTCACCGACGAGACTGTTTCCTCAACTTGGGCCAATACAGAGCTGGCCTCGATCGATCGAGCTACCAAGCAACACTTTCTTAATGTGTAATTGTTCAAGTTCAGACAGGTAATCTTTCTCTCAAAATCGTTCAATACTATATTTACATCATCGTGTTTGCATTGGTGAAAGCATTAGAGAGAGTGCAGAAACTGCGTTGCAATGATAAGATCTTTATTCTCGCGATCAACACACTGTCATCTGTTTGCTCAATGCTCATCACGGCAACATTTTATGTGATGGGAATAGATCTAAATACTTTAAAAACATCTCACGATTCGTTAATCTCGATAGCTGTAATAGTAAAAACGTATAATATCTGTAGTAAAAGTATTCGAGAGAGTTTCACATGTAATACGTATTTCATATGCAAGCATGTCAGCCAATCACAGCAGAGGCCGGTTACACACAGACACGCCCCTTCAAACAGAGCGTTTGGGCTCAGGGCTAAAATCAGGCTAGGAAAAATGAATTAATAAAATAAATAAATTATGACTTTTGATCTAAAAAACATACTAGCATTATAAGGGCAACCCAGAAAACATTATACAATAAAAATAAAAACCATTCTAGGGCACCTTTAACAATGAAGCTTTACAGTATATGTCAGATATGATGGCATAGCTTTATTACTTTGAAATGAAAATTGGAACAAAACTAATTAAACAACATTGAGGGGGTAATTTATTTCAAGAATTTTATCATTATCTATATTTTACAACAAAATGTATGCAGGGTTGAGGAGTGACTAGTCACGTGTAATGCAATTGTGTTATTAAAGGTGCCATATGTAAAAATTGAGGTAAAAATATCCCAAAAATGAGCTACACGTGTCAAAAGAATGAGAAGAAATAAGTGCAATGATGTCATTAAAAAAATTACAAGTTATAGTGCTGCCGAGATATAAACCTGAATTAGCATGCTAAATGACTAGCCCCGGCCCGGCCGGTGTCATAATACCAGTTTCGGCCATGGGAGGCGGTATGCGGGCAACATATAACCACCAGCCAAACTACAACACACGAATAACTCGCACGGCTTGTGGGCGTACTTGATGTCAATCGTGTAAAGGACAAAAAAGGACTTTGGTACAGCCCACTACTACATTTCAGTTCAGGGAAGAGTTAAAAAAAATGATTGGTCGATTTTATGTATGAGGAATACATTTTGGTAAGTTGCAGCATACTGTATCTTTCAACAGTGTTCGTGTTTTTTTACTATTAGCTAGTAGAGATGATCGGTTCACGTGCGCTAGGCGTGCGTTACATCTCTAATCTCTAAAAATCTCCAAATGCTCCACGTGAAACTGCAGTCTTACTATCGTGTCAATTGATTTGATTAATATGCGCGAGAGAGAGTGCAGGACCGCTCTCATGTTGTTTGAAGACGTGAGAGTGCGCGCGCGCGGCCGGGGCTCGCTCGCGCGCTCTCTCTCTCTCTCTCTCTCTCTCTCTGCTCGTAACGCGCCCTGTCAAGCGCAGCGGCAGCAGTCATTCTATTCTACATCCCTCACCGTTCAAAATAGGCTTTGGCGGGACAAAGCGGACTATTTGATGGTTTTAGAAGATTAACAACCTGAAACTAAAAAACAGACTAGAGTAGGCCAACTTTCTGGAGGTATACTGCCCCCATCTGGTATGGAATATGTGGAGTATGAATGTATTTTTTGACATAAGGCACCTTTAAATTACAAAATTAATGTAATTGTATTTTATTTGTATTACTGAAGTAAAATGTGTAATTCAATTAGTTACTAATCAAATTAAAAGGAAATTGCTTTGCATTGATAAAGTAATCCAAATAAAATAACCCAAACCACCTTTATAATGGGTAATTAATAACAGTAATTACATTTCCAAAGTAACCTTGGACTAACTAACACTGAATGTGTGTGAGATTCATCACATTCCTTCTGCTGTGTGACTGTGTGGAATTTCTTTGAATTGCCATGAATTTAATTCCACTTCCTGTCATTCCAATTCAACTTCCTGTGAGTCGGAGTCAATTCAAATTCCAATTCATGAATTGAATGCAGACCAATTGTGAAATTCTGAATTTTGCACAAGCCTGATGGAGATACCGTTAATACGTTCCCTACTTCACCCAAGTGAGGTGTTCCAAGAGCGTCTGCCTTCTGCCCTCCAGATGTAGGCTCCACTCCATAGACTGTATAAAAAAAGCTTCACTCTAAGGTCGGCTCCACCGTCAGGACAGGAAACACATGCAAAATATACAAAATAACTAACTATTTATATAATCGTGTGTGTTTTAGATCTCTCCCTGCCCCAACATAACTGATTCAAACTGTCAACTCATTATGAACTCCGAAGGCTGTTTAAATCAGCTGTGTTGGAGAAGGGAGACGTCTAAAACTGGAGACGTTTGGGAAACACTGTCGGAGTACATACGCTTCACTTCAAATAAGATAAATTCATACAGCTAGTCTACACGGAAGGGGCTGACCGATGGAAAAAAACTTTTAAATCTTAATTTTATCTTCTTCTGGACAACAAAAAACCCAACTTCAGCGTCATAGTCAACATTTTAAGACAAATGCAAATATGCCCTTGCTAAACTCTTTACAACAATAAAGCCAAACACATTTAAATAAATAATTAGCTTGCGGTATCCACAGAAAAAAAGCTAATCCTACCATACTAAGTTACTTCAGGTGCTAACTCTAGCCAACTTGCCGTATACTACATTAAAACGACAAATAGCTTAACATTACCTACGTGTGTAGCATTCAGTACTTTGCTTACATTAGTTGTACAAATACTGATAGCGGTATGATGGCGAACATATGCCAAGACCCATGCATTCAGACTGTTTACAATGTTTCGAATAATGCTAGTGCTAATCAGTTACCTACCATTTCCACGATGTGTGGTGCAGCCATAGACAGTAAAAGAAATGGACACAGCGACTTCAAATGGAGAAAAGTGAAGTCAATTAGAAGCACTCACTTCCTGATAGCCAAGCGCACTGCGCTTAAACTGAGCTGGACGACGTAGATGTGACGTAAGACCCCTGTCTGACAGTGTAAGTCTTCTACTAGCTGTGCCAAGAGAAATCTGAATTCCTCAAAACGCTGAAAATATTTTGTCCCGTTGCTTTTATGGACTCTCTATGGGCTTCACCTTTGACTTTATCGGACTTTATGTCTCCACGTCCCCCCGATTGCCTCATAGACAGTAAAAGATTGCCTGCGAGCTTCTCCTCCTGTCTATACGATAATTTCTCTACTGTGCGACAGAGTCGCGTGTTATGACGCAATCGTTAGCCTATTTTTACAAAAACTGCTTCTACGGGGCCATAACGTAAGATACAAGGTAATGAAGCCTTTTATACACTGTCGTGTTTCTTTAGAAATAAACAATGGACAAATTGAGTCTTAAAACGCCTCAGATGTAAAGTTATTTGCTGTCAAGAATAACGCCAAAATGAATGGGAGTCAATGGGATGCTAACAGCAGGAGATGGCTTGCTAACCAATGGCGGCCCTCATGGAAGGTACACTTTCCGGATGCTGGATTACTGCCTTGGTGTTTATGAATGAGTCATTGAATCATTGACTCACTAGATTAATTGGAAAACAGATTTATTCATAAACTAAACACTTGTGTTTGCTCGGAGATGTGCAGCAGTCACATGTGATTTAGTTTTGAACTCATTTTTCTTTGACGAAATAGAGCAAAATCTGACAAAACTGATTCTAAAATGTAAGTCACTTAACATTAACTTAATGTTTATTGAATTGTTGTATAAGAACACTATTACATTTGCAAACTTCCTTTATAATCATTAAAAAACTGTCACTCATCTCAGCGTCTCACAATCTCACAATCTTCCCTTATAATCAACGAAGAAGTTGTGTAGACTGCATAACGAATCTCTTATTTACATTGCATCTGTACTTTGTTATAATGAGAGGATTCGAGAGCTTGCATAACTCAGCACTGATCAAATACCAGTGTTTTGAGCGGTGAGTGGATTTTAAATTAAACGCCTCTGGCCATTGTGTCTCAAGATGTCAACAGATCTGTCTGTGATTGGCTACATTTCTCAACGCTGCAAAAACACGCTCTCTCATTACACTCTCCAGAGTGCAACCACAATATGCACTGGCGCTTTTCAAAATCTGTTTTAACTTGAGGGTGAAACCTCACCTCATAGAACCGGGCCTGATCGGGTCAGTCGCACTGGTGCTCCTAAATACTTTTTCAGACGCATGCAGTAATTTTCAGTCCCAAATGTGACTAAAATGGTTGCACTGTAGAGCCCTGTATGGGGTGTTATGCTTTAAGACAAACCATGTGTAAGTTCATAAGTCGACAGCATTGCTGAGTATTTTCTGCTTAAAACTGCAGTGAACCGAAGATAGTCTCAAAAACACGGTGTGAAATCGGTGTGAAACCAATCAGATCAACGTGTGATCGTCAACCAGTGGATCTCTGAGTGAGTGAGTGGAGGCGGGGCTCATTTGCATATTCATAGAACCGCATTTACTATATCAGGCAAGGGTGTCGAGTTACGTAAAAAAAATTTCAACGAAAAAACTACAATGGTGTTGACATGAATTTACACATGGTTTGTCTTAAAGCATAATAAAAATACCACATGGACATATAAACAACATTAAAAGCTGGATTTTCACCACTTTAAGTGTATTTCTAAAAGAGTCTGTGGATTAATGTTTGAGGAGATCTAGTCCTGCTTCAGTCGTAGTGTTTGATCCAGTGTGAGAACTTCACTGAAGACAGAATATCTCTCTTCATTCCTCAGACTCGTCAGTCGCTTTATTCACAGAAATATAAAGTTTAATGTGAAGGTCATCACTTCATACAAAAGCTCAGAATGATCAAAACTCATTCCACTACTAGCATAAAAACTTAATAAAAAATCAAAACTCAGCAGCAGACAAGAAATAGTGACCAAATAAAACTGGAAATGTATGCGAACTACAATACAGCAATAATTTCAGTTATTAAAATGATAATGATGATGATTGGCGCATGTACCAGCCTGTAAATGTTGAATTAGACATCGAGCACAACATACTCTCTCCCTTAAATGATCGAAGGACTCATAAATGTGAAATATGGTTATATCAGCAGGGGAAAGTGCACTGTCCGGCCTTCTGATGGACGGGTCTGTTTATTCCAGTGAACATCTCAATGCTTTCCTGAGGCTGGAGTGAGGAAGAGCTGAAGCTGATGGACACACTCTCTGTCCTCAGAGGAATGACTAACAAACCCGTCAAATAGAAGTGGGTTTCCACTAGGGTCCATGAAGATCTACGTCAAGAGAACAAGTCCACAAAACCACATCCATTCTACTTCATCTAATGAAACATATTCCCGCTCTGAAGCAGACTGTGGTGTGTTTAGGGGTCACTCAAGGATCCACAGCTGCAGTGAAAAACTACTAAGTCACCAATGAAGAGTCATGTGACCGCCTCACAAACTGATACAGCGATGGGTGATATAGCTAACTGATATAGATAGATAAAACAATCCCAGCATGATAGATCTGGCCATTAGACAGGCAGGCCTATTTTACGTTGCATGTCACATTGAAATTATTATATATTTTTCAAATGTAGTCAATTGAAAATTATACTAAAACTCTTGATGCTTGAATGACCCCTAAATATTCACCAAAAAGAAAACTAAATGAAGTTGTAGACGAAAAGTACAATAAACTTCGTCTTTTGAACCGCTCTAGAAAAACTCCCTTTACATGTAAAGATTGAGCACTAGCTGTTCCACAGGAACTGTGCTGTGTGAAAGGCCCACCTCAGTGACCCGGCTGTGGGACGTGGCTATTGTTGGGCTGATACTGTTGAAACCAAAAACCATTTATATATAAATAGTGTGCTACTGCATAGTGGTCGACCGATATATTGTTGTTACTGGTTAATCTGCAGACAGTCGTTTATAGAAACTGTTGGCACTGGAGATTCTCCTGAACTGTGTGAGTTAAGATCGAACTGAAATACACTGATCTACAGTGACAGAACAACTAGAAACTAAATCACAGACTCCACTGAGACAGGACTATACTGATCCAGAGCCAGGTATTAAACATCCACTCATCCATCCATCCAATGATCCATCATTCATCCATCCAATGATCCATCCATCCATTCACCCACCCATCCATCCATCCATTCACCCAACCAACCATATATCCATCCATCTACTCAGCCACTCATCCATCTATCAATCCATCCATCCAATGATCCATCATCCATCCATCATTCATCAATTCACCCACCCATATATCCTTCCATCAATTCACCCAACCATATATCCATCAATTCATTCACCCATCCATATATCCATCCATCCATTCACCCAACCATATATCCATCCATTCACCCAACCATATATCCATCCATCCATTCACCCACCCATATATCCTTCCATCAATTCACCCAACCATATATCCATCCATCCATCAATTCATTCACCCATCCATATATCAATCCATCCATTCACCCAACCATATATCCATCCATTCACCCAACCATATATCCATCCATCCATTCACCCACCCATATATCCTTCCATCAATTCACCCAACCATATATCCATCCATCCATCCATCCATTCACCCACCCATATATCTATCCATCCATTCACCCACCCATATATCCATCCATCCATCCATTCACCCACCCATATATCCATCCATCCATTCACCCAACCATATATCCATTCATCCATCCATCCATCCATTCATTCACCCACCCATATATCCATCCATCCATTCACTCACCCACCCATATATCCATTCGTTCACCCAACCATATATCCATTCATCCATTCAGCCACCCATATATCCATCCATTCACCCACCAATATATCCATCCATTCACCCACCCATATATCCATCCATCAATTCACCCATCCATATATCCATCCATCAATTCACCCAACCATATATCCATTCATCCATCCATCCATCCATTCATTCACCCACCCATATATCCATCCATCCATTCACTCACCCACCCATATATCCATTCGTTCACCCAACCATATATCCATTCATCCATTCAGCCACCCATATATATCCATCCATTCACCCACCCATATATCCATCCATCAATTCACCCATCCATATATCCATCCATCAATTCACCCATCCATAAATTCACCCAACCATATATCCATCCATTCACCCACCCATATATCCATCCATCCTTTCATTCACCCACCCATATATCCATTCATCCATCCATTCATTCACCCATCCATATATCCATCCATCAATTCACCCATCCATAAATTCACCCAACCATATATCCATCCATTCACCCACCCATATATCCATTCATCCATCCATCCATCCATCCATCCTTTCATTCACCCACCCATATATCCATTCATCCATCCATTCATTCACCCATATATCCATCCATTCACCCACCCATATATCCATCCATTCACCCACCCATATATCCATCCATTCACCCACCCATATATCAATCCATTCACCCACCCATATATCCATCCATTCACCCACCCATATATCCATCCATCCATCAATTCACCCATCCATATATCCATCCATCAATTCACCCATCCATAAATTCACCCAACCATATATCCATCCATTCACCCACCCATATATCCATTCATCCATCCATCCATCCTTTCATTCACCCACCCATATATCCATTCATTGACCCATCCATATATCCATCCATCCATTCATTCTCCCATCCATATATCCATTCATTCACCCATCCATATATCCATCCGTCCATCAATTCACCAATCCATCAATTCACCCAACCATATATCCATCCATCCATCCATCCATTCATTCATTCACCCACCCACCCATTCATTCTTTCACCCACCCATATATCCATCCATCCATTTACCCACCCATATATCCATCCATTCATTCACCCAACCATATATCCATCCATTCACCCATCCATATATCCATCCGTCCATCAATTCACCAATCCATCCAACCATATATCCATCCATCCATCCATTCATTCATTCACCCACCCACCCATTCATCCATCCATTCATTCTTTCACCCACCCATATATCCATCCATCCATTTACCCACCCATATATCCATCCATTCATTCACCCAACCATATATCCATCCATTCATTCACCCACCCATATATCCATTCATCCATCCATCCATTCATTCACCCATCCATATATCCATTCATTCATCCATCCATCCATCCACCCACCCATACATCCGTTCATCCATCCATCCATCCATTCACCCACCCATATATCCATCCATCCATCAATTCACCCATCCATATATCCATTCATCCATCCATCCATTCATTCACCCACCCATTCATATATCCATCCATCCATTCACCCACCCATATATCCATCCACCCATTCACCCAACCATATATCCATCCATCTATTCACCCACCCATATATCCATCCATCCACCCACCCATTTATCCATTCATCCATCCATCCATTCACCCATCCATATATCCTTTCATTCACCCACCCATATATCCATCGATCCATCCATCCATTCATTCAACCATCCATATATCCATCCATTCATTCACCCATCCATATATCCATCCATTCACCCACCCATATATCCATCCATCCATCAATTCACCCATCCATATTTCATCCATCAATTCACCCATCCATATATCCATCCATTCACCCACCCATATATCCATCCATCCATCAATTCACCCATCCATATATCCATTCATCCATCCATCCATTCATTCACCCACCCATTCATCCATACATCCATTCATTCACCCATCCATATATCCATCCATCCATCCATTCATTCACCCACCCATATATCCATTCATCCATCCATCCACTTAGATTTTTTTATAGTAATAAAATAATTTAGTTCAGTTAGAGAACAGACACAAGAATTAAAAGCTGAGCATGTCTGCTCAGTGCAGCGTGAGCTGATCGAGAGTCGCAGACCAGCAGGAGTCAGATCCCATTAATCACGAGAGAGAGGAGCTGGCTGACGAGACGGGCGGAGATTTGGTTTCAAAGCGGAATGTAAAAGCGCCCAATGCTAACAGGGAACCTTCGAAGGATTAATTGTGTTTTTTATTAAGAATAATAGCCTAATGAACACACCATTGAATTGGTGCTAATCCATGAATTGGCACTAATCCAAAAGTAAAATGCACACAGGCATTTATAGCAGACAGTGCATGTCCACTAGTGTTATCAGTTCATTCAGTGTTATCAGTTCATGGAAGCTCCACTTCCACACTGTGGGATTTATAAGTGATTTAGCGATTTAAAAGCGAAGTTGAAGAGAGAAAAGCTCCAATGTCTCAACCGACCTTTCACCCACCCACCCATCCATCTATCATTCACCCATCCATCTATCATCCACCCATCCATCTATCATTCACCCATCCATCTATCATTCACCCATCCATCTATCATCCACCCATCCATCTATCATTCACCCATCCATCTATCATCCACCCATCCATCTATCACCCACCCATCATCCACCCACCCATCCATCTATCATCCACCCACCCATCCATCTATCATCCACCCACCCATCCATCTATCATTCACCCATCCATCTATCATCCACCCATCCATCTATCACCCACCCATCCATCTATCATCCACCCACCCACCCATCCATCCATCTATCACCCACCCATCCATCATCCATTCACCCATCCATCCATCCATCTATCACCCACCCACCCATCCATCTATCATCCACCCATCCATCATCCATTCACCCATCCATCCATCTATAACCCACCCACCCATCCATCTATCATTCACCCATCCATCTATCATCCACCCACCCATCCATCTATCATCCACCCATCCATCCATCTATCACCCACCCACCCATCCATCTATCATCCACCCATCCATCATCCATTCACCCATCCATCCATCATTCACCCATCCATCTATCATCCACCCATCCATCTATCATTCACCCATCCATCTATCATTCACCCATCCATCTATCATCCACCCATCCATCTATCACCCACCCATCCATCTATCACCACCCATCCATCATCCATTCACCCATCCATCTATCATCCACCATCCATTCACCCATCCATCTATCATTCACCCATCCATCTATCATTCACCATCCATTCACCCATCCATCTATCATCCACCCATCCATCTATCACCCACCCATCCATCTATCACCACCCATCCATCATCCATTCACCCATCCATCTATCATCCACCATCCATTCACCCATCCATCTATCATTCACCCATCCATCTATCATCCACCATCCATTCACCCATCCATCTATCATTCACCCATCCATCTATCATTCACCCATCCATCTATCACCCACCCATCCATCTATCACCCACCCACCCATCCATCATCCACCCACCCATCCATCTATCACCACCCATCCATCATCCATTCACCCATCCATCTATCATCCACCATCCATTCACCCATCCATCTATCATCCACCCATCCATCATCCATTCACCCATCCATCTATCATCCACCATCCATCTATCATCCACCGATCCATCTATCACCCACCCATCCATCCATCTATCACTCACCCATCCACCATCCACCCATTCATCCATCTATCACCCACCCATCCATCTATCATCCACCCATCCATCATCCATTCACCCATCCATCTATCACCACCCATCCATCATCCATTCACCCATCCATCTATCATCCACCATCCATTCACCCATCCATCTATCATCCACCCATCCATCATCCATTCACCCATCCATCTATCATCCACCCAGCCATCATCCATTCACCCATCCATCTATCATCCACCATCATCCATTCACCCATCCATCTATCATCCACCATCCATTCACCCATCCATCTATCATCCACCATCATCCATTCACCCATCCATCTATCATCCACCATCCATTCACCCATCCATCTATCATCCACCCATCCATCATCCATCATCCATTCACCCATCCATCTATCATCCACCCATCTATCATCCACCCATCCATATATCACCCACCCATCCATCTATCATCCACCCATCCATCTATCATCCACACATCCATCTATCATCCACACATCCATCTATCATCCACACATCCATCTATCATCCACCCATCCATCTATCATCCACCCATTCATCTATCATCCACCCATCCATCATATATCCATTCTTCAAACCGTGGAGGATTTTAAACATCGACAGAGAAAAAAAAGCCAATATATGAATACAATACAATACATGTACTCATGCTTCAATAAATTCACCTCTGATCTGTTGCAGTTATTTACAGGACATATTTAGAGCATTCTATGGTTTGGCATAATTTCGGTTTGGCTTTCATTTATAATGTTAAAATCTGACAATTAATCAGGTATTGGCCCAGTTGCGGTCGACCTCTATAGCTGCACTGATACGTTTTGTTTAGACCTTTTTTTCTTCAAAACTTCCATTTAGCAAATGCTGAATCTGAAGCATGACTCCTAGACAGTTTAAGTTTAGTGACACTGAACTGCGGGAATACTAGTTCACATGTAACAACAAATTATCTGGTTAAAGGGGAAGTGCATGCCGGGAAGTACATGCCATTGTGCTTCTGTCATTAATAACAGATGAGAACATGGAGGTTCTTGAAGCATGAAGACATGAAACATCCGAGGTTCAACCACACGAGTGAAAGAGCTCTGACAGCACACCAACCAAACACATGAGAAACAAAACCACTCGTTTATAACGGGCTACACAGTTCATGAGACTCATGGGAACGTGTACTCAAACAGATGCGTCAGTAGTCACTGGTTAAAACTGACAATATTGTGAAGGTCTGTTGATTTTATGGATGATGGGAAGAATGTCGTAGATGGTCCACAGTGGGAATCATGTCAGCAGGAATGAGTTCAGCACGACAACGGACGTCACATCAGGACAGGAAACAGTGGTCAGACAGCTCGACCTCACTTCCTGTGGAGATGTGAGAGAGTTTCCTGAAACCTGATCTCATCCTCATCTGTGAACCGCTCCAATATGAGTCTTATTTATCAAACACAGCTTTGTTTTGAAATGTGACTGTTAAAACCGAGTTCACACTGGTGACGTGTGTGTTTGTTAAATAAACCCTTCGTGCAGAAAAACTTCGCAAAAAATGTTTCACATATAAGTGAAGTGATGTGTGCAGGTCATCACATCCCGTAAAAAGGTCTTTTACATTTTTTGGCTCTGATTTGAAAAATACAGATAGACGAGTGATTGTACTGTATAAATCAACAGAAAAAGAACATCCCAAAATCTATCCATGTCCTAAATGACAGATATTAGAAAAGCACAAACATATGTTAAAAAAGATGAACATAATTAGAATATGTTTAGCATGAAGTTTGAATTGCTAATAGACACCTCAAGGATAAAAATGAAGAACTGACAGACTGCCGATGGCTTATGAACGCATCTGAAACCATTAATAAACTCTTTTTCAAACAGGCCATCCCACCAAGAACATCTACAGGTGAAAGGGATCCGACGCATGAATCCTGATGATGATGATGATGGGTGCATGTCAAAAACTCCCTAGTCAGTTGTGCGATGTGAAGACATTTATCATCACTGAATGGAGAACATGAACATCTGTCCACCTGAAACACACGACCACTGACTCAACATGAAAACACAGAGAGACGGATGACAAAAGAACGGATGACGAGAGACGGATCGCAGACATCAGCTCTCAGACGCTCGTTTCTACTTCACTTCCAGTGATGTGTGTGTTCATGACTGCGAAAAAGGATTTTCATTGTTGGTCGGTGAAGTAAAGGTCCAACATACACTACTAATCAAAAGTTTGGACTAATAAAGATTGTTTCATTATTTTGAAAGAAGTCTCCTCTACTCACCAGTGCTGCATTTGATCAAAAATACAGTAAAAACAGTGAAATATTCTTACAGTGTAAAACAGCTGTTGTCTATGTGAATATATAGTAAAGTGTAATTTATTCCTGTGATCAAAGCTGAATATCCAGCATCATTACTCCAGTCTTCAGTGTCACATGATCCTTCAGGAATCACTCAATATGATGATTTGATGATCAAGAAACATGTATGATTATTATCACTGTTGAAAAGAGTTGATAAAACAGCTTTTTTTAAAATTTTACAACCATTCAAAGCTTGGGGTGAGCATAATTAAATGAAAGAAATTAAATAATCGAATACTTTTATTCATCAAGGACACAGATCAAAAGTTAGAGTAAAGACATTTATAACGTTACAAAACATTTTTTATTTCAAATAAACGCTGTTATTTTAGAACTTTATATTCATCAAAGAATCCTGAAAAATTAAATGTATCACAGTTTCCACAAATATATGAAGCAGCGCAACCGTTTTCAACATTGATAATGATCATAAATATTTCTTGAGCAGCAAATCAGCATATTAGAATAAATGGTGAGCAGAAGAGATCTTTTTAAAACCCCAAACTTCTGAGTGCCAGTGTACATACATGAGGTGTGTTTGTCAGCACTGGACATGGTAAATCGAGTCTGAGCTCATTGTGACGTGTGTGTGTGTGTGTTGATAACGGAGCAGGACAGCAGCAGTGTGTGACTCTCAGCATCAGTAGAAGGAGTACTGGTTCTCCACAGCTCTAGTTCTCCGCGAGCCGTCGGTGTCGTGATAGTCTTCAGTGGCAGCGGTGGGATCCAGCAGTCTCTCTGCGCTGTTGCTCCGGCTGTGAAGACCTGCTCCTCCTCCTCCTCCTCCTCCTGCTGAGGTCGGCTGGGCCATCGGAGACGAGGACGAGCTGGAGGACAGGGCCGGGTCCGAGGAAGCGCCGGCACCGGACAGCTGATGCAGAGACTGGCCCGGTTCTGCCCGACACACAGCAGCGTCACACTGCGAGACAGCAGCTGGGACATGAGGAGACGCCACATCTGTGCACACACACACACACACACACACACACACACAAATAATACCTGCACAACTTCAGGAAAGTGTGTTATTGGTGCATTTCAAACGGTTGACAAATGTTAGTCAAATTTAGTCACAAAATAGAGAAAACAGACAAAACAACAACAAAACAATAGTGAATTAAGCTGTGGGTTTAAATTAAGTGACAAAAGTGTATTTTAATGCATGCATTTTAAAAAAAGATTCGGAACTATATGTGAGATTTGTTTGTTTGTTTGAGAAAAATGTAACTACAGTGTTGTGGGTGGTTTAGTCTGGTCTGGTGTCTGTGATCATTTAGTAAGTTTATTTAGATAGGGACAGATACAAATAACATAGATAAACTTTAACAGTCATCTGATGCATGTAACAGTGTTTTTAGCTAAAGCTAATTCACGACACTTGTCCCGACCATAGACAGTATAAGAAGTGGACAGAGCCATCTCATTGGAACTCAGTTGAGACAGTTGAAGCCCATTTTTGGCGATTTTTTAGCACTTCCGTTCCTGACGCGCAGACTCAAACCGACTCAAACTAAGCTTGATGACGTGAGCACCCTGTCTGACAGATGTACATCTTCTAGTAGCTGTGCGTGAAAACTGCCAACGTTGATCTTGCAGAGACGGCGAGCTTGAGCAAAGAGTTCTTTGGCGTGAGTGAGCAGGAGTAAGTAATTTGTATAGTATTTATTTTAAAACGTAACGCCAGTACGCCATATTAAGTTAATGCATTGATTGCCTGAGAGCTTCTCCTACTGTCTGTACGGTAATTTCTCTACTGTGCGACAGAGCGTCGAGTGGTTATGACGCAATCGTTAGCCTATTTTTACAAAAACTGTTTCTACGGGGCCATAATGTAACATAGAAGGTAATGGAGCCCTTTATACATTGTCGTGTTTCTTTAGAAATAAATAATGGACAAATGGAGTCTTTAAACGCCTCAGATGTAAAGTTATTCGCTGTCAAAGTGACGCCAAAATGAATGGGAGTCAATGGGAATGCTAACGCAAGTGAAGTTCTGCTACAAGATGGCGGCACGCGGCCGGCTTCAACTTCCGGTCGATGGATTACCCCCTTGGTCCCGACTCCCTAGTAAGGCTTTTTATCATGTGGTCACTACATGTGATTTTAAGGTGTTAAGGCAAGTAACGTCTGGAACACAGTAGTGGAAAATAGACATTTTCTCAGCACATCAAGCTGTAAGGCCCATTCACACCACGGACAAGAACTATAATGATAATCATAAAGATATAGTTTTAGAAAATCAACAGCAGAGAGGAACAATAGCGTTGGAATCACGTTCAGAACGATTAATTTCCAGATGAATGATAAAAACACTGCGGGAACAAGCGGGAGCTTTTAAAGCGACGGACAATAAAACTGCAACGCTTATAATAAACAGAATGATATTGCACACTGGTGTGGATGTAGATGTAGATATCGAGCCAAACTGTTTACTCCGCTCTTCTCTTAGAGACGACTTCAGTTCCGTTTCGAAAGGGAACTCGCATTGCATCGATGGCGTCCCCTCCACATGAACCGGTGTCTGAAAATCTATCCAATCACGGCAATCGAATTTGACCGGCGACAGCCTATGACGTCACTACTAGTGCGACCCGAAGTGTAAAAGGGGAGACTAGAAAACATGTCATCCTCTTTTCGTCTTCAGGGACTGTTTTGTCTGATTTACAATCACCTGAAAAAGGTAAGAATTAAACAAGCGTTTCAAGAAGTGTGTGGATCCGTGTCGCAGGTTTCTGACACCAGATGACACACACGACTTGTGCGTTTACTGTTTGGGCTCAGAGCACGCTTGATCAGCTCTTGAGGGATCTGACTGTGCAGAATGTGAGAGTTTTCCACTTCTTCTCGAGGGAAGAGGGACAGGCATCTGGGCCCAGTGGTTCGGATCCCGCTCATGCGGAGGCACTGCGGTTTCTCTCTCACGCCCGTCAGAAGCTTGCGATGGTGAACTGCTGGACGAGGATGTTTTATCTCTTACATCTTCTAATCCAGCAGCAAGTGTTCTGCCGGGACCCAGTCCAAGAGAGCAGGAGATTGTTGATGAGGGTGAAGAAGAGGTACAACCTGAACCCTCACAGCCTCCCTGCCCGCGTATGATGAGCTGTTGGGTGTTATGGAGCGTCTTCAGCGAGGCTTCAGCTGCTGTGGCAGCGCGTGAAGGATAGGGCCGTTCGTGGCAGGCTGGATGAGCGGTTAGCCTTCCATTCCTTCCTGATCTGCATTCTGAGATCAAGAAGGCATGGAAGAACTCATATTCTGCACGCATCCATCGTCAGTAGCGAGCAAACTATGCTGATGTCGAGGGGATGCGTGAACATGGGTATGTGTCGATGCCCCCAATTGACAAGACGTTCGCGAACTATCTCGCTGCTGGAGAGCTCCGGCACTAAAAGCTCCGGCCCAGCCTTCCAAGCCACTCAAGATTATATCTCCCTTGAATGGCAGGGTACACGCGGCAGCAGGTCAGACTGGGGCTGCCTTACACACTATGTCAGTGTTACAGGCATACCAAGCCAACCTGCTGAAGGATTTGGATAAGGGGCAGGGTCTCTCCCCTGACGCAGTGGTCCTCGGTTCCCTGTTTAGAAAGTTTTAAGGAATATGTTTGATAGGAAAATATTAGAATTAGGAATTAGGGCCCTGAAGTTCCCTTTTTTTATAGGTATGGTTGCATACCTTATCATAGGCCTCCTCTTGTGCTAGAGTTGTCAGGTTTATGTAGTAGGCGGTGCCAATCTTGGTCACCCAATGAAATGTACAGGTTGGCTTCATCTCATAGAGAAATCTCTAGTGAGGCCACTGTGCATGAGAGCTTCAAACAGATTCTGTTTAGCTTGAGATGGCTTCCTCCCATTTGGGGGTTTTCTCCGGAGGCCACCGCTTTGTATAAGCTCCAGATAGATTAAATTAGCAAAAATTCTCATTAAACATCATCACTGCGTAAGAGACACTTGCCCGTCTGGTTTCTAGTGTGTCCTGCTCCTGCCTCCCCAGGTATATAAACATACATACATTTCAGAGAGGTCCTCCCTCTCTTATCTCTCTACAAATAGCAAAACCATATGACATTCCTTTGCAGTATCTACTGAAAGTAAATGAAAATAAAAACATCTGCTACAACAGCCCGCATCGGGGCCACCTGGATAGCCACCTTGTATTTGTATAGCTGGTCTCCTCTCACTTCTGAGAGTTGGTTTAAGACTTAAGCTTGGAACTTCAGAAATAGGATATTCAAGTGCCATCCCCACGAGGGCGGCCTTAATTTCTGGCTTAGGCATGTGTACTAGGAGTTTGGGTTACACTTTATTTCGAGTCACTTTAGATGTTCTACTAATTATAAGTAACTATATGTCAGCTAACTCTCATTAGAGTATTAGTAGGCTGTAGTAGGCTGTAGTAGACTGTCAGGTTATGGTTAGGTGTTAGGGTTCGGGTTAGGAGAATAAGTTGACTTGTAGTCGCCAAGTTACTTATAGTCAGTTGAATGTCTGTTAGGGGACCAACAAAATAAAGTGTCAGCAGATATTAAGCTGACAGTCAACTAATACTCTAATGACAGTTAATTGACATATAGTTGAAAAGTTACTTATAGTTAGTAGAATGTCTAAAGTGAACTAAATCGAAATAAAGTGTTACTGGAGTTTGTTGGAGATGATCTGATCCCTCAGTATCTGAGCGTAGGCTCTTTAGAGTTAGATCATCTACAGCTCATCTCTGTAAGGTCTAGTTTGTTCCCTGGTACTTGCCTCCTCTTTCTACAAGAGTCATGTAGCCTAGGCCCGCCTTTGCATTAGGCGATAATGCTAGTGGATGTTAAGGGTAGAATAAATAGCACCATAGGTAGCAGGCTATTCCTAAGCCTCCCATGCGGGTATATTCTGGGCATATTTAATTGCACAGGCAAAAAAGCCACACACGATTGGGGAAACCCTTATCAAACCCGCTGCTATAGCAATAAGTCGGGCTATGCATGGGGATAAACTGTCCCGTGACCCAGAAGCAGTGTCTCTGTCTAACGGGACTATTGCCCGGCGCATCTCCGACATGGCCCAGGACATGAAGTGTCAGCTGGTGGACAGAGTGAGGAAAGGGAAATATGCTTTACAGTTAGATGAATCCGTAGATGTATCAAACTCTCCCCAGCTGCTTGTATTTGTCAGATACAGTTTTGATGGAAATACAGTTTTGATGGAAAAGGACATTTTGTTTTGCACCGCGCTTGAGGGAACATGCACATACAAGGACATTTTCTTTTCACACTGGTTCACGTGGAGGGCGTTCCCCAATAGCGTCATCGACATAGTGCGAGTTCCCTGTTCTCAGGGAAAAGAGGTTACAGTCGTAACTAGGGGTGGAACGGTACATGTATTCGTATTGAACCGAAACGGTACGGGGGTCACGGTTCGGTGCACGAATTTACACGCAGAATACACGGTATAAAAAAAAAACTCGCGTGCAAATTAATTAATGTAATGCGGAACTACTGTTAGATACGCGGGTTCTTTAGGGACACATAATCTGTACCCTCGGCTTAGCTCTGAACGCGCGTTCACTTCAAACGTTGGCTTTATACGCGCGTCCTATTCGCTTTGGAGTAGCGTCGAACTAGACGCGAATTTGACGCTCTATTCGCGTTTGGTGTGACCGCATAATGAACAGGCTGCGATGTCAAGATTGCAATGCTGGAGTGTGTGTGTGCGCGCGCGCGAGAGAGAGAGGCGCGGGCGCGATCGAACTGTGTGTGTGTGTGTGAGAGAGAGAGGCGCGGGCGCGATCGAACTGTGTGTGTGTGTGTGTGTGTGTGTGTGTGTGTGTGTGTGTGAGAGAGAGAGAGAGAGGCGCGAGCGAACAATGGAAACATAAAAAACATACTCCGTCATTTTGTTCATACAGATCATTAAACCTGCAAAGTGTTTACTTTGTGTACACTCGCAATAAAACACAACATTGTGCTTTTGTCACACTGTAAACTCTTGTCAAACTGTAACCTACAACTGTCACCCAACCAAAATCACACACACACACACACTGTTTTAAAAGCAAAACATATTTATCCAACCCCATTTCAAAACAGTCTGTGGGTCCCATCTTTTGGACATTCATCATATTGCATTGGTTTTCATTTCTTGTCCTCGGAGCACTAATCTGTTTATTTTTAAGTTACACATTCTACATTGATTAAAAAAGAAAATCGAATGTGTTTTTAATGGTAGTATTATTATATACAGAAATCCATTATTTATAATTCAGATGAGAATAATGTTACATTGTTAAGTAATAATGTTAATTAAAATTAAGGAAAACAAATATATTGATCTGAAATATAGCAAATTAATTTTTAATTATTTCAGGTACAATTACCAAACACATCTCAAGGTCTTTTTATTAATTTAATTAATAAACTAATTATATAAAACTATTGTCAGTGCACTACAAATAAACTGGTTCTATGCCTTTATTAATAAAACTTATTTAAAAAATACAATGCCTTATGCATTTTTGTTTTGCTTTTCCCTCCATTGTACCGAAATCGTACCGAACCGTGATGTCTGAACCGAGGTATGAACCGAACCGTGACTTCTGTGTACCGTTCCACCCCTAGTCGTAACCTAAACGATTTAACAGCATCTAACTGTAGAAAACAATCTGTGTTTGGTCACTTTATGCCAGTCCCTTTCTGTCTAAGGGAACCAAGCATTATAATTATATTAGCGTCCACACCAGCGCACAATAGCCATCAGTTTAATATATGCGCTCAGCAGTTTCATCATCCGTCGCTTCAAAGGGGTCCTTGATTATGATTTAAATTTTTAACTTTAGTTAGTGTGTAATGTTGCTGTATGAGCATAAACAATATCTGCAAAGTTAAAACTGTTCAAAGTCAATGCAAAGGACTACAACAAACAGCTGGTATGGACTACAACGAGCTTCTTCCTGGGTTGATGACATCACAAAACCTAAAATTTACGTAAACCCTGCTCTCTGGAACACGCAACAAAGGGGGTGAGGCCATATTGGGCTGCTTTAGAGAAGAGGAAGTCTTGTCATTGGAAAAAGTTTGTCTTAAGACTGAAGAACTTAAGAGAGGTACAAATTTATTTTTTAACACTGTTCCTGAACATCATAACCTCAACGTTTACAGGGAACAGCTTTCAGAAGAGAGTGCAATGCACAAAAGCTTATCCTGAAAGATGTAGCCATTCCCATTTTGTCGTGACAATCTGTTGTTCACGGATCACAACTTGTAGGTATGTCTTATTATTTGTTGTTGTGATTTCTATTAACAGTTCCAATTATAAGCATTATGTAGTTGCTATGATCTCCGCTAGCCTGCAAACTAACATTACAGTATTGATGTAAGTGTTTACTGTAGCTTTTGTAAGCTCTTGCTTTTGTAAGGGTGCTTATCAATATCCCTCCTAGTCTCCTCGCTCCTCCGTCCTATGACCCGGAAACCAATCAAGCTCAGCCATCTTGAAGTTCTCTAATTGCACCGCGAGGAGTCAGGAAGGAGGAGTGAGGAGCTTCCTGAGGAGTCATGAGTGAGGATACACGGGTGTTTCCTTTGTGGAAGTGTTTTATCGGCTAAACGTGACGCACGTATAAATTCTCCTCCCCCTTCACATCGGTCACAATCATTTTAATTTATACTTAATCTTTGCAGTTTAAATAAACCCCACATCTCAAATATTTCAACAGGGTATCTTGCTTTATTATTTATTATGAATTTCTTAAATAAAATAACTAAATAATAGCATGAAAACATATTCAAGTACACCCCAAAAATAGAATCAAGACTTCATAAAAAGGGCATATTAGGACCCCTTTAAAACAGGAAGGATTCTAATTGGCTGTCAATGTTTGTATTGTTCATCAGTGTTCATGACTATGAGGAGAAAAACATCATGGTCAGCTTCAGCAATAGTGCTGGTGATCACCGAACAGAGCCATGACAGAGTAATCTACTCCCGCTGCTTGTTCTGGTGTTTGCTCCCTGTGTCAGTGTGTTGTGTGTGTTGTGCTGGACACACACCTGTGGGCGAGCGCTGGACCTGCACGTGTCAGTGTGTTGTGTGTGTTGTGCTGGACACACACCTGTGGGCGAGCGCTGGACCTGCACGTGTCAGTGTGTTGTGTGTGTTGTGCTGGACACACACCTGTGGGCGAGCGCTGGACCTGCACGTGTCAGTGTGTTGTGTGTGTTGTGCTGGACACACACCTGTGGGCGAGCGCTGGACCTGCACGTGTCAGTGTGTTGTGTGTGTTGTGCTGGACACACACCTGTGGGCGAGCGCTGGACCTGCACGTGTCAGTGTGTTGTGTGTGTTGTGCTGGACACACACCTGTGGGCGAGCGCTGGACCTGCACGTGTCAGTGTGTTGTGTGTGTTGTGCTGGACACACACCTGTGGGCGAGCGCTGGACCTGCACGTGTCAGTGTGTTGTGTGTGTTGTGCTGGACACACACCTGTGGGCGAGCGCTGGACCTGCACGTGTCAGTGTGTTGTGTGTGTTGTGCTGGACACACACCTGTGGGCGAGCGCTGGACCTGCACGTGTCAGTGTGTTGTGTGTGTTGTGCTGGACACACACCTGTGGGCGAGCGCTGGACCTGCACGTGTCAGTGTGTTGTGTGTGTTGTGCTGGACACACACCTGTGGGCGAGCGCTGGACCTGCACGTGTCAGTGTGTTGTGTGTGTTGTGCTGGACACACACCTGTGGGCGAGCGCTGGACCTGCACGTGTCAGTGTGTTGTGTGTGTTGTGCTGGACACACACCTGTGGGCGAGCGCTGGACCTGCACGTGTCAGTGTGTTGTGTGTGTTGTGCTGGACACACACCTGTGGGCGAGCGCTGGACCTGCACGTGTCAGTGTGTTGTGTGTGTTGTGCTGGACACACACCTGTGGGCGAGCGCTGGACCTGCACGTGTCAGTGTGTTGTGTGTGTTGTGCTGGACACACACCTGTGGGCGAGCGCTGGACCTGCACGTGTCAGTGTGTTGTGTGTGTTGTGCTGGACACACACCTGTGGGCGAGCGCTGGACCTGCACGTGTCAGTGTGTTGTGTGTGTTGTGCTGGACACACACCTGTGGGCGAGCGCTGGACCTGCACGTGTCAGTGTGTTGTGTGTGTTGTGCTGGACACACACCTGTGGGCGAGCGCTGGACCTGCACGTGTCAGTGTGTTGTGTGTGTTGTGCTGGACACACACCTGTGGGCGAGCGCTGGACCTGCACGTGTCAGTGTGTTGTGTGTGTTGTGCTGGACACACACCTGTGGGCGAGCGCTGGACCTGCACGTGTCAGTGTGTTGTGTGTGTTGTGCTGGACACACACCTGTGGGCGAGCGCTGGACCTGCACGTGTCAGTGTGTTGTGTGTGTTGTGCTGGACACACACCTGTGGGCGAGCGCTGGACCTGCACGTGTCAGTGTGTTGTGTGTGTTGTGCTGGACACACACCTGTGGGCGAGCGCTGGACCTGCACGTGTCAGTGTGTTGTGTGTGTTGTGCTGGACACACACCTGTGGGCGAGCGCTGGACCTGCACGTGTCAGTGTGTTGTGTGTGTTGTGCTGGACACACACCTGTGGGCGAGCGCTGGACCTGCACGTGTCAGTGTGTTGTGTGTGTTGTGCTGGACACACACCTGTGGGCGAGCGCTGGACCTGCACGTGTCAGTGTGTTGTGTGTGTTGTGCTGGACACACACCTGTGGGCGAGCGCTGGACCTGCACGTGTCAGTGTGTCGTGTGTGTTGTGCTGGACACACACCTGTGGGCGAGCGCTGGACCTGCACGTGTCAGTGTGTTGTGTGTGTTGTGCTGGACACACACCTGTGGGCGAGCATGGACCTGCACGTGTCAGTGTGTTGTGTGTGTTGTGCTGGACACACACCTGTGGGCGAGCGCTGGACCTGCACGTACGAGCGCAGTGTGATGTCGGTGGAGCCGCCCGACTCCAGAGGGATGGGGTGCGCGTGGAAGTGCCGGAGCATGTCGGACACCGTCTGGAACCACAGGTGATGTACGTGACACTGACCGCTGTCGTTCACAGACAACCGCAGGTGCTGCCAAACACACCACACACACACACACACACACACACACACACACACACACATCAACTCAACAACAGGCTTCACAAGCCACAATATCACCACCACAACACCCCTCAGGCTTCCCAGCACTATATACTGTACCCCAAATCCCGGCTGCTTGATTGTTTATATTGTCGCAAAATGTAACTATATAATCATCCAGCTCTAATCAGCTAAATATGACTATAAGGCATGAAGGTATTAATGATTTTTTGTAAAGCTGCTTTGAAACAATGTGTATTGTGCTATACAAATAGATCTGAAAGTTTGTTTATCTGCTTACAGGACAAACTAACTTTAGCCGGTTTAAAGCGTTAGTTCACTCATAAGTGGTGTGTGTGACTGTGTCCTCATTCTGTATGGGAAAGAGCAGAATGAACATTCTGCTAAACATCATCTTTTGTGTTCCTTTGAAGAAAGGAAGTCACATTGGTTTGAAATGAGAGTTTGAGTAAAGGATGACACCATTAATGGGTGATCTAACCCTTTAAAGTTCATTCCCAGCTATCCTCAAATGATCTTCAAAGCCACAGAAACCAGTTCATTATGACTGTCCTTTCCTTCAGACATGGAGGACAACACTCTGACACTTCTCTCACACTCAGAACATACGGGAAGAGCTCAGAAACAGCAGAGCAGATCATGCAGGGGTCAGGGGTCGTGACCTCATGAAGGCTCACCTTGGCTTTGCCCTGGAAGTTGAAGGTGAGGACGTATTCTCCGGGCCGCGTCTCACTCTGGCGGATCACGAACAGCCCGTGACTGTGTGCTCCACCGGCGAGAACGAGCTGGGCCGCCCGCACCCGCGACAGGGTCCCGTGGAACCATGGATAACCCGCCAAACTGGCATCTCCTTCCACGTCCCTCTGCGTTTCACCTGGACTTCCTAAATGACAGAAGCAGTGTGAGTGTGTGTTTACACTGTAACGCTGCCACGTGTTTTCAGAACTAAGGCAAACTGGTTCTAGCTGGATAAATCAGCCTCAAACCTGCTGGTCTTAAAGGTGCAGTAAGTGATTTCTGAGAAACGCTGTTGAAAGTGGATTGGACCGAGAACCACAACACACTTGAGAAAGTGAGCCAATCAGCTGTAGGGTGCGTGTCCACTCATGATGGGGGGGGAGAGAGAGTGAGCCAATCAGCTGTAGGGGGCGTGTCCACTCATGATGGGGGAGGAGAGAGAGTGAGCCAATCAGCTGTAGGGGGCGTGTCCACTCATGATGGGGGAGGAGAGAGAGTGAGCCAATCAGCTGTAGGGGGCGTGTCCACAAATTATGGGGTGTTAAAAAATTGTTTTGTTTTTTTTAACATACTGCCCCTTTAAACCAGGAACCACTAATTCAGATATTCAAAAAAAGCTATATTTTTCATGTGGTGATATTTGCATGTGGTTAAACATTTCTGACATTTCACCTCTCTACTCGCTGGCAGACTGTGTGAACTGCTCTCTCGTTGGTCCTGTGTTTGCAGTTACTTTTGCCTCAGTAAACAGTGTGAAGTCAGTATTTCTTTTAAAGAATCCTTTGAGAAGCATCTAAAAAATCCTCATGAATTTTAACAAGATGAAACTGAATCACTGAATCAAACCACTGTTCAGTGGACTCGACTGGTTGGCACTGTTGCCTTGTCCAAACACCCACACTTGCGGTCTTGGCCACTTGAAAGTGTGTGTAAGACTGTCCTATGTCTTAAAAATGCCAAAGTGCAGTGCCCTTAATGCACACTAAACCCACACTATCTCCAATACCGCTTCGAAGCGGTATTCGAGGCTAAGCGTATCCCATCATGCATTATGTTCGGGAACTCATGTGCCCCGAAATCACGAGATGTCGAGGAAAACATTCCACTGTAATTTAAAATAATTAGATGCATATAATTTGGTAGTAAAACAAAGTGGTGCACATTTTATTGGTGCAAAGATGAGTATGGTATGTGTAGGCCTAGTTTGTACAACATTTGCAACTGTTTTTATCACTTAATTAGAAGCACCACGATTTAAATGTGTCTTCTGTTAGTTACATAGCGACTATTGAACACACATAAGCTTATTCTAAAATGCAAAGTATTGAAAATATAATAAATAAAAGCTCTGTAAACACTTTTTTGTAAGACTAGTGTGTCCCATCAAGTAATTAAGATCTACACACACTTGGGCCAAAAAGAGGAAATACGTCATGCAAGTGGTTAAGTGGTCATGTGTAAAGACCGCTAGTGTTTTTTTGGGATAAGACATGTGTGTACCTGATGGTGTGCCCTCTGGCGACTGCAGGAACCGCTCTAACGGCACATGTGAGGGATGCTGGGTAACGGGCGGCTCCTGGCAGTGCTGATCCGCAGCAGAAGAGCACAACCGCTCAGACCCCCGATGAGAACCTGAACACATCCAGAACATCAACACAATCCTCCTGTCTTCAGCTTAAAGCTGCACTGTGTCATTTTTAGCAGCATCTAGTGGTGAGATTGTGAATTGCACCCAACAGAAGTTACGGTGGCCGACAGGAAGTGATGTCGTCGTCTGAGACAGCAGAGAGTAGCCAGTTAAGCAATGAGGTTTCTTTACAAAGATAAATGAAGAAATAAGGTTTACTTAATTATTCAGTAAAACGATGTTCTTATGAATTTTATTGTCTCTGATACTCAATGTGTCAGTGTTTTATTTGCTTCTTTGCACGAAAAACAACACAGTGACGAAACACGTTTGTGCGTTCAGGGTCACTGTAGAAACATGTCGGTGTAAGGAGACCCGCGGTGTGTGTAGATAGAAACGCTCATTCTAAGGTAATAAAAACATAATGCTTCATTAAGTAAGGTCTTTATACACCACTCAAAACATAGTTATGTATATGATATGGCATTTCTGTCAACAGATCCTCCTAAATATTACACAATGCACCTTTAAGAAAGAGAAACAGAGCGGATACTGTGTAAAAACTGCTGAGCTGTATTGTGTGTTTATGCTGAGCAGTCGTACCGTCACACAGCAGCTCGCAGCTGCAGGAGGACACCAGCGACAAGTCTCTGGGCGGCTGGACGAGAGCACACGACGCCAGCTCGATGTCATCGCCACTGTCCCTGAAACACACACACAAGCACGCGCACACGCATACGCACACACGCATACGCACACACGCACGCACACACACGCACGCACGCACGCACGCACGCACGCACACACGCACGCACGCACACACGCACACGCGGACGCACGCACATACACACACATACACGCACACACACGCACGCACACACACGCACGCACACGCACGCACACACACACACACACGCACACGCACGCACGCACACACACACGCACGCACACACACGCACGCACACACATGCACACGCACGCACGCACACACACACACGCGCGCACAAACACACACACACACAAAATTTAGCTATTTTTAACATTAATAATGCAAAGGAAAAACTGTAACACTTTACAATAAGGTTCATTAGTTAACAACCTTGGTTAACATGAACTAAGAACAAACAATACTTCTACAGCATTTATTGATATTAGTTCATATTAATTTTTACATTTATTAATACATTATTAAAATCGAAGGTTGTATTTGTTGACATTAGGTAATGCACTGTGAACTAACATGAACAAACAATGAACAGCTGTGAACAACTATAATAATATGTTTAATTTACATAGCGCTTTTCCCAAACTAAAGAGCTTCAACAACCTTTGTACATGTACCATATGACAGAAATCAATCCAAAACTGGTTTGTAATTAGTCAATATGACAAAGCTGTTTTTGGAGTTGTTTAATAATCCTCTGGTGAGATATTGATTTTATTTGCAGCTGATTTCATCTAAGGCTGTGTGGCTGTGAGTCAGATGCAGTAGTTGTGTTTCCTGTTCTTGTTGTTCCTCTTATCCTCAGTGATTCTGCTTGTTAACAGCAGGTGTTCATCACTAATGCTCAATTATCACTTGTAGAATGAATCTACTTTATTTCACTAACTGCAACACTTATTCATTGCTTACTTTTCTCTATATAGATTGGGACCACATGAAAACTGAGCAGTGTTTGTTTACTCAGAGGAAGCAGTGCGGCTTTGGTTTTGTGTTAAAGAAATGCTGCATAAGACTCAAAGAATTGTCATGGCCAGTCAGTGTGCCTCTTGTTTTAGTTAGTGAGTGTGTCCCGTGATGTGTAAATGTACCCCATGTGACCTTCTTAGATTGAGAGAGTACAGGTGTGAGGTGAAGGTGTGTGAGGACGCTGATAACTCGGTTTACCCTGGGTCTATGCAGTCCTGGATGTCTGCGACCCACGAGTTCTTCTGCAGGGAGTCGATGGTCTCCAAAATGTACTCAGCACCATTTTCTACCTGGAACCCACAAGACAACGCCACTGACAACACTGATCTAGATCCAGTAGGCAACATTCTTGCACTTCCCAGAGAACAGCTACATATATGAAGTGTGTATGAGATGATGGTACCTTGAGCACAAACGTGTTGTCTTTGTCGGGCATCTCTAGAGGCATGGTGGTCCTCACCTCCACGATAGCAGACAGAGGGACGCTCACTTTGGGTTTAGACGACTACAAACACACATCAACACAATCAATGCCACACACACACACGTTGGTGCAACTACATTATGAGGACTCTCCATAGGCGTAATGGTTTTTATACTGTACAAACTGTATATTCTCTCCCCTAACACACACACACACACACACACACACACACACGCACACACACACACACACACACACACACACTGCCCCTGTCCCTAAACCTGCCCAATCACAGGAAACATTCTGCATTTTTACATTTAACACAACATTGTTTTTTATGTTTTTTAAGCTATTTGAATTACGAGGACTCATGAAATGTCCTCATAAACCACGTTGTAATACCAGTGTAATACACATGTCATTATACAAATTTGTGTCCTCATAAATAACAAAGCACACACACACACACACACACACACAGCTGTCACTAATGATTACTTTGGTAATCAAGTAATCGTTTGATTTTTTTTGACAATTAACCAAGTAATCTGACTTTTTTTGTAATATAGATAAACCTAAGCAAAGACCTTTATTAGTCTCATTGTTATTATATACAGTATATTATTATGTATAGCACATTGAGGATTTTCTGTTAGAACGGTGTCGTGTTAGCGGCCCCTAAGTTAATAACTAATGATCGTTGCGATGGAAGTGAATCAATCCAAACTAACTTTAGCTGGACAATAACTTTACCCTAGAGCTGCTGTAAAGCCCAAACTATCTCTGTTACTGTAATCTCCTATTATCACTGTAAAGCTGCTTTCAAACAGTCCATATTGTTAAAAGCGCTATATAAATGAAGGTGACTTGACTTCTCTATTAAGTCATTTTAAAGTATCAAAAGCAAGTAATCATATGGTTTTATAAAACAACACTTAAAATACATAACATACTTTATATAAATAAATCATCTTATGTATTATAACACATGTCTGTAGAGCGCCAGCAGCCTGGTGTTGTTACACTTTACAGCAGATCAAATCCTTGTTTAATATTAGCCAAACAACATTTAATTCAAATGTTCACTCAATCTTTAATATTTGGCCAGTTCTAGGCCAAAAGACAGAAATACTACAGCCACTGTAGACACAAACATGTCACTGATGTCCACATGTAAACTCAGAGCGACGGTTGAAACATTTATTTTGAAATCGCGATGAACAGTTTGTATATTTAGAAACATATTGATGTATTCACATAATGGTAACACTTTACGGTAAGGGTACATGAATTATCATGAATGCATGTATACATTCATTCATGCATTAATATCTCATGAATCATCAGGAACTAACACAAGTTCAACGTTTTTCATTCATGACTTCATGGATGAACAACACCTTAATTAAAACATTAACTAATGCCGAGTTCAGACTGCACGATTTTAGCCCCGATTTTGGCTCGGCGACAGGTTTTGAGAAATCGCCGACAAATGCCCGAAATCACAGGCAAATCGGTGCTCGTTCACGCGAGTGACAATCATGCAGTGTGAATGAGCAAAGATGCGATCTGAGAGAATCGCAGACGCCCGTGAGATATTTGGCATGCTAAATATCTGGACCTGTCGGCGATTCAAAATCCTGCTGTGTGAAAAGTGTTCTGACTAAAAACTACATCGGCGATGACCGACAGCCAATGAGAGAGCAAGATACAGAGCAGCGGGGAGTTCGGGGAGGAGTTTTAGACCAGAATATCAGTATTTTAATAGATATATTTACAAGTATATCAAACAGAAACAAAGTAGCCTACATATTGCTTGACCAGCAGCACATTGCAAAATTATTTCTTTACCCCCAACTCTCTTTGTAGAACACACAATCCTTGCTCAGACTCAGAGCTCAGCAAGTTGATCTCTCTCCCCAACCATTTCCTCCTGCATAATCTTATTTTTTCTCTCTCCTTTTCGCTGCAAATCAGCTCACAGATTGGGATCGCAAGCTTCTTGCAGGCTATAATTTTTAATAACAATTTGAGTTTCGCGTGAGAACTCCGGTCTCACGCACGCGTGATCTTGCGTTATTTTCTTATCTCTTCTCTCGTGTGTTTGGTTGTGAAACGTAGTTTGCGTGCCAAACAGTTGTCGGCGATTCTTCCTCTTGTAAAGTCATGCAGTGTGAAACCTCCTGTCGCCCATCCATCGTTCAGTGTGAACACAGCAGCGACTGAATGCTGGCCAAGATAGTCATGCAGTGTGAAAAGAACAGTGACCCGACTACTTTGAAAATCGTGCAGTCTGAACTCGGCATAAGATGAGCACATCATCATGAATTATGATTTATTACGCATGAACATTATGTTTTCTTTGTTCACAGTTATGCCACCATTAATAGCACATTGTTCATCAGTGTTTCAAAGGCCCTAGTCACCACTTTAGTTGAGGAGCCACACACATGATGAAGTCATTGATAGATAATGCTTTAGTTAATGATGACTACTGTAACTGATTAACAGAATTTGTGTGCTATGAGCTGTGATTGGTCTATTTTGGGGTCTGTCTAATACAGTAGTCATCATTAACTAGGCATTATCTGTTAATGACTTCATCATGTGTGTGGCCCCTCAACTAAAGTGGTGACAAGGTCACTGACCTAGACAAAGAACAAAGAAAACATAATGATCATGCATAATAAATCATAAATTATGATGATGTGCTCATCTTAGTTAATGTTTTAATTAAGGTGTTGTTCATCCATGAAATCATGAATGAAAAACGTTGAACTTGTGTTAGTTCCTGATGATTCATGAGATATTAATGCATGAATGAACGCATAATTCATGCATGAATTTATACATGAATTCATGATAATTCATGTACCCTTACCGTAAAGTGTTACCTTAAAGGGTACCCCGACTAGTGTGGCATGTTGGCCTTATAAGATGAACGTGGGCATCAGCTATAAAAAGGTGATACAAAAACACTCCAAATGTTTTTGGTTTTATTAAAAAAAGACGAAAATCCGTTCACTCGTAGGCCGCCATAGTTGTTTACGTCTCAATGCATTCTGGGTAGTGACGTGTAAAGGTTGTAGTTGGTTGAGCCTAGCAGCTGTAGCCGCTTCGTTTATTGTTTTTCCAACGTACCGGCTAGCTAGCTACGTTTTGACAGTAGTGAGATGAACACGTCTGCCGTTCAGCCTTTTCAGTTTGAACCCGAGCGCACCGTAGGCTTAAATCAGGAGAATAACGCGGTGTCTGTGCGGCAACTGCTTGCCAATGCCAAGCGAGAACGACCGCGTTTGCTGTAAAGAGCTCAATAGTCAGTAACGTTATAGTCTGAGATTTCAGATTTTAAATAGGCCTATGTAGTGCACGGCAATTTAGTGCAATGGTAATTATTATTAATATTGTAATTGTAAGATTGAAAATGTACATGAGGTAGATGAGCAGTAGTGTTGACTTTGTTCAGTGTAAAGGGGGTTGCACACCGGTCCGGACGAGAAGCGCCGCACCGCGTCTATGACAACTCGAGGTATCGCACACCGGACGCGCACTTTGTCAGTTTATGGCCAGCAATATTGTTATGTTTAAGGACATCATGGAATTAAGATCATGTCTGTACTATGTTATGATTGTACTGTATAATTAAATACAATCATTGCTTATGAGTCTGCTGTCTGAATTCACTTTACCTCAGAGCGTCCGTTAATTGAATGAATTGAGAATATCACCTGGAAATCAGCAATTTTCATTCAACCAGCTGATTTCTGTAAATTAATGTAAAACTAAATGTATATTGCTGTGCAGGGTGAAGTCAGTATATACATTAACAACGACTTGAGACAAATAAATGTAAATTTTATATAAAACTATGTAAACGGTGCTCTGTGGCGCAGCAGGATTTTGAACAAGTCCGAGAGGGTATTTCTATGCGTTCAACATAGTGACTGCTTAGGGAAAATAAAGCAAACGACGGCGGTAGATGACTTATTACATTATTTATACCGATAGTACGATCGTCTGATCTATAGCCTACCCAGGACAGCTGCTGACAAAAAGTGGAGCTCTTTACAGCAAACGCTCTCGTTCTCGCTTGGCATTGGCAAACTGCCGCAGACACCATCTATTTTGCCCCACTCTCGCTTCTTCAACTCTCTGATAATCTTCATTTTCATGTAACTCTTGAGTAGGCCTATCATTTTCCGCGTTATTCTCCTGATTTAAGCCTACGGTGCGCTCGGGTTCAAACTGAAAAGGCTGAACGGCAGACGTGTTCATCTCGCTACTGTCAAAACTTTGCTAGCTACAACCAGAGCGGCTCTGGCTACAACCTTTACACGTCACTACCCAGAATGCATTGAGACGTAAATAACTATGGCGGCCTACGAGTGATCGGATTTTCGTCTTTTTTTAATAAAACCAAAAACATTTGGAGTGTTTTTGTATCACCTTTTTATAGCTGACGCCCACGTTCATCTTATAAGGCTAACATGCCACACTAGTCGGGGTACCCTTTAAGATGAGGTCTCATCTAAGGAAAAAGGAAGTTGTTTTGAAAACACTGAACTGGTGAGACTGGTGCTGAGCGTGATCTGGTGAACTGGTGATCTGTACCGCCTGAAAACACAATCTCTGGATGGGCTTCTGTATCTCACAAACGTCTGACCGTTGAGGCGATCTCACTGACAGTCATGATATGCTACACGGTAAGCATTTATGAGGACAGACAGGAGCTTGACTCAGCTCAAACACAGACCGTTTACATTACAGTTAGCAAGGATACTCACTCACCCTCTATTTTTACCCTATCTTTAGTTTGTTCAGGAAGAGGAAGTTATTAGTACCGTCTTGAGGGACTAAAATTGCTCTGAGACCCGCTTCCCAAAATCCCTTTAAGAGCCATTCCACCGAAAGGGTGACATTTCTGTCCCCAGAACATTACATGTATAAAATTGCATGGAAATTAACTCTAAAAAACATTTTATTATTAAGCAAAATGTCCTGCACATTAAGCTAACTACAAATTAAAAAATGTTTAATTAAAAACATTAATAAAAACTACATACAACACTAAAAAAATAGCATTTTCTGCATGTCTCTATCTCTAAACTTTACCATGAAATATAATTATTAAAATCCTTCAGAAATCTGATTTTTTTTGCATTGTTGTGTGGCTTTATATCCAATCTGCTTTAAAATGAAAAAAGAAAAAAACATTTGATCTACTATTTTAGATAAATTACACATTTTAGTCAAGTCCCCGGGTTTTCACTCAGTCCTGTTACCCTATTACACCCCCCTCTGAAAAACTTGGAATATTCCACAAGACTCATTTTCAACAGGAAATTGCATAATCTGGATCTTCTGAAGGCAATGGGAAGATCATAAGTCAGTCTTCTCATTTTAATTTCTGTATATTTTATGAAATTGTAACTATGACTGAGAAGGTCAATCTCAAGGTCAATCTTAGATTTTATTTGTTTATTCTAAAAATATTAACTTTTGATAAGTCTCTAGAAATGGCTCAGTGTCCTCATGCTATTAGCATGTATGCTATGTGGCCATATGCCATGCATTTGATAACTTATGCTTAAAAACTCAATCCTGTTACTTTCAGTCCTGTTACTATTATTTTATTTTTCTAAAAAAATAAAAATGAAACCACTGTTTTTATTAGTTTTGTTTGGCCCATCATTTATACAATTATTTAATAAATTAAATTATTTAAGAAAAATTATAAACTTGAGGCTTCGGTCTTCTTTAAAATGAAAAAATGGCTTTGTGTTTTTTATTAAAATACACATTGCCTTAATAGTGATTTTTTTTGTCACAAATATCAATTATTTGAACATATAACCAACAATTTCTTTAAAATAAACAATTTCTTGTGGGGAAAACAAAGGAATTAATTGACATGCTTTTAAACTTGCTTTTTAAATGGCACATGATTTTCGGTAACAGGACTGAGAAAACATGCGTTCATCTTCTGCTTAAACCTTGTAAAAAAAAAAAAAAAAAAGTTGCCTGAGATTGACCAATACACATTTTGAATAGTTAAATATGTGTAGTATTAAATTCAATGTTGAAAACGATAAAAAATAAAGTTTAATTTTGAAGAGTTACAACAAGCAAATGTCACCCATTCGGTGGAATGGCCCTTAAACACTTCTGAACCCAAACCAAAATGTGGGAATAGGATTTTAAGAGGCCGGATCAAGGGAGGGTCTGACTCATTTTAATGAAGAAAACATTTCTACTAACATAAGATGGCTTCATGAATGAACAGATGAACCATACATATGCCTGAGAGCACGAAATAGCTACACTGGATTAACTCAGAGCTAGAAGAATAAACTCAACTATTAATGGATCACAGCAACTGTCCTCATGCCAAGCAGAATCAAACGCCTCAGTCTTCAAATCCTGAAGAGTTACCTGACGAACATCACCATCTCAGCCTCAGACGACACGTCAAAACTGGAAAAGCACTTTTGCTGGCGTTACTCTACTTCTGGCAGTAAGAGCACACAAGTGTTTGCCATCAGTTCTTTTAAAGAAAAACTGTTCACTAGAGTTGAAGTCCTTCAACTCTAAAGAAAGATATTAAAACAAACACAAAGTTAATTAATTATTTTCACACCAGTCTACGACTGTGGTAATCTGTCAGATAATGCCACACCTGAACAACACCGTAAGAGCAGTCTTTTCCTTTAGCCAAAGGTCTAAAACTAGCCAATCCCTAAACCTTAACCCAGTGCTTCTCACATTCACTGGATGATGCTAAAATTGCTCAGACATCAGCTTCCAAAAATCTCTTTTTTTATTGGCTTTTCAAAGTTTTTCTCAACTAAAAGAATGAAGTTTACATCAGTTTACATCATTAAGGATCAGCTCACCCACTGAACACCTGTCTGTGACACTGCCGTCGGGCCGATAACGTTGCATCCGATCACGGACAACCAGACTGACGATCCGCTTTTATCTTCAAGCCAGACCACTGAACAGCCAACAGTTCTTCATCTAACACCGCGACACTGCACACACTCGGACACTACTTTCAGCATTTACTATACAGTTCTACTATTTTGTTTGTATTAACTGTTCTAATGATTTAAACTATAGCTGCATTTCCATTAGGGTAAACGTACCTATTAAGCTCACCAAAATCTACATCGGTCTTACATCTTAATAGGTACATTTACCCTACAAATTTTCTAAATGTCCAAGCATTAATAAGGAAAGTTCCTTATACTGAGAGTGGCTCATATGAGGAGTTTCTCCCTCCTTCTGCTTCAAGCTCTTGATAAATTGTGGCATTTCTTTGTTGTTTAGAATCCAGTATTCCCGTAATACTTTTGTCTTTTATTAGTTTAATAAAGAACTCTGTCTCGTCTTCTGTCCAAACACACCACGTCATCTTTAAAGAATGATCGACTGTTACATACGTCAGGTGATTAATGCGGAAAAAAAGTTTCCATTGAAGTTTTGCGAAATATTGCTTTTTTGATTTGCCTGAAAAACCACCTCAACGCGAGGGTAAAAACTTTTTTGCAATATATGGGAGTTTTTGAGAAATTGACGTGTTTCCATTTGGTATATTTTCAATTCACAATTTCAATTTGAGCAATTTGAAGGGTAATGGAAACAAGGCTTATGCCATTGCCCATACTGTTTTTTTCACCTGTTATCTTATCTCAATCGCTCTCATCTACATTTTCTATAGTTTAAGTCTAATACGGGCCTGTACCTTTATTGTCTGAATCTAAGTGTACCCAGTGCCAATGACAAATAAGTGACTCACTCAATCTGTTATTTGCATGGGCAAGGTGAACATTAAGATATATCCCAGACAGCAAACATAGTGTCGGCCCGATTCCGGCAATCCACGTGTACCAGATGTGGGCCGAATCTGGGCCGACACTATGGGGATGTTATAAGAATGATCTGGTTATTCTTCCCCCAATCCATACACTTGCTTACTAATGTCACACACACACACACACACACACACACACACACACACACATCAGGGCTGTTTCAGAGAGCTCTTGTACCTTTGGTGGAACGTAGAACTCAAGCTGGAACTTCTCTCCCGTGTCCAGATAGGCGCCGGCCGTCTTCCTCAGCAGTAACCGGCACTTCTGCCACTGCCCCGCCCCCATGCAGTGAGTGTCATCGGCCACCATGTACCTGAGCACGCCCTCCCTTTGGATCTCCAGCAGCTCCACCCGGTGGCCCTGAGAGGCCCGCGGCAGGCGTAGCTTCTGGCTCCAGTGCTCGGACCCCATGGCCTCGGCTCCGTTGGTCCTCCTGGAGCCCCCCGAGGGGTCCGGTTCTGGGGAGGCCCTGCGGTGCCAGATCTCCTTCACCCCGTCCACCACGCTCAGACTCATGTTGCGCAGGGAGAAGCCCTTCTTGAAGCGCGTCTTGCGACGCCCCAGTGACACGTCTTCCGAACTTCTGGACTGGCTCACGGATGGCGTCTTACGGGTTGGCGTTTGCTGCTCCTGTCCGCTGGCTCCGCCTCCTCCGCTGTCCATGCTATCCAGCGACTCGCTTGACGCCCCCACGTCTTTGCGCCGCTGGTAGAGGTTGTGGCCGAAGGGTAACGTGCAACTCTGTATGCCCACAAAGGGCACAATGCTGTAGTGAGGAGCAGAGGAGTCTCCCGGAGAGCCGAGTCCTTGAACCTGTTCGAGGGCCGCAGAGAAGCAGGTCAAGAAGTGTTGCGCGAAGTGTTGCGAAAAGCTGGCGTCAGCACCGGGCGAGTCGTAGCATGGGTTCTCGCTAATGAAACGCCGGAACTTGTAGGCGAAATCTGCAGCGGAAGCTCGAGCGTGAAGCTCACAGAACTCCTTCCAGTCGGGCCGCGTGCAGGAGTTATGCTCCGGGCTGCTGGGAGCCCCGGCGCCGTTCATTACTAGGCCATGCCAATGCCCCGGCAAACCACTGAGACAGACACAGACACAGAGAGAGAGACAGGTCAGTAAACCAGAGAGTGTCACAGCCTGTCAGATGTCTGAGAGCAACTGTAGTGGGACAGTGATGCTGCTAAAGCCTGGAACACACCAAGCCGACGGTCGGCCGTCGGGCAGTTTTTGTGTGTCGGTCGACTAAGTTTTCTCAGTGTGTTCCACACCGTCGGCTGAAATTGGTCCTCGTCTGCTTTTTTTCGGCCGATTCGACATGTTGAATCGGTGTCGGGCCGTCAGTGAAAGAGGGAACTCTGATTGGCTGTTCAGCTTAGTGAACGAGTCAGTGCACGAGAATAATAGCAAAACAGCGAGCAAGTCAAAACGGTACAGATAGAACACCGTTCTAATGTTACATCATCTTACCTGAGTGTTCCTTGGCGAACATTTCAATATTAACATGAGCGGAGTGGAATAAAGAAAGTGTTTAGCAGGATTGATATTTAAAACGGTAAGCACGCACTGCTTTGCTTACGGTATGTGTATATGCAGCCTGTAACAGCCTGTTTCCCTTTTTGAATGAATATAGACAAATATATCTGCAGAAATAGACATTTGTCTCATTTACACGCAGGCGCAGAACGCGCATTCTAGCTAACAGTCGGCAGTAGTTCTCTCGGTGTGTTCGAGTGCAGCTTTTTACCCCGATGCGAGGTGACAACACAGTCAGTTTTCATCAGCGCTAGTTCGTCAGCGTCGGCTTGGTGTGTTCCAGGCTTAAAGGAGCCGTATGTAAGATTGTGGCCAAAACTGGTACTGCAATCACTTTCAAATTACTGTAGAGCGGTGTATCCCCTCCCCCTCCCCCCTGACTCGAGGTTGCCAGATAGGCTGCAGGATCCAGCAGGAACGTTTGTAGCTGCAGCTGTGGGAACTAGAGCAGAGCTGGCAACCCGGATGCCGCAACACTACTGACTTTGTGATTGGTAGATAGGTGGAGTGTGGAGCAACTGGGGACTACATGCTTGTGTTCATGCTGCAGAAGCCACTGAGCCTCTTTCATTTCTTTATTTATTATTTACTTAAATGCCTTATAAATGTTTATCACAACGAAACTTGGTATATGTCATATCCATCATGCCCTGAGGATGTCGGAGCAGTTTGGGAACAGCGCCACCTACTGGTCAAGAACTATAACAAATGTCAGAATATGGCTGAATCCGAAATCGCCCCCTAAACCCTCATTCATGATTCCCTACATTAGTCCACTAATACTGTTCACTGAAGGAGTGAATACAAAGAGTTGCACACTCGTTATTGCAGTGCATTGTGGGATTGAATAAGTGCACTCAATTACGTCCACTATGGTTTTGGACAACTACTAATGGCTGTTCCCTTAAATAACGCCCTATTTGAGGGTATAGGGGGCGATTTCGGATTCAGCCTATGTTTATAATAGATTATGTTTGTTTTTTTAAGAACATTTAATCAACCAAATGTGGTAGGAAAACTATAATCAGAGAAAATCCATGACAAACACATGAACATCTTTACTAGGGTAATTTTCCATGCAAGTCAATTTAATGTGGTTTTGAAACATTTTGTTTAGATCATAATTCACAACAGCAAGATATATTTTTTAATTACACTTTTGCAAGTAGAAGCACTATTGTCATGGATGGTCATAGCCTTGGTTAATATTGACACTAGTATTAATGTCATTTTATTTTTTAAATGCTTCATTTTATTAAAATGCTTCATAAAAATGAAACTGAGAAAGGAAAGTTTCACCTCGTCAGAACATCAGTGAATGAAGCCTATATATGATCTATTATATCATATAAGATCTATTATATCTGAACATAGCCTACTTACGACTGCCAAAGCAGAACTGTATTTCTGCACTGATCAAAAACACATTTTATCATTTTGGATGCTTGGAAGTCTAAAGGAAATGTATTCAATACTTGAAACAACATCATGCCGACCCCCACACTACCGAAATGTATCAACACCCGTTGCCACAGAACATACATGCAACACTTACTCAACATAGGCCTACACCGAGTAAATGTTACAGCATAGAGAAACAGCAGAAGAACACAGAATGTCAGCAGACTGAAGCTACTGCAAGATTATTCATGTTAACCAAAGCATCTGCTCTCTCTGGGTTTTTTTTTTTTTTTACATCAAAGCAAATGTGTCATGCTAAATATATACAGTGTCTGCATATCCCTACTATTGTAATGAGTTTACTGTACTGGCCGTGTGTGTTTCCAACTATGTGACTAAATATATGTATGTGTGTGTGTGTGTGTGTGTGTGTGTGTGTGTGTGTGTGTGTATGTGTTATTAATGCCTATTCTGACACAGACACACAGCGCTCTCTTCTCTCTGGACAGTAGATTTATTTTGCGATCATAAAGCAGAGAATGACACTGACTGCAGAGACACACAGACCAGCGTCTGTCTGAAAATAAGACCAGTGTGTTACAGTGATATAGAGCACACAGCACCCTCCACCAACACTGGGAACACTGGGGGGAAAATGTCTTCTTGACCTTTTCAAAATATTCACAAAAATCTAACCTTGAAATAAAGTAAACCATTTGGAAGAATAAAAATATCACCAAACAAACGTGGCTAAAACTTTATTTCGATGGTCCAGTCACTTTGCCACTCTGTGTCTACTAAAAGTCATTGGAGTATTAATAGATTGTCTGATTAATATCTGCGAACACTTTATTGTGATGCTCCCAGCTGACTATCAGCAGTGTATGAATTGTGTCAAAGGTCTTAGGGGACGCATCCTAATTATATAAAAAACAATTACGGCAGCGGCTTTTTACACCAAGTGAAAATAGCACATTTTCTTAGCGATAGGCTATATTCTATTACACTATGTAAATATACTATTTGCACCTCAGTATTTTCCATATTAATGATTCTAAATATTATATAAGTAATTTTGGTGATCAAAGATTAGTTTTAAGGGACATAGGTGATGACTTCAGGGGGACTTTAATTAAATGTCTCTTCAGAAGACCTGGATTAAAGCGCTGCATTCATATGGGTTTATTTGACCATCTCTTTATGAAGGTTTTGAAGCATCAGAGTTTCTGGTGAATAGACTGTCAATGGAGGGACAGAAATATCTCAATATCTTTAATTTTAAAGGTGCCCTAGAATGGTTTTTATTGTATAATGTTTTCTGGGTTGCCCTTATAATGTTAGTATGTTTTTTAGATCAAAAACAGTCATAATTTAGAAATAAAAGGCATTTTTCCTAGCCTGATTTTAGCCTCTGATGTGAACGCTCTGTTTGAAGGGGCGTGTCTGTGTGTAACCGGCCTCTGCTGTGATTGGCTGACATGCTTGCATATGAAATAGCTACGCATTACATGTGAAACTCTCTCGAATACTTTTACTACAGATATTATACGTGTTTACTATTACAGTTATCGAGATTAACGAATCGTGAGGAATCGTG
This sequence comes from Semotilus atromaculatus, assembly GCA_031834385.1. Taxonomy (NCBI): domain Eukaryota; kingdom Metazoa; phylum Chordata; class Actinopteri; order Cypriniformes; family Leuciscidae; genus Semotilus; species Semotilus atromaculatus. Next base: position 33,895,434 of record JAULUF010000015.1, on the reverse strand, counting down.
AGATGTTTTTAAAGTATTTAGATCTATTCCCATCACATAAAATGTTGCCGTGATGAGCATTGAGCAAACAGATGACAGTGTGTTGATCGCGAGAATGAAGATCTTATCATTGCAACGCAGTTTCTGCACTCTCTCTAATGCTTTCACCAATGCAAACACGATAATGTAAATATAGTAAGAGCTTCGTTGTGCAGTGTAACGTGCGTCATTGAATTCATAACAAGTTTGTCAAGTGTCCAGATAAACTCGCGCTGTGGAATGATTGTTCTTTTGATCGCTTTCTGTATTTAATTTATTCACAATTTAAATAAGTTTTTTTTTTTTATCCTACTAAAATAAACGATGTGAAGTTGATATTTTAGTCACTGGCTTGACTTACTGATGCATAAACAGTATTGAACGATTTTGAGAGAAAGATTACCTGTCTGAACTTGAACAATTACACATCAGAAAGTGTTGCTTGGTAGCTCGATCGATCGAGGCCAGCTCTGTATTGGCCCAAGTTGAGGAAACAGTCTCGTCGGTGAAATGTTTGGAAATTTCCAGAGAAAATAAAATTAACCCATTGTTTCTTCAGAGGCTCGGATGAAGGAACTAAATACCTTTGTGTTCATTTGTACATCCAAACACTGATCCACTGCCATGCTTCGGCTGCGCAGTTCTGCCTGTCATTGAACATGGGCTGGCATATGCAGATTTATGGAGTCGTACATATTAATGATCCCGACTGTTGCGTCACAGTTATGTGGAGATTCGCCTGTTTTTCAGGGGTGTTTTTCAAAAACAAGATTTAAGTAAGAAGGAGAAAACAATGGTGTTTGAGACTCACTGTATGTCATGTACTGAACTCTTGTTATTTAACTATGCCAAAATAAATTCAATTTCACATTCTAGGGCACCTTTAAAATATATTAATTTGTGTTCCGAAGATGAACGAAAGTCTTACGGGTTTGGAACGACATGAGGGTGAGAAATTAATGACAGAATTTTCCGTTTTGGGTGAACTAACCCTTTAAAGGTGGGGTATGTGATTCTCTTTTTTGTCCATTTTTTCAAAATCACTTGAAATCCTATTCATAACCCACTTACAGCCACTGAGTTAGAAGCACTGAAATTAAAATTAAGCAATTTAATCATCTGTGGAACGGGCAGGACTCAAAAAACTCCAGCCAATCATTTCCAAGACCACCTAAAATCATTGGACAGTAAGTCTGTCAATCAAACGGTCGTACCATCCCCCCTCCCCCTCGAGCGAATCAGGGCCAGCGTTGGAGGAAAGCAGGTAGGACCATTTGAGTTGTGTATTTTCAAAATCTGCCAGCCGTTTTGCAAATCCCATACCCCACCTTTAACATCTCCAGTTGATTTAAACTTCCTAATTATTGGCTAAAAGGAGGAAAAGAGCATTTCAATGACTGAACTATTTACTTAAAACCATGTAGGGTGTTTGAGGAGTGTGGATCTGGCCTTTGTGTCTCCTCATATTTACAGCCCAGTGAAACAAGAAGTCATGGCTTAATCAAGAAAGTGAACTCAAAAACACACTTCAGCTAGATTATTACTCCATACTCTGTTAGGTTAGGTTTTTGTGAATATTCTGAAAAATTAATAGGAGTGTACACACTAATGTCATGCTCATGTTTGACAGAAAATAAGTAATGGAAATGTTTAATTAGAGGATATTAAAGTTTACTGTTGGAACACTTTTGGAATAATATGAGGAAGGACCTCAAACGCCGCTGAAAACACAGTTCTGCTCCACTTTTTGCTTAACGTTGATTTTGTTGCACTAGTCTAAATTAATATTTACACACATTTTATTTACAGAAGTGACACAATTTCATTCACTCAACATATCTGTATAATTCTTACACATGTATTCTTACACATGTATTCTTACTCATATTAGAGAGACTATTGTTTATTTATAATAAACAATAGTAATAATTTGTAATAATTTGTCAAACCATTTTTTGTGTACTGTGAAAGCTAAAAGGTGATAAAATCATGAATAACTAAAAAGAAATAGCAACCATATCAAATACACATGTTCATATTGAGCATAGTGTCAATTTAACCTACAATCTTGGTGCTGAAAAAGGTCCTTGTGTGCAGTGGTTTTATGTATGTTTATGTTATGGCCCCTCAAACCCACAGAAGGGCCTTGTGTGTGTGTGTGTGTGTGTGTGTGTGTGTGTGTGTGTGTGTGTGTGTGTGTGTGTGTGTGTGTGTGTGTGTGTGTGTGTGTGTGTACACATCACTTGATTATTCCAGGTTGTGTGTTATTGGGTGGGTGATGCATGATGCTGTGAATCTCTGTGAATGAAGACGGTGCACGAGGCCTGAATCAATAACACACACACACACACACACACACACGAGCGCAACACAATACACTGCCCAGATGATGACCGACACTGAACCAGAACCAGCGACTGTGACCCACTATAACTGATTCAATCATCAGTTACTCTACATTAAGCGCTTAAACGCACACTGACCACAGGTAAAGCAGCGCATAATGAATGAGTGCGAAGGGCCGTTCATTCAGGACGCGTTCTTCTTGCGCTCCGACTCGCGTTTTTGAACGCGTCCTGTGAACGTTGCGCGTAGAACCACCATCATCATCATCATCATTACACGCGCCCATTCTCACCTCCGTTAAATGCGTCACTGCATGTGAGGCCAGTGCTGTTAATCCAGGTCCATCGCCGCGGGTTTGTGGAGGAGTCCAGTACATCGCATCGCTATATCATCCATCTATAGAGACTGATACATGACGCGGCACGCGCGCGCATCTATTCTCCAGGCAATGCAGCTGCTCTTAAAGGGGAAGAGCGCGATTTGTGATTGGTCCTTTAATGGGCCACGTCATGAAGTCATCGGTCACCACTGAGTGAAGGTGATTCAGAGCATCATCCTCCTCTTCCTCCTCCTCCATCAGGCCTGAGACTGACTAGGATCACATCACATCATGAGTGGATACACACACACACACACACACACTGCAGCTGCTGTATGTTCATGGAGACACTGACTGAACACCATATGCTAATAGGCTACTATACTGCATGCTCTCACTATAATACAGTAATTGTAAGAGAAATATTATACAATGGATGTGAGTGGTGTCCAAGTCTTCTCAAGTCATCATCAGTAATTGTCACATCTAATCATATCTGCATGAGAGTAAGCCTGCATTCACTCTAAAATGGCTGGGTTAAAAACAGCCCATTTGGCAACCCAGCGCTGGACGTAACACATGCTGAGTTCAAGTAACCCAGCAGGTTGGGTTGCAAAATTTAACCCAAATTCGACTAATTTTGACTAAATGCAGGGCTAATTTTTACCTCATTAATGATTATTTATATTTCCTTGCAGTAAATTGCAATTTATATGAAATGTAAGCCAGCAATGGGTACACACAAAGCTACCCAACACTTTGAAAATAACCTAACAAAATGACCCAACAGGCAGAACCTCGCAGTCTGGGTAAAAGAATGACCCAGCAAATTTTAGAGAGTTTATACACAGTTGACTCACCTTCGTTCCTTGTCGGTTTTCAGCATCCATCCTCGGACAGCACGCCGAATACACATACCATTTACTGCAGTTTTGTGTAAAATGCCATGACGTTCGACAGTCATCTTCATTTATATAGTGCTTTTAACAATGTAGATTGTTCCAAAGCTGCTTTACAGTTATAATAGGAAATGAAAGTAACAGAGGTTGTTTTGGCTTTATGGCAGCTCTAGAATAAAGTTATATCTAAACAGTCTATACAGTCTATATCTGATGAGTCAAAGTAGAGCTGTTGAAATCACACTGGATATTACGTCCAATTCGTTAAACTGGAGATGCACTGAAGCAGTTTGCTTATACTGAAACTCCACACATGTGCACACACTTTACACTGCAGAAACAGTGTGGTGTTTTCGACCCTGCCGTTCCCATAGAGGTGTATCAGCACGTCACAGTTCGGGACGGTCACTTGTGAAGCTTTGAGACTGTCTTAATGTAATTTTTGTCACATTTACACAGTCGCTGGAGAATCTCAGTGACCCTAAAGGCTGGAAAACATCTAACGTTACTCTATGAGCGTTAACACAAACACAACGAGAAGACGAGTGAGGGAGACTCACAAACACATGCAAGCAACCGATGCTGACCTCTTGTTTTTGATAAAATCAGCTTTTAATGTTGTTTATATGTCTATGTGGTGTTAATGTGTTTTAAGACAAACCATGTGTAAGTTCATAAGTTGACAGCATTGCTGAGTATTTTCTCCGTAAAACTGCAGTGAACCAAAGACAGTCTCAAAAACACGGTGTGAAATCGCTGGTGTTTCTGATGTCACAAACGACCTTGTAACCAATCAGATCAACGTGTGATCGTCAACCAGTGGATCTCTGAGTGAGTGGAGGCGGGGCTCATTTGCATATTCATAGAACCGAGCATACTAAATTAGTTACATTCAAGCTATTTTAAGGCATAATGAATATTTTATTTTATATATATTTTAAGGAAAAAATGTTTAAATATGTCATTTTGGTGATCAAAGATGAGTTTTAAGGGATACAATTATTGACTACAGGAGGACTTTAAGAATTCATCTTAATGAAATGCTTTAAGGGTGTTGTCCATATACATTTGAAATGAATCAAACCCAGATCAGTTGAAGTAAGCCAGAAAGGGACCTCAGTGTTTTTGGTGTCGATCAAACCACAGAAGGACCCCAAACAAACTCTGAGATCTGAGATCGCTCACGCATGCTATTCGGCCCAAGAGCGCACACACAAATATTATATAACAGTCTGCCTTGAATCTCAGTGTGAAACGCTGAGCCGCAAAGGACTGTGGGAGGAGAGAGAATCCACACGTTCATAAAGACACACATGCTTTTCTCATCATACGACACACGGATTCATGGGAATGTGCTCAGTGTCTCAAACACTCGTGGTACTCCGTGTCGACTGGAGACGAATGAAGCTCGAGCTGTTACCCATTCTCATGTGAAATGTGTTGTTTGAGATTCATTCACTGCACCAGACAATAGAGAAGAATAGAGCGTCTGAGAGGCTCATCATCACACGTGTTTGTTCAAACACGCAGAATCAAAGTTATAATCATAAATCTGTGGTTGTGATAAGCTCAGCATTATTCACTGGGGTTTGTTCTCATTAACACCATGTTTTTCAGACATATTCTTCTAAGTAGCCTACATGAATACAGTATGGCATTTTCATCTGACCCACCTCAGTCTTATGGTTTTGCTGTTAATATTTCACATCAAACATGCTGCAGGTTCAGGGAGTCACAAACAGAAACAAAACTGCTCAGATTAAACACGCAAGTGTCTGCAGTCAGACTGATAATCTACAGCTGCAGACAGTGAAGATCAGAGTCTCTGGCATCGGACGCACTGATTGGCCGAGGCGGGTCACATGGGCCGAGAGCTCAGTCACAGGGAATAAGATGAACTGAAACAGCAGAGATGCTGACGGGGAGCAGAGGTCAACAGAGCTGGTCACCGGTGCTTTCTGAAACACTACAGCACTGCCACGCCTCCTTCAGTCCACACACACACAGCCGCGGGTCAGGAGGGTGCGCACAGCTGAATGAATTATTCCTGCACACAGACTGATGGAGGACACGCTTTAAGTACTATGTACTTACATTGAAATTAATTATTTGATACAACGTTTTTTTACATTGTACTTATATTTTGAAAATACCTGCATGTAATTACAGCTGTTGACCCTTCCCTTAAACCTCCCTATACCTGTCAGGAGTCTAGTTTTATTCCTCTGCTTGTTTCTCTTCTCTCTCTTTCACGTGCGCTCTCGCACAGCTGAACCCATTCTCATCAGCGTTCACTCTCCTGCTCTTCTCACACCGGTTTCCCTTTTGCCCTTTTGATTTTCTGGCTATTTAGACCTCATGTTCTTTTCCCCTCTTGTCGGTTTATTGTTTGTTCGTTCATGTCCGTTTCTGAGTATTATTGCTACTGATTCTTGTCCTGTGTGTGCAAATGTCAGATGAGTTACTGCTCCGGCAATCCTGAAGTCTGTTTCTCTGAGCTGCGGTTGCTGCCTGCAGGAGTCTGCGCTCGCCTATTCCTGCGAGCACTCCCTGACCGCTTACCTGCATCGGTCATCCTGCCTGGTTTCTGTCTGGATTTTGTTTTCCACCAAGACGACCTGTGATCGGCAGACAGCCTGTGTTGTATTTATTGTCTTTCATTTCAATAAATCATTAACCAGCTTTTGCTTTTGGGTCTATTTCGAACTGTAACCATACCAGGACAGCTGACCCTAACCTTACCCGTATCAGAAAAAGTGTTTTACTTCTTTTTTTTTATTTCTTTTTTTTATTCATTGACCTGACGCTTTTATCCAAAGCGACTTACAATTGCTATACATGTCAGAGGTCGCACGCCTCTGGAGCAACTAGGGGTTAAGTGTCTTGCTCAGGGACACATTGGTGTCTCACAGTGGATTCGAACCCGGGTCTCTCACACCACAGGCATGTCTCGCACACTAGGGGTTAAGTGTCTAAGAAGGCCCAGGAGGAGCCGGAGCGCCCCGACACAGAAGGCCCAGGAGGAGCCGGAGCGCCCCGACACAAAAGGCCCAGGAGGAGCCGGAGCGCCCGACGCAGAAGACCCAGGAGGAGCCGGAGCGCCCCGACACAGAAGGCCCAGGAGGAGCCGGAGCGCCCGACACAGAAGGCCCAGGAGGAGCCGGAGCGCCCGACGCAGAAGACCCAGGAGGAGCCGGAGCGCCCGACACAGAAGGCCCAGGAGGAGCCGGAGCGCCCCGACACAGAAGGCCCAGGAGGAGCCGGAGCGCCCCGACACAGAAGGCCCAGGAGGAGCCGGAGCACCCTGACACAAAAGACCCAGGGGGAGCCGGAGCGCCCGACACAGAAGGCCCAGGAGGAGGCGGAGCGCCCGACACAGAAGACCAAAGAGGAGCCGGAGCACCCTGACACAGAAGACCAAGGAGGAGCCGGAGCGCCCCGACACAGAAGGCCCAGGAGGAGCCGGAGCACCCTGACACAAAAGACCCAGGGGGAGCCGGAGCGCCCGACACAGAAGGCCCAGGAGGAGGCGGAGCGCCCGACACAGAAGACCAAAGAGGAGCCGGAGCACCCTGACACAGAAGACCAAGGAGGAGCCGGAGCGCCCCGACACAGAAGACCAAAGAGGAGCCGGAGCACCCTGACACAGAAGGCCCAGGAGGAGCCGGAGTGCCCCGACACAGAAGACCAAGGAGGAGCCGGAGCACCCTAACACAGAAGACCAAGGAGGAGCCGGAGCGCCCCGACACAGAAGACCCAGGAGGAGCCGGAGCGCCCGACACAGAAGACCCAGGAGGAGCCGGAGCGCCCCGACACAGAAGACTAAGGAGGAGCCGGAGCGCCCGACACAGAAGACCCAGGAGGAGCCGGAGCACCCCGACACAGAAGGCCCAGGAGGAGCAGGAGCGCACCGACACAGAAGACCCCGGAGGAGCAGGAGCGCCCCGACACAAAAGACCAAGGAGGAGCCGGAGCGCCCCGACACAGAAGACCCAGGAGGAGCCGGAGCGCCCGACACAGAAGACCCAGGAGGAGCCGGAGCGCCCCGACACAGAAGACTAAGGAGGAGCCGGAGCGCCCCGACACAAAAGACCAAGGAGGAGCCGGAGCGCCCCGACACAGAAGACCCAGGAGGAGCCGGAGCGCCCCGACACAGAAGGCCCAGGAGGAGCCGGAGCGCCCCGACACAGAAGACTAAGGAGGAGCCTGAGCGCCCCGACACAAAAGAATAAGGAGGAGCCGGAGCACCCCGACACAGAAGGCCCAGGAGGAGCAGGAGCGCACCGACACAGAAGACCCAGGAGGAGCCGGAGCGCCCCGACACAGAAGACCCAGGAGGAGCCGGAGCGCACCGACACAGAAGACTAAGGAGGAGCCGGAGCACCTGACACAGAAGGCCCAGGAGGAGCCGGAGCGCCCCGACACAGAAGACCAAGGAGGAGCCGGAGCACCCTGACACAGAAGGCCCAGGAGGAGCCGGAGCGCCCCGACACAGAAGACCCAGGAGGAGCAGGAGCGCACCGACACAGAAGACCCAGGAGGAGCTGGAGCGCCTGACACAGAAGACCAAGGAGGAGCCGGAGCGCCCCGACACAGAAGGCCCAGGAGGAGGCGGAGCGCCCAACACAGAAGACCAAAGAGGAGCCGGAGCACCCTGACACAGAAGACCAAGGAGGAGCCGGAGCGCCTGACACAGAAGGCCCAGGAGGAGCCGGAGTGCCCCGACACAGAAGACCAAGGAGGAGCCGGAGCGCCCGACACAGAAGACCCAGGAGGAGCCGGAGCGCCCCGACACAGAAGACCCAGGAGGAGCAGGAGCGCACCGACACAGAAGACCCAGGAGGAGCCGGAGCGCCCCGACACAGAAGACCCAGGAGGAGCAGGAGCGCACCGACACAGAAGACTAAGGAGGAGCCGGAGCACCTGACACAGAAGGCCCAGGAGGAGCCGGAGCGCCCCGACACAGAAGACCAAGGAGGAGCCGGAGCACCCTGACACAGAAGGCCCAGGAGGAGCCGGAGCGCCCCGACACAGAAGACCCAGGAGGAGCAGGAGCGCACCGACACAGAAGACCCAGGAGGAGCCGGAGCGCCTGACACAGAAGACCAAGGAGAAGCCGGAGCGCCCCGACACAGAAGGCCCAGGAGGAGCCGGAGCGCCTGACACAGAAGGCCCAGGAGGAGCCGGAGCGCCCCGACACAGAAGACCAAGGAGGAGCCGGAGCACCCTGACACAGAAGGCCCAGGAGGAGGCGGAGCGCCCAACACAGAAGACCAAAGAGGAGCCGGAGCACCCTGACACAGAAGACCAAGGAGGAGCCGGAGCGCCCCGACACAGAAGGCCCAGGAGGAGCCGGAGCGCCTGACACAGAAGGCCCAGGAGGAGCCGGAGCGCCCCGACACAGAAGGCCCAGGAGGAGCCGGAGCGCCCCGACACAGAAGACCAAGGAGGAGCCGGAGCACCCTGACACAGAAGGCCCAGGAGGAGGCGGAGCGCCCAACACAGAAGACCAAAGAGGAGCCGGAGCACCCTGACACAGAAGACCAAGGAGGAGCCGGAGCGCCCCGACACAGAAGGCCCAGGAGGAGCCGGAGCGCCTGACACAGAAGGCCCAGGAGGAGCCGGAGCGCCCCGACACAGAAGACCAAGGAGGAGCCGGAGCGCCCGACACAGAAGACCCAGGAGGAGCCGGAGCGCCCCGACACAGAAGACCCAGGAGGAGCAGGAGCGCACCGACACAGAAGACCCAGGAGGAGCCGGAGCGCCCCGACACAGAAGACCCAGGAGGAGCAGGAGCGCACCGACACAGAAGACTAAGGAGGAGCCGGAGCACCTGACACAGAAGGCCCAGGAGGAGCCGGAGCGCCCCGACACAGAAGACCAAGGAGGAGCCGGAGCACCCTGACACAGAAGGCCCAGGAGGAGCCGGAGCGCCCCGACACAGAAGACCCAGGAGGAGCAGGAGCGCACCGACACAGAAGACCCAGGAGGAGCCGGAGCGCCTGACACAGAAGACCAAGGAGAAGCCGGAGCGCCCCGACACAGAAGGCCCAGGAGGAGCCGGAGCGCCTGACACAGAAGGCCCAGGAGGAGCCGGAGCGCCCCGACACAGAAGACCAAGGAGGAGCCGGAGCACCCTGACACAGAAGGCCCAGGAGGAGCCGGAGCGCCCCGACACAGAAGACCCAGGAGGAGCCGGAGCGCCCGACACAGAAGACCAAGGAGGAGCAGGAGCGCACCGACACAGAAGACCCAGGAGGAGCCGGAGCGCCCCGACACAGAAGACCCAGGAGGAGCAGGAGCGCCCCGACACAGAAGACCCAGGAGGAGCCGGAGCGCCCCGACACAGAAGACCCAGGAGGAGCCGGAGCGCCCGACACAGAAGACCAAGGAGGAGCAGGAGCGCACCGACACAGAAGACCCAGGAGGAGCCGGAGCGCCCCGACACAGAAGACCCAGGAGGAGCAGGAGCGCACCGACACAGAAGACTAAGGAGGAGCCGGAGCACCTGACACAGAAGGCCCAGGAGGAGCCGGAGCGCCCCGACACAGAAGACCAAGGAGGAGCCGGAGCGCCCCGACACAGAAGACCAAGGAGGAGCCGGAGCGCACCGACACAGAAGACCCAGGAGGAGCCGGAGCGCCCGACACAGAAGACCCAGGAGGAGCCGGAGCGCACCGACACAGAAGACCCAGGAGGAGCCGGAGCGCCCGACACAGAAGACCAAGGAGGAGCCGGAGCGCCCCGACACAGAAGACCCAGGAGGAGCCGGAGCGCCCGACACAGAAGACCCAGGAGGAGCCGGAGCGCACCGACACAGAAGACCAAGGAGGAGCAGGAGCGCACCGACACAGAAGACCCAGGAGGAGCCGGAGCGCCCGACACAGAAGACCCAGGAGGAGCCGGAGCGCCCCGACACAGAAGACCCAGGAGGAGCAGGAGCGCACCGACACAGAAGACCCAGGAGGAGCCGGAGCGCACCGACACAGAAGACCCAGGAGGAGCCGGAGCGCCCGACACAGAAGACCCAGGAGGAGCCGGAGCGCACCGACACAGAAGACCAAGGAGGAGCAGGAGCGCACCGACACAGAAGACCCAGGAGGAGCCGGAGCGCCCGACACAGAAGACCCAGGAGGAGCCGGAGCGCCTCGACACAGAAGACCCAGGAGGAGCAGGAGCGCACCGACACAGAAGACCCAGGAGGAGCCGGAGCGCCCGACACAGAAGACTAAGGAGGAGCCGGAGCGCCCCGACACAGAAGACCCAGGAGATTAATTATTTGATAAATTGATTAATTAAAGGGGGTGAAATACAAAAATTCCTATAAAAATTCACACCTGTGCCAATATGTATGCAGTTAGCATTAACACAAACAAAATGATCAAGAAAACAATACTGGAAAAGACAAAAATGTCCATAAAGACGCTCAAGGGTTTTATGGAGAGTATAGTAGAATATTTGATCACCAACAAATTGACCAAGACTCCTATCGAGAGCAGCAGCTACAAGTTAGAAATGAAGGAAGAGCCGCTCTACTGCAGTCATCTTCACTGGAAAGGCCAGACGGTGGATCTGAAAGGCTAGCTGAGTCCAATTATATGTATATAGACTCTTTTTACATTTCTGTTTCTCTCAGAAGCAGAAGTCGTCATAGTTGGGTAAACTTCTATAGTGGTGAATGAGACTACGTTAAATAAATGTTTCATGTTACCATTTGCTCAAATAGCTAAATAAAAACTCCACAATAGTGTTTCACAACTCTCAAAAAGAGGACAAAATTAGCGAGATTGATGACGGCAGTCAGAGAGAGACGCTGTGTTAGAAACACTCACAGCAGCGGTAACTAGTCTTGTAATTTGATGCAAAGGTAATATAATACAAAGGATAATGTTATTAAATGTAGGCTACATACATTTACAAAAAAAATTTAAATATAAAAAACTTTGCAGGATTAGGATGCTGACTGTTCATCAAAGTATGTGAAGAGTCCATTGTCTCGCTGCATGTCAGTTTCTTCAGTTATCTGTCTAACAGTGAGCAAAAAGGCCATTTAAAGCAGTTAAAGGTGGGGTATGTGATTTTCTTTTTTGACAATTTTTTCAAAATAACTTGAAATCCTATTCCTAACCCACTTACAGCCACTGAGTTAGAAGCACTGAAATGAAAATTAAAAAAATTAATCATCTGTGGAACGGGCAGGACTCGAAAAACTCCAGCCAATCATTTTCAAGACCGTCTAGAATCATTGGACAGTCAGTGCATCAATCAAACGGCCCCTCTTCGAATGGGTGGAGTCAGGGAAAGAAGGTAGGACCTTTTGAGTTGTGTATTTTCAAAATCTGCCGGCTGTTTTGCAAATCACATACCCCACCTTTAAGAAAACTAATCCTTGTATCTCCTCTATTTTTATCGTGTTCTGCCATCATAGCTTCGGTGGGTCACGAGCGTTATTCTCTGCACGTGACAGGATTCAGGGAGCTGTTCTCATGATCATGTTCATCTGATGGTGGTTTCAGAGATCATCTTCAGTCACATATCTAAAGCTGCTCCACCAAACCAGCGCAGAGCTTCTGGAAACATCCGCAAGTCTGGGCCTGTGAATCATTTGTTCATGAACATAACCTTTCAAACGTTTAGGGTTCAACTACAGGCAAGTTTAACCTTTTTTAAAGAACAAAATTAATACTTTTATTGGTAACACTTTATTTGAAGGGGTGTGCATAAGACTGACATGACACTGTCATAAACATGACATAACACCTGTCATGAACATGAAGGAGTCTTTATGAATGTTTATGACTGTTGTCATTAAGTGTCATTTGGTAAATTATGACACTTTTAATGCAAAGTTGACATTGTTTAAAATGTCTTTGTTATAACAACTTGACATTACCCAAGACAAAAATGTCTTGATTATGACAACTTGGCATTAACAAAGACAGAAATGTCTTTGTTATGACAACTTGACATTAACCAAGAAATCATAACCTGTCAACCTGTCACAAATATGTCATAACAGGTCTAATTATCAAACTTACAGCATTTTACAGTGTAATAACCCTTAATGACATCTTTATAACTAGTACAATGTGTTCCACTTTACTTGAGGACAAGTCAAATATTCATGACACAGTTATAATGGTGTCATGACGGCCAAAGTTGTGACAGGTTGACAGGTTATGATTTCTTGGTTAATGTCAAGTTGTCATAATCAAGACATTTTTGTCTTGGGTAATGTCAAGTTGTCATAACAAAGACATTTTTGTCTTTGTTAATGTCAAGTTGTCATAACAAAGACATTTTAAACAATGTCAACTTTGCATTAAAAGTGTCATAATTTACAGAATGACACTTAATGACAACAGTCATAAACATTCATAAAGACTCCTTCATGTTCATGACAGGTGTTATGTCATGTTTATGACAGTGTCATGTCAGTCTTATGCACACCCCTTCAAATAAAGTGTTACCCTTTTATTCATCAAGGATTCATTAAACTGATCAAAAGTGACAATAAAAAAATTCATAATGTTACTTAAGATTTATATTTAAAATAAATTCTGTTCTTTTGAACTTTCTATTCTTCAAATTTAACATAATTTCCACAAAAATAGTCAGCAGCAAAAACAGTTTTTAACATTAACAATAACCAAGTAATAGTAATTGAGCATCAAATCATCATATAGAGTGATTCCTGAAGGATCATGTAACTCTGAAGACTGGAGTAATGATGCTGGAAATACAGCTTTGATCACAGGAATAAATTACACTTTACTATACACTCACCGGCCACTTTATTAGGTACCCCATGCTAGTAACGGGTTGGACCCCCTTTTGCCTTCAGAACTGCCTCAATTCTTCGTGGCATAGATTCAACAAGGTGCTGGAAGCATTCCTCAGGGAGTTTGGTCCATATTGACATGATGGCATCACACAGTTGCCGCAGATTTGTCGGCTGCACATCCATGATGCGAATCTCCCGTTCCACCACATCCCAAAGATGCTCTATTGGATTGAGATCTGGTGACTGTGGAGGCCATTTGAGTACAGTGAACTCATTGTCATGTTCAAGAAACCAGTCTGAGATGATTCCAGCTTTATGACATGGCGCATTATCCTGCTGAAAGTAGCCATCAGAAGTTGGGTACATTGTGGTCATAAAGGGATGGACATGGTCAGCAACAATACTCAGGTAGGCTGTGGCATTGCAACGATGCTCAATTGGTACCAAGGGGCCCAAAGAGTGCCAAGAAAATATTCCCCACACCATGACACCACCACCACCAGCCTGAACCGTTGATACAAGGCAGGATGGATCCATGCTTTCATGTTGTAGACGCCAAATTCTGACCCTACCATCCGAATGTCGCAGCAGAAATCGAGACTCATCAGACCAGGCAACGTTTTTCCAATCTTCTATTGTCCAATTTCGATGAGCTTGTGCAAATTGTAGCCTCAGTTTCCTGTTCTTAGCTGAAAGGAGTGGCACCCGGTGTGGTCTTCTGCTGCTGTAGCCCATCTGCCTCAAAGTTCGACGTACTGTGCATTCAGAGATGCTCTTCTGCCCACCTTGGTTGTAACGGGTGGTTATTTGAGTCACTGTTGCCCTTCTATCAGCTCGAACCAGTCTGGCCATTCTCCTCTGACCTCTGGCATCAACAAGGCATTTCCGCCCACAGAACTGCCGCTCACTGGATGTTTTTTCTTTTTCGGACCATTCTCTGTAAACCCTAGAGATGGTTGTGCGTGAAAATCCCAGTAGATTAGCAGTTTCTGAAATACTCAGACCAGCCCTTCTGGCACCAACAATCATGCCACGTTCAAAGTCACTCAAATCACCTTTCTTCCCCATACTGATGCTCGGTTTGAACTGCAGGAGATTGTCTTGACCATGTCTACATGCCTAAATGCACTGAGTTGCCGCCATGTGATTGGCTGCTTAGAAATTAAGTGTTAAGGAGCAGTTGGACAGGTGTACCTAATAAAGTGGCCGGTGAGTGTATATTCACATAGAAAACTGTTATTTTACAGTCTAATAATATTTCACTGTTTTTAATGTATTTTTGATCAAAAAAGCATAAGAGACTTCTTTCAAAAGTTTTATTAATAACTGAATCTCATAATAAACAACCACACACACATTCCCTGAAAGCTTTAATTTAATTGGAAGAGACTACATCTAAAGTCCCATAGGGATACAGATATGGTGTCCGATGATCTAAGGATTAAATAAACCGTTAGCACTGATATCAGTCTGTGGAATCATGAGTGCAAGAGCTCGTTACAGATGATCGTTTCTGTCATTCAAGGCAAATGAACAGTGAGAGAGAGAGAGAGAGAGAGAGAGAGAGAGACCTGTGATAAAGCAACACCATCACACCTTTAATCATATTTAACCCACTATTCTCCCAAACGGTCCTGGTCCCAGTAATTCAGCGACACCCTCTGATTCTGATGTCATGTAAATGTGATGATGTGAAGAGCTACTGCCAGGTGTCTCCGTTCTCATGGAACTGGTGCAGGTGATCCGAGTACCTGCGGGAAGAGTGTGTGGATCATTAAACACACACACAAACACACACACAGAGCTTCAAAACCATCAAATCTCACACCGGGTGAAAACACTCACTTCTTCGCACAAAATGCAGCACAGTCCCGGCCGATACTCTCACTCCAGGCGGTTTTATACAGCACCTGACACACACACACACACACACACACACACACACACACACACACACAGTCATAAGGCTGCAGACCAGCTCAACACGAGCAGTAATGGACAGTTACTCTGAAGGTCACGTGACGCACCAGGAAGACGAGGCAGTGCAGGATCAGTGTGTAGAAGAAGGCCACAGTCCTGGCCGTCTTATTGGACAGGATCACACGACCCTGAAACAGACACATCTTAATAGAATAATTGCTATAGTAATATTTATGGCTGTCATAATTTCTGTGATTTCAACGGTTAAAACTGAGCTTTTCTTTTGGCAGAAAACCGCAAGGATGAAACTGAAAGGTGGTCTTGTTTTTTTTCTTTCCCATGAACACAGTCGGTGATGATGCGTTTCCATAGGTCATCACAAATACAGTCAATTTATTCAAGTAAATTCAGTGTGGCTCGTATCCAAGTGACACAGGGACAATAAACAGAACTGATTAGATGCTGTTGTATCGTTGTCGTATGCTAATGAGGCGCTGTGATGTCATGTGAGTGACAGGCTGCTGGAGGGGCGGGGCTACTGTGCTTCTGATTAAAGATTACGAGGGTATATCAAGCTAAAATAAAGGATGCGCACAAACAAATCATTCATTTTAAAACACTGCAATATTCCGTAAAAAAATTATACATTCTAAATTTTATGATGACTTCTATAAACTATTGTCAATTCATAAACTATTTTCTTTACAGATTTAGAAGGAATCTTAGAAGCATGTTATAATCGACTGAAACTCACAGAGATGTTTGTGTGGATCATGAGCCGCTAGTGTGTGTGTGTGTGTGTATATGTGTGTGTGTGTGTGCGTGAGTGTGTGTGTGTGTGTGAGAGTGATACACACCAGGCTGAGCGTGGCTTTGTCCCACGGGCTGAGGCTCTGATATCTCCTCTGACGCTCCTACAGGAGTAAATCACATCAAAAAGTATCACACCTGAAATCAACAACAACAAACAAACACTGTCAGAAGCGAGAGTTCATGTTCTCACCCGTTTGCTGAAGGAGGCGAAGGGGTCGAGTCTCTCCTCGTACTGAGACGAGTAACGCATCACTGTATCATCACTGTCTCCAGCCTAACACACACACACACACACACACACACAGAGATGATCTGATCACACTAAATCAAGTCCGTGTTCAGACCATCAACATTCACGGCACTACGCATGCGGATTTGTATCATCTACAATATCACAAAAATGCCCCAGTGAGTTTTGTCTTATATTTATAACATATGATATAGTAGAGGAATATCACACAAACAAGAGTGCTGTTTTATCCCAAAATATCGGCACGATTGCTATTATAATATTGATTTTTTCTATTTTCTGCTTCTGCATATTATAGAGACAAATGAATAAATTATGCAGCTATAATTGTGTGTGTGTGTGTTGAATGTCAGAGTGTGGCTTGTATGTGTATAATATCTGAGAGAGAAAAACTCTCCTGCAAACCCCAAATCCAGCCCTGTGTCCCAGTGGAGTTTCACTGCATCTAATGGGGAAAATTTGATACTGCGCCCAAACAAAATCTCACTGGAAGAAATCTCAACCTCAAATTTGGAACACGACTTAGATTTATGGCTTTGATTTAAAATAATGTTCATAAATAATTTTGCCAAGGGTCTTGAGATGGTCTTAAAATGAGACCAAACTTAAGTCTGTGCTCCCAAGCTTCACATTTAAATGATAGTACGTTTTTTTAATTAAGTTAATGAAAGAGTAAATTTGTGTCACAGCTGTGAACTGACCATCGCACAGAATATAAAGAATATGAAAAGCTTCGGGAGTCAGCTGACCACGACAAAAACATCCTTAGCAGAATATCGTCTATCGTTACACATGAAATCCCAGGGAATATTGCGATGTCCCGTTTGTTCGCGAGCGGTTAATGGTGAAGGACTCACTCTGCTAGGGTAGCTCTGCAGGAACTTGATCTTCTCGTAGAGCTTGATGTTGTCGGCCCGCAGACTGTCCAGCTCGCTCTGAAGAGCCTGTAAGGTCTGCTGTAGGGATCCGCTCGCCTGACACACAACAACAACACTTAGACTCTGAGCCACAGGAACCAGGTACAGTCATGTGCTGGAACAGTCATGCGATGGTACAGTCATGCGATGGTACAGTCATGCGATGGTACAGTGGTACAGTCATGCGATGGTACAGTCATGCGATGGTACAGTCATGCGATGGTACAGTCATGCGATGGTACAGTCATGCGATGGTACAGTCATGTGATGGTACAGTCATGCGATGGTACAGTCATGCGATGGTACAGTCATGCGATGGTACAGTCATGCGATGGTACAGTGGTACAGTCATGTGATGGTACAGTCATGCGATGGTACAGTCATGCGATGGTACAGTGGTACAGTCATGTGATGGTACAGTCATGCGATGGTACAGTCATAAGATGGTACAGTCATAAGATGGTACAGTCATAAGATGGTACAGTGGTACAGTCATGTGATGGTACAGTCATGCGATGGTACAGTCATGCGATGGTACAGTGGTACAGTCATGTGATGGTACAGTCATGTGATGGTACAGTCATGTGATGGTACAGTCATGTGATGGTACAGTCATGCGATGGTACAGTGGTACAGTCATGTGATGGTACCGTCATGTGATGGTACAGTCATGTGATGGTACAGTCATGCGATGGTACAGTCATGCGCTGGTACAGTCATGCGCTGGAACAGTCATGTGATGGTACCGTCATGTGATGGTACAGTCATGTGATGGTACAGTCATGCGATGGTACAGTCATGCGCTGGTACAGTCATGCGCTGGAACAGTCATGTGATGGTACAGTCATGCGATGGTACAGTCATGCGATGGTACAGTGGTACAGTCATGTGATGGTACAGTCATGTGATGGTACAGTCATGTGATGGTACAGTCATGTGATGGTACAGTCATGCGATGGTACAGTGGTACAGTCATGTGATGGTACCGTCATGTGATGGTACAGTCATGTGATGGTACAGTCATGCGATGGTACAGTCATGCGCTGGTACAGTCATGCGCTGGAACAGTCATGTGATGGCACAGTCATGTGATGGCACAGTCATGTGATGGCACAGTCATGCGCTGGTACAGTCATGCGATGGTACAGTCATGCGCTGGTACAGTCATGCGATGGTACAGTCATGTGATGGTACAGTCATGTGCTGGTACAGTCATGTGATGGTACAGTCATGTGATGGTACAGTCATGCGCTGGTACAGTCATGCGATGGTACAGTCATGCGATGGTACGTTCATGCGATGGTACAGTCATGCGCTGGTGCAGTCATGCGATGGTACAGTCATGCGATGGTACAGTCATGCGATGGTACAGTCATGCGATGGTACAGTCATGCGATGGTACAGTCATGCGCTGGTACAGTCATGCGATGGTACAGTCATGTGATGGTAAAGTCATGCCAGTCATGCGATGGTAAAGTCATGCCAGTCATGCGATGGTACAGTCATGCGATGGTACATGCGATGGTACAGTCATGCGATGGTACGTTCATGCGATGGTACAGTCATGCGCTGGTGCAGTCATGCGATGGTACAGTCATGCGATGGTACAGTCATGCGCTGGTACAGTCATGCGCTGGTACAGTCATGCGATGGTACAGTCATGTGATGGTAAAGTCATGCCAGTCATGCGATGGTAAAGTCATGCCAGTCATGCGATGGTACAGTCATGCGATGGTACAGTCATGCGATGGTACAGTCATGCGATGGTACAGTCATGCGATGGTACAGTCATGCGATGGTACAGTCATGCGATGGTACAGTCATGCGATGGTACAGTCATGCCAGTCATGCTATGGTACAGTCATGCGATGGTACAGTCATGCGATGGTACAGTCATGCGATGGTACAGTCATGTGATGGTACAGTCATGCGATGGTACAGTCATGCGATGGTACAGTCATGCGATGGTACAGTCATGCGCTGGAACAGTCATGTGATGGCACAGTCATGTGATGGTACAGTCATGTGATGGTACAGTCATGTGATGGTACAGTCATGCGCTGGTACAGTCATGTGATGGTACAGTCATGCGATGGTACAGTCATGCGATGGTACAGTCATGCGATGGTACAGTCATGCGATGGTACAGTCATGCGATGGTACAGTCATGCGATGGTACAGTCATGCGATGGTAAAGTCATGCGCTGGTGCAGTCATGCGATGGTACAGTCATGCGATGGTACAGTCATGCGATGGTACAGTCATGCGATGGTACAGTCTGCGATGGTACAGTCATGTGATGGTACAGTCATGCGATGGTACAGTCATGCGATGGTACAGTCATGCCAGTCATGTGACGGTACAGTCATGCGATGGTACAGTCATGTGAGGGTACAGTCATGCGATGGTACAGTCATGCGATGGTACAGTCATGTGATGGTACAGTCATGCGATGGTACAGTCATGCGATGGTACAGTCATGCGATGGTACAGTCATGCCAGTCATGTGACGGTACAGTCATGCGATGGTACAGTCATGCGATGGTACAGTCAAGCGATGTGCACTCACAGCCTCCAGCTCCTGGTTGCGCAGGCGAAACCTCTCCCTCTGACTGGAGATGATGGACAGCAGAGAGTCCATCTGACCCTGAGGAAGATCCGCCTGAGGAGAGCCGCCAGCACCTCAACACACACAAACACACGACTACTGAGGGATTTGAAAGCTAAATTTGAATTTCTTTCTTAAATATTAGCAGAATTTTAATTATATTTGAATTCTAAAGGCAATACTTAAAGGGATAGTTCACCCAAAAATGAGAATTAGCCCATAATTTACTCACCCTGAAGTCATCCTTGGTGTATATGACATTCTACTGTCAGACGAATACAATCAGAGTTACATAAAAAAATGTCCTGGCTCTTCCAAGCTTTATAATGGCAGTGAATGGCCGTTTCTGTTTTGAAGTCCATAAAAGCACATCCATCCATGATAAAAGTGCATTTATCCATCATAAAAGTGCATTATGATTAAAGTGCTCCACACTGCTCCAAGGGGTTAATAAAGGCCTTCTGAAGTGATTCTATGCATTTATGTAAGAAAAATATACATATTTAAAACTTTATCGACTAATATAACTAGCTTCCGGCAGACGACCAGGACATTTTTTAATATAACTCCGATTGTGTTTGTCTGAAAGAAGAATGTCATATACACCTAGGATGGCTTGAGGGTTAGTAAATTATTGTATCATTTTATTATAATTTTATACATTTACATTTGACAGCCCTAGCAAACAGTAATTTACATTTAATAATTTAGCAGATGCTCTTATTCAAAGCACTTACAAACGAGGAGAGCAATAAAGTGTAACTTACAGTCTGTATTGTATTTTGTGTAATGCATGTTTACCGGAAAACAGAGCTGTGGCCTCTTTAATGGGATCTGGGACGATCACCGCACTGCTGTCTGCACCCTAGAACACACACACACACACACACACACACACACACAATCCACAAATTATTCCCATGTGACGCATGTCAAGATGCTTTTTTTGAGCAACTGTTGTCGTGCAAATGAACGGCCAGAACACACTAAAGAGCAACGTGCAGGTTGAATTTATAACTGAATTAATACTTGATATTGTCTGAAGAGGTCTTTTAAAAACACATATGTAGAAATTACTAATGAAATCTCATTTGATGTAGAAATTTTGATGAAAATGTGCTAGGCTCTGGAATACGCCTTTCCCGCTAGCAACGCGTCATATGACGTAGGGCGAGGCAAATAAGAGCTCGCGTTCAGCTGTAGTTAGAGCGAGAGTAGTGAGAGACAGAGAAAGTTTTAGATCGAGTTTTAGAGATGCCATAATGGTAAATTGTTGTGTTTGTGCTTGTTGCACGAATTCCAGCCTGTCAGGACATCTTGTCCATCATTTTCCTTCTAGGAAAAACAAGGCTTTTCTTTCTTGGGTGCGTTTTGTGCAGGTGAAGAGAGCAGACTTCACTGCCGCGTCTGTCACCACACACTCGGCCGTTTGTACATTTCACTCCGGAGAATTATAGACCTGGAGATTTTTTGCATCACAAACAGATGGTTTAATTAATACGGCTTTGCAAACATTGCATTTTGCTGTCTTGCTCTGCGGTGTTTCCAGTGTAAAGTATTTACACACAGCTTAATGCTATCCTGCTTGCTGGCTGCAAACTGCGGAATGGATTTCCTGAGGGGGGTCTCTGTGTCTCATTGAGCCACGCCTCCGTTCAGGAAGTCCATTCCACAGTTTGCAGCCAGCTAGCAGACTAGCCGACGGGAATCACTTTTGGAGTCATTTCAGCAGGATATCGGATATCTCCGCAGGTTGGATCGGGAAAATCCGATACATGAATTACACTGGTATCTGTCCCGGTCCCGATACTGGATCGGATCGGCCCCATCCCTACCTGTGAGCCATCATAGGCATGCTCGTCAACATCGGAGAACTCGGTTTCTTCATTCACATCCATTGTAACCTGAGCTTGAACTTGACCAGACTCCCTCGCCCATCGTCACTTCCGAGTAGTGCTTTATAGACGCGGAAGTTATTTTATCACAATTTATCTCAAAATATCGTTAATGGCAAAATATATATTACTCCAGTTCAGAAAATCTAGTTGTTTTATCATCAACATACACTATGCTATATAGGGGTGTCCAACCTGCACGTTGCTCTTTAAGGCTCAATCCCAATTCACCCCTTGGCCCATCCTCTCCGTTTTGCGCGTTCACGTCGAGGGGTAGGGTGTCCCGATTCTTGTTGCGATAGAGGGATAGGGCGAAGGGGAAGGGCTACATAGCCCTCGAAACTGAGATTTTTCAGAGGCACACTCCGAATGGAGGGCTACGAGAAACTTCATCGAATGCATCGCGAATCAGCGGCGAGATGGATTTGCAAACGGTTAAACATTTAAATTTAGCCCCAGATGACACCACCATGCACTTTATTTACTCCGATAAATTAAGAAATTGTATAATAAATGACCTTTCTGAAACAAAAAAGACATCCATTTCGAGGAAGGAACGTTATAATCATCATGTTTAATCAAAGTTAAGAGCATGTTAAATGTTTTTACCCTTACTTCTAGTGGCTGGCATTAAATGCTCACGATTATCACACCTGTCCAGGTAACAACTATTCCTGCCAGTGATTTCAATTAAAGCAATGAAGTGAAACATGTGAATAAATATAATTAGAATTTATTATATAATTATTTTATTATTCCAAAAAGTTGTATCATGAGTTTCTGTGAGGATTCCCAGAAAGGATGAGTGTGACGTGTGTGAATGTGTGAATGATCTGCTGTCTGACCTCAGCGTCGGGCCGTGACATGGTCTGGATGGTGCTGAGGTCCTGCTCCAGTTTGAGGATCAGGTCTTTCTGATCAGCACTGGTCTTCACCGCTGCAGAGAACTCCATCTGTAGAGACGCGTACCGGCCTGAACACACACACACACACACACACACACACACACACACACACACACACACACACACACACACACACACATCAGTGTGTGTACCGTCTCCGTTCGCAGCAGATTACCAGTCAAGAAGATCAACCATCACAAGACTTTAACCTCTGTATATTTAGCTTCCATCTTAAATGCTTGTGGTTCTCCACCAAAACCACTGTCTAACTCTTAACCCCATTAACCCTAGCCTGTGCCATGTCTCCTTCTGTACTAGTACTAGCTGCTTTCAACACACATCTTAATATACCGACTGTGCAGAAACCCATGAGCTTCCGTCAGCGCTTGAAAGCTTCAGTCTCGTACAGCACGTTGACTTTCCCACACACTAAACTGAAAAATAATTTTCGTTCATGTAATACTCAGACGAAACGCAACTAAACGCATTTCAGAGGAAGATGCTGCTGTTTGGGGACGCAGTCGTGTACGTCAGTTCTGGAAGGGAAATATACCATTTAAGAACAACCAAAACAGCATTTCAGATGCTGTGCAAAAAGATCGGTCCACTGGTTAATCCAGTTATGCCATCCCATCGCACAAAGTCACAATTCGTTTTTTGTGCGCATTGAGGAATTAATTCAGTAAACACGTTTCCATCATAGTTTTTGCACATTTTATCGGATGAAAAATGCATCCAACTCATGCAACTTGATAACCAGACCCCTTAAAACTAGACTTGTCCTATCCACACACTCGACTCCCTGGTTTACTCCTGCACTTCTGAAAACAACTGGCCATCTCTACAGGAAAACCGGCTTAACTGTGCACTTACCTGTTTACATGAACCATTTCCAGTCGTACAAATCAGCACGCTCAGTTCACTACTCTACTTCTGTTAGTCATGCATCCTCTCGACCCAAAACATTGCTTTCCATTGTCAGTAACCTTACCAACCCTCTTGTCCCTGACATGAGAAACTCAGCAGAGCTCTGGGAGTCGTTTTTACACTTCTTCCTAAGTAACATATTTGTAGTATATATAACCTCTTCCCCTCTACAATCTTCTCATATTATCTCACAGGACTTACCCACTGCTTTCACACCTGGTACTTTCTCTAAATTTGCCTTCTTATGGCTGTTTACTCTGGCTTCATTTGTATCTTAATTCTCATAGACCTTTCCTCTCCATTTGACACCATTTCTCATAGTATTTTCATAATCTTGGTAACCCTGGAACGGTCTTATTCTGGTCCACAAATGTCCCTGTATCGCACGGTGTTCCCCAGGGCTCTATTCTAGGACCTTTACTCTTTAGCAGTTACATACCCCATTTAGGTTACATTATCCATCGCCAGGGCTTTAACTTTCATTGCTATGCAGACACACACTCTACATTTGTTTTCACTAAAGAGGGTATGCATGTGACGTTACCAGAGGTGTAAAGTCCAGGGGTCAGAAAGTAAAAGTCCTGCCATAATTTTATTCCACCCATGAACTCAGCCAGCTGATTACACAAATTAGTTCTCTCTCCTGGCTGAAACACTGTGCAAATTAGCAAATCCAGGTGATTGGAACAAAATACTGAGGAGGACTTCTACTTTCTGAACCTGGACTTTACACCTCTGGACGTTTCCCTCGGCTGGAGTGACTGCGGTTACACACACTGAGTGGCAAAAATACTGTGTGGCAGCATTGGTTTTCATGCCGCAAAAAACACACAAAACACATCTATAACGGGAAAGAGCTTTGAGATTGACTGTACAGAAAGACTTGACAAGAAATCTGAGGTATATTTTTTCAGACTTCTGAAAGCTACAGAACAGAGAAGCAAATGGATCGCTGCAATTCACAGAAACAACTGGATCCAGGCAGTGAAAGGTGGATTTGCAGTTTATCATTTTGTCAATATGCTGAATTTAGGGTGTAACGAATGTACATCAATAATAATATACATAAAATGTATTTAAGGGGGCCGGAAGGCCAATTTAGCTCAAAAGGAATGATTCATCGATTTGCAATGAATCTTGACCAAATCACTATGGAACCGAGCAAATGACTCGTTTAGAGTTCATTTGAACGGGCCGTAATTATAACCTTGGCACAGATATAAATATCCAATCTATAGTGAAACACTATGTATTAGCAAGGTAACTTTAGATCGACAGTACAAGACATTAAATGTGCAAGCACAACACAAGGCAAATATCTTTTCAAATATAAACAAGACTTTATTGATTATCCTAAAACATAAAACTAATATCTAACACAAACACACGCATTCATACAAGTTGCAGAAAGAAAGAGAGTGAGGAAAGAATGAGTTTTAAGAGTGAGATAGTGAAATCCCAAGTTTCTATATGCACTTATAAGACATGACCTGAACGAACCATTAATCATTAATTTAACCCTTCTATCGTTTCTCAGGCAGGTTATTAGATATTACATTAATGCACCAGTTCAGTTAAGAGTCTGGAGTGTTACTTGCATGTCCTTGCGTGGCTGAGGGAATTCCCTGTTTGCGGTGCTTCGTCAAAGGGGTTTCCCGGCCGTGGCTTGGCTGGCTGTGCCTGGAGACGTCTTGGGGCGGCCAATCACGTGGCGTGTTGGCGCGGATGAATGAAGTCTTTGAAGTTGAAGCAGGCTTTGCAGTTGAAACGTTAAAACGAAACTTTGCAGCAAAACTTAACTTAGAACCGAGACTTTCAACGAAAAAGAAAATAAAGGAAGAAATGAAAGTAAGACGAGTTAGATGGCTTGAATGAGCTGTTTTAACCCCGATCTTGGTGGGTTATTTGTCTGCTGGTCTAATTTGGTCTGGTCGATGTTTAAGCGTGCAAACACGCTCTTTGTTGTTTTCAGAGAGAAGCATGAACGGGAACACTCTCTTGTCTGTTGATAGAGAGAGGCGCAAACTTAATTCAACACCGAACCGAACTCAAAACCGAACTCCCTGGATGGAAGTTTCGGAACTAAGTTAAGTTTTGCTGCAAAGTTTCGTTTTAACGTTTCAACTGCAAAGCCTGCTTCAACTTCAAAGACTTCATTCATCCGCGCCAACACGCCACGTGATTGGCCGCCCCAAGACGTCTCCAGGCACAGCCAGCCAAGCCACGGCCGGGAAACCCCTTTGACGAAGCACCGCAAACAGGGAATTCCCTCAGCCACGCAAGGACATGCAAGTAACACTCCAGACTCTTAACTGAACTGGTGCATTAATGTAATATCTAATAACCTGCCTGAGAAACGATAGAAGGGTTAAATTAATGATTAATGGTTCGTTCAGGTCATGTCTTATAAGTGCATATAGAAACTTGGGATTTCACTATCTCACTCTTAAAACTCATTCTTTCCTCACTCTCTTTCTTTCTGCAACTTGTATGAATGCGTGTGCGTGTGTTTGTGTTAGATATTAGTTTTATGTTTTAGGATAATCAATAAAGTCTTGTTTATATTTGAAAAGATATTTGCCTTGTGTTGTGCTTGCACATTTAATGTCTTGTACTGTCGATCTAAAGTTACCTTGCTAATACATAGTGTTTCACTATAGATTGGATATTTATATCTGTGCCAAGGTTATAATTACGGCCCGTTCAAATGAACTCTAAACGAGTCATTTGCTCGGTTCCATAGTGATTTGGTCAAGATTCATTGCAAATCGATGAATCATTCCTTTTGAGCTAAATTGGCCTTCCGGCCCCCTTAAATACATTTTATGTATATTATTATTGATGTACATTCGTTACATTTTGGTGGAGAATGCGGGCAGTTCAACCTAAATTGTAAGCATATATCAAGATTTATCTTTTCATTTTGTTTCGGATGCGAGATCCGAACCTCTGAAAGTCTGTGTGTGACGTATGGAGAGCGCGCAGCGCGCGCCCTGTTTGAATGAAGTGGATGCTGCTGCTTGAGTGAATGCATCCAGAGCAAAGCTGTTACTTTAGTCTAGTCTGCCTCCTTATTTGTTCGTATTATTATTTTTACCTGCAGTAAATTGAGTTAAGATATAAAACATCACACTATAAGGTAAGAATTGAGCGTGTTCCTCATTTCCTGAAATACCTTGATTATAGCTTAACTGACGTCTGCGTGTCCCAGAGTCTTTCAAATAGCTATAACATTATGTGTGTGTGTTTATACCAGTCAGAGAGCTGAACGAAATTAAACTGCAGTAATTTAAGTTAACGTTATCTGTAAGGACGAATATTCTCCTCAGAGCGATGAGCGTGTTCCTCATCTAACGTTGGTCATAAAAGGCTTATATTTATTTATCTGATTGTAAGTGCGTGTTCCACTGCGATCCCTGTAATAAATATACGTTTATCTGTTTATGACTGTTCAATGAATTCTCGTGTAACACTGCGCATGTCCGAGTGTAATTTGAATAGTAACTTAAAGTCGTGATAACTGAACCAACAGTTAAAAACCCTGTTGTTGTTGTTTTTCTTGTGTGCCCAGATAAACTTGCACAGACGCGATCCGCCGAGATCGCTATTGTTCCATCTATTATAACGCAAAGCTGTCGCTTGCTTAAAGTTAATATCACTCTTAACGAACTGAGTGAAGCCCCACGTCGTAAAACCAGCTAAAGCTACGAGTGGTGTATCTTATTTGTACAGTGTTGAAATGCGCCGACATTTCCCGTAATATGATCGACTGTACGTGCATATTCTTCGAACAGTGTTGAAATGCGCTCAGATTTCATGTAACACATGCGTAACTGCTTACAAACTATTTGCATTGCATTTCACGTGTTCGCCCACTAGCGTTCGTTTGGTCGCTATAGTTACGATCGTGACACGGAAGTCTTTTCCAACGCTTCCGGGTGAACTCTGACCCGTGCAATCGCCAGAGTGTAAACAACCCTTTCGGTGGCTAGGCTAACCTAAGCAGTTGTTTACATTGAGGCCTATATGCTAACGCCTTACGCATTATGTACTGTTATCATTAGTAATTAACATCAGTGGTTAAATGCAGTGTCTGTTTGAACAAAGTTAAAGTGATTTAACCATTTAAACACCTCGACTTTTACACCTGTTGGTCTTTTCTTCCTTTTTCTTTTACCTCTCACATTTTACTTTACCTATATTTTACTTGAAAAGGAAATATTGGTTTACAATTATTAATTACTTTACCTGCATTTTACTTGAAAAAGAAAATGCTGGTTTACTATTATTAATTGTCAAATTTGAATTTGATGTTAAAGAAAAGGAAATATTAAAATAAAATTGAATTTCTATTTTTCTAGACAGATCATTTCTAATGATTTCTAATGATTTATTTTTAATAAATTCTAATTTCATAATTTCTAAATTTCTCGTTGAGATCTAATCACTTTAGGTGAATAGGTCTTGAACTTGGAAAGTTAAAATTTGAAAGTTGTTATTACTATTACAAAAATAGTGTTAGACTCAGACTTGCTCATTATTGTCATTGCGTTTTATCCTTTCGTCCTGTTGGTTATAAACTTAACCACTATATTTGATTAATTCATTTTCGGGACGCTTCAATAGGGGACATTACCATCTCCATACGAGTTTCAAATAAACCAGAGACAATCGTCTTTTACAAAAGTTTATTTGTGTGTTTAGTTGTTCCTCGACTATCAATTCTATACTCGTGGTAGACCTAAAGGTAGCGGGATCCAACCTCCTTGCTTCATTTCTTCCTCATCACGTCTTTCCTGTTCTGTCCTGCTTTATTCCATCTTATTCTTCACATTTGTAGGGAACAAACCTGAAAAGAACCATCAATCGACTCTAAAAAGAGACAAAGATAATCTTTCCCAACAAACAGATTATTAGGTATTTGATTTTTAATCAACAACCTTGTGTTCTTCATACTCTCCCTGCATTTGTAAACGCAATTTAAACTTTGACATCTTATCCAAGATCAAGTAACAGAGACAAGTGCTGAGCAAACTCCGCCTTCAAAGCATCCCTGCTGTAAACTCTGCTGTAAGCGGTCCAACTGAAGGTGTGTGGTGTCAATCCTGTCAAACTCAGAAAAGAGGTATCAGCATTATTATTGTATTATTTTTCCTCGTAAACATAAACAATAATATTGTTTAACTTTCTGGAAACAGATTTTCATTAATAGGAAGCATTTATGAGAAAATAATATTTCTCCTAGTTAAGAACTTTCTTTCTTGTTTTTTTTTGTTTTTCCCTCATTGAAATTGGTTGTTAACTTTTCTCTCTTTTTCCCTTACTCAGTTGAGTGACGAAGTCCTCACATCACGAGTTGAAACCAGCTTTTCATTGATAGAAAATATTTATAAAAAATATTTTTCCCATTGGAAAAAAAACTTTCTTTCCATTGAGATTTGTTTTAACCTTTTTCTCTCTCTTTCCTTTAAGCAGTTGAGTGAGGAAATCTTTACATCTCTAGCCTACCTGGCTACACTTAGACCAACACTTAGTCATTACGACACTTCACTATTGGTGTACAATTATTGAAACGACACTTAGCTGTTCAACCACATATAGGCTTATACCCCACACAGATCTGTGTCAGTCTCTTCACCCCAGTGTGTCAACATGTCGTGGACGACAAACCCCACTGCCCAAAGGGAAGATGTGGACGCCTGGCTTAGAGGCATTACAGACTGCCTCACACCAAAGACAATTGAACTGTTATTATTTTTAATAATAATCATAATTCTGAGAAGATTCCTGACACACGATTCAAGCCAAAACCAAAACCATGTGGAACTAACCAAAATCACCTGTTCCCTAAGTAATGCCTTCACAGCCCAGCTGAAACTAAGTGACAAGCACATCACCCACCTCCAGGAGGAGCTGACACGTGCCCAGAGCCGCATAGACAAGCTGGAAGTGAAAGTCCAGGACGACTTCAAGCGTCAGACCACCGAGTTCCGGAGAGAGCTGATGCACACTCAACACTGCAAAGACCAGCTCAAAGGTGAAGCTCAAGACAAACTCAAAGTGTCCGACGAAGCGGAGCAAGAAACAAAGACACAAGTTGACAAGCTCCAAGAAGCCCTTGCAGTCACTGAACGTGACAAACAAGAATTAAAGACTGTCCAGAAACACCTGGTAAACCAACTCCAGTCTGCTGAACATCAGCTAGAGAAAGCCAAAGCTGACATTGAAAGTAAGAACTCTAAAATCACTGCTCTGGAAGACCACCTGGAAAGGTGCAGCGCTGACATCGACCATCTGACCCAACAGCGAGATGACGTCAACGACGAGCTCTACGCGGTCAGAGATGAACTCCAGCACATTTTCCAACAGAAACCAGAGCCAAGAAGGGAGAAACCTCCCTCAGCATCACCCCTGCTGAGCAGAACAGAGTCCTCCATCCAAGAACTGGCATACAGTGAAAGAAGTGAATGGCCACAACCCAAAATGTCACCGGCTTTCACCACAGAACTCTTCCCTGCCAACAACGGAAGAGAGATCATCCAGGCAGACTCCAAAGCTGCACATGGGATGACATTTAAAGATCTCAACCAGCTGGTTAAGAATATCACTCAGTTCAACCCGAACTCCACAGAGGGTCCCGACATCCAGGCCTACCTCCGAGATATCGACTTCCACCTAGAGGTGAGACCCCATATGACTGACAGAGACAGGTTATACCTCATCAGATCCACATCCAGTCCAGAGGTACGAAGCTTCCTAGACCGACAACCTGCTAATGTCATGTCAAACTACCAGCTACTACGTGAGACACTGATTAAAGAATTTACAGGTCCAGAGTCAGAACACGGTGTGTTAATCGCCTTGGAAACCAAACAATGTCGACAAGAGACTCCCCAAGCCTATTTCCACCGTTTTCGACAAGCTTACTTAGGTGCACATAGCAAACCTGAACTTGAAGAGGATGTGAACTTCAAAACCCTCTTCCTGAGAAACCTGCACCCCGGATTGAGTCATCATCTTGGTATCATGGCGTGCCCAGGCACGATGACCATTCAACAGCTACGTGACCTGACACATAAGGCCTACGTCAAACAAAAGATGACCTCAAAGAAAGGTTTGAAAACATCCACAGTTTCAAACTCATTCAGCCAAGACACAAGCCTTGCACGGGAAGACACCCAGTGGCATGACAACACCACCATCCTTCGTAAGGAGCACATAGAACGTGACTCCCATGCCGATGACACCTACCACGCCAACCGCATGGAAAAGTCATGGGACCAGCCACGCTTCTCAAGAAACCCGCAAGAAGGAAACAACTGGAATCAACCAACGCATCCAAAAGCATGCTATGTGGGTAATTGACGACGAAACCCACCTCTGCACCACTCAGCTAAACACCGCACTGAGTGTGCCCAAGAACAAGACAGTTTACCCTCAGAAGACATGGAGCGACTAATGAGGCAACTGCAAGTGTTCATCGAAAACAAGCTGAACACAGAGGACCAATGATCATCTGGTACACCTTCCTAAAGGAAGATGACAACCACCTGTTCTACAACAACACAGAACAAAGTGGTTTCTCACAGTCAACCACTGACAAACGCCCAGAGGTACCAGGAAACACCATCCTGGCTACCCATCACTCATAAAGAAACCACCAAACGAGCTCCAAACTCAAGAACCATGTGAGTGCTACAGCAACAACAGTAAGCACAGAAGGTCAGAAAGTCTGTCACAACCAGAAGGCATCATCGGAGGAATGCAACAAAGGAGACCACGTTTTGCACTACAGCTTCACACATCCATGCCAAACCACCTCCCAATGTCTGCCAGAGAACTTCCTGCCTTACTGGACTGACCCCCAGCAGATCACAGAAGATCCCTTTACAAGGCAAAGATGCAACAAGCCCATCAAAGCTAAGCCATCAAGCAAAGGGGGGAGCAAAACAGACTGAGACAGATCTGACATACATACAGTATACATGCAGTACATGCACTACACTACACTGTACCACTAACATACACAAGTTAAACACAGCTACCATGAAAAACATTCAACAAACATGTTTTTCCCACAGGTAGACACTGAAATCGCAACACTGACTTAGCTTTCCTTTCCATAGGAAACATGTAGCAATACACCCAACAAGTAGAACCCTCTCATTACATTGTGACACCTGACATTGCACAACAGTAGCCATACAGGAGTCACTCAACTGCTTTGTTGTGTTTTACCTCTTCCCTTTCTTCTTCTTTTATTAAGTAAAATCCCTGTTACCCCGTAAGGGTCAAGGTTACCATATAAGGATTGACGCACCACGCCTGATGTTTGCAAGTCACCTTAAAACGAATGTTAGCCTAGAGAACTCCCTGCATCATTCGAATCAAATTTGAAAGGTAAATTGGTCTAAACCTAGAACAATCTAGAAGAGAATAAAACAAACAAATCAAATTTAGTCACAAAGTTGATCAATCACCGTTTTAAAACAAACTAGAATAACGGTCCTAAAATTGAACTAAACTTTTTCCACATGATTGACTATATTGAGAGAGTGAACCTGTTTTAGGCCTAGATAAGCTACTGCCCTGCACCAGTAAAGTGACCAGTCATGGAGGTGTTTGCCTTGTTGTTTGCTGTGTGTGTTTGCTTCTTCTGTTTTTCCAGCGTTCACCGATGTCTTCATCCCAACACATCGCCGAACGAAGGGGGGAATGTAGAGAGTTTAAGGATGAACCAAACACAAATTAATCAAATGAATCTCTCATGGGATTCATTCAAATGTGATTCAGCATTCCGGATCTGAACACCACATTCCAAAGTCACAAAAGTGGCTCCAGATTGTCTACTCTGGCCAAGAAAACCCCCAGAGAAGACTTTTATGGCGTTGCAGGCACCCAGAGATAAGCCAAAAACAGGAAGAACGTTGTCAATGTTTTACATTTTGGCAAGACAGATCTGTTCAGAAATGGTCAAACAAGAGGCCCTAACCAGAGGTCATCTGACCCCTGCGACTAACAGACTACGTCTTTCATAGGACCAAGGTCCCCTGAGGGATGAACAACACAGCCTTCAGCAGGAACTCTGCCTGACCTCAGACCGGAATGGCTCAAACCTCATAAACTTTACATACACAGACTTTACATATCAAAATCCATAAAACTCATCCCAAAACAATTCTTGATGGACTTGATATAATCAAATATAATCGTTCAACCATATTTCTATGTGTTTCTACAATATATGACCACTATGTGGCTATTATGCTTAGATCACATATAAATCATGTAATTGTGTTATAACCGTGGGTATGAATGAAAGAGTACCGTGCTTCCAATCAAAAGAATCGTATGCCCTTAATTCAAAAGATGGCTTGATTGAAATCTGTGTAAAATGTTTATGGTCTTAAAATGGAAATTATGTCTAAACTAAAGCCTCTGCTCAGCTGCAGAGTAAAGCAAACCACAGATACCACATGATTTACGATGCGAGGGGGATGATGGAAAATACCCCCTTTTCAAACAACCTTACAAGTATCTTATTGTCCAAATTCCTCCAGGAGGCGGGACAAACATTTGAGTTAAAAATCTTAGACCCGAACACAGAAGTGGGGCGGGCTCTCTCTCTCGAAAAGGTCTCGGCAGAACAACAAGTCGGGTGGAGACAGCAGACGATGGTTGTGGTAGCCTAACCATGTAGACGCATAGAGACAAAGAACCCAAATTAAGATCAGAAGAACGGGTTCAACAGCTTCATTTCAAGCCATCTAACTCGTCTCACTTTCTTTCTTTCCTAAGTTTTCCTTTATTTTCCGTTGTGAGTCTCGGTTCTAAGTTAAGTTTTGCTGCAAAGTTTTGTTTTAACGTTTCAACTGCAAAGCCTGCTTCAACTTCAAAGACTTAATTCATCCGCGCCAACACGCCACGTGATTGGCCGCCCCAAGACGTCTCCAGGCACAGCCAGCCACGGACACGGTGAACCCCCTACACACCGACGAAAAGTGGGTCCCTAAAGCAACACGGACAAGCAAGTAACACTCCAGACTCTTAACTGAACTGGTGCATTAATGTAAAATTAAATAACCCGCCAAAGAAACGATAGAAGGGTTAAATTAATGATTGATGGTTCGTTCAGGTCATGTCTTATAAGTGCATATAGAAACTTGGGATTTCACTATCTCACTCTTAAAACTCATTCTTTCCTCACTCTCTTTCTTTCTGCAACTTGTATGAATGCGTGTGCGTGTGTTTGTGTTAGATATTAGTTTTATGTTTTAGGATAATCAATAAAGTCTTGTTTATATTTGAAAAGATATTTGCCTTGTGTTGTGCTTGCACATTTAATGTCTTGTACTGTCGATCTAAAGTTACCTTGCTAATACATAGTGTTTCACTATAGATTGGATATTTATATCTGTGCCAAGGTTATAATTACGGCCCGTTCAAATGAACTCTAAACGAGTCATTTGCTCGGTTCCATAGTGATTCGGTCAAGATTCATTGCAAATCGATGAATCATTCCTTTTGAGCTAAATTGGCCTTCCGGCCCCCTTAAATACATTTTATGTATATTATTATTGTGTACATTCGTTACAAGGGGTAAAATCATACCCTATATATTGTATTGTTATATATTGTATTGACAACTCATCAATTAAATATTTACCATCATATATTCTGCATAACTGGATGTTTTTAAATAAACACTGACAAAATACTATACAAGTTTTAAGGCTGGACAATATAATGATATATATACACTCACCGGCCACTTTATTAGGTACCCCATGCTAGTAACGGGTTGGACCCCCTTTTGCCTTCAGAACTGCCTCAATTCTTCGTGGCATAGATTCAACAAGGTGCTGGAAGCATTCCTCAGGGAGTTTGGTCCATATTGACATGATGGCATCACACAGTTGCCGCAGATTTGTCGGCTGCACATCCATGATGCGAATCTCCCGTTCCACCACATCCCAAAGATGCTCTATTGGATTGAGATCTGGTGACTGTGGAGGCCATTTGAGTACAGCGAACTCATTGTCATGTTCAAGAAACCAGTCTGAGATGATTCCAGCTTTATGACATGGCGCATTATCCTGCTGAAAGTAGCCATCAGAAGTTGGGTACATTGTGGTCATAAAGGGATGGACATGGTCAGCAACAATACTCAGGTAGGCTGTGGCGTTGCAACGATGCTCAATTGGTACCAAGGGGCCCAAAGAGTGCCAAGAAAATATTCCCCACACCATGACACCACCACCACCAGCCTGAACCGTTGATACAAGGCAGGATGGATCCATGCTTTCATGTTGTAGACGCCAAATTCTGACCCTACCATCCGAATGTCGCAGCAGAAATCGAGACTCATCAGACCAGGCAACGTTTTTCCAATCTTCTATTGTCCAATTTCGATGAGCTTGTGCAAATTGTAGCCTCAGTTTCCTGTTCTTAGCTGAAAGGAGTGGCACCCGGTGTGGTCTTCTGCTGCTGTAGCCCATCTGCCTCAAAGTTCGACGTACTGTGCGTTCAGAGATGCTCTTCTGCCCACCTTGGTTGTAACGGGTGGTTATTTGAGTCACTGTTGCCCTTCTATCAGCTCGAACCAGTCTGGCCATTCTCCTCTGACCTCTGGCATCAACAAGGCATTTCCGCCCACAGAACTGCCGCTCACTGGATGTTTTTTCTTTTTCGGACCATTCTCTGTAAACCCTAGAGATGGTTGTGCGTGAAAATCCCAGTAGATTAGCAGTTTCTGAAATACTCAGACCAGCCCTTCTGGCACCAACAATCATGCCACGTTCAAAGTCACTCAAATCACCTTTCTTCCCCATACTGATGCTCGGTTTGAACTGCAGGAGATTGTCTTGACCATGTCTACATGCCTAAATGCACTTGTTGCCGCCATGTGATTGGCTGCTTAGAAATTAAGTGTTAACGAGCAGTTGGACAGGTGTACCTAATAAAGTGGCCGGTGAGTGTATATATATAACATTGATATGAGTTAAACATGGATTTAGACCTATTTTGTATTTATATTAGTGCTGTCAAACGATTAAAATATTTAATCGCGATTAATCGCATTAATGTCATAGTTAACTCGCGATTAATCGCACATTTTTATATATTCTAAATGTCTCTTGATTTCTTTTTGTCCCATTATTTTTTCTCATTTTAATGCTCTTATCAACATGGAAAAGTGGATCGGCTTGCTTTGTGCAAATGTTTTTTTTTTTTAAAACAACATTGACAATACTGTGTTCAATTTCACACTAAAACATTCTCACTTGGAGCAAATAATCTCTCACACTATGAAACACTCCATCAATAAAAGCGTGAAATAAATACTGTGTCGAGGTCCTGATATTGACGAGGGGGCGGAGAATGCACATCAGATGTGTGTGTGTTTGGCCATCAAGTGGTGTTTCAGACTGGACGTGCTGCGATGATGATAGCTTAGTTCACAACAACAAAACACACAGATCACTTTGGTCTTGTCAATGGGACTATTTGGCAACTTTTTAAAAGTAAACTTTCAATTCAGAATCTTATTGGCATCCATTTCGGCGTCTCGCGCTCGTCATCCACTCAAAACGTAACGTTAACCTAACCTATTATTTGGCCGGCTCGCAAGCCCAAACAAGTGTGTGGTTTCCGGTCTAGCTAGATCCAGTGCTTTCACACAGGACGCGGAATGCGCGGCGCTACGCCAGTTTTCAAAACTTTTTGCATGCCGCACTGGTAATCGTCACAGCTGCAAAAGTTGAACTATTTTGAATTTGTATTGAATTTTCGTGGTGTGTGCATTCAAATGAATGAAATGAAATTAATGGGTTTCAAAGTGCAGCGCCGCGTCCTGTTGCAAAAGCATGGGAAAAAAACGACAAAGTTTGCTAGGCCAAAAAGACCGTTAATCTCACGCTAAAAAAATTAATCGCATTAAAATGGGTGTGTGTTAAGGCCGTTAATAACTCGTTTAACTGACAGCCCTAATTTATATAAAGCGTTCACAGGCAAATTTGCTTTATGTATTTACCCGGCGTTGAAATCAGGCACATATAAATGTCAGGAAACAGGATTCCTGGCTGCATGTCAATATCACTGGATCTTTGGTAAGTTGTAAGGAACACTTTATCGAGTCCAACCTTTAGTTTAAACTGAAAATCGCTTGTTTTACTCCCGGTTTCGCAGTTTCCTCTATTAAAGCTTGTATCTGTGATTTCAGGCCCAAAAATAAACAGTGTTCCAACCAATCACCGACAGGGGCGGGTGTTGTGAGGTTTTGAGCTCGTGCACGGCTGGACGCGAAGTCGGAGCAACGCCCGCCCCTGTCTGTGATTGGTTGAAACACTGTTTGTTTTGGTTTTGAGTGGTGGTTGTACCCATTTGTTTTTGTGTGCAGATCTCAGAGCCTAGGCTGCCTACAGAGACGTGTTTTTTTGACAGCCTGCTTATGGGGCGGGCAGCTAGCGGATCGTTAGGAAAGATTAGATGAATGTGATCATTTATTTTTGGGCCTGAAATCACTGATACAACCTTTAAATCCAGTCACTCAGCAGCTCTTCTGCCACTCAGTCCGGCTGAGGGAGTGTGATCCCGCGGGAAAGTCACGTCACAGCATTCCCTCTATTCTGCCCCTTTCCCCTCTTTAAATACCCCCCAGACTCACTGCTCAGCTCAGTGCTAGTGATGCGCAGAGACGCGTTCTCCGACTGAAGGCCTCGGTTCTTCTCCAGCAGCAGCACCTCCAGCGGCTTACATGAATCCTGCGAGAGACCAGCACATCAACACCTCCAACAACACACAAAACACACACAAAAGACTGATGTTTACCTGCGCTGTGGCGCTGTCACACGGCCCGAACTCCATCGACTTCAGGATGCTGTCAATAACAATCGGAGCCGATCAGTAAGAGGCAACCAGGAGCCAATCGAATCTAGTCTTTCTGACAGCCTTACTTCAGCCACGATTAAACACAACATACATATTCATGGACTCGAGCACTCAGAATGGGCATGACCTTTAAAGAAACAACTCATGACCAATTATATACAGTTTTTATTAACACCAAATAATACACGCACACACATACACACACACAAATACATGGTGATGAAAAATTATGCTTTTTTGTAGCAGGCTGAGATGCTGAAAACCACATTTTAACCAACAATTAAAGAAAAAGATTTCATATTTTGTATACATTAAAAACATAAAAAAGTAGATATTTCTTTAATTGTGGTTTACCCTACTTGAGTAGACAAATTGTAATAAAATGGCCAATAATGTTTGCCACGGCCCAGCGCGAGTCAATGCTCGTCGGGAGCGACGGACTCTCACCTGAGCTCTTTCTTCACCTCCTCATAGTCTGCCTGCGTCTGCAGCTTCTCCTCCAGTTGCTGGAAGAGATGGAGAGGCCGTGATGAAGACAAATGTACAGCACTGGAGCTCAATGACACACACACACCTGTTACGCGGCCACTGAAGTCTATGATCGGACCATCTGAGGCATACGGTGCCCTACAAGCGACGTTTATCAGGAAACAAGTCATAACAGCAACATTTCTGACCTACAATGCCATTTTTAATTGTTCTTGTTGATGATCTGTGAGTGTTAGCCAATGCAAATGCCCAGCATTACCACTGCCATAAACCGATCTGAGCAGATCCGGTTCATATGATGTGAACTTGAAAATTAAAAGGACAGTTCACCCAAAAATGGAAATAAATGTACTCCCCCTCATGTGCTTGCAAACCTGTATGGGTTTCTTTCTTCTGTTGAACAAAAAAGAAGATATTTTGAAGAATGTCGATAACCAAACAGTTGATGGGGTACTGTGACAGAGTGACCTGTCCCTGTTGGTTAGCGCAGCGCACACACACACACACACACACACACACACACACACCCCTTCGTTCCCTGCTGGGCCGATGTGGGTGCACACACACGCCATTATCATGCTGGTTTTCACACACACATACATATCCATCCCTGACAGAAATCCACGCTGTGC
Organism: Semotilus atromaculatus; assembly: GCA_031834385.1. Classification (NCBI taxonomy): domain Eukaryota; kingdom Metazoa; phylum Chordata; class Actinopteri; order Cypriniformes; family Leuciscidae; genus Semotilus; species Semotilus atromaculatus. The sequence goes on along the minus strand of JAULUF010000015.1, from coordinate 33,856,822 downwards.
ATAACAACACACACATATCTAAGTTGTCTTTTGTTTCTTTTGATTTTCGATTTGTTTGTTACAGTTCAGTTTAAATCTAGACTAAAAACACATCTCTTTGACCTAGCATACACATAACACAATATAAACTTCTATAATTCGATGTTAGGCTGCATAGATTAGGTCAGCCGGAACCGGGAACACTTGAACACATAATGTTCACCTGATGTACTCGTTGCATCATAAGAAGAATGGCATCTGCACTAATATTAGTCTCTCTGTTTATCCTGTGGTTTACCACAGTCCGCCGGATCCAGGCCGTATCCAGATCTGATGGAGGAGCTTCGCCAGTGTACACTAGTCCCTCCCCGTGAAGGCCTCCTTCCCTTCCCCTCTGTACAGATAAAGCGTTGTCGGGATAATTCCAGACTCCAGAGATAACCTTTTTTTGTCTTTTTAAATTTTTTTCAAGGCTTGCGTTCTCGAGCCCCAGGCACTGTTTTGTGCGAATGAGCGCCCGGAGCGCGTTTAGTGTTTTCTGTTAGAGCGGTGTCGTGTTAGCGGCCCCTAAGATAATAACTAATGATCTTTGTAACGGAAGTGAATCAATCAATCAAAACTAAATTTAGCTGGACAATAACTTTACTCTAGAGCTGCTGTAAAGTCAAAAACAACCTCTGTTACTCTAATCTCCTCTTATCACTGTAAAGCTTCTTTGAAACAATCTATATTGTTAAAAGCACTATATAAATGAAAGTGACTTGACATTAAAGGTGCATTGCGCAACTTTTCATGTTAAAAATACCTGTTTTTCTATCCTATACATGCTTAAAGAACTGCCTGATGGGCTGAATGAGCCCTTCTCTGCTCACTGAGATCGCCTCTATAATCCTGTACAGTAAAATATATAAGAGGGATTCGGGCTCGAATTTGAGACTAGGCGTGACGTCATGCGCGTTCACGCTCACCAGGCTATGTCTCGCAGGTTTGTGTATAAGCCGCCATTCTCCGCATCAGCGAAGACAACTCGTGCGTCAAAGGTAGAAGATGGATTCAAAGAGACCGGCTTGTAGTCCATTCCAAACCCCAACGCAAACTCCACGTAAAGTAAAGAAAAGAAAAATTTTGTCTAGTGCCACCACTCTGGTTGCAGTTTCGCTTGTCGCCAGAGGGGGCGTAGTTCTGCAAAAACTCAAGAGACTTGCGTTTTGCACCTTTAATACAAGTACTAGTATGTGTTCAGGGGACTCATAAATTTTGGGGCATCTCGCCCAGGGGGCGGGGTTACGTCCTGCGTCACATCTCTCATGCGGGTTCTCGTTGACCAGGGTCAGCGCGCACAATAGCGCACACAGGCAGGCACAGAACTAGCTAGCGAACCTAGGTCTAAACTTAGGTCTAAACCTAACCCTAATCCTAACCCTACCCGTCCCCCGGGCGAGATGCCCCAAAATTTACGAATCTCCGTGTTCAGTGTTTGCAGGGTCTGTGTTGCCGGTCTTTCATGTTGTGTTATCTCTATCGGCTGGCCAGACACGAGCGCCACCCAGTGGCCTGGATAAATAGTGCCAGTGTCGGTGTGTGTCAGGGCAAAGCTTGTCCGCTTGTCCAAAGTCAGCTTGTCCATTGTTTGTTTTAATAAGGGGGATTTATGTAAATGTGGCATCACTGTTATGAGTTTATTATTATTTGTTTATATTTGTATTTATTATTTTGTCTTAATTTTGTTTCTGATTTTATTATTTTATGTGTGTATACAGTATATATATGGGATACTGGAAAAATTTACATACTTAACTTTATACTTACCTCACCAATGTTTGTAATGGTTTTAACTAAAGAGGCAGGGCTTGGGCTATAAAAAAGGACCCCCACACTAACGAATGGGGACAGTTAACCTGGCGAGCGAGTGTGCACTTGTAGTGCCGTGAGCAATTCCTTACCCTTGATGAAGTTTGTGTGCATATAGATATTTTTATCTTTTCTTAGTTCTTTTTGTGCAGTTTTTGTTTGCCATTTTTCTTTTCTTTGTTACTTTTGTATATAGCTTTGTTAATAAATTAGCCATTTATTTTCTGGGACTGTTTCACCCCTCAAGCACTGTAAATAAACAGCACTTTACACCTAACCTTTATACCTTTTTTATTTTTTGTGCCAACCCAGGTTTGCCAGACAGCGGGCCAGCAAAGACCCGTTGTTTCACATTTGGTGTCAGAAGTGGGATGACTACTCGCAAGACTGCACCGATAGGCAGGAAGCCTAGGGTGGAGCATCGTTCCCAGATAAAAGTTATGGTTACGGAGAAGGTGGCCCGGGACACTGTGGAGTCTACGGAGGAGGACACAGAAGAGGATCTCCCACCGTTTCGTCCCAAGTTCACGTCACCTCAAGTCAGATGCTGCAACATCTAGTGTTGGGATGATTGCTGTGATGCGTGACTTCCTCAGTGCACAAGAGCAGAGAGAGCAGCGGGAGTCGATTCTGCAAGCCGTCCGGCCAGCAGAGGTGTCGAGTGATGTCGAGAGTCCACGGATGGAGCTTCCCACGCCAGCACAGCGCAGAAGCACACCTTGCCAGAGAGACCTCGACTCACCAACCGACAGGGGGTACAACAGCCAGCCGGCGCCACGAACGGAGCCAAGGTTACCAGTCTTCCAACAGGGGGAGGACACTGAGAACTCCTTGCGCCGTTTCGAGCGTCTCGCCAGAACCTGGTGGTGGCCAGAGGACGAGTGGAGTTATCGTCTGGCTCCACTGCTGTCTGGGCAACCTTGCCATGGACGAGAACCGGCAGAGTTTTACGAGTTTTATGCTCTTTTGGACACTTATTGTCATTGCTTTAAAAAAAGTCATATGTTCTGTTTGGGGATGTTAAGCAGTACCCCCAAGCCGAAGTGAATGTGTGTGTACGAGACCAAACTTACCTGTTGAATGTGGCTATTGTAGACGACTTGCCTGTTGACATGATTTTGGGGAGAGACTTACCAGTGCTTACTGAACTGTTGCATTCTACTATAGACTGTGCAACCACCTTTGTAAATGTTTATGTTGCTTGTAACACGAGCCCAGGTTAAAGCAGGTCTGCAGCCATTGCCAGACTTACACCATAGTCTGCTGCAAGGCGGGACCAAGGGCCCCAGAGAGACAAGTCGCCAACGGTGACCCCTACGATCCAAACTGAGGGTGTTTACAAAATTCATGACTGGCGGGTCCCAGAAAATAATGCAGAATTCCTACTATGGAAGTCAATGGTACCCCATCAACTGAAGAATGGTTACTGACATTCTTCAAAATATATTATTTTTTGTTCAACAGAAGAAAGAAACTCATACAGGTTTGGAAGCACACGAGGGCGAGTACATTTATTTTCATTTTTGGGTTGAACTGTCCCTCTAACGCAGCAGTGCACATGAGTGTGTGTGTTGCGCACCTGGAGCGCGGTGGTCTTGTCCTGGAGCTGCTGCTGCAGTCGGCCGGTGTGTGTGTCGGATCTCTCTCTGAGCGAGGACAGGCTGGCCTGCAGTCTCTGAACATCCTCCACCAGCTGCAGCATCTCACGCTCCTTTGCACTGAGCTCCGCCTCCACACTGGAGCGAGGCACCAGCTCCGCACACTCGTCCTGCTGAACACACACAACAACACTGAGCATCGTATGAACACACACACACGGGGAACAGAGGTTTCCTGTGAATGTGCTGCGATGAATGAGGTGAACGCTGACCAACACTGACATTAGCATTTCTTAGTAGACAACAGGGTTTTTCCTGCCTTGAAAATATTTTTCCAGCAGCCAAAATGAATCTTTGTATTTGTATTTGATCATTTACTGAGAAGATACCTGCTGTTCTGCAGTGTAAGTGCACTGTGAAGAGCATCAAATGTTTATATTTGCAACATGTTTCTGCAGTGTTGAGCTTTGTAGCCATTCAGTCATATCTCTTGAGCGCATGCACACAGTGGCCAATCAGACGTGTTTGTTAGTCATAATCCAGTCAACACCGCTGAGTTTGAGTTCTGCATGCTCGCGGATCCTTTCATTATAACCCACAAAGCACAATGTCAATAAGAGATTCACAGCACAGCTTCATTGATTACAACAGGAGTTTCGCGAGAGCTTTGTGTATCTTGCGTTGTGATTGACAGCTTCAGTGATTAAGTGCTGTAAAACTGTTTGCGCTATAAACCAGTGTGTTTATAATTAAGACACTACATTAGAATAATATAGTAAGAATTTCCAGTTTGCAATATCAAGCAGAATAAAGTGTTTTTTTGTACAGCTAATAATAACTGAAGGAGAATGACACCGGAAGCCGGACACATTAAAATTACAAATGGTAAAACACGCCTGTGCTTACTCTGAAAAATAAGGTGTATATAATGCATACTTTTCATGCTGCTAACTACACATTGCTTTCTGGATTGACAACCATATTTAAATGCACAATTGAGTCTGATTCACAGAGATAACTATAGCAATGGACGTAAAAAAAATTAACCTAAAACTGTTCTACCACACCCCTGGGCATTTTGAGATGGCCTAAGAAATATGCTCAAAAATATTTTAAAATACCCGTCTTAAAGAGCACTTAAACGCACTCAGTTATGTCACAGCTGAATGTAAACAGATGGGAAAGACATCAGATGTGTAACAGTGTATTAGATCTGTGCATTCAAGTGATCGTAGCCTTTTATTCCTGCTGCTGTGTCATTAATGTTAATCAAACAAGAAAAATACTGACTTCTGTTGACTGAATAACTTTAATAAGAATCCATATATGTTTAATTTATACAGTGAAGAATATGTAGGGTGCTTACATTCATCACTTTACTCAGTTTCTTAGTTTATGACTGACTGTCTTCAATAAGCTTGAGATCCTTTTACTTGTATTAGTTAGACGAGTGTGAGTTTTCACAGTTGTTTCAAAAATGTTATCAAGAAATATGACATTTCTCTGGCATCTGAAAGTATGGTGTCGTAATGTTATTTTCATCAAGAAAAGCTATATCCTGATGTATAGCGCTATCGTGATCATACCTTGATGTAGGTCATTTCTCTTAAGGTCCTTTCACACGAAATTATCATCTGAAATTTTCGCACGTTAAAAAATAAATGCGACGTCACGTTGTGTCAATCAGGTTTACACACTGCCTGTGAAACTTTCGTCCGTCGTAAAAACATTCGGATCGAGTTCGATTTTCTGCGTTTTTTCGCATTCGTAGCAAGCATTTTGAGAGGGGTTTTGACAATTCAGAGCCACCGAATCACGAATACGAACATTTCTGTCACTCAGTGTGCAAGGACTTTACACTACAGTGCTGTTTTTTTGGCAGTTTGGAGAACACAAAGCAGCTTTTCTGCTGAAATAATACCAACAGAAGTAAGGTTTGTTTGACTCGGAACTAGTGTTGTCAAAATATTTGTTACTTCGGTACCAAGTCGGTACTAAAAAAATGTAAACGTCACGGTACCAAGTTCCGGTGGTACCGAGTACCCGGTAAACCCGGTTCTGGATGCGCATGCATGCACAAAGAGCGTGAAGTTGCGTCCTCTTTACAAAAGCGCTGAGACATGGTGGCCGCGGCGCTGCTGATGTGACTGTAAATCCACTTGTTGATAAGAAAGGAGGAAAGAGCCGTGTGTGGAAATATTTCGAATTTGCGGCTGATTTCTCTGCTCTACATTATCCCTATTCTGCTCGTCTCTGTGTGAATGAATGGCGCAGACGCGCGGTTTCATTTACGTTACATCACACACACACACACACACACACACACACACACACTAGTGACGCTCGCGCTGTTTTCATGAGCATTTTACCGTTTCATTTGAGAAAAACTATCGTCATATCATACACACACAGAAACTCAAAAGGTCTTCACGGCAAACCGTCAAAATAAAAGTTCGGTTTAACTGAAATAAATTGACAGAAATAATTATATTAGGCTACTGTACAATAGATTTAGCTACGTCTCCATTCATTACTACTACTAATAATAATAATAATGTGTGTAGAAGGTTGCTTATTTTTCCACTTGATTTTTTTAATAAGCAATATTTCTCAATATCATCAATATTTTCGTGTAAACAGCATGTAGCCTTCAATGCTTTCATAAATTTACGTCATAAATAATAAAGTCATTGAATTTAATAAATTTTTTTTCAAATAGTTAAATAAGTTGGAAAAATAGTTCAAGCAGATTTTGTTGTGGTACCGAAATTAGTACCGAGAACCGTCAAATTTTAATGGTATCGGTACCGACTACTGGAATTTTGGTACCGTGACATCCCTACTCGAAACTATGCTTTTATGTTAATGGCGGTGTTAATCTGATGGTTATATCATCCATCATATGCTTTAGTTTATGTGGTAACAGTTAATGTGAAGAAAGCATGTATGAGTGTTGTGAGCTGGTACCGTGTACGGCGTGTTGTCCGTGCGTGTCGGCGCTTGTGTAGATCTGATGAGCTCTCTCAGAGCTTCAGCTTCTCGCTCAGCAGCGTCTGCTCTCTGCAGGAAAACACCATCAGACTTAACAACTCCAGCACACTCTCAGCCGCTCTCAAGACTGGCTCACACCACAGGAGTTTTCCATCCGGACCAATCCTGACCGAGTGTGAAATCTGCTTGCAGCACACACACTTAAGGAGAAACTTAACTTTGCAGATTTTCTTCCCTCAAATATTAAACATGCTCACACTACAAAATTTTACAATCGCGGAGCATCACACACTACACAATGTTCTTAAGATCATCGTGCCAGAGGAAGCGCCTCACGTGATCTCACGCAGCAGATCGGAAGAGGAAAAGCAGACGTAAACAAAATGGACACTGTAACACGACAACTTGCTGTATCAGTAATTATTGTTTGTTGTGAGAAAAAGCAAAAGTGGAAGATTAAACAAGAAAATGAAATCTTTGAGAATTGGAGGTAAGAATTTAATTGTGTGTATTACTACTGTATCTGGTAGTGTGCTCGATTTTTTACAGCTAAAGCGCATTTCAAAATGTCCGTCACTTCCGTCTCCTCGTAGACTTGTTTCTTATTGCCTACAGTGAAGAAAATAAGTATTTGAACACCCTGCTATTTTGCAAGTTCTCACACTTAGAAATCATGGAGGGGTCTGAAATTGTCATCGTAGGTGCATGTCCACTGTGAGAGACATAATCTAAAAAAAAATTTAAATCCAGAAATCACAGTGTATGATTTTTTAACTATTTATTTGTAAGATACAGCTGCAAATAAGTATTTGAACACCTGTCTATCAGCTAGAATTCTGACCCTCAAAGACCTGTTAGTCTGCCTTTAAAATGTCCACCTCCACTCCCTTTATTATCCTAAATTAGATGCACCTGTATGAGGTCGTTAGCTGCATAAAGACCCCTGTCCACCCCACACAATCAGTAAGAATCCAACTACTAACATGGCCAAGACCAAAGAGCTGTCCAAAGACACTAGAGACAAAATTGTACACCTCCACAAGGCTGGAAAGGGCTACGGGGAAATTGCCAAGTAGCTTGGTGAAAAAAGGTCCACTGTTGGAGCAATCATTAGAAAATGGAAGAAGCTAAACATGACTGTCAATCTCCCTCGGACTGGGGCTCCATGCAAGATCTCACCTCGTGGGGTCTCAATGATCCTAAGAAAGGTGAGAAATCAGCCCAGAACTACACGGGAGGAGCTGGTCAATGACCTGAAAAGAGCTGGGACCACCGTTTCCAAGGTTACTGTTGGTAATACACTAAGACGTCATGGTTTGAAATCCTGCATGGCACGGAAGGTTCCCCTGCTTAAACCAGCACATGTCAAGGCCCGTCTTAAGTTTGCCAATGACCATTTGGATGATCCAGAGGAGTCATGGGAGAAAGTCATGTGGTCAGATGAGACCAAAATAGAACTTTTTGGTCATAATTCCACTAACCGTGTTTGGAGGAAGAAGAATGATGAGTACCATCCCAAGAACACCATCCTTACTGTGAAGCATGGGGGTGGTAGCATCATGCTTTGGGGGTGTTTTTCTGCACATGGGACAGGGCGACTGCACTGTATTAAGGAGAGGATGACCGGGGCCATGTATTGCGAGATTTTGGGGAACAACCTCCTTCCCTCAGTTAGAGCATTGAAGATGGGTCGAGGATGGGTCTTCCAACATGACAATGACCCGAAGCACACAGCCAGGATAACCAAGGAGTGGGTCTGTAAGAAGCATATCAAGGTTCTGGCGTGGCCTAGCCAGTCTCCAGACCTAAACCCAATAGAGAATCTTTGGAGGGAGCTCAAACTCCGTGTTTCTCAGCGACAGCCCAGAAACCTGACTGATCTAGAGAAGATCTGTGTGGAGGAGTGGGCCAAAATCCCTCCAGCAGTGTGTGCAAACCTGGTGAAAAACTACAGGAAACGTTTGACCTCTGTAATTGCAAACAAAGGCTACTGTACCAAATATTAACATTGATTTTCTCAGGTGTTCAAATACTTATTTGCAGCTGTATCTTACAAATAAATAGTTAAAAAAATCATACATTGTGATTTCTGGATTTTATTTTTTAGATTATGTCTCTCACAGTGGACATGCACCTACGATGACAATTTCAGACCCCTCCATGATTTCTAAGTGGGAGAACTTGCAAAATAGCAGGGTGTTCAAATACTTATTTTCTTCACTGTATATGTGACAGTACTGACATAGTCACATCACAGTCTTGCTCATCCCGATTTAAAATCCTGGGCGGGCTCTCTTGATTTGAAAGCAGATCGGGAGGTGCAAGACTGGATCTGTGAACGCCTCACATTACCAGATAATCTGTGCCGACACCAGAACCGATCGAGCTCCTCCACAAGATATTTCCTCTGATTCTCGGGAGGGGAAAATCTGGGTTTAATGGGCCTAAAACTCCCGCAGTGAGAGCCAGGCGTTAGAGAGGACCTTCACTAGAACACACTCATGACTGCACCTGATTGGCTCGCTCCACATCCGTCATCACCATGTCAATCTCATCAGCCCTGAGAAACACACACATCCATCATAACACACACATGTACAGATGTGCTTTAATGTAGCACACACTCCGAAAACATCGTAATATATGGACAATGGTCTAATGTTTAACAAACAAGTACTTATTACTTCAATGAGCTCATGGTTTCTGTCTTAAATTATTACATTGTTTAAATTAATACATTAGCTAACTGTGATTTTGTATATGTACATTTCTGAAATGCATAACTAAGACAGTTTCCTCTGATAACAGAGCGCTCTACATTGTAATGTGGACTCATGCACTTTCTGTAAAGCTGCTTTGATACGATGTGTATTGTGAAAATGTGTATTGTGTGTGTATTGTGTAATGTGTATTGTCATCAGCTCTAAAGCCAACCATGTTGACTGGAAGAGTAAAAACAACAGTAAACTTCACTTCTGTTAGTTATTGTATCTACAGCTGCAGGATAACAACACACTCCCTCGTGATATTATGAGCACACCACACAACTAAAGACTTTCTCATTTCTCTTTATTTCTTTCTGTTTTCACCAGTCAGAATAATCTGCTGTGCAAGAAACATTTCTGATAATCATTAATGTTGGAAATAGTTGTGCTGCGAATATTTGTGCGTAAACATTTTATTTTACAGAACAGCACTATTTCACGGACCCTAAACTTCTGAACGGAGTATTGTACTCGATGAATAGATGAATATGAATGATGATCCGCGTATGAAGTAGTTTAACACACACTTACTTTGCAGTGGACTCTTCATCATATTTAGTCTTCAGGTAAAAAAGCTCCGTCTGAGTTCGTTCAAGAGCTGCAGAGACAACATCATATAATGATCTATATAATAATACAGAACATTTCATATTAATAATCTCCAGCACGCTCACACTCACAGACACACACTCAGACACATACACAGACACACACACAGACACATACACAGACACACACACAGACACACACACAGACACACACACAGACACACCTGTCTGCAGGCTCTGGGCTTTGAGTTCAGTTTCCTGTAGTTTACACATCAGAGACTCGTGTGACTCCTGGAACTTCCTGTTGGACACAAACATGACAGGTAGGGCTGGGTATCGAGTTCGATACTTTTTAGGTACCGACCGAATTGTCTCGATACTACCGAGTATCGAAACATGTCTTGATTTTCGGTACCACATTTCGATACCTAAGGGGTTAATCTAGTCAACGTCAGTGAAACAATGAATAAGCATGCAGCATGATTGGCTGTGGCGGAAAAACACTAACGTTAGTTTACGCTGTTGCCCAGAGAGACGTGGCTCGTCGCATGTGAGGCTGTAGTGTGTGTGTGTGTGTGTGTGTGTCCCAACCCAGATAGATAGAAAATATGTGGAAAAGATCAACAGTGTACTGTACCTACCTATGTACCACACTCGATGCTAGAAGCACGCGATCCAATATTTTCGACAAGATAATTGCTGCCAAGACTGGCAACACTTGAGAGCGTTTTTCCATCTTTGACAGCAAGAACTGGAGCGCGTCACAAACGAACCGAAACTAAGCGTATAGGATACTTGACTCACAGACACGAGAAATAGGCATATAGACTTAAATATAGGTTAAAATATGTCTACTTTTAAACGAAACAATTAGAAATAAAGAGTTTGATTATAATCCATAGGCGCGCGTCCGTGTTCACTACTGCAGGAATGACGATCGAGTCAACATTGCCATATTCATCTTAATATATATTTTAAATATATCCTTGCTGTTTTTTCCCGACACATCCATAATCATTAGGCTACTTTCGCCACTGCTTGCGGCAAGCTTTATGCGTTGTTGTTGTTTTTTTGTTGTTGTTGTTTCTTAGCGCGAGGTATACTTCGCACCCCAGTAGCCTACCGTAAAACTTCAAATAATAGCCCGGGCTTTTGTTTTCCCAAATTGCCGAACTGCACCGGCTTGTATTTGAGACAGGCGTCTAAATGAGACAGGCCTTTATAATTTAGTGTTGAGATGTTGTTCATTGAGATGTTGTTCCTAGAGTCTCTAATCTCTAAAAATCTCCAAATGCTCCACGTGAAACTGCAGTCTTCCGACCTTTTACTATCGTGTCAAAAGATTTTGATTAATATGCGCGAGGGAGAGAGATCAAGACAGCGCTCGTGTTGTTTGAAGACGAAAGAGGGCGCGCGCGCGGCCAGGGCTCTCTCTCTCTCTCTCGCGCGCGCTCTCTCTGCTCGTTTGCGCCCTGTCAAGAGCAGCAGTTATTCTACATCATTCACCGACCCGGCCGCCAAAAAGCGGACGATGCGACGGGTTTTAGAGGATTAAATACAACCCGAAACTAAAAAACAGACCCGGCCTCTATTTGAGACCGGCCTTTATTTACCCAAACCTGTCGCCACACCAGGCGTGTAAAAGAGACAGGCGTCTATTTGGGACTCGGCTATTATTTGAAGTTTTACGGTAGCCTATATTTAATTCAATTCACATTTATTTGTATATCATTTTTCACAAAACATATCGTTTCAAAGCAGCTTTACAGAAAATGCATGTGTCTAAATTACAATTTGTGATCTGTTAGAGGTGAGTGACTGTGTGTAATGCATTTCAATTAATTTTCATTGTTTCATTGTCAAACAATGCATTAAGGCAGAAACAATGAGCTCATTGAAGTAAAGAATTGGCCTACATGTTGTTAAATGATTAGGAAACATAGAAAACTTTAGCATTTGTTTTTTTTTACAGACTCAAAATATTAGTGTAAAAAAGTCAACAAACTGAAAAAAAAGAAAGGTAATGTAATATTGTTAAAACGGATTTCCTAAAATTGGTACCGAAAAAGGTATCGTTCAGGAACCGGTATCGAAGTCAAGGTATCGGTATCGAAAATTTTGTTACGATACCCAGCCCTAATGACAGGATCCAAAAACATGAAAACAGACTCTGATTAGATGCTAATAATGTTTAAATCCGGGATCTTCAAATCTCCAGCGCTGAACACAGCTCAACAGGACAATGACAGTCTCCAGGATTACTAGAGAATAACAGTTTGATCAGGACTGGAGTTAATCATTTCAATAAAGACAACTCGCACAAACTCATACACACAATCTGGAGTGGCAGAAGAGAAATACCAGATCATTTTCCTGCAATGAAATGTATGTTGTTGGAGTGTTTTCCTGCTCTGATGACAGTATAGGCAAGTGATGTACAGATCGGCTCTCTCTCTCACACACACACACACACACACACAGATCTTGGGAACTGACCTCTCTTTCTCGGCGTAGTCTTTATGAATCTGCTGGTGTTTCTCCAGGGCCAGATTCTCCGCCTGGTTCCTCACGCTCTGCTCATATTCTCTGATCTTCTCCTTCAGGGTTTTAATGGTGACCTCTGCGCACACGCACACACACACACACACACACACACAAAATATCAACCACACTATTCACTCACTATTAAATATGAATAATATCACTTGGCTTATTTTGTTTAGTAAATGTAAATTAAAATGGACATTTCTTGTTTTTTTATGGAATATTGCAGTGTTTATATTAAATGATTTTTCATTATTGTATTAAATTCATGTTCCTGGTGGTAATCCTGAGTAGAGCCAAGTGTTGGGGGTCGAGTTTGTGCAAGTGTGTTTGTTTCTGTGACGAATGGAGCTCGCCTGTTTCAGAAAGAATCGGTACAGCATATCTGTCTTTTATAAATCTGATCAAACTAAAGGCTCTTCAGAGATATGAAGGATGCAATACTACTCTATAGTTACTCAAGATTAACAGGAGATTGGCAGAAACTGTGTGTGTGTGTGCGCGTGTGTTATGTGCCCTTTAATCATGTAGGGAAGCACTCGTTCACACAGAAATCAACAAAAACAGTTGTTGGGACAGTTCACCCAAAAATGAAACTCATTTACTCACTCTCACGTTGTTCCAAACCTGTGAGAGTTTCTGAACACAAAGGAAGATATTTTGAAGAATGTTGGAAATCCAACAGTTGATGGACCCCATTGGCTTCCGTAGTATGAAAAAAATACTTCAATACTTAATTCTTCTAAATATCTTCCTTTGTGTTCAGAAACTCTCACAGGTTTGGAACAACACGAGACTTGAGTAAATGAGTTTCATTTTTGGGTGAACTGTCCCTCCTTTAATGTTTTTACACTGTAATGAGTGCAGTATCAGAGCCGACGACAGGCCGTCTCCAGTGCTGTGTGTGTGTGTGTGTGTGTGTGTCTCACCCTGGTTCTTGACCTCAGCGAACTCTTTGTTGTATTCCTCGAGCGTCTCACGCAGCTTCTGGTTCTCTGTGTCGATGTCATGCATCCTCTGAACCTTCAGATGCAGCTGCTGAGACAGCTCCAACACCGGCACCGGGTCTACACACACACAGACAGAAAGAGAGAGACACAGACACACACACACACACACACACACACACACACACAGAGAGACACAGACGCACACACAGAGAGACACAGACAGACACACACACACACACACAGAGACCCACACATGCGTGCGTGCACATACACACACACACACACACACACACACACAGACAGAGAGAGAGACAGACACACACACACATACACACACACACACACACACACAGAGAGAGAGACACAGACACAGTTTTTAGTTTTTTCCTCCCGTGGCCCAGAGGGAAAAGAGTTGGTGTTGAATGTCATGTGTAACTAAAACACGTATGATGTCCAGAAGTAATCCATAATGTGGGCCTTCCGCTCATACACCAGTCTGAAATGCACCGGGACTCTTATTTTGAAATGTCTTTCCTGTAGCCGGCTGCTCATTCACACAGATCAAATACACATCACAGTACAACACAAACGGCACCAGTATACTGTCATAATCATCCACAACTGCTCTGCATTAACATCCACATCTTCATTATAGCTGCCAGCTGTGACTGCAATCCGTGACGTACCCGGCACGTCGATCAGACGTTTATAGACGTTCAGAAAGGCCGTCTCCGACTCTTTACTCCTCTTACTCAGCGCATCGATCTAGAGGAGACAGAGAGAGGGAACACACGTGTCTAACACACACCCACAGCATCACACACACACACACTCATGACGTGACCACGCTCACCTCAGCCTGGAAGCTCTTCAGCAGCGGAGACACCAGCTTCCTCAGATCCTGCGTCACACACACACACGAAGAAGAAGCTTCAGTACCAAACACTTCAACAAGAGCTCACACACAAACACTCACGTTTGCTTTTACGCCACACAAATAGCCCAAGATGTCCATATACCTGTTGTTATACCAATCCCTCTGCTGACCTCTGTATTTCCCACTGCATTTACAGAAGCACTAGTTAAACTACTGTAGTAGTAACTAGGGATGTACGATTTATCGGCCGATGTATGGTAATTTTTTATGTTATCGCTATCATCCAATAAGAACATTTGGCCGATATATTAAATACGCTCTAGGCTAGTATTTAAAGGGGTCATGACATGAGAAACCAAATTTGCCTTGATCTTTTGGTATATAAGAGATCTATGTACTATTAAAACTTCCTGCAAGTTTCATAGCTTAAGACGTCCTCCCCATTATAAACGAAGCATTTATTTAATCAAGCTCTAAATACAGCTCGTTCTGGATCCTTTGAACGAAGTGACGTACCAGTCGTTTGCATATGACCGCCTCCAGCAGATGCATATTCATAGAACCACGAATAGTAAATGAGGCAACAGTCTCGAGTTACATTCAAGACATGAAGAAATATTTTTCCAAGGAAAAAACATTTAAGTGTCATTTTGGTGATCAAAGATGAGTTTTAAGGGATAAAATCATTAAAGGTGCATTGCGCAACTTTTCATGTTAAAAATACCTGTTTTTCTATCCTATACATGCTTAAAGAACTGCCTGATGGGCTGAATGAGTCCTTCTCTGCTCACTGAGATCGCCTCTATAATCCTGTACAGTAAAATATATAAGAGGGATTCGGGCTCGAATTTGAGACTGGGCGTGACGTCATGCGCGTTCACGCTCATCAGGCTATGTCTCGCAGGTTTGTGTATAAGCCGCCATTCTCCGCATCAGCGAAGACAACTCGTGCGTCAAAGGTAGAAGATGGATTCAAAGAGACCGGCTTGTAGTCCATTCCAAACCCCAACGCAAACTCCACGTAATGTAAAGAAAAGAAAAATTGTCTAGTGCCACCACTCTGGTTGCAGTTTCGCTTGTCGCCAGAGGGGGCGTAGTTCTGCAAAAACTCAGAGACTTGCGTTTTGCACCTTTAACTACAAGGCGACTTTAAGAATTAAACATTAAAACTGTGTGGCTGATCGGTTAGTCAGCGGTTAGCGCGGATCCTAGTGTTTGGCTGAACGTGCGGTGGGAAAGGTCTGTGAATAATCCTTTAATCTCATCTCTCGACAGCTGAGTGAACGCCTGCACACCTCTGGCGTGTTCTTCTTGAACTCGCGGCTCTGGTCGATGAGCTTCTTCCTGGACTGCTCGCTGTCGTCCTGTCGGCTGGCCAGGAGTGTGGCGCTGCCGTCCAGCTCTCGCTGAAACACAGCAAAACACACATCACATCAGCTGATAACACTGCTCTCACACTCACTGATCATTAAACACACGTCTCGTATGCTGGCTCTATTATTGTTATCAAGTCAAGTGCATGTTTATTGTCTGTAGGAGCTAAATCTATTACTTCAAGCTACTGAGATGTTTGGTCCCGGAGGAACTAGGTTGACTCACTTTCTTGCGTTTTGATGTTACATTGTTTACTTCCTCCATAAGAAAAGAGAAGACCATTCTTCCGTTGCTTCACCGTACACGTTTATTGACTCAATAAGCCATTGATGTCTGGATAAAAATGAACTGTCTAACAGGTAGGACATATACAGAAATTGAATAAAGTTATCAAACAGTCTGCGCTGCATAAATTATAAATAGACTAATCCTTGGAAATTCCACCCTTCTCATTGGTCACGCAAACCCGGAGAGGTGGGGCCGTTCTCAGGCTTTAATAGAGACAGATCCACAGTGATCTCTCTTGTTTCTGTTGATGTCGGTGTATGGATCTTTCCCATAGTTCCATTCCCTGCTTCCCATTCTGTCACTCACCCTTTTACCCGTGCATGTGTGTCTAATTGTTTATGTTAGTTATGTGTTTGTGACTTAGCCTAGTTAATAAAACTTGTGCACAATGTGTATTTGGTTCTGATTCTCTGCTTGCAAACAAAGTCTATGTTACGATTTAGAGTTTGACTACAGGATCTTAGTACTGTACAGTGAGAAAGACATTTCCCTTCCCCGGAAACGAATACTTCTTAGAATTGATAAACAATTAATGCTGAGTGTTCACGGGACGAACAGTTGGGTTGATTGTAATATTAATTTCACTACATTAAGTTTATTATAATAACTGATCCAAATATTCATAGTCAATTATAACCAGTTATTTTTGATTATTAATATTTCCTAGAGTTAATTCGTTACAGCTACATAGTGGAAATAAAAAATAAAAACACAAAACAAAAAAAGTAAATAACAGTAAATTACATGAGCGTTCTCCTTTCCAAATGCCCTAAAAATATACCATTTGACATGCAGTCGATAAAAGTACACAAATACTCACTGACTAACAGGTGGTTTCTGTAACGTAAGTAAGTGTTGCGTTACTTTGTTGTTTTTTATGGAATGTAACCTTTTATTTTTTTAATTAAACCTGGTCTGTAGCATTGTTTTTTAATAACAAAAAACAAAAGTTCTATTTCTGGCAAATGTAAAGGCCCTTTCACACCAAAAGTGAATGAAATGAAGCCTCAGGCTGAAGGAAACACAGATTCACTCCTGTACAGTAGAGGAAGCCGCTCAAACAAACCTTTCTGGATCACAGAAGAAGAACACGCAGGAGAAGAAAGATCAACACTCTTACCTCAGCAATAAAAAATAAAAAATTTAAAAATTTAATAAAAGTAATCCATGTTTTTAAGATATTTAATAGAGCAATGTGATAATGCCTTATCACATAATTTATTATAGAACTATGTCTATAACTATCGTGTATTCAGACGGTCAATATCTCAAGATATCTCTCAACATGGGGACAGAAGAGCTGTCAGTCACAACACATAGGAAAACAAAGTAACCTCTGTTACTTGATTTTTGTTGTACATTTAAAAGTAATGCATTACTTTTTTAGTTACATGGAAAAGTAATCTGATAACATAACTCACGTTACTTGTAATGTGTACTGCCAACACTGCAGCTTCAAAACATACAACACACGGCTATGATGTTCATACCATATAGCCTATATAATCCAATCACAATTTGAATTAAAGTTTTATTTTTGATCATTCTAAGTGGACCAACTACCACGTAGCCTACACACATACTGCAAAAGTTTTAGGAGTGAAACTGCATTTAAATATGACTAAACTATAGTTCCGTGTTTAAGTCTCTGGGAAAACTGTGATGATAGACTGACTTTTAGCTCAGAAGAACTGCTGATATTAATCTGGCCTGATAAAATACTGAGATGTGACAACAGAACAGACAGCATCTTTAGACCAATTGAGTCACACTGTTAAAAAAAGCCCAGCATTAAAGGAACGTTGATATCGGTTCATGTTTCTATAGTCAGTACTACTTTTGAGAATGTTGTTTACATCCCACCCGCTGATCGATGATCGATAACAGATCAGCAGCCGATCACACATGAAGATGAACATGTAACAGGGGTCGAGATCCACTGACCTGCAGCTGCTGCAAGTCGAAGCGCTTCCAGAACTGACACATCGATGATGCTGCGCTGCTGGCCGCCATCTTGGCATCTTCACCACATCACAACACAGCATGATGACACGACGGCACGCGCACGCACGGCTGTTTCTGCGGGACGCGCGCGGCGGCTCAAACAACTGTGATTGGCTCATCCTGATAAACGTTGAGAAAAGTAACATTGGTCATCATGACACACTGGCGCGAGCTAACGATTTCCGACCTAAATAATAATAACAATGACAGTTCAATACTAACATTCAACTAAAATCACAAAATTAGGTGATCATTTATCTATTTTGTAATTGACAAATTATTAGAACACATTTCACACTACTCCAGCAGCTGGTGAACGAATGCTACTATGGTAAAGGATCAACTCATTAATATTAATTAGACAAGCCGGACAGATTGGCCAATCACGATAGCCTATGATTATTTTACTATTATTTTTAAACTGTGTTTATTATACATTTTATATTTATATATATTTAATATTATTTTAAAGCATTACAATATATATATATATATATATATATATATATATATATATATATATATATATATATATATATATATATTAGGGGTGTAACAATATATCGTGCCACAATATATCGCAATACAAAAATGCAACAATACATATCGTGGATAGTGACAATATGTATCGTGGATAGTTCCCCCCCCCAAAAAAATTACTGTGTGAGAAAAAAATTCAAGTTTTCAGAGTTTTAGTGTCTGTACTACATTAAACTACTATATATAATGTTGAATATAATATATAATAATGCAATGGGGGAATACTTGTGGGTCCTGATAATGCCAAATGTCTTATGTTACCTGACCAGTAAAAAGTGTCCAACAAGTGAAAAAGTGCAAGAATATTCGTCTAAAATAATTCTGTATTTTCAGCTTCAGAATCATTAATATTGTTATTCTGGTGTCTCTATTGTCCTTGGGTTAAAAGCACAGAGTCCAAGCCTATTCATTTACATTTTTTGTTAACATTTTATCATATGTCTTGGAGTATCGCAATATCGTATCGTGAGTTCAGTATCGTGATATGTATCGAATCGTGACATGAGGGTATCGTTACACCCCTAAATATATATATATATATATATATATATATATATATATATATATATATATAAATAATGGCTCACTACTCCAAAAAATAAATCTGAAAAAATGTGGAAAAAAAATAAGAAAATGAAATGCTCCCATATTTACAATTGAATATACCTTACGTATTTAAACCTTATTAAACAAACCCTCTTGTAAGAATAGGATATATTTTTAAAGTCAAGACTGGATCCCACCTCCTATGAAATACGACATCTGATAAGAAGCACAGGTTAAGTAATCTAAAGATATATATTCAAGTATAACATTGTGCCATCGAAGGGGCTTTATCCAATAACCAGTTCAGAAGAGCAGTTTCTTGTGGTTTTTTTTTTTGGCGTATACTTATTAATATTCATGAGGAAAGCCGTCGCCATAGTAGAAAGCGTTATTTCGCGGCAGCTCGCTAAAGTTAGTACACGTGTCATTCACTTCCGCTGTCTTCTGTTCGCTTCCCATGTGTGCACGAACATCATGGACGAGAAGATTCATCCAGATTTAGAGGATTTCTCCGCGGAGCCGTTTCTGGAGACTTTCATCAAGGAGATCCAGAAAGAAGAGGTCGTTTTCCTGATCGGGATATGTGTGGCTTTAGTGCTCGTCATTCTCACTGTCGGTAAGAACGTGAAACATTGTTAATATTAATGATTATTAATTAAACACAAATTGTGTCTTTTTGCACAAGCACATTAGATGTTTCACAAATTTATTGGATTTAAGACAGGTCAAATAACATTAACCCAGAGAGATTTTGTATGAATATGGAGTCTTATAACAGATGTTTGCTCTCACCATCTTCAGTCAGTGTGGGATTACACGAGAAGCTTAAATCACACCAGAACACCATGCTGGAAACAACACACCTGCAGAAAGCAGTGTGTTCATGATAACACACCGAAACAGGCACTTGGTTTGAACATGTGGATCCTGTGGAAGTTTATCTTTAGTGATGATGATGATGATGATGATGCTGTCAGTGGGCGGGGCTGAGCTGATGATGCTTTCTTTAATGCCAGTCACATTACTAACAATGAACATGACAAGTATGGAAGCTTGTTTCAGCCACAGAATAAAACATAAAGTTAACATAAAGTTGTGACTTTTTATCTCACAATTGCGAGTTTACATCTCGCAATTCTGACATTTCATTCTGCAATTCAGAATTGTGTGTTATAAAGTCAGAATTGTGTGTTATAAAGTCAGAATTGTGTGTTATAAAGTCAGAATTGTGTGATATAAAGTCACAATAGCGTGATATAAAGTCACAATAGCGTGATATAAAGTCTCAATAGCGTGTTATATCGTGTTATAAAGTCACAATAGCGTGTTATAAAGTCAGAATTTTGAGAAATTTGCCATTCGGACTTTGACACAATTCTGACTTTATAACACGCAATTGTGAGATATAAAGTCAGAATTGCGAGATATCAAGTCAGAATGTAACTATACATGCAAATTACGACTTTATATTACGCAATTCTGACTATATCTTGCAATTCAGAGAAATAAACTCAGAATCGCGAGATGTGAACTCGTAATTGTGAGATAAAAAGTCTCTTTATTCTATGTCGGAAACAAGCTTGGTACAATAGTAATTTCCACCATGTATTACGACACATGTTGAACACACATAGGCTCCCAGAGCTGATGATCCGCGTCAGTGCAGGCTTCAGCTGATGTGTGTATTCCTCATTTCAGTCTTCTTTGGGAACTTTTGGGGCTCCAGTAAAGCGAGGACTGCCGTGCTGCTGCTGGGACTGTGTGACTCCGGGAAAACTCTTCTGTTCACTCGAGTGAGTAACACTCAAACACCATACAGCCGTTCCACTATACAGACTTCAGCTTGGACATGATTCGCCGTGTTTTCCCAGTTGTTACTAGGGAAGTTTGCAAGAACTCAGACGTCCATCACAGAGAGCAGTGCCACATACAAGAGCAAGAATGACCGAGTAAGTTATGATCTAATATATAAAACTCTATACGCGTGTGACGTCATACCCCTAGGACACTGCAGCTGAAATACGACTGAAAGTGCAATAGTTTAACCGTGTTTTTGATATTGCAGGGCAGCAGTTGGACTCTTATAGATGTTCCTGGTCATGAAAGTTTAAGAGTTCAGATAGTGGAGAAGTACAAGGCCGTGGCTCGGTGAGTGATGAACATGAAGATGAGCATTATGGCCTGTTATTACACGGCTCTGTGGAATACTTGATTCTGATTGGTCAATAGCGCTATCCAGCGGTATGTTGTTCTCAGAAACAATGGTCCTCCGCGCGTCACGGCTAGCTGCGCAGTAAAGGATTTGAATGCATGACGTGAACCGCAGCGCATTCAGATGTTTAATGCACATAGGGCTGGGGTAAACGATTATTAATTAAACGATTAGTCTGGCGGTTATTTTAATCGATTAGTCGACTAATCTATTGTTATGCATTTGTAACATTTCAAAAAGTTTTATATTTGAAAATCAACAAACAACAAATAAAACAAGCAGCTCTATGCACTTTTTAAAGCAAGCTTATATTCTGTGGCATTTCCTTGCTTAATGACTGTCGTCAATAGCAACGCATAATAACACAGCGCATCCGTGTATCACACGCTCTCTCTCGCCATCTTGACTCGTGCGTCTCCGTTTTGATTGTATTGAAAATGAAATCAAAGATGATTTATTGTTTCCGGAGTTTGATCATATTGTTGTGATCATCTTGCCTGGACGAGTTTTGTATGCTGTACAAAATGGATTTAACAAGTAAGATTTAAAACATTAATCTCAATTCAATATGTCCTCGTAATTATGTGGTAAAAAAAAAATCGGTATAATAAGTGTAAGTTATAATAAATATATACATTATTATCTCTTAAATGTCACTCTTAATCGTCTTGTTTGAACGTGTTCGTTCGTCTTTGGCTCAAGGCCACTTGCTGCAAACTTTTCTTCGCGGAAGCTTCATGTTTATATCAAGTGAGTGAGATAAAATATTTCAACTCAAAATAACATTTTTTGCCCAATTATTTCCCAGACGTAGTATTGGTATTGAGTTTAAAGTTAACTTGCATTGCGTTCGCTATACAACAACAGTGGGTGATGGTCACTCAAGACGATCGGCAGATTTGAGTGTTTCTATTGCAGCGACTGTTTTTGAGCATGTTCTGCAGACAGGGAGGCCATCCTCGATTAAGTTTCGCTCAGGACTTTTGTAAAAACCAAAATATAACCACACCTCAGATTTGGTCCTCTTAAAAGGCTGACAAATCTCCCGAGCACGGCCACTGCCTTCCGCCATTCCTTCTTTTACTGTCTATGGCAGTAAGAGCTGTACCTCCGGGAACAGTAAAAATAAAGTGTCGACGAAAAAATATGACGTTGACGAAATGTTGACATCGATTCGTCAACGTCATTGACGCGCCGCTACAGGCCTAAATGCACAGCTAGCCTTGGATCATCCCGCTTATAATATGATTATTACCAGCATTGACAACTTAAACTTAATCAATAACAGGATGTTTGCTGCACAAAATTTGACCAAAAGGGTAAAACTGACGGTTATTTTCAATAGTTACGGCTTTTTAGATCTGCTGCTTTGAATCAGACACAGAGATGAAATACAACATTTATTTGAATCGATTAGCCTATTGAGAGAGAGGGATGAGTGTGTGAATTACCTGAGTGTGTGCGAATTACCTGAGTCTGTGCAGCAAGTTTAATTACTTAAAAAACAGCGATGTTACAACCTCCTCTCAGAGTAATATAATGTAGTGAAGTTAATTTAGTATTAAAAGTCATGGGACAGCGTTTATAGTAAGTTTCTGTGTGTGCGCAGCACGATCTGTGTGTGTGTGTGTGTTTCAATGAAAACAGCGCATTAGTATAGAACGGTGATTAAACTGACTGGAACTACCTGTGCATTAAACAGATTTATTGCACACCTTTCAGCCAATCAGAATCGAGTATTCGACCCTGGTATAAGAGCCCTTTGTGCCCCTGACACGGCATCGCTCTGGAAATGAAATCCACGATAATACATGCAGAAATATAAAACACGTGTATAAATGATGACGCAGGACAGATGTGTATGTGTGAACCGGTGCTCTTCTACTCATCTCAAGGATTCTAAAGGATTCATCCATGCAGATTATTAATTTCATTCTAGTTCATGTGCCTCATCATAATATTTAATCAGAAACATTATCAACTTCTTGCCTCAGATTTGATCGTCGCTCTGGGAAATCTTCGGGTATTTTGGAATTTTAGAAAAACCTACTTTTCCGAACTAGTCCTCGTTTTTGGCCCGATCGGAACCAAACCAGTGCAGCAAAATTCTCTTAAGGCTGATTATCAATAAGTATAAAAGGAAAAAGGAAAAATTTCAATTCACGTCTCTAACATAAAAACGTTTGTAACTACGCATCCCAAGTCTGATTGACTTTAAAGTCGGCATGCGGTGTCTTCGTCCAAGCTGCCCAAACGGCCTTTGAGGACATTGGCGTATCTCGTAAATCATGTCCGCCATCGACCAATGAAGTTTGAGCAGCTGCCAGACAAGGTCAACGGAGGTCGATTGAAACGAAACTCACTGGCCCTGTTGAACTCAAAAAGATTTGAAATTCGAAAGAAATCGCCCACTGGGGGTCGCCTCTTCAATTTTTCATGCGTGTAAAGGATTGTATACCACAAATTTTTTTGCACGCCCACGCCACGACATTCATACTGCATGGAAGAGCTCCTATATTCTAATATTCGAAGCATATTTTGCTCTAGGACGCCGTCGTCAATCAAATAGTTCATTAAATATTGGAGATTACTTCAAAAACAAACTTTGGCGAACTAGTGATCAACAAGTGATTCTAAACAAGCATGCAAACTTTTATGGAGATCGACCCATAGGTGGCATGATAACTGTTAAAAAGTTGTAAAAAAATTTATTTCCTTAGTAAATTGGCTGTAAATGGTCTTTTCCATCGATATTTTAAAGGACAACTCCGCTTTGGTCTAATTACACATTGGTACATAGTCAACCGTTCTCTGAGATTTGTTTTCATGATTGTCGAATGTAAATAGTTTTATCTCTAAAAACTGTTTAGCTTATAACGCTAGTATATAGGGCATAGAGTAATGAAAATAAAAATCGCTAGTTAATACAACTAACTTGTTGTTAATACAAGTTAACAAGTATACCTACCACAAATTTGGTTTAATTTGTTTAATATTAACAAATATAATGTTTAATACCTGTTTAATACAACTAACAACATAGCCTAGCCCAACACGAACACGGTAGCATAATGAGGGTCCGTACCTGCAAACTGAAGCATTGAGAACGTTGTAAGTGTACAGACAGTTTAATAAGAAGATATTTTATAAAGACACTGTAAAGACAGGTATTATGTTTAAATAAAACATAATACCTTTTTACGCATTGGCTTAAAGGCCTTAAAGCTCTTGAACCCCGATAATGGCTACTCGAAGCTATATTTGTCCCTCAAAACTATGCATTTACAAGGACTAATTGTAAAGTGTGCACAGTTAACCCTAACCCTTAAAAGTTAGACGCATGTTATTCATTTCGCTGAACACCTTTCGCTACTTTGCATCAGTAATGGTTTATTGAAACCTGCTGACTGGTCCTCACTGGCCATTTGTGCTTTTAAAAATGCAATCAAAATGGAAAAGATTGGAAGGTCTTAAGTGTTTTTAAAAGTTGAACAACTTCACATGGCTTTTTAAAAACACAGCGCGAGAAGCTTTCAAGAAAGGGCCTTTCGAGGCTCATTTTCGTCTGTCGATTGGTGTGAAGGGTTGTTCAGTGGTGTGTGTGTGTGATCATCAGTGTCTGAAGGCTCTTTGATGGATGTTTTAGAGCCGTGGTGTTTGTGGTGGACAGCAGCGTCTTCCAGAAGGACGTCAGAGATGTGGCCGAGTTCCTCTACTCCATCCTCACTGACGGCACCGTGGCCAAGAACACCCCCGCTCTCGTGGTGGCCTGCAACAAACAAGGTCAGGTGAAGACAACAAGCATTATATGGAAGGGAAATAATGCCTATTGTATTTTTATAATGAAAATGTGTGTGAAATGTTTTGCATTGAAATGCACACACAGCTTAAATATCCAACCATGTTGAATTTCAGCCCATAAAAATACAAGCCCTAAAAATACAATGCATTAAAATGCACTTGTTTTTTTCACTCGTTTGTGACGTCAGAAACACCAGCGATTTCAAACCGTGTTTTTGAGACTGTCTTTGGTTCACTGCAGTTTTAAGGAGGAAATACTCCGCAATGAATTTACACATGGTTTGTCTAAAAGCATATTAAAAACACCACATAGACACATAAACAACATTAAAAGCTGAATTTTCACCACAGATTGATGTTGTTTTGTAAAATGCAAGCACCGTTAATTGTTTCAAGTAGTGAAATTCAACAAGCTTTTTAGTTTTAAAAACATTTGGCATTATTTTTCTTCCATAGCATCCTAAGTGCATCCCATCGGAGATGCTTTTATAGGCAGCGCCTGCATTATATCCCTGCCTATGAAATACATGCCTCTGCACCACAGAGAAAACACTGAACATCACTAGCTCTGCTTTTATAAAGACACGTATGAAGACGTATGAGTGGGACTGTGTGTGAAGTGCACTAGGCCTGCTTTCTTCATATCTTCATATAGTGATTCTGATCGCTGCACACCTCTAACTGTTAAATATTCTTTAAGAAATATTTGTATAGTGATCTATTAAAAATGCATTTTGGTTTTTAACAGAAGTCTGGAGTGCATGATAGTTTTTTTTTCTTTTTCTGCAGATATCTCTATGGCAAAATCAGCCAAATTAATCCAGCAGCAGTTGGAGAAGGAGTTGTGAGTATCCTCTTATTTCTGGCTCTGTAATAATAGTGTTAAATGTTAGGGCCCTTGAGATGAAAATACATGTGAAGTATCCTGTAAGTACGTGTCCACTGCGGCGCTTCGATCGCTAGTGTGTGTGTGTGTAATCTATGGTTGATTTTAATAATGAAGACGCCCTCCCTAACGAGACCTACCCAAACATCAAAAGGAATGCAATGAAGATGTCCACACTTTTTGGCAGCACGTATATCTGTGAGCAAACATTTCACGCATGAAACTGATGAAAAATCCGATGAGATCAAGACTCACTGATGAACATTTGCATCACTCTTTGAGACTGGCTGACCAGCCAGAAACAAGCCCATAGTTCACACTTATTAGCCTAATACGCGTAAGTAAGTAAATGTTTTGATTTCAAAAGCAATGAAAAAATGTCATTACGATAGTAATAATGCTCTTTTATTTGGCTATATATCACTTGATATGTACGGTGCATAAATAATGAATTAATCTGGCATTAGGAGGCATAATACTGTAAATAAAATCATAATAAAATCTCCACAATAATAAATCACTCCGGCCCATGTCATTTTCTGTTAGACTACGGCCCTCCATTATAGAAAATAAAAATGAAAAGTTTGGGGACTCCTGGATTAGTTCCTTCTGAATGTCCTTGCTTAAGTAGTGTCGTGTTATTTCATGTCTCTGAATACTTCGTAAGTGCTCATTCATTACTGGGTCATACTTATTAGCAAGCAACTCCACTTCACCCAAGAAATTAGCATT
This sequence comes from Semotilus atromaculatus, assembly GCA_031834385.1. Lineage (NCBI taxonomy): Eukaryota > Metazoa > Chordata > Actinopteri > Cypriniformes > Leuciscidae > Semotilus > Semotilus atromaculatus. The sequence continues at coordinate 33,830,336 of JAULUF010000015.1, read as the reverse complement.
GGAGGGGTCAAAGAGTTAATCGGACATCCCGCGAAAGGCTAAGTGCCGTTCAGCTAAGTGGCATATTATGCTGATGATTCTGGCTGTTACGCCACACCAGTGATTTCTCTCGCTCTCGCTCTCGCTCTCGATCGAAGTGTGATGTAAAAACAGGTTTTGGAAAATCTTTGTGGAACTGAGTTATTTATTTTGCGGGAACACATGAATTTTGTGAACACATGAATTATTGTATTATTGTGAACACATGTATTAACTAGCGATTTTCACATGAATTCGCATTTCCTTCAGCCTGAGACTTGTTCATTTTATTTTTGGTATGAAAAGACCTTCACATTTGCCAATTTTTTTTTTTCTTTTTTGTTAGTCCAAAGTCCACCTTAGATGAGGAAAAGTAGCACAAAGTAACGTAACGCATTACTTTCCATAAAACAACTAAGTAATGCAATGAGTTGCTTCTTTAGGGAGTAATGCAATATTGTAATGCATTACTTTTAAAAGCAACTTTCCCAAACACTGCTGGTGGGGGAGAAACTACATGAACTGACTGGCCAGATTTAGTCTGTTGGAGTGTGTGTTGAGGATTGACGTCAGATGTGTTGTTGTTCATGGCCTAATTCTCCACAGGAACACGCTGAGGTTGACGCGGTCCGCGGCGCTCTCCTCTCAGGACGGGACGGTCGGGGGCTCGGTGTATCTGGGCAAGAGAGGCAAAGACTTCGAGTTCTCTCAGCTGCCGGGCCGCGTGGAGTTCATCGAGTGCAGCGCTCGAGGGAGCAAAGCAGAAGACGGAGACATCGCTGGCATCGAAGCTCTGGAGAAGAGCCTGGCCAGACTCTGAGCATCTCAAACTCATGAACTTCCTGTCAGATCTGGATTTTGTCTGTTATTGCTGTGCTAATCCAGCGGCGTACATCATGTCTAAACTGATGCAGCACGTCATGTGATCGAGCAGAATCAGTGTGTAATGCATGAATGCAAACACTGGCACGTCCATATGCTTTTCCTTGTCCTAGTGTGTTCAGTTTTCACTCCAGGGCTCTTCTAGAACCGGGGTCAGGTCCAGATTAAATTTTTTTGTTTTATTTTATTTTATTTTATTATGTTCTGCTAGAGGCAAGTGAATGATAATAAAGATGGCTTATGCCTACTTGTTTTCATGCTGCTTCTCCGAAGGCTTCAGTTTAATAAGTGGCTAAACAGTTTAAATGTTTAGGCAATACTCTATTTTAAGGGAGCAATCCAGGTGAAAAATAAGTTCAGCTCTGTTAACAGCATAAAGTGATTAGACAAGTACATGTAGTCAGTGCTAAAACAGGACTGATTCTGTAACGCCCAAGTCCAGCCTGCGGTGGATATCCCAGAATGCAGGCCAAGCAAGTTTCCCGGGTCAATTTACTGAAACCTCAACTTTTGGTTCCAATAACCGAGGTACCTTTCAGGACAAGTAGCCATTGCAAAGTTTTTTTCTTCAAAGGTATTTTCCATATTTGTTAGCTACAGGTGAGCATCCAGTAACACACAATATTATATTATGATTTTTTGCATATGTAATAAAACAAAGCATTATTACAACTTACCTCACAAAACATAAAATTAACAATCTCTTTATTTTTTATTTTATTACTTAGCAAACAATATTGCAACAAAACAAAACACATATTGATCACCACACTAAAAACATAAAATGTTTACATAACTGAAGTTTGGCTTTGGAGAAAAGCGGAAAAAGGGTTTGCTTTTCTCAACCACTCAGTGACTGGCGTTCTGCATTACATCACCATCAAATAAAAGACAGAAGTGTATCCAGAGACTCAGGCTGCATCTGAAATCACATACTCAGGAGTTTCTTCTTTGTGACACTTAAAAAGGTATGTGTGTAGTATTTTCATCATGTGACCAGTTGCGTCGCTTCACTGTAGATGTGTATATACAAACTTACTGACACCTTGTGTAAAACTTAGGTCTGCTCTTTATTATTATTATTATACACTTATGCCTTATTTCCACGTTTCTGCTTTTTACTCTTTCTTTCAAATCACCTACGTCATCTTCCACGTCATCAACATAATCTACATTCACCTTCTTAATGATGAGTATACATATATATATATAACAGTAAGCCCTTAGCTTTATCTGCTATATAAATGCAGTAGAAAATACCAATACCAAAAATAGGATACAACATTGCAAAACAGAATACAACATTTAACATTGCAAAACAATACAACATTGGTCCAACCTCTCTCAATATATATTTTTTAGTCACAAAGAACAGGACTGCTGCAATAGAGGTAGAGGGAACTCTAAGCTTATGTAGTGTAATCTTTGTACCGGGGGTTGGGCTTTGATATTCTTCCTGAACGGGGGACAACTACGGGTGGTTCCTGCACCTGCTCTGTTTGCGGCTGTTTGACATTAGGCTGGGGTTCTGGCAGAGGTTCACTGTTGGTGTTGAGTGGGGCCTCTGTTGTTGTGGCCGGGGTGTATTGTTCAGGTGTGTGTGTAGGAGGTTGAGACTGTTCCTCTGGACTGGACCTGCTAGCTGTTTGGCTGCGGTGCTCTTCCTTTTTCCGTCACCAATCTGTCATATCGCCTATTCATCTGTATTCTTACTGTCTGCCCTGCTTGCAATGAAGCCAAGGGTCTGGCTGATCTGTCATAATGTGTCTTTCCTCTCTGTCTGGTCCGTGTCAGAGTTGCCCGAACCTGTGTTTCTACCTTTGGCACATACATCATACATAACCTTGGTCATGGGAATCAGAGGCTGGTGAGGGCAGCCCATCTCTTGGTATGTTGCGTAAACTGAGCAGTGCCGCATATACATCTGTACCATCACGTGCGCATTTTTCTAGCAGGTGTTTGGCTGAGCGTACAGCCCTCTCAGCTAGCCCATTTGATTGAGGGTAGTGGGGGCTGCTGGTGACATGGCAAAAGTCCCATATGTGGGCAATTTCTTGGAAGTCCCTGCTTGTGAAATATTCTGCGTTGTCAGTCATTAGCTGTTGAGGAGCTCCATGAGTGGCAAAGTGGTGCTTTAGCCTGGTTGTAATGGTCGCGCTGGTCACATTTGGTAGTTGGTCTATTTCAAACCAGCCGGAGTACGAGTCGACGTGCACCAGGTGCAGTTTAGGATCAGAGGGGGAATGGTCATAGGGGTTATCTTTGGGTAGGTTTAGGTATGGAGTGGGTATGGCCATAGGGGTTCAACCTGGGTAGGTTTAGGCTCAGGGGGGAAGAAAAAAAAAATATCATAGGGGTTGCCCTTGGGTAGGCTTAGGAGTGGAGTGGGTATGGCCATAGGAGTTTACAATGGGTAGGTCTAGGAGTAGAGTGGGTATAGTGATAGGGTAAACCAATGGGTAGGTTTAGAGTCAGAGGGGTAATGGTCATAGGAGTTACCCATGGGTAGGTTGGGGTATGGAGTGGGTGTGGCCCTAGGGGTTCCTAATGGGTAGATTTAGGATCAGAGGGGGAATGGTCATAGGGGTTATCCTTGGGTAGGTTTAGGTATGGAATGGGTATGACCATAGGGGTTCAACCTGGGTAGGTTCAGGGTCAAGGGGGTAAAGGTCCTAGGGGTTAAAGGTCCTAGGGGTTACCCATGGGTAGGTATTAGATATGGAGTGGGTATGGTCATAGGGGTTCATCCTGGGTAGCTATAGGGGTGGGGTGGGTGCAGTATCAAGGTCCTTCAACGGGTAGGTTTAGGGCCCGGAAGGGGAATGGCCATAGGGGTTGCCCATGGGCAGGGCCACACAGAATCTGCGCGCGCAGATTGTAGTGCCCGTCATTGTCAAGTACGACCTGCGCGTACATGATATATTTTGTACTATTTGCTACTGCTATACCGGCGCATAGCTAAAAATAACAGATCTGTCTATTCACTGCTGATCATAATATCAAATTGCTTGATTGTTCAGCGAGTCTCTGTAAATGAGTGCCACAGGTTCATATACTACACATCACAAACCGTACTCAAGTACACGTTCATCTTCAGCATTTCATCATTAGGGACACTCAGAAACCCGTCAAAATAAAAGTTCGGTTTAACGTGAAGAAATTATCACAGAAATATTACTATTGTACAATATAATCGAACATAGTTCTCAAAATATTAACACATTGTGTAGTGCTTTCATGCATAACATATATAAACAATAATATATCTTTGTTTGTGTGTGTGTGTACCATTCCGCATAATTCCGCAGATTTTTCAAAAAGTTTAGCACAGAAATCATAAAAAAAAGTCAGCAGATTCCGTGTGGCCCTGCCCATGGGTAGATTTAGGGTTAGAGGGGGAATGGTCATGGGGTTACCCATGGGTAGGTTAAGGTGTGGAGTGGGTATGGCCCTAGTGGTTCACCATGGGTAAGTTTAGGATCAGAGGGGGAATGATCATAGGGGTTATCTTTGGGTAGGTTTAGGTATGGAGTGGGTATGGCCATAGGGGTTCAACCTGGGTAGGTTTAGGATCAGGGGGGCAAACACATTTTTGAGGGTGCCCTTGGGTAGGCTTAGGTGTGGGGTGGGTATGGCCATAGGAGTACCCAATGGGTAGGTCTAGGGGTAGAGTGGGTATAGTGGTAGGGTAAACCAATAGGTAGGTTTAGGGTTAGAGGGGAAGTGGCCATACTAGTTGTCCATGGGTAAATTAGGGTTTATAGGGGCTAGTAATGGAGATTACCAAGGGATTATTGGAATTATTAGTGGGTAGGTTTATCAGTTCGAAGGGGTATGATCCTAGGGATGCATCATAGTTGGGTCTTCAAGATTAGGATATGTTTGTGTTACCTATGGTATGTTTAAGAATTACAGTGTTTTCGGGCAGGTTAAAGTTAAAATATTAGAATATTTTCTTGGGGACGGATTCAGATCCGGACCGACAAATTGAGCCAAGACTCTCTTGTCTAGATCCTTGATCATCATGTTCCCTCCCCTCTTAAAAAAAAAAAGTTATAACAAATATTGTTTTTATTCTCTATAACAGTTAAACAATCGAATAGTTTTGTACAATTTTACAATTTTTGAAAACTTTTCTTAAATAAAAATAAAAATGAGATGAATAAATAAATAAATAAATGAATTAACTTAAATTAAACAATTCCGTCTCTGAATTTCATCTCCTTATTCTTGCTTCCTTCTGTTTTTCTTATATGAGGCGGGTATAGGTACCTAAGAATTCGCGCCAATGCTCCGCCATGGCTATCCCGGTTTGCTCGGTCCAGTGGATTTGGTCTGTGGTGGTTCGGAATTTTGTGTTTGGTAGCAAGGGGATGTGTTCTGTTTTGTCCTTCAGTATACGGTTTAGATTATCCAGGTTCTCTTTGCTGCGTGCCGGTAGTGTGTGGTTGTAATTGATGAGCGGGAAGAGAATTGCTGCTGTTGCGAACTGTGCCCTAGCCACTCCCTTAATTCTTTCATTCTGTAGTTTGGTTGGGTTTCCTTCCTCTCTATTGTTCAATCCAAAGTATAGGACCCCGATGTGTAGGATGTGAGGATATGGAATATGTGTTCTAGTTTGGCTCCCGGGTAGCAAACCACTTGTACATTTTCATTTGGGATTGGAGGAAGATGGGAGAAGTTAGAGTCTCGTAGTAGTATGATTGTTTTTTTTTTTAAGTTAGAGACCAGTTTTCAAGTTTGTTCTGGTGGTGATCTTGTCGTTCAAAAATACTGAACCTGAGGATTGGTTCCTTCTTCCGGAGGTCGTTGGTGGATTTGTTGGTAGTAGTAGGGGTGCTGGTTTTTGGTGCGAGTGGTTTTTCTATTTCCAAATTGTTATCCACTTTTGTGGGGAAAAAAATCGTCTGGATCTTTTGTGCCTCCCATTGAGAAGCCCCAGTCATTTATTCTTGGTCTTTTCGAGGTGTGTTCAGAAGTTATGTCTTTTTCTGTGTTTTGTGGATATACTCGTTTGGGACTCTGTTTTTGGATTGTCAGGTCCTTTTTTAATTTTGGTGTGGGGGTTGTGTGGTTGTTAGTTTTGGGTTCTGTTTCTTGTTCCGGTGTTTGTTGGTCTTTCCGTTTTTTTGTGGGGTCCGCTGTGCTATTTTTGGGTCCTGAATCTTGTTTTGGTATTTGTTGGTCTTGTTGTTTTTTTGGGGGGTCTGCTGTGGGTTGAGCTGAATTCGTCTGTTCATTCATGAAAGTTTCCACTACCTTAGTTGCTAATTGTATGTTGGTCTCTTTTAAGGTTTTGAGATTTTTTCTCCCCCACTTTATCGCAATCTGCCAGGCTTCTTGCCATCTGACCGTGGATGTCGCGAGGATGGAACTCTGGGTGTTTTCGAGGGTTCCCTGATAGTGTTCTTTTAGTATCTCAAGACCTGTATGTAGCCTGTTCCTGGCGTTCGCATAAATCCACAATTCTGTGTTAGGGTTTTGGTCTGGGAGGGCTGGTTTGATGGCCCGATTCAAGTGATCAGCTACCTTGTTAAGTCGGCCTGGTACTATGTTCTGCTGGGATTTTTCCCATCAGGGTTGTGTTCTACACCTTGAATACGTATGTTGTGAACCCCATGTCTCTGGAAATGTTTGATTAAGATTCCGTTTGTTGGGGCGGTGCGGACATTGTATTTATGTTGGTGTAATCTGCTTCGGATGGAGTTTTTGGTTTGCCCTACGTATTGTTTTTTACATTTATTGCAGGTAATTATGTAAACGCAATTGGTGTGGTTGAGAGGTATGTTTGGTATTGTTTATCCTCTTTGTTTCCCTTTTTGTCTCACTAATTTGGGTCTATGGGTCCTACGTGTGGGTTTCATTGTGGGGAGGCGGCTCTTAATTAGAATGTCTCTGAGGTTGGGATTTCTTTTGTAGGCCGACAAGATGGTAATGTTTTGTGTGTCCTGGAATATTCTTGTAAAATTGTCTTTGATTTTTTTGTTTAGTTTTGTTGTGGTCGGTGTATAGGTGAAGATTGCTGGGACCAGTGTTTGTTTGTCTTGGGTTTGTTGTACCCTTGGGTTTGTTTGTTTTTGTGGATAGTTTTTGTATATTCTTTTAAGTTTGGACTTGGTATAACCCCTGCTCCGGAGGGCCTTGAATAGGATTTGTTGGGCCCCCTCTAGGTCCTTTTTCCACGTACAGATTCTCGAAAATCTAAACAATTGTGCCCTCACTATTCCCTCAAAAGTGTGTTTCGGGTGAAAGCTGTTATGGTGGAGTAATGCATGCGTGTCCGTGTCCTTAAAAAAGACTTTCGCATCTAATTTTTGTGTGGAGTTGAACTCTGGTCCTTTGAAGATAGTGGTATCTAGGAAATTGACTTCCGTGGAATTGGTCATGGCTTTAACTTGAATTAGTTTGTGGTGGTTGTTTAGATTTTGTAGGAAATCTTGAAAATCGTTTTTACTATGTTCCCATACTCCCCAAACATCGTCTAAATACCTATAGTATTTGAATGGTAGTTTGTTGCATTTGGGGAAGACTGTTTCTTCCCAGTTTGCCATGTATGTATTAGCGTATGAGGGGGCGAATCTTTTACCCATTGCTGTACCATTCGTTTGTAGGTAATATTCTCTCGCAAATTCAAAGTCATTGCGTGTTAGGCTGATTTCTAATAGTTGAAGAATTGCCTCCTCCGGTCTTGTAGTGTCTGGGTGTTTTTTAAAAATCTCTTTCACTGCTTGCAGTCCAAAATGAGTCTCTATGTTTGTGTATAAACTAACTATATCCATAGTGTAGAGAAAAGCTGCTGATAGAATTTGTGTTCCTTTGATTTTGTTGATGAAATCGTACGTATCCTTGATGTAGCTATCGTGTTGGTTACTGAGAGTGGATTTAAATGGTGTTCAATGAATTCCGCGATCCTATAGGACTCGCTTCCACAATCTGATACGATTGGGGGTCCCGGGGGCATGTAGGGGGTTGGCCATTCTTCTCTGGGTTTGTGGATTTTGGGTAATAGATAGAATCTTCTTGTTCTAGGATTGTGTTCGCCCAGTAAGTATTTCACTTGCTTGGGTTCTAGGAAACCCTCTTTTCCTATTTTTTCGATTATTTGTTTGATTAGTGGAATGGTTTCTGCATGAATTGGTTTTGTGATTTTAACGTAAAAGTTTGTGTCTTGTAATTGTCGTTGTCCCTCTAGAATGTATTCCGTTCTATGCATTACTACTATTGCGTTACCCTTGTCCGCTGGTTTTAAAACTATGTTTTTTCTGTTGGTTAATTCTAAGGCTCGTATTTCTGAAGGAGATAGGTTAGGTTTGGGTAGCTGAAGATGGCTGGTAAGGTGTTTTAACTGTTTTTCATTTTCATCAAAGAAATCCCATAGTTTGTTTGGTAATTTTTGTGGTGGGGGTCTCCAGTTGGATCTGTTACTAAAGGGAATTTTTTGTTTTATGTCGCTCTCTTCTCCAAAAAAGATTGCTCTTTCTATATTTTGGTGGAACTTGCTTAGTTCTGTGCATATCAGGTTTCTGTCTTGAGCTTTTGTCAGATGGTAGGGGATGAAAGATAGGCCTTTACTAAGAAGTGATACTTCAGCTGATGATAGGGTGTTTTGAGAGAGGTTTATGACTGTTTTGTCTTTTCCAATTAGTTCCCGCCCTTCCTCTTTTGTAGCTGGTTCTTGTGTGACCGAGGATGCTTGATTTATAGGTGGCATGGTTATAAATGCTGAGATTTTTTCTGTGGCTTGTTTGATGGTTTGTTCTTGTAGAGGTTTTAGGTTACGATTTCCCCATTGTATCGCTGTTTTCCAGGCCTCTCTCCATTCGCTTCTGGATGTGGCTATGATGTCTGCTTGTATTGATGCTAAATCTTCTTGATAATGGTTTTTTTGTGAGTGTAAAGTTTTTAGGTAGCTGTATAGCTTTCTGCTATAGCACACTGAAGGCGTGCAAAAGCTGAGTGTAGTGTTTTTTTTTAGAAAAGTGATGAGAGGCTGATGATCAGTTTTGTTAGTCACTGGACGGCGATCTCTGACAAGTGTAGACAAGGGCCAACAGCTCCTTTTCTATCTGAGCATAGCGTGACTCAGTCTCTGTAAGTGCTCTTGAGGCAAACACCACCGGTTTTGTTGTTCTGGAGGCAGACAGCACCCAGGCCATGCTGCGAGGCATCTGCAGATAACACCACCGGCTGATGCACGTTAAAGTACTGAAGTACAGGAGGACCTGTGAGTAGTTCTTTAAGTCTGGTGAATGCTGCTATGTGGTGCTCCTGCCAGCACCACTCTACATCCTGAAGCAGGAGTTGACGTAGGGGTGCTGTGGTTTCGCTATAGCCAGGGATGAATTTTTACAAATAGTTTGTCATGCCCAAGAACCTTTGGACTCCATGCTTGTCTGCTAGGGTTGGCATAGAATGGACTGTATCTGTCTTTGTAGGGTCGGGCTTTATACCCTGGTCAGTTAGAAGATGACCCACATACGACACCTCAGACACCCGAAAATGGCACTTGTCAGGGTTAAGCTTAAGGTTTTACGGCAGGTATTCTGTCAATGACCTGGCGGAGGATGTCGTCAACAACGATTGCACATGGTTGTCCTTCAAAGAACTGCTCCATACACCTTTGGAAAACTTTACTACTTGTGGATATCCCATAAGGCATTTGTAGGAAGGCATATCGGCCCACTGGGGTCATGAAGATTGTCAGCTTTGTCAGCACCTGCCAGAACCCACACTTAGCATCAAGGATGCTGAACACCTTGGCTCCTGGCATGTCATCACCTGTTCCACTGTTTTCATGGTATGATGTGGCCTGAGGAGGGCTTTGTTGAGGTGGACAGGGTCAATACACAGTCTTACGGCACCGTCTTTTTTACGTGCAGCCACCATAGACGAGACCCACTCAATGGGCTCCTGAACTGACTTGATGACTCCCAGTTCAGTCATTCTGTTTAGTTCATTGATTATTTTGTCTTTCATTGCCAAAGGCACTCATCTGGGAGCACTAATTGTAGGGTTCAAGTGCATGTGATACACTACAGGCAGTTTGCCTATGGTGCTGTAGTCAAAGAGATCTTTATACTCTGTGAGCTCGGGGTCCCCTTGTTGGAGATCGTGCACATTCGGGCCAAGATGCACAAAACCTAATTTGACGCTGTCTCTGAGGCCCAATAGAGGTTTTACATCGTCAACAACATGGAACTGTATTGTCCCGCATATGAAGTTTACATTAGTGACACCTAAAGCGCGACTGGGTCGATGTGCTGGAGAACACCTCTGGACAGTACATTGCATCAGGCTCCAATGTCAATCTTCACCTCAAGTTGCTTCCCTTTGTTGGAAGTGGACAGGATGGTAAATATCTCTCCCTTATCAGCTGGCACCTCTACACTTTCACAAGTGTAGAGTGAATGTCTGAATGTACACATTCGTGAGTGCACAACATGCTGCCAAAACTTTCAAGTGAATTTAAAAACGCTGTATTCTGCTGCCAGGCCATTAAATGGCGATGAAACACTATAGACTGAACACGTAACACGCATGTGCGTGACATCAGTCTTCAGAAACTTGCACTTTGAAAACCGTTTACAACACTTTGCATTTTCAGGCACCCAGAACGCTGTGTTGTGTAAACTGTGATGGAATTTTTTTTATTTTCATTGATTTTAGTAGATTTAGCAAAGGAATGCCATTTGGGTTCCTTATCTGTATTCTGGGTACGGGAACAGAAAAACCTTGTTTTCTGTTATTATGTTTATAAAGCTGGAAGGTATGTGTGAGACACTCAGAAGATGGTTGGGCAGTGACCTCTGACTTCAGAGGTGAGAAGACCCCCTGGTCTTAAGGGTAGCCATAAAGTTCCATTGTTAAGGCCCGTTCACACCAAGCACGATAACTATAAAGATAACGATAAAGATAACTATATATGCATCCACACCAACGACCGATAACGGTCTTTTTATTCTAAGCAGGCGCGCGCCCCAGGTCTTCGCAGTACTGAACGCGCCAGAGAGAAATGCACATTTCATACGGATTGCATAAGCAGAGAGCAGTCTGTGTCTGTTTGCTTTCGTTTTTAATTATTCTGTTTAAGTAGACATGTCTGTGAGGCGAGTAGGCTACCTTATACACTGAGTTTCGGTTCATTTATGAGACAAGCTCCAGTTCACATAGTTTCATAAAGTTCATATAGTTTACACCTTTCAGAATGTGCAAAATGTTAGTAATTTGAGCAAAATAATAAGAAATATTAAAATAGAAAGTTTTTAGCACCAGTCTGATTAAACTGTTTTACATAACAGATGTTTATATATATATAAAACAGTTTAATCAGACTGGTGATTTAATCTGACTGGTGACATAAAATGCATTTTTATATACTATGTAAAAAAATTTATCCACAAGACAAAATTATAGCTTGATCTTCAAAAGTTGATATTGATACTTGATACCGTGTCATGCGTTATGTGGATGATAGTTTTTGTGATGGTTTTTTTCACAATAAATAATATATATAGGCTACACACACTGCAGCCTTTTTCACTGCAACTTCAGCAATGTTGTCAAAACTAGCGCTGGATAGCCTTCCAGAGGTAACTTTGTTACACTATGCTAAACTGCATAATATCTAATCGTTAATACTTCTCACCCTTTATTCCCAGGATACGACCGATTGCTTTCCATATATCCATCTTTTTTAACGTATCCTTGAAAAGGGGGTTTGACTTGTCAAATAGTGGAGGATTTTTTTGTACCTCGAAGATTAACTTCTCTGCAATGTCATCTGCCATTTTAAATGCGCGAGACCTTTAAATTAGAATGGATTCTGATTGGCTGTCAGTGTTTTATCGTTCGACAGCTGGAAAAGAATCGTTCTGAAAGTGATCCCAACGATATCGTTCCTCATATCTTTATCGTTATAGTTGTGGTGTGAACTCTGCTATTCTTTAATATGGAGAACGATTTTTAGAATTATATCTTTATCGTTATCTTTATAGTTATCGTGAACGGGCCTTTACTCTTGTCTAAACAAGTGAGTGACAAGAGATAGCTTTGAAAAGAACACTATAAAACTGCCAGCCAACTCTTCCTCTGCGTCTTACTCATCCTGCAGCTCGACTGTGTGATTGACTAAGTCCTTTAAAAGACCATTCGAATCAGAGTGTCTCTTACGCAGTGATAATTGTTTAATAGAATTTTTGCCACAACAAAACATGCGGCCAAAACGCATAAAAAGTTTTACGGTTTTAGTTGAAAACGGTGTCGTGTAAACAGCCCCTTAGAGTTCTGTAGCGAGATGGCAGTAGTGCAAACAGATCATGAAAGGGGTCAGTACTATCCTTAATGATGGTACAGGCTCTTCTGTGACAGCGAAGCCTGTAAATGTCCTCAGGTGGGGGCAGTGGAAGTCTATGATCTTTTGTGAGGTTTTTATGACCCTCTGCAGTGCAGCTCTTTCAACCCTTGAACAGCTTCCATACCAGACTGTAATGCAATATGTGCTTTCTACCATGCAGTCTGACAGAGAGATGGGCCTTCCTCAGTTCTGGGGAAGTAAAGTCTCTGTTGGGCCTTTTTAACCAGGGCAGCAGTGTTAACTTGTCTTTATTTATTGTATTTCTTTATTGTATGTATATAGCACAATTTATTGCAACTACCGTTGCCCAAATGTGCTGTATAGAGATAATAAAATGTAATATCAAATTACAAAGACTATACAAAACAGCATGAAACAAAGGATTTTTTTTACATATATTCATTTAGCAGACGCTTTTATCCAAAGCGACTTACAAATGAGAACAATAGAAACAGTTAAACTAACAATAGGACAACAATATGCAGGTGGTATGACCCTTCCCAGTTTAATCTAATGCAGTACATGTTAAAACATTTTTTTATAGATATATAATAGAAGATAAAGTGTTAGTATTAATGGATCAAGTGCTGCCGAAAAAGATGCGTCTTCAGCCCTTTCTTAAAAAAGGCTACGGACTCAGCAGCTCTGGTTGAGTTGGGCTGATCATTCCACCAGCAGGGAACAGTCATGGTAAAGGTCAGAGAAAGATATTTTGTGCCTATTTGAGATGATGCACCACAAGATTCACTTGCAAAGTTTCTGGATGGCACGTAAGTCTTGATGCGAGCAGCAACTGGCAACCAGTGCAATTTTGAGAGGAGAGTGGCGTGTGCTCTCTTCGGCTCGATAAACACCACTCTGGCAGCAGCATTTTGGATCAGTTGAGGATGTTTGACAGTGCAGGCTGGAAGACCAGCCAGGAGAGCATTACAATAGTCCAGTCTGGATAGAACAAGCGCTTGGTCAAGGAGTTGTGTAGCTCTGATGGGAAGGGCCTGATTCTCCTAATGTTGTATAAGGCAAATCTGCAGGACTGGTCAGTTCAAGCAGTGTGGTCTGTAAAGTTCAATTGATCATCAATCACAACTCCAAGGTTCCTGGCTGACCTTGATGGAGTTATGGATGACGGGCCTAGCTGAATGGAGAAGTTGTGATGAAGTGTTGGATTGGCTGGGACTGTCTCTGTCTTCGCATGGTTTAGTTGAAGGTGGTGGTCCTTCATCCAGCCAGAGATGTCTGTCAGGCATGCTGAGATGCGAGCAGCTACCGTTGGATCATCAGGCTGGAATGAGAGGTAGATTTGTGTGTCATCAGCGTAGCAGTGATAGGAAAAGCCATGTTTCTGAATCACAGTTCCTAGTGATGTCATGTAGATGGAGAAGAGAAGTGGTCCAAGCACTGAGCCCTGAGGCACTCCAGTAGGTAGATGTTGTGACTTCGACACCCTGAAGGACCTACCTGAGAGGTAAGACTTGAACCATTGGAGTGCGGTTCCCGAGATGCCCTTCATCTTTAGGATTGACAGGAGGATCTGGTGGTTAACTGTGTCAAAGGTAGCAGACAGATCCAGCAGGATGAGAACTGAGGATTTGGAAGATGCTCTTGCCAGTCTCAGGACTTTAATTACTGAGAGCAGGGCAGTCTCAAAAATATGACTCAACGCCCAGAGGAATTAAAAGCTTGAGTTAATAGATGAGTTTTTAACAATGATTTAAAACTTGAAATAGTCTGAGCCAATCTGATGTGAACGGGTAACAAATTGCACAGTTTCGGTGCAGCGATCTAGAAGGCGCGGTCAACCCCTAATGCCGAGTTCACACTGATTTTAGGCCCGATTTTTGTTCGCCAACAGTATTTGTGAGATCACCGACAAATGCCCAAAATCATAGACAAATCAGTGCTCGTTCACATGAGTGACAATCACGCAGTGTGAATTATTAAAGACTCAATCTGAGAAAATATCCATGAGATATTTGGCATGCTAAATATCTGGACCTGTCTGTGATTCAAAATCCTGCTGTGTGAATGTGTTCTGACTGAAAACTACATCGGTGGTGACCTACAGCCAATGAGAGAGCAAGATACAGGATAGCGGGATGTTCAGGGAGGAGTTATAGACCAGAATATCAGTATTTTAATAGATACATTTACAGTTATATCAAACAGAAACAAAGCACAAACATTTACTTGACCAGCAGCAACAGGAGCACATTGCAAAATTATTTATTCACCCCCAACTCTCTTTGCAGAACAGACTATCCTTGCTCCCCTCGTCTCCCCAACCATTTCCTCATGCATAATCTGTTTTTGTTTCTCCTTTTCGCTGCAAATCAGCGCACAGACAATTTGGATCGCAAATCTTCTTGCTGGCTATCATTTTTAATAACAATTTCAGTCTCACGCACACGTGATCTTGCATTATTTACTTATCGTTGTGAAACGTAGTTTGCGGACCAGACAGAAGTTGTTCGGTGATTCTTTCTTTCGTAAAGTCATGCTATGTGAAACCCCCTGTCGCGGATCCATCGTGCGGTGTGAACACAGCAGCAACTGAATGCTACCCCAGATAGTTGTGCAGTGTGAAAAGAACAGTGACCCGACTACTTTGAAAATTGTGCAGTGTGAACTTGGCATAAGTTTTAATCTAGATCTTGTATTCGTTAGAAGTGACTGATCGGAAGACCTCAGGGATCTGTCAAATGTATGCAGTTCACTAAAGAATCAGGATATGTTGGTGCCAAACCATTTAAGTGTTTAAAAACAAACAATAAAAGTGTATATTCTATACGGAAACGAATTGGCAACCATTAGAGTGAAGACAAAATCGGTGTAATGTGCTCACGCTTTCGTGTACCTGTCAATAGCCTAGCGGCTACATTTTGGACTGCCTGCAGACGCGCCAACGCTGTCAAGTCAAGTGAAGTATTTTTATATAGGGATGAAGTTTTCATTTTTCAGTGAAATGGATCACATACTGGGCCAGAGGCCGATGGTATCGTTGCTTTCTACAAACATCAACAGCTCTGGTAAGTTCTGTACAGTAATTTGTTATATCACGGACAGTTCTATTTAATGTTATGCTATTATATTTTTTTGTGCAGTTTCTGTGCAATAGGTCTCGAAAACGTTTAAACAGAGTGTCTTTAAGAAATGTAAGATTTAAGGGCGCTTTCACACTAGCACTTTTGGTGCGCACCCGGGATCGAATGACGTCAGAGTTCGGTACGTTTGGATGATGTGAACACTGTCTTCCGAACTCGGGTGCGCACCCGCGAACCGTACTCGAGTCCGATTAAAAAGGTGGTCTGGGGTACGGTTCATGTGAACTCGGGTACGGTTCGCTGCTGATATGAACGCAATCTAACCAAACCTTGGAAGTGAACCGCTATTGATGACGTATAATGTGGTAAAATATTTGATAAACGTTAGCTCTTTCGTTCGTTCGTTCGTTCGTGCGTGTGTGTGTGTGTGTGTGTGTGTATACACTTGATGAAAATCGGGATTGACGCACTGCAAGCAGAGAGAGAGTTTCTGAATCTTCGGCGGACAGCCTGCTGTCTCGTTTTCAGAATTTTTGCGGCAGACAGACAAAACAAATGTTGAAAACAAAACCAAAGGTTAAAAAAAAAAAGAACAACAAATTTAATGTCAATTGAGCGAGTCTATCCATTTGTGCGTCTTTTCAGTCGCGGTTACCAAGCAACACCATTACGCCAGCTGCAGCCTGATTACGCAAGCGTACCGTGGTTCGGATAGAAATATTATAATGTGAACACAGTCCATCGGGGGCAGGAGGAGGGGGGAGCAATCGAACTCGGGTTCGGAACAGGCAATCGAACCAAGTGTGAAAGCGCCCTAAGAGTGTACGTGGAACTGCTTTTAAACAGACTTGCAGAGTCTTGTAAGAAGCAGACTTCTATTAGAGATGTACAGTACGAGTGCTATCTAAAAGTGAAAAAATAAAGTTTATTCATAGACTTAACTAGGTTATTTTTTCATTATATTAAACAGAGACCTCTGAGCTCTGTGAAGGGCAGGAAAATGAAGATGGCTGCAGTATGTCTACAGGTAAGTTGTAATTTGCAAGCATTTCCCATTTCCAGTCATTTTTATGTATTTTGGATTTGATAAAATTGAAGAAAAAAAAATGCTTTGCTTATTCAATTTGATATGTTTGTAATGCTCCTTAATGAGTATGCTGTATTTAGATTGTGATGAATTTGAATTAGATGATTGTCTGTTGAAGGAAACATTTTTTTTTATAAATAAATAAGGTGTTTATATTGTTTCTAATCTTGAAAACTAACTCCAAACACCAAATTATTCACTCACCCCCTCTGATAGTGGACCAGTGACTGATTCAAATACGGAGTCACCGTCCCGGAACCAGCCTGATGAAACCGTACAACAGGATTCTGACCCACCCATGCATCAAGATGGAGGCGAAGTCATGCATCCTCCAAAAAGGAAGCAGTTGGCTGAGTTTAAAGCCATTTTTCATGATTTCCTCGATCAGCAGCAAGAGCAAGCAGAGCAAGATCAGCAGGTCATTCAGTCAATTGCCACTGTTATCTCTCAAGCTGTTCAATGTTTTGAGCGTTGTGCTAATGCTGCTGAAAGGCATGCTCATGCATCTCAGGTGATGGCTCAGAGAGTTTACACAACCAAGCCAGGAGCTCTAATCCTCCAGTGTCCCATCTCCCCTACAACCAAGCGGCATTTCAGCACTTTCTTCTTTCAATACTCATCCTAATATGTCCTTCACCACCACATGCCTAAACTTGGATTAAGTAGGTTTGGTTATATCTTGTTTCATAATTACTATTCTATTGGTGAAGTTTATGGTTTGTTCATTTAAAACGACGCCTGCAGAGAATGTTTTCAGTTTGTGCTCTTAAGAGTTTTATCTTGAGTTTAATTTATATGCCATTTATTTCCACTATTACCATTGTTCTTGTATTCAAGAGCCTTGTTAGTGGTATTAACTAGCAATTTACTTGTACTTATTCTATGCCCCATATACTAGCGTTATTAGCTAACCTGTTTTTAGAGATAGAACTCTTTACATTCGATTATCATGAAAACGCATCCCAGAGAACGATTGACTCGGCAACCATGTATTAATTACCCCTAGGTTAATTTTTCACCAGAATTGTCCTTGAAATACTATTTTTGACTAAAGAAACTTGTTAATGTAGATGTTAGCATTTTCTTAAGTGCAGCATATAGTTCATATAGTTGTAAGACATAGAACAACAATTGTTAGCTTGTTTTAATCATGACAACACTTTAACAACTTTCTTTTTTCCAACAAAATTAGATTAACTAATATTTTTTACAGTGCACAACTTTGAAAGACATTTTATTGTGTGTAAAGCAATTTTCGGCCTGGTAAAGGATGTTGAATGGTTAGGCTTACCTGTACAGATGTGAGGCTGCAAACACATCTGCTTCATTAATGTAATCACGGTAGCCTTCTGTCGGGTGAAGAATTGGGATGTGCGTGCCATCCAGCGCACTGTAAACCTGTGGCACAAGATGCACCAAGGAATTACGGTATGCAATTTCATTGGCCTCCGCTACATTTGGCAGCCTGATATAACGCTGCATTCATTTTTCTTTAACAGATGTGCACACAGCATATAGATGGACGGTTGTTTTTACCAGTGGTCGTGGCAACCTGGAGTGGGCGCAACATCAGGACCAATGAATCCACACAGCATCTCAAACGTCGGCCGTGTCATTCTAAAATGTTGCAGCCAGAGTCTTTCTAAGGGCCTCCCAGAACGCCTTATTGCGTGGTTTCTCCCAGACCCTTGGGCTTCATCGCATAAGGGTAGTTACTTCGAGCCCAGATCAGATGAGCAACTGCTTCATTCTGCCGTCATCTTCTGATATTTCGGACACTTGCAATTATTTGTGAAATAGAAATTACAGTAAGCTGGCAAATTTCAATTAACGGCCTGAATACTCTGTCCATTTTTTATTTATTTTTTGTGTGCTGACTTGTGGAACCCCAAAAGGTAGAATTAGCAATATTTTAAAAAATACATGTATGGAAACAGCTCAAGGGCAGATTTTTTTTTTTGCGAGACACCAAAACGCACACCATATTATCGGTAAAAGGCCAATTGAATGGAAAAAGGCTGGAGACGGCAAATTTTGTAATGTTTTTTTTCTGCATATTCACTTTGTCGATAACAAAACAGCGCAAAAAGTGGATGGAAACTTGCCTAATGAAGTAATTTCACCGTGTGTGTCAATTAACCTGGGCGGGACTTGGATTGTGCGACTGGAGAAGTACTCTCACTTGAGCGGGTTTGGTTCATCACCTTCCACTGGGGAGACCTGAGGTGACGTCAGTAGTTTTTAGTAACAAAAACTAAAATCATGGATAAGAAAAAAGGTCTAACAATGTGTCTACACCAGACAGGAGCGGCGCAACAAAAGACGATAGAACCAGTTACAATCAGTGATGTTGTCTACACTGGATGCGGTGCGACAAATCTCCGACGGTAAATTGACCTCGTTCTATTGATGACGTACTGACATGAAGGACAAAATGCTTTGCAACGGGCGCTTTGGCGCATCCAGTGTAGTCAGCTTTTAGCTGTTGCAACGCGAGCGACAGCGGTCGTGTCCGGTGTAGACACGGTATAAGCATCAGGAGCCTTCTTAAGATGAAGATGGGAAACGTGCAAAAAATAAAGGTATGTAGTCTATGAAGCTATCACTCATCTCGTTATGAGTATAATATTATACATATAATAATATCAATTATATTATATAATAATATCAATTACCTTATACTGTTGGTTGCTATTACACAACAAAATTCAGATTTTTTTCTGTCTAACTTGCTAATGTAACCAGACAGAATGTTTTGTAGCATAATAATGTATTTTAAAAACGAATGTAATATCACTCACTTTAATGTTTTTAATGAACAGTTGTGCAGTTTTGGGGGATTTATGGCAGGCTATATTGGTATTTGCCTCAATTTATAATCATTTAAATACATTTACATAAAACAGCATTTTTTTGTTGTTGAAAAATTCACTTTAAAGAAGATCTACATTTTTCAATTTCATTCATGGAGATAGAAGATGTGCCATGATTTAGTGGAAGATTGCTGCCATCTACTGGAAAACAAACACATGAATTTTCAATTACAGCCACTAGATGACAGCAGAGGATTACTCAATGACTCATGTACCATTCCCATATTTTTCATTTAGATTTGATACATTTATTCATTTATTTTATATATACATTATAAAATAATTATCATAACAATAATTTATCTTTTGGGCATTTTTTTTTGTATTGAAGTATCTTTTTTTTTTTTTGCAGTTATGTCAAACCTGAACATGGTGTTATGCATTTTGTGTGTGTGTGTGTTTTCATTTGTTGTCCATCGTTTTTGTGTGTTCTGCATTGTATTCGTTTTTGTTTTTGTTGTTTGGAAAAATTATGTTGGGGGGGGACCCCAAGAAACTACTCAAAGCTCTCTTTGTTAAACAACAATACAAAAAAAGAAGAAATAAATACAATACACAAAAAGACCTTTACATAAAAACTAAACTTTACACAGTTCACAGACACACAAATGATACTAAATCACAATCAACAAAATAATACACTCACTATTAGAGGTGCATGGCTGAAAACCGTTTCAAGTAATCAAATAAAGAAAGAAGAAAAGAAACAAATACATAAACCCTTTACATAGAGAGTAAAATTCACACAACTCACAAAAAGAAAAATATCAAAACAAACTACACCAAACTACAGGGCTGAGGTTCCCCACAGGAGTGATCACCAGAGCTAGTTATCCAAAAGCACACTTTGAGACACACCACCGTGAATTCAGATCACACAACCAAACACTTGGTGGGATCAGTAGTTTTTGAAAAACAAAACAAAAGGATCTCGCCCCTAATTTGATAGCTCCACCCCACATTTTATTTTGGGCTATGGTGGAATCTGCTGTATCTGCCGGTCGAGGGTATGATGTCATTAATAAGTTAAAGCAATGTATACTATGGTAATCCATGTCGAATGTGTTTTGGTTGTAATGTGTTTTAACGCATCAATGGTTCAGCTCCGTTTTACATGGATGGGCTCAACACCCATCGCAAAAATACAGTTATCATGATCAACTCGATAGCAAGAGCACAACAGTTGTTGTGATCTGTTTTCTTGTAAAGTGTAGAAAACTCAGAAGCGAAGACCAGGAGACGGTGGTGTATCTTTCAAGCAGAAGTTCTTTAATGCGTTGCTGTAGTCATACCAATCTCGTCTACATAGAGGAGGGGACTCTTGAACAAAGCATTTAAATGAAAGTACATGATTCAGCTGGTTACCTGATTTCATAAGCATTACAGTGTCAGGCATAGATGGTGATCCAATCAGCCTGATTAGATCACTCAAACATTAACACTACCATAGAGACAAAAGGCTGTACTCAGAGAAGTGACAAAAGGTTATTGTCAGACACCTGGATTCCTTGACTTAATCTTCTTTGAATCCCAATCTCCATGCCTCAAATGGAAAACACTGTGTACAGCATTTTGTCAGCTAAATACTATTGTATTGGAATCTAAATAAAACATTTAATAAATTTGTAACCCTTCACAGTCATAGTAACAAATATATTGCAACTATAACAAGATTTGGGGGTTACAGAGAACATATGCAGAGATTGGACATGATAACTCTTGAACATATACACAATAATTTAACCACCTGTTTTATTTAACATAAAGTACTGGAGGACCGAGGTGGACCTCTGATGTCTGGGTGGACATGACCAAAAAGGGCCTGTACAAGAAGCACTCCATTGGTCATCCGCTTCTATAGGGGTTCTTCCATTTCTAGTGAGTGGATATGGGCAACAACAGGAGCAAACAAGAGGTAATTGAAAAGAAAAGATACATTTAAATGTCACACGCACACACACACATACGCGTTTTTGTGAAAAACTGGTACGTATGAAAAATAAGTCACATATGGGGACATGCCTTTCCAAAGCTGCTAGAGCCAAGCTGAAAAGAGTTTTAGGTTGCCAATAGCCTTTTTATGACAGTCATCTGTTGAGATTTTAATCTAAAGCATTTTTTTGCACAACCTGATTTTTGACCTACATGTCATGTCAAGTCAAGTCAAATATATTTATATAGCGCTTTTCACAATACAGATTGTATCAAAGCAGCTTCACAGAAATAAATCAAAACAACATAACAATGTTCGTTTCTTAGTGGAAAAAGCATCCACGTTTGGTAGAGCTGATCAATGGTATTAATGATTGGTTAATTAATTTGAGTGTCCCCAACTGAGCAAGCCAAAGGCAACAGTGGCAAGGAACCGAAAAACTCCATCAAGTGACCTAATGGTGTGCTAAAACTCCATCAAGTGACCCAATGGAGAAAAAAAAAAAACCTTGGGAGAACCCAGGCTCAGTCGGGGGCCAGTTCTCCTCTGGCGTTTATGAACTAGAGGCCGGATTTACAGTAACTGTAAGATAAAAAATTTATATGAATGCCTGGCTGAAGAGATGCGTCTTTAGTCTAATTTTAAACTGGGAGAGCGAGTCTGAGCAACGAACAATATCAGGAAGGCTATTCCAGAGCTTCGGAGCTAAATGTGAAAATGCTCTCCCTGCTTTGGTGGATCTGGATATCCTAGGTATGACCAGAAGCCTTGAATTTAGTGATCTTAACCCTCTGGGGTCTAAGGGGTTTTTGAGGTCCTTGAGACGTTTTGACATGCCCTAAACATATTAATGGCAAAGTTGTCATTGCACTCTATTTAGCACAAACAGGGCTACCATAATATGTGAGCAACATGTATGTACATGTTTGTGTTTTTGAAGGAATATTGTTTATGCATGGTTATTGAAAAAACTAAAACTTAAAGGTGCCCTAGAATGTGAAATTGAATTTATTTCACCTGTGGCTATCCGGCGATACTATTTCTCTCTCTACACGCGAGGCGTTGTTCCAAATGCCTCGTGTTTCCAACTGCGCCACGTGCGCACGCAAGCTGCACGAGGCCGACCCCCACGCGCAATGTGTTTCATGCCTGGGTCTCGACCACGCGGAGAAGGCCTTCTCCTCCGGCGGATGTTCGGCCTGCGAGAGCCTTCCCATCTCCTCTCTGCGGACTTGGCTAGCTCTTGCCAGGGATGAGGACGTCGCTTCGCCCGCGCCTCCTCTCACGGCCTCGCTTCAGCCCAGGAGGAAGAAGCGCCGCAGCCAGCGGCAGCCCGAGAGCATGGATTTAAGTGATCGCACGCCGGCCACGCCCCAGGGTGCCTCACTCTCTCCCGCTCGATCATCGCCGGTCCTGTTTGAAGGAGATCAACGTCTTAGTCCGTACGGACAACATGTCGGTGGTGGCCTACATAAATCGCCAGGGGGCGTCAGGTCAGGCGATTTGCATGCTATGGCGAGAGATCTCCTCTTATGGGCACAGAGCAGTCTGAGCTCTCTGAGGGCTGCACATATCCCGGGCGTCCAGAACGTGGGCGCGGATATGTTCTCACGGGGCAACACTCCCCTCAGCGAGTGGTCCCTGAACCCACAGACAGTCAGTCTGATATGGGAGGTGTTTGGCAGGGCCGAAGTCGACCTGTTCGCTTCGGAAAACAACACCCATTGCAAAATGTTCTTCTCGAAGGACAGGGATGCGTTGGCCCACGCCTGGCCCAACCGCCCCCTGTATGCTTTTCCCCCCGTCTCGATGATTCCACAGGTCATCAAACGGGTCAGAGAGAGCGAGTGCCCAGTCCTGCTGGTGGCCCCTCTTTGGAAGTCCAAGCCGTGGTTTCCAGAGCTGGTCCAGATGTCGGACACAGCCCCATGGCCTGTTCCGATGAGGAAAGACCTCCTCACACAGGCGAAGGGATCGTTGTGGCATCCACGGCCCGACCTATGGGCCCTTCATGTGTGGCCCTTGAACCCAGGGACCTTCCTGTGAAGGTGTTGAACACTATATCTCGCTGAAGCTAGGGCCCCGTCTACGCTTTTATGCTTCTAAATGTTTTGTTTTTTTCTAGCTGGTGCTCGAAAAGACATTTAAACCTGGAGTCATGTGAGATATCAGTGGTTCTCTCATTCCTGCAGGAGTTGTTGGACGCGGGTCGCTCCCCGTCCACACTTAAGGTATATGTGGCAGCTATTGTAGCGCATCACGCTCTGGTAGCTGGCCAGTCACTGGGAAGGAACGACCTGGTCGTGAGATTTTTGAAGGGTGCTAGGAGGATTAACCCCTCCAGACCTCCTTCTGTGCCCTCTTGGGACCTCTCTACGGTCCTAGGGGCATTAAGGGGTCCACCCTTTGAACCGCTCCAGTCGGTTGATCTTAAACCTCTCTCGCTGAAAACTGCTCTCCTGTTGGCATTGGCATCTATCAAGCGAGTGGGTGATCTACAGGCTCTCTCTGTGAGCCCGGCATGCCTGGAGTTTGGTCCTGATAACTCCAAAGTCATTCTCAAGCCCAGGCATGGCTATGTACCCAAAGTGCTCTCAACGCCGTTCAGAGCGCAAGTGGTGACATTGTTAGCCCTTCCCCCTTCCACAGAGGATGGGGAGGTTAATCTTCTCTGCCCTCTCAGGGCGCTAGGAATCTAGCTGGAGCGTTCTGCATTGTTTAGGCAATCAGAACAGTTTTTCGTCTTTTTTTTTTTAGCGGCCGATCCAAGGGGGATCCTGTCACTAAGCAGACATTGTCTATGGATATTGGAAGCCATTTCCATGGCTTATACCTCAGTGGGTCAGGTTTGCCCTATAGGCGTCAAAGCCCATTCGATTAGAGGCATGGCCTCATCGTGGGCATGGTCATCTGGTTTTCCCATTGAAGATATTTGTGATGCGGCCGGCTGGGCCTCGCCGTCCACATTTATGAAATTCTATAACTTGGAGGTACCTTCCCTGCAGGCGAGGGTGCTTTCGGTATGATTAGGGCCCGACGCAGTCCGGTCTTATCATTAGTTGTTACTGTGCACAATCACACTCACATAAGTAATAAATAATAACCCGCTTTTGCCGGTTATATTTTTCTCATTATAAACCCGCTTAGGCTGGTGGTGTTACCATATTCTATGACCCAGACGGTGTCTGGGTTTATGGGTATGATATGTTGTGATTACTGATGTATTCTCCTGAACCTGACGGTGTCTGGTCTGGTAATGCATTTTTCTGTGGTTTATGGCTTGTTCTGTATGCTCAGGGATCCTGAGTTGCAGTGGCACCCAGTTACTCAGTGCGGCGTTTTACATAGCGTTCCCACTGCGTATAGCTACGCAATACGAAGTGACCGTTCGAAAGGGAACTACTTGGTTACTTGCGTAACCTCAGTTCCCTGAGTTAGGGAATGAAGTATTACGTAGCCGGCCGCACTGTTTTTAACTGGGTTTTGTCGCTTCAGTCGTTTAAACCTGCTATAATGGCTATTTCAGGGGCTTATATAGGCTGAGGCCTCGCCCTATGACGGGCTCTGACGTGTAATGACGTAGAGTGATCTCATTGGTCGCCCGTCAGAGGCGCCCGCGCCGTTGGATGTGCAGTTGCTGCAGCACAGTGCAGCTGCAAATGCGTTTTACATAAGGTTCAGTAAAATAAGGAAAAGGAGTTTTCCCACTGCGTATAGCTACGCAATACTTCGTTCCCTAACTCAAGTAACCAAGTAGTTTTCCTCTGAGTTGGATTGAAGAAAATACCGTCTGACTCTGTTGGGAGAGTGAATGCCTTAAGGCTGTGGTCACAGGATTTTTGTAATACTAATATGTTGCACAGCTTTCGGCATATCATTTACACAAGTGAGTTTTAAAGATTGTTTGGTACATATACCAAATAATTGTGTCTGATTTGTCTCAGTCGTTACACCCAACACATACACATTAATCTCCTTCCTAAAACTACTGTAGAATAAATTATTCTTACCCTGTACAAATAAAGACCTTCAAGGCATAAGCAAAATAAGCAGATATAGTTTCTTTATGACATGTATAGCAGTTCTGTACTCTAAAGGCAAATTTCAAGCATTTTAACTGTCCAGTACAGTAGAGCTCAAAACACTTCCACTCTCAGTTGTGTCTCTGTGTCTTTTTTAGTAGCCTACATGCTAGGCTTGCTACGATAGTCGGTGTTATTCTGGGTACACACCTAAAGATAATCGAGCTGATTTTGGGCCGATTTACCCCCTTCCGACAATCCTAGCTATGCCCCGATTATCTTGACGGTTCTAAAGATTATCTTATCAGATGTTCCTGTGGTGTGAGGTGTGTTAAGAGTGTCCGAACCTGCCTCGGAAGAACATCAGAGCCGCCCCGATCGCGAATCGTAAATATACAACATGATGATTTTTTACGATCAGAAATCCTGATGTGTGGGGGAACCCCGAGGACAAACGCGCGCACGCTCTGGAGATTATCACGAGAAATAAAACAATATCCAATAGAAAGTGAGATGATGGAAGACGGAAGCATAACAAACGCAGTCATGGCCAGCACAAAGTGTAAAACCTACCATAATAGACTGGAAAAGGATAAAATAAAAGATAAAAAATGGTCAGAAATAGTTACTGCAATGTTATTACCAGGTAGCTAACCAAGCAACGGAGTAGATTTTGTATGTGTGTGTGTGTGTGTGTGTGTGTGTGTGAAAAATGGACTTCCTTTAAAAAATTACAATAAACGAGGACCATAAAAGTGGATGGATATTCTGTAGCTGTGCATCTCAGTGCAACAAAAACAAATATAAAACCTCCTGGTTGCACCCACGATCCAAGCACTGGCATCTTCTGGACTACGTTATTGTCAGGCAAAATGATATGAGGGATGTCCTCATAACTCGAGCTATGAGAGGAGCCGAGTGCTGGACTGATCATCGGATGATTGTTGCCAAGCTTAATCTGAGGATTCGGTGGGCAGTACATCTTAGAAAGGCAGCGACGGGGAAACTGAACTGTGTAAGGCTCCAAGACACTGAAGCAAGGAACAACTATCGATGCTCTGTTGCTAGGAAGCTTCAGGACGTTGAGCTTCTTCTCAGGAATGAAGGGGCAATTGAAAGAAAATGGAGCCTTATAAGTACATCACTTTACGATGCAGCGGCTGAATCAGTCGGTAAACTTAAGAAAAAAAAATCAGGATTGGTTTGATGAAAATTCTGTACATATTTCCACCCTTCTTGAGGAAATGCATAATGCCCATAAAGCCTACCTTGATGATCCATCCTCTGAATCTCTTAAGAAGGTCTGGCACGAACAGAGAAAAGAAACGCAATGGACTCTGCGGCAACTACAGAATCAGTGGTGGACATCTAAGGCTCAACAGATTCAGGGCCCTATCTTGCACTCAGCGCACGATCTGAAACGCAAGTGTCAAAGCGCAAAGCGCAAGTAACTTTGTGGGCGGATCCCGGCGCTGTTGCTATTTTCCCGGCGGGATAAATGCCTCTTGCGCCTGGCGCAAATCTAAAAGGGGTTGGTCTGAAGTAGCTTCATTATTCATAGGTGTGGTTTGGGCGTAACGTGAAATAAACCAATCAGAACGTCATATCACATTCCCTTTAAGAGCATGATGAACGAGGTGCGCTTGTTCCATGGCGCAATACTATTATAACGGCGCATTTACCAGGCGCGTTTCAGAATCGGTTCACAGCCGAGGAGATCGATGTTCACGTCAGGGCCGTAAAAGAAAGAGAAGTGACATTGGGGATTGGACAAACCCACCCAAATTAGCTTCGGTTATACATGCATATGATAATTTGGGTAAATATGTAGGCCTAAGCTTTATGCCTATTTTTCCGATCGTCATGGACACAACATATTAATACTGTTAAGCTGCTTTGATACAATCTCTATTGTGAAAAGCACTATATAAATATACTTGAGTTGACTGGACAACAATGATTTCCCTCGTGTTTTAATATTTTTCCTTATAATAATGTATCATTTGCAAAAAGGAAAATGCATCTGTGTAGATAAGAGAATCATCTACAGTGTATGCGCGTTGTTCACACTCTGTATTATGACCAAGCACGCGCGCTTAAAATAGCATCTGAATGTACGCGCAACGCGCCAATGACTTTAGACTAGGTTTTTTCTGGTCAGTGGCGCAATTGTTTTCTGGAACTGCAAAATAGCATGAGGGAAAGTTTGCGCCGGAACACGCCTCCTCTTTGCGCTGAACCGCCCCGGGGAGCGCAAGTGTATTTCTTAGTTAACCGACGTGTGTCTGTGGAGGGAAAAGTCCGCTTTGCGCGGGTGCAAAATAGGAATGATACATGCGTCGGTGTACAAAGTCAATTGCGAGTGCAAGATAGGGCCCTCAATCTTTTGCAGACAAGCATGATATGCATAACTTTTATAATACAGTGAAGACCATTTATGGCCCTAGATCTTACTCCGTTTGCCCCTTGAGATCAGTCGATGAACTGACTCTCATTAAGGACCAAAAAGGCATTGTTCAAAGATGGGGGGAACATTTTCAAGCCTTATTAAACCAAAAAGCAACAGTTGATCTTACAGTGTTACAGGAACTACCAACTTTACCAAGAATACAGAGTCTTGATGTTCCACCGTCTTTTTCTGAAGTGTACGCTGCAATCAAGGAATTGAAAAACAACAAGTCCCCTGGATCTGACTGTATTCCTGCTGAGCTCCTGAGGAAGGATGGTATCTCTGCACAAGGGCAATCCATCAGTTCATCAGCCTAGTGTGGCAGCAGGAAAGTATTCCCCAACAATGGAAAGATGCAAATCTTGTCACAATATTTAAAAACAAGGGTGATAGGTCCATCTGTGGGAATAGTAGGGGGATCTCACTTCTTTCAACTGCAGGAAAAGTTCTGGTAAAGGTCATGCTCCATCGACTTGTCAATGCCATTTCTGAAAACCTACTGCCAGAATCCCAAAGTGGATTCAGAGCGGGTCGAAGTACAGTGGACATGATATTTACCTCACGCCAGTTGCAGGAGAAATGTCGTGAGCAACATAAGAACTTGTTCATTGCTTTTGTGGATCTTTCCAAGGCTTACATCATAATACTGTACATCGTGACCTCTTATGGAAAGTGCTCTTGCATTTTGGATGCTCTGTAAAGTTTACCACAATCTTGCGACAGTTTCATGATGGGATGACAGCCAAAGTAACATTGGGTGGATTAGAATCGGCACCCTTTGCAGTAGGTACTGGAGTAAGACAAGGTTGTGTTCTTGCACCTGTCTTGTTTAACATCTTCTTACTATGTGTTACAAAGCTGCTGTATAAAGAGATGGAAAAAGAAAGTGGGGTTGCTGTGGCGTATAGACTGGATGGTAACCTCTTTAACATCAGGAGGTTCCAGGCAGTCACTAAGCTTCAGTTGGTTCGTGTGCTGGAATTGCAGTATGCGGATGATTGTGCCTTGGTTTCACATACTCCAGAAGATTTGCAGTCCACTCTTAAAGCAGCTGTTAGAGCATACAGCAGGATGGGCTTAGATGTGAATATCAAGAAAACAGAAGTCCTCTGCCAATGGTCATTGGATCCCCTTGCAAAAACCTCCAGCATTCACTATTCATGATTCCCCACTTGCCACAGTGGCACACTTCAAATATCTTGGCAGTTATTTATCTAGTGATTGTAGTATGGATCAAGATATTCAACACAGGATCAAGCAGGCTGCTTCTTCATTTGGGAGATTGAGGAAAAGAGTATTTTGTAATACTAATTTACATCTACACACAAAGATTGCTGTATATCGGGCAATCTGCCTTACCACCCTCCTGTATGGTTGTGAAACATGGACCATCTATGCTCGACATCTGAAAATGTTGGAATCTTTCCACATTAGATGCCTGCAGCGCATCCTCAAAGTGACATGGCAAGATCAAGTTCCACACATTAAGATCCTGAAAAAAAACAATTGTTGGAGTATAGAAGCAACTTTGATGCTCTACCAACTGAGATGGCTTGGTCAAGTTGTGAGAATGCCGCCAAGTCGCCTTCCACGTAAGATAATGTACGGTCAATTACATCTTGGCTCCCGATCTGCAGGAGGCCAAAAAAAGAGGCTGAAAGACCAACTAAAAGGCTTTCTTAAGAAGTGTGTGATAAGGCCCACATCCCTGGAAACTAGTGCTGTGAATCGCAAGCTCTGGCAGCAACTTTGTCAAAATGGAGTACAAAGCTATGAAGACAGGAGAACTGAACATCGCCTGACTAAAAGACTTCAGAGAAAGCAGGCCAAGCTTGTTCCTACTCCCTTAAGATCATCTGGAGAAACTTTCATATGTCCTGTCTGTGAAAGACAGTGTGCATCCCGCATCCAACTATACAGTCATCAAAGAACCCACAAGTTATAGGAGAAGTCATCATCGGACGACGATGGACTACCCAGAAGAAGAAGAGAAGAAGTGTGTGTGTGTGTGTGTGTGTGTGTGAGTGATTGTGTTCTGGTTTGACCTACATTATGAGGACCCATATTCAAATGTAAAAATGCTGAAAGTTTTCTGTGTTGGATAGGTTGGGGCTAGAAAATGTAATTAGCTCAGTATAAAAAACATTCCATATAAGGATAGGTGTACCAGTACATATGATGTGTGTGAGAGAGCGAGAGACATACCTGTCAACACTCCCGTTTTTCCCGGGTTTCTCCCGTTTTTTAGACCTATCTCCCGGACCCCTCCCGGTTTGTTATTTCTCCTGAGAAACTCCCGTAATTTGCATGACCCAAACTCCTTTATGAATAATCGGACCAATATGTTTGTCTAATGTTGCCAGATTGTATTAAATGCATTATATTGACACAATCCACCACACACTATTTACAATTTCAACCACTTTTTCACCTCAACCTGGCAACCTATAAACCAGTTGCGCACGGCGCAGTCGCGGAAAGTTTAACGAGCCGATAGATATGATGGCTGGTGAAGGCGGTGTTCCCGCAAAGAAACTTAAATACAATTGTAAATTTCAACCATGTTGGACGCAACAATTTACTTACATCTCACCAAGTCATATCGACAACCTCCACGCTTTTTGTAAATTGTGTCGCATCGATTTTAATGTTGGCCACGGCGGGAAAAATGACATTAGCCAGCACATCAAAACACAGCGGCACCATCGCGCAGAAGAGGCAAGTAAGGGCACACAGGCGATCTCATCCTTCATCACTAAAGGACAAACAGAGGCAGAAAACGTGATGCAGGCCGAACTGAAGATGGCAATGTTGGTAGCGCAGAAAAATGTACCATTTGCTTTTTGTGATGACTTCACTGCGAGTGTGGCAGGCATGTTCCCTGATTCTGCCATAGCCAGGAAATATTCCTCTGGAAAGACCAAAACAACTCAACTCATCAAGGGTAAGTTTATCTGATTTGTAGGCGAATGCTAGATTTACAATGTTGTAACGTTAGCCTTCTGACAGGACAGATGTTGATATACAGGGCAACATTTGGGCAATGTTGCTGTGCAACACTTTACCATTGAGATTGGGCAACATCATTTATATCCATTATTAAAAGTTATTATGCCCCAAGCTGGACATTTGACCTCATCACATGCTTAAAAAAACTAACATATATTTGTATTTTTATGCACTATTATTATATAGGTGCCATTGCTCCAGAGCTTGATGATGAGGTCACAAACATCTGCCGGTCTCAGCCATTTGGACTACAGTGTGATGAGTCAAACAACATGAAAAAAGAAAAAGAACTTGTCATACTTGCAAGAGTGTATGATGAGAATAATCTTGAGGTTGTCACCAAATTTATTGACATGCCAGTCTGCAATGTGGGTACAGCAGATAGTCTCTATGAGAAGCTGGCTACCTCATTGAGGTGAGTGCATTTACATAATGAGAACTAAGGTCTTAAGGCTCAGTTGAATGTGTCAGTATGTATGTTTACAACCAATTATTTTGTCTGATTTTCACAGTAATAGAGGAATCCCATGGGATAACCTGTTGGCCTTCAACTCTGACAACTGCAGTGTAATGAAAGGAAAGCACCATTCAGTCATCACAAAACTAAAAGCTAGTCAACCTTATGCCCAGGATGTGGGTTGCATATGCCACCTTGCCCAACTTGCCACAGGCTGTGGCATCAAGGCTATCAAGGCCCCAGTCGAGGATTTACTTGTTGGTGTATATGGCCACTTTGACAAAAGGTGAGTATAAAAGAGGAAAGGTTTGACTGTCCTGTCTTGGTCATTTTAGTTA
The DNA here is from genome assembly GCA_031834385.1 of Semotilus atromaculatus. Taxonomy (NCBI): domain Eukaryota; kingdom Metazoa; phylum Chordata; class Actinopteri; order Cypriniformes; family Leuciscidae; genus Semotilus; species Semotilus atromaculatus. The sequence goes on along the minus strand of JAULUF010000015.1, from coordinate 33,798,874 downwards.
GAGTATGATGGATAAGTTTATCTTTTATTACATGTTCTGAACAAATTCTACATTTCCCTTAATTACTTTAACACTATTTATTGTCATTGTTTGTGTTTCCTTGTACAGTGCAAAAAGATGTGAGCTGTATAAAGAGTTTGTTGAGTTTACAGACACAGACACACTGAAGCTGCTCAGATACTGCAGTACACGATGGCTCAGCCTCCACACCTGCATTGAAAGAGTGCTGAATCAATGGGCTGCTCTGCAGGCTTACTTCAACAGTCAAGAGGATGAGAAGAGTGTTAAAATCAGGAACCTGGCGGGCTACCTTGATAATCCGGAGATAAAATTATATTTTCTCTTTCTGAGTGCCGCTCTTAAGCCATTGGTTGCATTCAACACTGCCTTCCAGGTAGGTAGGATGAAAGGTGGAGACATTACAAAAAGTGTAAAAGTTTTGTTTTTAATTTACATTACATTTTTGCCCATGTTTTAGGCAGAGGGAGTAATGATCCATAAGCTACATAGTGAGATGACAAGACTGGTCAAGAGATACTTGGCCTACGTTGTTCCAGCTAGATTGATTGTGGATACTCCTGTCAGTGAGGTATCCTACAGCCAAGAGCACCAGCTGACAAATGAGGATCTCTTCATTGGAGCTGAGGCCAGAGCATTCCTCGAAAAGGAAGAATTCTCCTCCATGTCAGTGACAAGGATATATCTGTTGCGAATCATCAGTGACTGAGAGATCCATTTGCAGTTTAGTAGGTTTATTAGTAGAGCAGAAATAATCAAACAAGGGGAAGAGCTGAAGGACACAGGATGAGAGAACAGGTGAAGGTTGAGGCAGGCAGCGAGCAGAGCAGAACCAGAGTCCAGGCGAGGGTCGAGGCAGGCAGCGAGCAGAACAGGCAAGGTCTAGGATCAGAGGTAGGGTCAAAACCAAAGAGTCGAATACAGGGTTAAACGCTCAGGATTGTTCACAGCAGTAATACAAAACTTTGCACGGAATGAAGTGTGCGTGGTGGTTTTAAAGCCTGGGAGATGAAGGACAGCTGGAGGGGTGATTAGAGCTGAACCAGCTGTGCGGGATGAGAGTAATGAGGGGAAGCTAATATTCGGGCGAGAGCGCCCTCTGGTCCCTAGAGGAGGTGGTTTCAGAGTTGGGGATTGTGACAATATCAGTAAGTTGTAGCTTGTGTAATAATCATACCTAGATGCTTTATTTGTCTACCTTCATAGTTCCTGGTTAATATATTATGTGATTATGTGACAATTGTGCTCTTAGGACAGTGAGAGCTTTCTATGTGGAAGTCATTGGGAAGATGCTGAAGGCCTTTCCCTTACAATCTCAGCTGCTTAAAGACCTGGAGGTACTGGACCCAACATCTCGCCTTGATATCTCTCCTGAAACAGGTAAAAAAGTATTGTAGGAATACTAATTCAGTACTTTCACGTGACCTAACTGAATATTTGTTGGAAATTTGTTCATACTACATAGTGGCAAGGCTAGGTCGCATGTTTCCCCAACTAAAGTTTGAGGATCCAGATAAATTGAGAGGGGAGTTCACAGAGTACCAGGTCACAGACAGCAAAAAGTTGCCCCATGAGCAGAAAGTTGACAGATTCTGGGGCCTTATAGGGAGGAATGAGACCAGGTTCAGTGAGCTGGCTAGACTGATGAAAGCATTGCTCTGCATTCCCCATAGCAATGCCTCCTCAGAGAGAAGTTTCAGCATGGTGAAAAAGATAGTTACAGAAAATTGCCACATCTGCCACATACAATTACAACACTTCAAAAAAAAAAGTGACCACATATTCATGTTTACAAAACATACTGTACTTATGTTTACAAGAGAGACAAGGAATGCTCAAGGAATGAACTGTGAATAAAATATGTTAAATGAGTTTGTACCACAGTGTTATGTGTTTGTACCACAGTGTTAAAAACTGATGTTTTGTTGTAATAAAATTACAAATAAAAAAATATTAATACATTAAGTTGCCTTAAATTGCCTTAAGTAATGTCTTCATTTATGGGTATTGCAATGTAAATAATACACTTAACACATGCAGTACACTTAACAGCATGAGCCTACCTCTTACAGCATGAGCCTAATCCCCAACTGATTCAATGCAAACCCCCCCCCCCCCACACCCCAAAATCTCCCAGATTTTGAAAACCAAATGTTGACAGGTATGGCGAGAGAGTGTGAGTGAGTGAGAGAGAGAGAGGGAAAATTAACCATGGTTTTATTTTTGGCATATTGAACATTTGTATAAACAAATAAATACTATAGTTCGAATTTTTTTTTTTAAGACTATAGTTAATTTGTGGTTATCATGTCTTAACTACAATATCCGTTTTTTTATTTGTATAGTAAAACCATGGTAAATTTTCGTAAGGGGAGAGAGACAGAGCCAGTGTGTGTGTGCATTAGCACAACCTTTATCTGAGAAGGTCATTAAATTCCTGCCGTCTCCACGACTTTACCTAAACCCTTTTTTTTTGTTTGTAAATTTTCTGTGAAAATCATTCCAAACACTATCATCACAATTTCTTCCTGCATATTGTCCACCATGCTTATTCTGAAGTCTCGCGATATTGTACGAGATTTCCTGTGTTGTTCACAGTCGAGACTCGGGTTGAAAATCTGTTAGTGTGTGGTGTGCTGTCTTTGTCACATCATGGCACACCACACACACTATAGGAACAGAACGGTTCAATCTAGGATTTTTTCATCCTCATGTTTGTGGTCTATTACTTTTTGAGAATCTTATAAGATGTAAAATCTTTTGGTGTGTACCCAGCATTACCGGTGTTACACGGTGTTCAGGACAGACAGGACCAAGCAGGTAACATTTAATCAAGTCTCAACTTTCAAATTTGGCCAGTCAAAGAAAATGAAACCATAAATAGGCCTACTTTTGTGGCTCTTTAATGTGTCGTGACAGATTGCCTCAGTTAAAGCTGCTTGTGAACCGATCATCTTTTCCTTGGTTAATTTATAGCATCAAATCTGACGTTAATCTTCTCTCTCCTGACTACTTTGTAGGGCAAAAATGGCAAATTATGATTGATCAGATCGCCTGTCAATCAAACTCCCGGCAAATTATTATTATTTTTTTTACATTTTATACATCCCCGCCCCCGATGAAACCACTATTACCGGTGTTGTCACAAGTCGATTAACGGGTGGGAGAATTTTATCACCGTCACATCTCTAGTACACACTGTGGCGAGGCAGTGGAAGGGCAAAAGTTACACTAATGTACAAAATGAATAAAGTTAGAGAGCAGACTACGCCACCTCGTTACGTGTCCTAAGACACACAGGTTCGCTACCACAGAGGACAAGAAACCTGGGTCGGAATACAAAATACTTTATTTTCACAACAATTATTATCTTAAATATATAAAAACTTCTGACTCAGGGGGCACAAGTTTACACCCCTTCGATGTGCACCAGATAAAAAACACTTTCAGGCTGAGGTTTACCAGTAGGGCAGCTAGCTGGGCAGTGAGTATCCTAAGACCACGCCACTCACCAAATTCTACTCCACACAAACACTTACTCTCACACTTGCTAAGTGAAGGAACGCAGGTGCCAACGGCAAAACACTCGGTGAAGGAAACACAATGGCAAAACATTCGGTGAAGGAAACAGCACCATCAAAAAGGGCAAAGCTAGCTTTCCTACACCGGGGGCCTTCAGCTCCTGAACAAGTTATAGAAGAACAGTTCAACCTATAAAAGGGGGTCAAAAACGGCAAATTACTGGCCACAGAAGTTAACCAGGCTGGTGTAACCCAAGGAGTTTACCTCACATTGCCATTAAAGCCTAGACACTAGGGGTGTAACGGTACACAAAAATCACGGTTCGGTACGTACCTCGGTTTTAAAGTCACGGTTCGGTACGTTTTCGGTACAGCAAAAAGGAAGAAATGCCAGAGAAATTTCCTATTTATTAAAAGAAAAAATATTTTTAAATAAGTGTGAGTTTTCCTACATCTTGAAACTTTCAGGTTTATAAATGGGGGTAATTTTTGAAGGATTAATAAATAATGTTTTGGTCATCACATTAAAAATAACATTTAAATATATATTTATTTAGCCTATAGAATATTTATATAATATTTGAGTTTTTAAGTGCTGGAAAAAAAATGTGTGAAGTACTTGAAAGCATTTCACTATTCCAGCCAAACTGGTTACAGTTAGTGTTACATTAAACCCATGGTGAATGTAATGTTGCTGATCTGTGGACTTAAAGCCTATTACTAGTTCATTCACGGCACAATGTTTTTCCTGGTTTCCACGTCAGCGCTGTTTGATCTAATAGAGATCTAAGCTTAATAACGGAGACGTGAACGCTTCTCACTAGATCTCGCAGTGATGTTATTACTTCAGTGGCGAATTCAAATGCTTTCTTTACTGGATCTCTTAGCGCTGTGTAGTAACAGTTTGCTTGATCGAGATCGGCTCGCGCTGCACAGATGTTGATGGTCCGACTCCGTCACTCCGAACTGATATACGGTCCGTGAAGCACAATATAATGAGTAGCGCAGTTTCCTTCCGCTTTCATTACGTTTGTCATTTGATGTTGCGCAACGTTGTGGTGGTCGCGCAAGCGCGGATTTTGTCGGCAGGAAAAATGGTCCAAGGAATCGTTCGGTTTGTATGTGTACCGAACCGGAAGCCTCGAACCGAAACGGTTCAATACGAATACATGTACCGTTACACCCCTACTAGACACACATTGGAGCAGCCAACTGCTATTAAAAAAAAAAAAAAAAAGAGCAAAACACATTTTGTAAGTCAAACAATACAAAATGAAACCTACTAATTGGACAAACAGATTAAATCAAAGGAAACAAATCCAAAATAATTTACAGACTGCTGGTGGCGATATAACAAAGGGTGGGGCTAATGTACATAATTACCGGCACGTCACACTTTAAGTGACGGCTCTGAGACTAGCTGTCTTCACCTAAGCCACCAGCATTAGCATAGTGCTACAAATATAAAACAAACAGGAAACGGTCACATCGTAGGTTAAAATGGCAGCAGAACAAACAGTGCAGTCTATCAGCATTGTCTATGGCGCATTTGCCCCGCAGTCCACAGAGATGAACCGCTCGTGAGCGGATTGACGCACTAAAAACAGACAAAATTAATTAATGAATTTAAAAACACCCACCTAATAATGTTCAAGTGGTTAGATATACATACCCAGTAGTGGATCGCTAGACGGACCCACAAAATATTCAGTGACATAGGGGAGACCACGCCGTTTGTTAAGTTAAAATCAAAAATAGTTTATTTAAACATTAAATGATACGATGATATCATAATATAAATCAAGAAGTATATCAAGTCAGTAAATGAGAAGCAAGAGAAAAATGCAAACCACAAATGCACATGTGTTCCATCTGATTGTGTGATCAGATGGAACACATGTGCATTTGTGGTTTACACACATCAGATGCAAGATGGAAGGTTACCAGGGGTCACACCAGAACAAACATTAATCCGTTGGAATAGACATATGTAGTAAAAGACAGTCTGCACCAATCCTAGCCATAATCTGGCTAAAACAAATACATCCCCACTTTAATAGCATGTGCACTATCAGCAACATTAGCCAAACAGCTAGGTACATATCTCCCGCAGCTGCGCGCGCGCACACACACACACACACACACACACACACACAGAAGCGATCGTGACAGTGACGCATACCCAGGTGGCCTGAACTCCACTTTAAATATTAAAAATGTCCACTTTAAATGTTTCAGCGGTTATTTTGATTCTCTGGTAAGTTGCTTAAGTGACTAAAAAAACAACCTTAGAAAATTCAAGTCATCAATTTACAGTGTACTTTTTATCTAACCTAAATGATTGGCAAACAAATGACATTCACACAATGCATACAATAGTAATGTTTACTTATGTTGATTCTGATACAGTTATGTGATTCTGCGTCAAGGCCACCAGGACACTGACACCATCCTCAGCTCTGTCACAACCAAAGTGAAAGGCATCGCTCTAACAAACACCAGCGAGGTCGGTGAACAGATCTGGGATGCGGCTGACTACATCATCCCATCTCAGGTAGTCTGTTGATATGGTGAGAGGTAGGCCTACAGGCTAGATGATTTTAATTGCACAAATGAACCATTGACAGTGCCAACAAATCACCTCAATGATAACAGAGACAGGCTGAAGGATTTTTTTTGCATGCTCATACACTGCTTTGTGTTTGCTTTATTAACTTACAATAGTTATTTACAATGTCAGTAAAAAAAAAAAGTATGCTATAATACTGATGAGCTTTTTGTGTTATCACTATTTTTATCACATTGTGTGTTGTCTTTGTTAAGAGGGATAAATAAAAAAACGTGTTCAGTTAATAGTAGCCCAAACTGTATTGGTCTTAACTAGACTCACGAATGTGTTAAGAATTAACACAGGATGTGTTGTTTTTAACCGGATGTGTTGTTTTTAACACATCAGGTTTAAGAGTGCGTTAGAATTACAAACAATGCATACAGTTTTTTTTTTATTTACACGCATAAAAGCAGTGACTTCGATTGCCATATTAGGATAAAGAGAAGGAGAAACTAGAAAAACCATAAGCAAAAATGATTATGGAAAAATTAAATTGGACTCTCATTAGAGTTTTAGTAGAGTATTACAGTTTTTTTCAATCGCTAACAAGCGCTTGCCCATACTTCAGATATTTTTTCTAAACTCTTAACACAGACTCACACCTACAAAACACAATTGGCCAAATGGATAATTTTCTTCTCAAAAACACATTTTGTTAAATATATACTAACTCCTCATTTCAAAATAGAACACATCTTTCTCTGCACACACTAACTTTACCAAAACACTGGAAATCTGACTCAAAATGAAATGATTCTGTCACAGAATAACACTTGTTTCACTTCACAAAGTACATGCAGTCAATCAAACTACACCAGGTTTCAAAATACTGGCTATTGTTGACATTACAAAAACTGCATAGTTTTACTGCATTTCAGTTTTACAGGTATTTGTATGCAAAACATGCAATCCACCGTTTTTACACTAAATTTCTTGGTTGGGAATTGTGTGTCCACACATACAGTAATGTTCACATGATAGAACAGACAACGTTTTATAGTATTGCTTACAGTTAACAAAATATCCATGAAACACACAAGAGCATTCTGAACAAAAAAAACAACAGCAAAAAGCCCAGACAAAAAGGGGGGAACTAAAAAAAATCACAAAATTACTGTATCTAATCTCTGCGATCTTCAGGGTTAGGCCACATGTTTTCATCAACATCACATCTGATATTATCCAAGGCGATGCACCTGGGATGAAACCGCTTGGTATGTCGGATCCACCCTTGGCAATCCTGAACTGTGATGTCAAGTCAAGTCAAGTCACCTTTATTTATATAGCGCTTTTTACAATACAAATTGTTTCAAAGCAGCTTTACAGAGATAACAGGAAAACAATGTTGTAATAGTATTGTTAAATTCAAAATTAAATGTTAAATGTCCCCAACTAAGCAAGCCAAAAGCCAATGGCGACAAAAGCGAAGAGAGGCGAAAAAGGCAACAGTGGCAAGGAACCAAAACTCCATCAGGTGACAGAATGAAAAAAATAAATAAAAAAATAAAATAAAAAAACAAACCTTGTGAGAACCCAGGCTCAGTCAGGGGGCCAGTCCTCCTTTGGCCAACGAACGAACAGTGTATGATTATGAGTTAGGCAGCATAATGTCAGGAGTCAGATGTGATCAGAACTTTCACGATATTTATCCAGTTCATCTGGTTGGGTTGGGTCATCCGGCCGGTGAGGAGATGACTGTGTTGAGGTGTTCATGGGCCTTCACAGTGTTGATGGGGCTGGCTCATCAGGGATGCGTTGTCGTCGTGTCCATGTGATGGTCCTTCCTCAGATCTGGATATGGCCTGGATCCGGTGGTTTGCGGTAAACCTCGGGATAAGCAGAGAGACTAATATTAGCGTAGACGCCATCCTTCTTATGATGTACAAAGTACATCAGGAATTATGGGAAGTCTTCCCGGTTCCGGCTGATCTAAACTATGCAGCCTAACATTGAAATCTACAATGTGTTATGTGTATGCTAAGCCAAAGAGATGTGTTTTTAGTCTAGATTTAAACTGACAGACTGTATCTGCTTCCCGGACTGTGTTAGGAAGATTGTTCCAAAGTTTTGGTGCTAAATAGGAAAAGGATCTACCGCCAGCAGTCGATTTTGATATTCTAGGTATTATCAACTGGCCAGAATTTTGAGATCGCAATAGACGTGAAGGACTATAATGCGTTAAGACAGCCTTTCTCAAAGTGGGTGCCGCGGCACACTGGGGTGCCCCCTGACTGTGTCAGGGGTGCCGCCAAAAAATGACGTAGGCAATTTTTTTTTTTTAAATCTGACATTTCATATATAAATATGTTATTGCGTACGCTTATATTATATTATATGTTATATGTAATAATTTACATAAATACATTCGTCTTCTTTTTAAACATATGAACATATATATAATTAACCATAAAAATCCGTCTCACAAGACCGAAGCAAGACACACACACAACTTGACGCAAGTGACGCAACCCATAGCAACGCGTTATAGCAACAACACCACAGACTGACAGAAACGTAAAAATAAACGTGAATTTAGGCCACTTTAGTTTTGTACACATTGTCATGTAAATTATAAGCAAATACTTTTTTTTATTGACCACAATATTATCATTGATATATGTTTGAGAAGGGCACTTTTGATTAATTTTGAAATAGGGCAGGGGCTCGAGCACCCAACTTTTTTTTACTTTGACAAGGTAACGCTAAGTTTACATACAGTACACAGTTAAAACGACATGAATATGACACAGTGGGCAACTGGATATAGCACAGCATATTTTAAAATGAAGGATTTAAAGTGTTTCGATCGCGTCTCCTGTGAAGCTGATCTTCTGTTCGCATTCACTCACTTACACGGACCGTCACTCGCAGTAACACGTTTATGCCAGCTACAAATGCACACTTCACAAGATATCACAGCTGGATTCGATTAATCTGCAAGGTTTGTGAAATTAAATGTTTATTGGATATTCAGAGATTTGTTTAAATGATGTAGATGCGAATTTGCTGAATGTTGACGGTAAATGAGAAAGTATTTTAGCCTGATTGTTTGCCTTTCCTGTTACAAATAATATAAAAGCAAACGCATTACTTTTTCGCATACCATTAACTTTCTTCGTTTACCAGTTCTGTAGCCACCAGTTCTGTCTAACAAAGTATTAGATATGACTGACAGAGATCGTAAACTAATGAAGACGGAGAATGTGAGTGAGCGCTGTGTGATTAGTCGCTGCTGTTCTCTTCTCAGGCGCGTGCTGGTCCTCTCAGCGCCGCCCGTCAAAATAAAAGTCCCGCTTTCAACACATCGGCCAATCAGAAAAACTTATCGGCGATATATCGGTCGACCACTAATTTACATTTGGTTTATGCAGTGTTTTTAAATTATAATTTACACTGGGGTGCCTTGAGATTTTATGCACTTTTGAAAGGTGCCCTGACTGAAAAAAGTTTGAGAAAGGCTGCGTTAAGAGCTCGCTCAAGTACTGGGGAGCTAAACCATTTAGTGCTTTGTAAGTAATCAGCAATATTTTAAAATTTATACGATGTTTAATAGGCAGCCAATGCAGTGTTGACAGAACCGGGCTAATATGGTCATACTTCCTGGTTCTGGTAAGAACTCTAGCGGCTGCGTTTTGAACTAGCTGTAGTTTGTTTATTAAGCGTGCAGGGCAACCACCCAGTAGAGCATTACAATAATCTAGCCTTGATGTCATGAATGCATTAACTAATTGTTCCGCATTTGTCTGTGAGAGCATATGACGTAATTTATATATATTTTTAAGATGGAAAAATGCGGTTTTACAGATACTAGACACGTGACTTTCAAATGAAAGATTGGTATCAAAGAGCACATCCAGGTTCCTAACTGACGACGAAGACTTGACAGAGCAGCCATCGATTGTTAGACAGTATTCTGGGTTATTACGTGTGGCAATTTTTTGTCCAATGATTAGAATCTCTGTTTTTTCAGAATTTAGTAATAGGAAATTACTGGTCATCCAATTTTTTATATCAGCTATGCATTCCGTTAATTTTGAGAATTGGTAAGTTTCGTTAGGTTTTGAAGAAATATACAGCTGAGTATCATCAGCATAACAGTGGAAGCTAATTCCATATTTCATAATGATATATCCTAATGGTAGCATGCACAGAGTGAACAGCAGCGGTCCTAGTACTGAGCCTTGTGGTACGCCATACTGAACTTGTGATCGATAAGACATCTCTTCATTTACTGCTACAAACTGAAAACGGTCAGATAAGTATGATTTAAACCATGCTAGTGCAATTCCACTAATGCCAACATAGTTTTCTAGTCTATTTAAAAGAATGTTGTGGTCGATAGTATCAAATGCAGCACTAAGATCAAGTAACACTAATAGAGAGATACAACCACGATCGGATGATAAGAGCAAATCATTTGTGACTTTAATGAGAGCAGTCTCAGTACTATGGTACGGTCTAAATCCGGACTGAAAATCCTCGCAGATATTATTTCTTTCTAAAAAGGAACAAAGTTGTGATGAAACTGCTTTTTCTAGTATCTTTGACAGAAAAGGCAGATTCGAGATTGGCCTATAATTGACTAATTCTGTCGGATCAAGTTGCGGTTTTTTAACAAGCGGTTTAATCATAGCCAACTTAAAGGTTTTTGGTACGTATCCTAGAGACAAAGATGAATTAATGATATTTAGAAGAGGATCTATGACCTCTGGAAGCATCTCTTTCAGTAGCTTAGTCGGTATAGGGTCTAGCATACAAGTTGTCGATTTAGATGAATTAACAAGTTTGCAAAATTCTTCCTCTCCTATAGCAACAAATGAATCAAAATGTTCCTCACGGAGACTACAATGCACTCCCTGATGCGCTATGTCCCTGCAGCCAGCATCTGTAATACCCCTGAAAAGAAGTATAAAGCAGATAAAAGAATTAACACGAGCGCTGCAGTGATGGCTTCGTCGTATTTACTCTGAATGAATAACAATGAAAGGCAATAACGTTACATGTATACATTCTCAGTGTACATCTCTTTTCTTAACAGTAATGACTGTCTGTACTGGCTTCAAGCATTTCTCATAACACTAGAGACATGTGGCATTTACAACTGACACTCAATCTCATATTCTCACAAAATAAACATTTTCAGACTGAATATATACTCTTAACCACAAAATGACAGTATTAACTTGATAATTCATGTTCAAACAATGTTCACTCCATCGTGTCTGATATATTTTCTACTATAAAGTCACATACCAGATTAATCAAGGCTAATGAAATGCCTAACTCGGTTAACAGACATGAAAGTATTAATCTGCCCACATGTGTAAGTTTAAAGTAACTCATAAACTGAAAAAAACCATAATGAACTTTTATATACTCAAGTAACATTTACCTAATGACCATTTATACTGAATAGCGGGCCATCGCGCTAATCGCGAAGCACCCATGCTAACCATGTGCTCAGGCATACCAAACTCATGACACACTATTCATGTAGTAAACCAAAGTGCTTTGAACACACACAACTCATCAGTATTGTATTAAACACTGCTTATACTCAAAACCGAAGTATTTGTAGTTATCTGAAAAGAAGTATAAAGCAGATAAAAGAATTAACACGAGCGCTGCAGTGATGGCTTCGTCGTATTTACTCTGAATGAACCACATCACGGGCGCGCGCGGGATACTAGGGCGTGCGATGACGTCATCACTCTGGTATGCTGAGCGAAAATAATTAATTTAATAAATGAACAACACTCTTTTTAAACGAAGCACAAATAAGCATTTAAGCCATAAACAATATTATAAAAAAAATAACGTTTACTAATTCTATAATGTATTTCAAAAGAGACACTATATACATAAAATCCACTATATCACACTCTCCCCCTCGAAAGAAGATGTCGTCCCGACATCATATCGCTAAAATAATCAGTTACAGCAATGCTCAATTTAAAGTACTTAACTCCACCCAGCAGTTGTTGTATGCAACATCAGATTTTACAACACTGTTACCAACATTTTTTTCACAACATTATTTTCAGTATTTCTGCAAAAACCACTAGTTTTCCCATACAAGAGTCCATATTACTTAATAGGCAAGAGGCACTGGTACGTATTAGTCCTCTGGGTTAGTATCCAACAAGAAAGTCATCTTTAAACCCCAGAGTCTCTTTTAGGGGAAAAAAAACAGTCTATTAATTTGTCCTGGCAAAAATGGCAAAAAGTCCTTCCAGCAAGAAAAAGATTCAAACAGTGTCAACAAGAAAGTCTCAAAGTGACTCAGTGTCCACAGTTTCAAGACCGCACAACAGTCCATTTTCTTAATATTTGGTAACAGTCCATTGTTTGTCTGTTTTCTCTTTTTTGCAATAGTTTCTCACCATGGGCAATGAACAAATTTCGGGTAATGTGGTGTATAGTGGCATTTCATACCTTCGACACAGGGACTAGTTATGGGGTGAAATTCATGTGATAGTGCAATTTAAAGCTAATAGCACACATATGAAGGCTGGGGGTAACAAAGGGGTGTTGATGACCAGGGTGTCGCAGCTGTCATCCTACTAGATGCAAAGTGTGGGAAGTGGTTGTTGACCACTATCTGCACATTGTAGCATGATGGGGACCCAAGATTGTCATAGGTAAACTTTTTAGGTGGTCGTCGTTTTCTCCTGGTGAACTGGTACCCGTTTTCTCCCTCGGAGGTCCTGTCTCTGGACCCAGGCACTGCTGCTGCTTCCCTATCAGGTAAGTCTTGTTGCATTAGGTCAGCAGTTGGCTCATTTTCATTCGGTTCTTTTCTTATTTCAGGTACAGACTCTGGGAGATCCACCTCTAACTCAGCTGGAGGTGACTGTGACCTTGGTTCCACCACTGGAGAGTTAGATCGAGGCTCAGAAGGTACTAACTGTGGTGATAACGCATTTCTTTTTTCTAGACAGTCACTGCTTTCCTGTGGTCTTATCTGGAAGGGCTCCACTTGAAAGTAGTATTCATCCTCTTCACTTTCATTATCGTCCTCTGACTCACATTCTCTTCCCCGGGCGGGCTTCAGCTGAGTTCTGCTGTTTCTTGGTTGCTGTCCTTGTTTTGGTTTAGTACTTGGAGCTGGTGTGATTTCTAGAGGTAGATGGTCACATGGAAGGAGAAGATTGCGATGTAAAACTCGTGATCTGCCTTTACTCTGTTCAGGTTTTACTTCGTAGACTGGAGCACCATCTGCCACCTGACGTGTAACAACATGAACCTCATCCTCCCAGAATCAGTTCTCAGTTCCCGGTCCCACCTCTTGGAGTCAAGTTTTTTACGAGGACCCTACTTCCTGGGAACAGGTCAGTACACCTCACTCGTTGGTCATAATTCCTTTTGTTTCTTTCTGCACACTTGTTTGCCTGTTCTCTCGCAATCTCACAAGCTTCCTGCATTCCTTTTGTCCATCTTTCCATGTACTCACTGTAACTTTGGCAGTTATTGTCGGATTCAAGTCCGAAGAGAGCATCGATGGGCAACTTTGGTGAGCGTCCGAACAGCAATTGGAAAGGTGAGAAGCCAGTCACGTCACATCTTAGTACAGTTATAGGCGAAGATCAATTTGTTCAATGCATCTTTCCAATTAGCTTTTTGTCTTTCAGTCAGGGTTTTCAGCATCTGCAATAATGTCCGGTTAAATCGTTCCACCTGCCCATTCCCTTGGGGGTGGTAGGGGGTGGTCCTTGAGCCGGCAACGCCGCTGTACTTTTTGAGTTGGGTGAGTAGCTTGTTTTCAAATTCTCCCCCTTGATCGTGGTGAATTCTAGATGGAAACCCAAACTTCAGGGCGAAATCATTGAATAACCGGTCAGCTACTGTTTTTGCCGATTTTGAGGTGGTGGCATATGCCTGGGCAAATCGAGTGAAGTGGTCGACGATTACCAAAATGTACTCATAGCCCCCTTTGCATTTGTCCAGATGGAGAAAGTCAATGGACACCAATTCAAATGGGTGGGTCATTTTGATATTTTTAAGAGGCGCTCTTGTCTCACGACAGGTTTTTTTTTGTTTGATACAGCAGCAGGTTCTCAGAACATAATTTTCAATGTCTTTCTGCATGTAGGGCCAGAAAAAACGATCCCTAATGAGGCTTGTGGTGCGATCAAGTCCTTGATGACCCATCTCATCATGCATCTCTCTCAGAACAGTTCTTCTGAATTGTAACGGAACAGGATGCCATGTTCATCTAACTTCAGCTTTTCCCACTCTCTCAGAAGAACTTTGGCTGGCGAGTTGACTGAACGCCACTGCTGAGGAGGTCTAGATCCTGCTTGTAAGTGTTCACTTATTACTCTAATACCCTTGTCATCCTTTTGTGCTTGTCTGATTTCTTCTTGTGACAGGGGTTTGAGGTGTCCCTCATTTTTCTCCACACTTGCCAGTACACTCTGACAGGCTACTACAAAATTCACATCTGGATTCCCTTGGGACTCCACAGCTTGGATCACAGCTCCCACACAGTCAGGTGAAAACTGCTCAGTACATTCTCTCATCGTTGTTTCCAGATCCGCTGGCATCCTGGAGAGTGAATCAGCGTCTATGTTTTCTTTACCTGGACGGTAGCGGATGGTGAAGTGAAAATCTGCGAGCTCTGACACCCACCTACACCCGGTGGCGTTCAACTTCGCAGAGGTCAGGACATAGGTCAATGGATTATTGTCACTGAAAACTGTAAAGGTTGGTGCATAGTACAGGTAGTCTCTGAACTTTTCAGTGATGGCCCATTTCAGAGCTAAGAATTCCAACTTCCCACTGTGCAGATGGTAATTTTTCTCAGCTTCCGTCAAAGTCTGAGAACCATAGGCAATTACTCTCAGCTTGCCATTCTGCTGCTGGTATAAAACAGCTCCCAAACCTTGGTTGGACGCATCCGTATGAAGGATGAATGGTTGAGAGAAGTCGGGGAATCCCAGGATCGGAGGTTGAGTCAAGCAGTTAATCAACTTTTATAATATTTCCTGATGTTTTTCTGTCCACTCAATTAATTTACTTGACGGCACCACATGATTTCGTTTGTTATTTCTTACTTTGTGTCTCCCCTTCCTCTGTGGTCCAGCACCTTCCGTGTTACTTTTTAGCAGGTCATAGAGGGGACTGGCAATTCGGGAAAAGTCTTTAATGTATTGCCGATAATAGCTGAGCAGGCCCAGAATCTTGCGTAGTTCCCACACCGTGCTTGGTGTCTGTTCCTTCAGTGCTGTTACAGCGATGGTGTCTGCGGGATCAATACGACTGCCTTCAGCTGACACAATTCTCCCCAGATATCGCACCTCTTTCTTAAAGAGCTCACATTTCCTTGGTTTTAACTTGACTCCACGGGACTGTAACCTCTGCAGTACTTTCTTCACCGCTTCCACTTGTTCATCGAAGGACTCAGTGAAGACTAGGATGTCGTCTAAGTACGGTATGCAAATTTTGTCTCTTAACCCTTCCAGGCTCTCTTCCATAAACCGTTGGAACGCTGCAGGCGCATTCATAAGGCCGAAAGGGATACGAATTCATTCGTATAGTCCCCACGGGGTTGCGAATGCAGTCAGGTACTGGCTCTCTGGGGACATGAAACCTTGGTGGTAGGCCTTCCCTTGATCTAGCAGTGAGAACCACGCATTACCTCCCAGCCCGTCTAGGATATCCTGCACCCTGGGTATTGGCTGGCGATCAGGGATTGTTTTGCTGTTCAGGTCCCTGTAATCAATACATAGCCTGAGGCTGCCATCCTTCTTACGGACGCAGACAATCGGGGACGAGTAAGGGGAATGAGACTTGGCCACCCACCCTTGAGCAATCAGGTCATGTAAGTAATCCTTCATCTCTTGATATAACGGTTTGGGGACTGATGTGTATGTGCGGGCAACAGGGGTGTTATCATTTAATAAGATACTCAAATGCAAACCTGGGACACAGCCAATATCGTCGTCTGACCTCGAAAAGGCATGACACTCTTCACATAACATTCTCTTGACTTGTTGTTGTTGGGGCGGAGTTAAATGGCTCACATCCACTGGAGGGTCCCATCGATCTGTATTGGGAGATGCCTCAGTGATCTCTGGTAGGACCTGCGTAACAGATGCTGTGGCTTCACACTGTGTATTTGATATTGGTAAAACAGACTTCACTGGCTGCAGAATTCCTAGCTCTGTTCTACCACCGAGCGTGATGTCGTGATCTGTTCCATTCTGCACATTGATAGTAATTATTGGGCGGGCCCCTTTTTCCAGAAGGAAGAGAGTATCAAAGAGTTCAAGGCCATCTGGGTACATCGGTTTAACGTGTGGCTCAAACAGTAGCACTGTAACTTGTTTCACGTGAGGCATTATTTGCATAATGGCTTGCTTCTCGATGTTCACAGGTTCCTTCCTGGTTCTTACCACGTACTCGCTGAGCCTCTCAGCAGTCACCAAATTGATGAAGGTATGTACACTTTTCTTCTTTATGCTAGGGAAAGCACTTCTGACAGTTCTGTACAAACAAGCATTAGTCACATCAAGGGATCCACTTTCGCTTTGTCTCATTATTTGTTCTATCACGTTATACCCGACGATAGGTCTGGGCAATTCTTGGTCCTTCAAAACAAGCACAGGAATGTTTAACTCTTTCTCATTGGTTACAGGGGATGGCAGTTTGAAAGTTAACTCCACCCATCCACTGTATGGCATGTTCGTTCCATTTGCTGCCACCCAGGCGCAGACTGTCTGGCGCTTCGGTCGCCTCGGAAATATTTCTCAGTGTCACTTCAGGTGCATATTTGGCTTTCCACTCCTCGTCTATAATGCATACTTGGGAGCCTGTATCCCATAATGCTTCAGTTTTTTTTCCCTGTAGATAACAGGTAACAAGGCACTGTTTACCCACTAAGGACGTGATGGCAGAATGCTGGTTAACTTGACAAGGGGCAGTTAAAATGCTATTAAGCGTACTATCAAGCGACTGGGACTCAAACGGTCTCTGATGGCCAATGCTACATTTCTCATGTTTTGGGGACTTCTCTGCCGCTCGGGTCACACCCTGTCCCTTGGGGGTAACCCGCTCCTGTTTAACGGAGCTCCACGCTGAGGTCTGGCACCTTTAGTCTTACAGCCAGCTGAGAAGTGCTCGCTGCTTCCACAGTGGTAACAATGGGTGCAAGGTTCTTCTGCGTTGCGCTGCTGGCAATGGAAACATTGTCTGGCTCGTGAGGGACGGGACTGGCGGAACTGATAGGGGTGCTGTCGGGGTGGCTCCATATACTGCTGTGGGTAATACTGTGGGGCTGCAAAGTTTGACGGCTGAGTTACATAGTTGACGGACATGGGGTGCTGCTGAGAATGATACACGTACGGCTGTCCATGGTGCGTCTCTATCATTGAATAATGCTGACGTGACTGGAGAGAATGTTCTGGTGGAACAGTGGACAACTGAACTGGGTTTGCAGGTGGGGGAGATATTTTCTGTTCCCTCACCTGTTGTTGGCTTTGTGAGAACTGGTGTGGAGACATGTATGGGCTTCCCTGCCGTTGGTATGTAGCCGTCTCGGGTTTCCAGGTCTGATGCTCTTGGACTTGGTTCCATCCTGATGTCTGTTGGGACACTGCTGATGTTGGGTCTTTGTCGTAAACTGCAAAACACTGCTGAGGGACAGGTAAGGGCTGCTGGATAGACTCTTTAATCTGTATGATATCATCACTCAGGCTTTTTAGTTGTGACATTAAATCAAACTTCGACTGTTTGGACTGAAGCTTTTGTTCAGGGGCAGGCTCATTCAACTGTACAGCATGAACAGTACAATTTTTTTCAAATTTTCACTTATTTTGTCTTTCAGATTCATTGGAACAAGCTACATTGAGTTTCTCCAGCAACACTTCGTCTGGAACAGCGGGATCTGAAAGGTATGGTTGAAGGTGGCTTTGGATGCGGTCGTTTTGTAATCCAGTCAAGACGGTGTGCAAAAACATATTCTGAACTAGGGCGGGATCATATTTCAACCCGGAGTCATCCTCCTGAGAAGCAAACAGAATTTTCTGTCTCAGGTCAAGAGCTCGAATTAGGAAGCTTTGTGGGGTTTCTCTAGCGTGCTGAGCTTCTTTGGTTAGCTGTTTATATAATTCAGTCGCATTTTTCTCCTGATAATGAGAACGAAGTATCCGCCTTAGCGTCGAGAGTGTCAGCCCTGCCTTCCCCTCAAGATAGCTCCGCAGCTGACGCCCTGGTGTGATAGCCCTGATGACAGAATCTACTATTTCCTGTTCTGCATAGCCCTTTTTAAGTCCACCTTCTATCTGCCGTGCCAGACTGGAGAATGAGAGACGGTCCTTCTGACCTAGATCTCCTATTAGACCAGAGATTTTGAAGTCTTTCTGCCATGTCGCGTTCACTTGTCTCTGATATGTGGGTGAAGAATAAGCTGGGTTCTGGGCTGCATATGTCTGTCTGTCTGCTGTATTTTGTAATGCTGTGGGGCTAATATACATGGTAGAAAACAATTCAGCTGTACTCTCTCCACTTTCTTGTATTTTTCTCTGGGCTGTGTTAACATCTCCAAGTTCAGTTTCCTCCCTCTCTGTATCTTTCTCAGGAGCATTACTTGTTATTCCCGTGAGCTGGATCAGTTTGTCATTTATTGTTAACAGTTCAGCCATACCGCCATCTTCTAAATCCTCTAGCTCAGCTCTTAGTAAATGGTTACTAAGGAGGCTCAACAGGAATAAACGAGTCACATTTTTCTCATCTTCTCGTGTTAAGGCCCGTACACACCGGGACGAATATCAGCGCGCGTTATTCGCCAGCGTTTTTCAACGCGTTTTTAGTGTTCACACCCAAGCGATTTTCGCTGACGATGAGCCGAATGAACATGCAAATTCATTCCCAGACATTAGATGGCGCTTAAATGTAAAACAGAAAAACCCTCTGCAATACCACTCCATAACAGTTCTCTTTTATCAAGATTTTTGTAGTCGCTGTCGCGTTTGTCATATAGTTCTTTATGTTCGGACACCAACGAGAACAGCAGCTCTACTTTCATCTTGCCTTGCATCTTCCTCGTCTTTTCTTCCCGGTAGTGTAGACGCTACTTGGCGTATATCTTCTTCGGCACCGGTCGGCAAGACCGTTTTGTGTTTGAGCGCCCCCAAGTTGTGTTTTACTGTAACTTCAGAAGCTCCAGACACATGAGCAAAAGCGGCAATCTCATTGGTCGGATAGTTTTTGACGCGGCGCGTCAAACAAAAAAAACGAACCCGAGGCGTTTTTTTAAAAATGATGCTTTTACGCGTGGCGTTTTATGCGTCGGTGTGAACACTCACATTGGCGCCCTTTGTTTAGTCACGAAGCGTTAAACGTCGGCGAATAACGCGCGCGAAATTCGTCCCGGTGTGAACAGGCCTTTAGGTGAAGAAAGACACTGAGTTTTGTCAGTTTTTCACGTGATAGTGTGCATAATTTCTCACAAATTTCCTCTTGAAGATGTTTAAGCTCCTCCATTTCTGCTACTATGTGGGCAGGCCGATGAGAGTGGTGTTTCACTTACTGACTTGACTTGGCCGCCGCTGGCATCAGATCACTCCAGCGCACGCAATGCTCAATCAGATCCCCTTTTTTTTTCACCACTTGTCCTGAATGTCTCACACAGTCGCTCGTCTGGATCACTAGTAAGGGGGATGATGTTACTTAATGGGCTCTGCCGGTCAGGGAGTCACTCCACCGAACATCAATCCCAGCGGGGCCTCAAAAATTGTAATACCCCTGAAAAGAAGTATAAAGCAGATAAAAGAATTAACACGAGCGCTGCAGTGATGGCTTCGTCGTATTTACTCTGAATGAATAACAATGAAAGGCAATAACGTTACATGTATACATTCTCAGTGTACATCACTTTTCTTAACAGTAATGACTGTCTGTACTGGCTTCAAGCATTTCTCATAACACTAGAGACATGTGGCATTTACAACTGACACTCAAATCTCATATTCTCACAAAATAAACATTTTCAGACTGAATATATACTCTTAACCACAAAATGACAGTATTAACTTGATAATTCATGTTCAAACAATGTTCACTCCATCGTGTCTGATATATTTTCTACTATAAAGTCACATACCAGATTAATCAAGGCTAATGAAATGCCTAACTCGGTTAACAGACATGAAAGTATTAATCTGCCCACATGTGTAAGTTTAAAGTAACTCATAAACTGAAAAAAACCATAATGAACTCTTATATACTCAAGTAACATTTACCTAATGACCATTTATACTGAATAGCGGGCCATCGCGCTAATCGCGAAGCACCCATGCTAACCATGTGCTCAGGCATACCAAACTCATGACACACTATTCATGTAGTAAACCAAAGTGCTTTGAACACACACAACTCCTCAGTATTGTATTAAACACTGCTTATACTCAAAACCGAAGTATTTGTAGTTACCTGAAAAGAAGTATAAAGCAGATAAAAGAATTAACACGAGCCCTGCAGTGATGGCTTCGTCGTATTTACTCTGAATGAACCACATCACGGGCGCGCGCGGGATACTAGGGCGTGCTATGACGTCATCACTCTGGTATGCTGAGCGAAAATAATTAATTTAATAAATGAACAACACTCTTTTTAAACGAAGCACAACTAAGCATTTAAGCCATAAACAATATTATAAAAAAAATAACGTTTACTAATTCTATAATGTATTTCAAAAGAGACACTATATACATAAAATCCACTATATCACACATCCATGGCTTCAAGGAGGGACATCTGGTCATGTGGCTGATGGTCATAAACCTTCCACCTCCATGCACCTGCATCTCTCACTGCACCTTTCACTGCATCTCTCACTGCACCTCTGCACCTCTCACTGCATCTCTCACTGCACCTCTCACTGCACCTCTCTCACTGCACCTCTCACTGCACCTCTCACTGCACCTCTCACTGCACCTCTCACTGCTCCTCTCACTGCATATGTCACTGCACCTCTCACTGCATCTCTCACTGCACCTCTCACTGCACCTCTCACTGCACCTCTGCACCTCTCACTGCATCTCTCACTGCACCTCTCACTGCACCTCTCTCACTGCACCTCTCACTGCTCCTCTCACTGCATATGTCACTGCACCTCTCACTGCATCTCTCACTGCACCTCTCACTGCACCTCACTGCATCTGTCACTGCTCCTCTCACTGCACCTCTCACTGCACCTCTCACTGCTCCTCTCACTGCATCTCTCACTGCATCTCTCACTGCACCTCTCACTGCACCTCTCACTGCACCTCTCACTGCATCTGTCACTGCACCTCTCACTGCACCTCTCACTGCACCTCTCACTGCATCTGTCACTGCACCTCTCACGGCTCCTCTCACTGCACCTCTCACTGCATCTCTCACTGCACCTCTCACTGCACCTCTCACTGCTCCTCTCACTGCTCCTCTCACTGCATCTGTCACTGCATCTCTCACTGCACCTCTCACTGCACCTCTCACTGCACCTCTCACTGCTCCTCTCACTGCACCTCTCACTGCATCTGTCACTGCACCTCTCACTGCACCTCTCACTGCTCCTCTCACTGTACCTCTCACTGCTCCTCTCACTGCACCTCTCACTGCTCCTCTCACTGCACCTCTCACTGCACCTCTCACTGCACCTCTCACTGCACCTCTCACTGCACCTCTCACTGCACCTCTCACTGCATCTCTCACTGCACCTCTCACTGCACCTCTCACTGCACCTCTCACTGCACCTCTCACTGCTCCTCTCACTGCACCTCTCTCTGCACCTCTCACTGCTCCTCTCACTGCATCTGTCACTGCACCTCTCACTGCACCTCTCACTGCATCTGTCACTGCACCTCTCACTGCACCTCTCACTGCTCCTCTCACTGCATCTCTCACTGCACCTCTCACTGCACCTCTCACTGCTCCTCTCACTGCACCTCTCACTGCACCTCTCACTGCACCTCTCACTGCTCCTCTCACTGCATCTGTCACTGCACCTCTCACTGCACCTCTCACTGCACCTCTCACTGCATCTCTCACTGCACCTCTCACTGCACCTCTCACTGCACCTCTCACTGCATCTCTCACTGCACCTCTCACTGCTCCTCTCACTGCTCCTCTCACTGCTCCTCTCACTGCACCTCTCACTGCTCCTCTCACTGCTCCTCTCACTGCATCTCTCACTGCACCTCTCACTGCTCCTCTCACTGCTCCTCTCACTGCTCCTCTCACTGCACCTCTCACTGCTCCTCTCACTGCTCCTCTCACTGCATCTCTCACTGCACCTCTCACTGCATCTCTAATTGCACCTCTCACTGCACCTCTCACTGCACCTCTCACTGCATCTCTCACTGCATCTCTGGAATCAGCTGTGTCCAGTGTCCAGTTTACCCAACATAAATCAGCATTGTGGAAATGTGTTCACTGACTGCATATTGTGTGAAAACGACATGAAATGTGTGAATAGTATGGCTACAAAAAAACGATGCTGTGCTAACTGTGTTTAGAGTTTTGAAACTGAATCTAGCAAAACGATCGGTTATTTCTAAAATAAATAAAAAACGAAGTTTTATGCCTTGCTCTGTTCTGTGATCCGCGGTCGTGACTCTCCTGTTCGAACTCGTTCATCAAAATGAACTAATCTTTTTTTCGAGTCATTTCGTTCATTTTGTTCATTGAATGAATGAAATGACTCAAAAAAAGATTCGTTCATTTTGATGAACGAGTTCGAACAGGAGAACAGAGCAAGCCGAGCATTTGTGCTAATAAAACTTAAACTTTTTTATTTATTTTAGAAATAACCGATCGTTTTGCTAGATAAGACCCTTATGCATCGTCTGTTGTCGTTTAAATCCATTTGAAGCTGCACTGAAACTGTCATTTGGACCTTGGACGGTTTGGCTACCAGTAAAGTCCACAATATGGAGAAAAATCCTAGAATGTTTTCATCAAAAACCTTAATTTCTTTTCGACTGAAGAAAGAAAGACATGGGCATCTTGGATGACATGGGGGTGAGTAAATTATAAGCAAAAGTTTTTTAAAAAGTGAACTAATCCTTTAAGATCTGAATTTGACATTTTTGCACAGATTTTCTTGGTGTATTATGCAGTGAAGTTTCATGATGGGGCGACCAACTTGACTGCTCCCCGCTGTTTCCCGACCATGGCGGGAGCACCATCTGTTGTCACTGCAAAAATCTTGCTAATGTCAATCCCTCGCTCCTCAAAATGCTCCAGAAAAACTCTGGCTATGTCCTCACCTTTTGTTGTTTCAGGCATTGGCTTTAAGCAACAGAGTTCCTCTCTTACAGTCACATCGGCGTATCTTGCCACGACTGCCAAACGTGGTATGTCATTTACATCCACACTCTCATCAAGTGCAACGCTAAATACCGTGGCTTCTTTCAAACCGCCTGTCTGCTGCGCTCTTACGTTTTCTGCCATTTCTTCGATGCGTCGTTCAACACTTCTGGCAGATATGGGAATGTCTTTTATTCTTGATTTTATTGTCTCTTTGATTGGTAAGCCATCAAACAAAACATCTGAGCTACAGATGAAAGCCTCCTTTATATACTCTCCATCAGTGAATGGCTTTCCCTGTTTTGCAATACAATTAGCAATGTGATAGCTTGCTTTGGTAGCATGATCTTTGGCCGTCGCAAAGACTTTAAGGGTGTTAGCTTGCTTCCCATACCTGAACACGGCACGTTTGATAGATTCAGCCTTGTCTGACACATCCTTGAAAGTTTTCTCATGTTTGGTCTCAAAATGGCGTTTAACACTCGATGTTCGGCAAACAACATTTTCAAGACATAATGTGCACACAGCACGGTCCTTCTGAAACACAAAACCCCACTCTTCTGTCCATGAATGCCCGAACATTAACTTTAGCTTTTTTAACTAACGGCCCTGCCATTCCGACATACCGCTACCAAGCCCGCTCTGCCAGCAGCGTTACTATAGTTACTATATACTATAGTAGCCTACTAACCAATCAGAGCACAGGCAGAGTAGGGTGGGGCGTTGCTGCATGCATATGGGAATAGTTTTTTTTTTTTACAGTCTGGTGGGGATACCAGTCAATCAAACTAGCCTACCGTAAATAACAGGTTGCGCAACTGTGAACATTGTAATTTGGCATGCGGATGAGAGAGTGCCATTGGTTAAGATACCGCCCTTAAGATACCCCTGCCCCATTGGAATGATCAGATTGTTCTTGCTCCGGCTTTAAAGGATTAGTTCACTTTAAAAAAAAAACTTTTGCTGATAATTTACTCACCCCCTTGTCATCCAAGATGTCCATGTCTTTCTTTCTTCAGTCGAAAAGAAATGAAGGTTTTTGATGAAAACATTCCAGGATTTTTCTCCATATAATGGACTTCAATGGGACCCAAACAGTTCAAGGTCCAAATGACAGTTTCAGTGCAGCTTCAAAGGGCTTTAAACGACACCAGACGATGAATAAGGGTCTTATCTAGCCAAACCATCGTCATTTCAAAAATTTCTTATTTATTTTTTAAATAACCGATCGTTTTGCTAGATAAGACCCTTATTCTCTTGGACATCTTGGATGACATGGGGGTGAGTAAATTATCAGCAAAAGTTTTTTTTAAAAGTGACCTAATCCTTTATCTTCTTGATATTCGGCAGCATTGCCACAACGGACCGAATGGCTTCGCTCGCATATTTCTCCGCTGCCATTACCGAACTACAACTCAAAATAACACACAACATCAACATCATTGTTCTCAGCCACTCCCTCTGTTCGCTGATTGGCCCGGTAAAAAATTTATTGGAGAAAACCAAAGACTACAGCACAATCCCAGACGTAGTACTGAAGGAAAATGAAAATTGAGCGGAAGTACGTAGGAGGGCGGAGCCAGGCTAGAAAATAAGCGGTGCAGCCAGAAATCTGCCCCAATAGCCGCGTTTCCACTGTCGGGCCAGGGCCGGGCCATGTTAGTACGTGCCAGGGCTAGTTGCGTTTCCACTGTCACTTCCGGGGCTTGATTGGGGCTTACTCGGGGCCATCGAATACCTTGGGCCAAAGCAGGCCAGCTCGGGCTAGAGGAGTGGTTACGAACAGAGGCGGGTTTACCTGAGTCTGGAGACGACAGCGCCAGATGATTCTGTCAGCATTAAAGACTTTTAAAATAAGTTAACTCACTTTCATGTTTGAATGCCTTCTGTTTGTGATCCGATGTGGATTCTGATGACAGTATAAGGTAGAAATATTTATACGCGATGCAAAAGACTATGCGCGCTAACCATTGCCATAGTAAACATAGTAAATGCTTGAAGATACGCATAGTAAAAAAACTTTTCAAGAAATCAGACCAATCGTAAAGGCTATCACAATCATGTTTTTATTTTATCTGTCAGATAGCCTACGTCTGTTGAAGATTTTATTATTTGGAAATCAAGTAATTTAGCTATATAAGAATACACAATTATTTCCTCTGTGTGTGATTTTGGATTTCCTCTCTGTGTGTGCTGTAACAAGGCCTAGAATGCTGAGACAACAGAGAGTGCTATTTCAGTATGTCACATGGTACAAAAGTATTTCTCAAAATATCTATATGTATGTATGACCTTTTTTGGAAAGGATCAATGGCATATATGTGAGAAGCTGAGCAGAGCTCGGGAGTGGTCTCTGGCAGGAGGCCCTCGGCTTTGTTCGATTGAATAAAGTCTAATTGTTTTCTGTTATCATGGATCCCTGAGAAATCATTGACCCGAAAAGATTGAAACCACAACACGTCTTGTCTCTTTATACTCTTTATATATATATATATATATCATAAAATAAAGCAAAAATTTTTCTTGGGAGCTTTTTCTCTGACTGAAAATATCAAGCCTACTGGGAGTCGAGAGAGCGCTAAAGCTCCTCAGGTCGTATTTTTGGTGGCATATATTTGTAGAAATGACAATTCTTTCTAAATGTAGTCTTTAATCCTCGCTTGCCTGGCTTATGCTACTCTGAGCTATGTCTGAACTTTGTATTTTGAGCACTTCTTGCATTGTTTTTGCCTCTTCACGATGACTCGCTTGGTTTAGTCCTCAGTTGTAAGTCGCTTTGGATAAAAGCGTCTGCTAAATGACTAAATGTAAATGTAAATGTGATGTAAATATGTCCTGTAACTACCAAATAAACAGAAGCGACTGAAGAAGTGTGTCCTCTTTCTTTTGTGAAACCTAACGGAAATGTATTTCTGTGTGACTAATGTGCAATTTTGACATACATTAAATCATGATCAATGTATCACTTTTTATTGTAAACCTGTGGTAAAACATTGATGCTTGGGTTTTAAATATTCAAGTAAACAACAAAAATGCAAGCATTTATCATGTTTGTTTTGCAATGCACGCGGTTTCGAGTGATTTCTTTCTGATTAGTTTTCTGATAAAACTTCCATTAGTTGGTGAAATGATGGGTTAGTGTGACGTTATTCCAGAGAGGCGTGTTACGGCCGTGTTTTAGTGAACAGGGTCCGCGGGGTCTTGAAAAGTATTAAAAGGTGATAAATCAATTTTGGGAAAATTAAGACCCTTAAAAAGTATTAAAAAGTCTTATCACGGGTTTATAAAGTCTTACATTTTGAAAGTATTTTTTCTGAATTAGCTGTCCAACAGTTTGAGTCCCAAAAACATCGTAAAAGTGTGTGAATTTAGTCATTTTTATAAAATAAAAAAAACGAACAGGTACATAAAAAAAATAGGCTATTTTGGGTGCGTTCGTAAATTGCCTCTCTGTCATGTCAATCACTGTACTGATTGCCTACACCAAACACTGATCTCTAAACCTACCCGTCACTGTAACCTAAACCAATGAAATCGGTTGCAGGGCGGGATTTCTGCTGAAGTGGTTTGGGGAAAAAAAAACGCACCGAAATGTTTTAAGAGAAGGTTAGACAGATAATATTGACAGAATGGGGAAGTGCAAATTTGCAGCGTCCTGGTTGGAAATGCCAGACTTCAAAGAGTGGCTGCAGCCAGTTGAGGGGAATGTCAGGGAGGCATATTGTACATTATGCAAGAAAAAAATAAAATTTTTGTCAATGGGCATTAACTCGTTAAAGTCCCACATGTGTTGTGCTAGCCACAAAGCCGCTGCTAGCCGCAGAGAGCGGCAGCTCTCCATCGCTAGCTTCTGTGGTCGCGTTGCACCAACACAACCTAGTGCCAACGTCGTTACACCACCGGCAGTCGCACCTGAAGCTACTGTAAGAGTTAAAAGTTTAGCAATATAAAAAAAAAAAAAAAGATTAATGCTGATGTTATATTTGAATATTTCAATGTTAATTCTTCAATATAGTGTGTTAAAGCGAATGTTGTTGGAAGGACTTTTATTATGACGGGGGTACAGAGAGGAGAGCGGGAGTGAAAGGGGAAATGGAAAAAAATAAAGAGACTAGAGTCTAAAGAAGAGCTCGTCCGTGTCCGAGGGTTTTTTTGATATATTCATACAGTTATCTTTAGATTAAAGCCCCGAAAACACCCACAAACAAGTATTACAGTGGTGGCAGCGGTGTTTTTTTTTCGTCGGATATTCGAGTTTTCTTTTTTATATATATCTCTTTTGGTTTCCGCCTAACGTTACACTGCGACCGAACGCAGTCTGTACATTACTGTGATTTCAACGAGACGCTGTGAACGTTGATGTGCCGTGAATAAACTTTCTGCGATGTCAGACGAGGAAGCACAAGCACCGCGGGAGAACAATGGACGGACACGCCGTGCACACACACCAAAGGACATTCCTTTACCGCCGCCATTTCGTAACGATGGCTCTGAGTCTTTTCAGCTGTGGGCCCGTCGTTATGAGGTAATTCAAGAGGCTCGCTATAAAGACAGCGGTGTTGATTTGGATGCAGTGTTAGCAGCAGAGTTGCCTACTAGATTGCCACCTGAACTGTTCATTGTTTGGGACAATTTTCCACCCGAAATTCAGCATTCTTTTGCTTCAGCGAAAAAACAGTTACAAGATGCTTTTGGTCAGAAGGAGGTAATTGCGTCTTTTCAAACATTTCCGAATTCACGCCACAAATTGCCTAATGAACCAATGGAAGTGTATGCAGCAGACATATGTAGTCTGGTCAAAGAAGCTTTTCCAGATTTTGAGCAGAATGCTTCTGAATACATGAAACTGTCGAGATTTCTGGCTGGTTTAGATCAAGAACTCTAGATTAAATGCCATGAGAGGGGCGTGAAAACGTTCAAAGATGCCTTCCAATTCGCTACTCAAGCTGAACGGGTGCGCCAGGCTGCCAGATTGGTGCAGCCGGTTCCATCTGCGGTGAGAGGCAATTCAGCAGCATAGACAGTGAATGTTATTTCTGACAGTGACACTCTTTTTCTGAAGCAAGCGGTTGTTGATCTAACTAACACAGTTAAAGACTTAAGTAAGGATGTATCAGCATTGAAACTGCAGTTGCATGATGAACGCAGCCGATCTCGTCAAACCCCATCACCACGTCGGCACAGTCCAACGAGATATGCTATGCCAGGGAGTGCACCGTATGGACATTCACCAACCAGACATTCAGAAGCTCGTTCTCCTTCACCTGACAGCTACAGAAGATCTCCCGGCCGTTGCAGAGACCTTGGCAGACGACGCGACGACACATACCAGCATAATGTCAGAGTGGATTTCTCTCCTCACCGTAGGGAGAGGTTCAAGGATTGCTATTCTCCAAAATACTCCACTGCAGCCTGCACTGACTACTACGAGGATGACAGACGGAGACAACAAAATGACACCATGTCTTACAATCGCTCGTCATTTCAACGACGCAGTCCAAGCCCTCATCACAAGCGTGTCGCCTTTGAGGAGTACAAAGCCCCCAGACCTCAGCATCCAAGCCTGGATCGTCAGAGTGGTCCACAGGATGTCTGCCCAGATCATCACAGCCATCATCAGGGAAACTTCCACTAGCTGATGCGGCGGGGCACACATCAGCTGTTTCACCACCAGCTCCACACGACACCGTACGGATGACAACCACAGACACCAGCCATCCAGAGACTGAACACTGTCCTGCTGCGAACATAAAGGACATTTGTACAGCACACATCAATGGCATTGTTGAAGGTACTGACATGCACATTATGATAGACACTGGTTCTAGTATTTCATTCATTAATGAAACTACCCGTATGGCAATTCCTTCATTGTGCAAAAGACCACTAAAGGGTAATTTCATTCTGTCAAAGTCTGTAACTGGTCAGAATCTAGATACTCTGGGAACTGTGACTGTTAACCTGAGATTAGGTGCACTGACATTACAGCATGACATGCAGGTCATTAGAAATGTGAGTCAGGGTATCATACTTGGTTGGGATTTTCTCCAGAAACACTAGGTAATTTTGAATGTTGGTAAGGGGCTATGTTACCTTTATGATCAGACTTTACAATTGTTAAACACATTTCAACTTGCCCCTGTACATTGCACAGCTCAAATTACTGTGACTACTATCATTCCTCCCCAATGTGAGATGCACTGTACAGCTCAGCTTATCCCGTTTGCTGTTAATGCAGGTTTAGCAGATGGTTACAGTGGGTTACTTGAGCCATACCCATCTAAGTTGGATGGTATTGCAGTTGCACGCACCCTTACAGTAGCTGAAAATGGTCAAACTGTAGTGCGAGTCATGAATCCAACAAATAGCCCTTTTGTACTGCAACCGGGTATGCGGCTAGGGGAATTCACTCCGATAAACCAAGATGATGTTGTTCAGCACTCAGAATCTGTATGTAATGTGTCCACCCCTTCTACACAGCCTCTTCCATTTGAGATTCAGAGTGGGAATCTTTCTGACCCTCAGGTGAACGAACTACACTCACTGTTGCATGAGTATTGTGATGTGTTTAGTAAGAACCCTACAGATTTTGGTAGTACGAATATAGTCAAACACAAAATCAATACCGACAATGCAATTCCCATTAAAAAACGTGCCTATCGTACTTCTCCTCCGATGCAAGAGGTGATTCAGTCACAGGTTGATGACATGTTGGCAAAAGGTATTGTGGAAGTCAGTCATAGCCCTTGGGCTGCACCTGTCGTTATGGTGCGGAAAAAAGATGGCACCTGGCGCTTTTGCGTAGATTATAGGGGCCTTAATTCTGTCACCATTAAGGACGCCCATCCTTTACCCAGAACAGATGACACTCTGGATGCACTTAGAGGTTCCTCTATATTCAGTACCATGGATCTTTCATCCGGATATTGGCAAGTGCAGCTTAATGAGGCAGACAAACCAAAAACAGCCTTCACTACTGGCCGTTCTTTATACCAGTTTACAGTGATGCCGATGGGTCTTGTCAATGCTCCACCCACTTTTCAACATTTGATGCAGCTAGTGTTGCAGGGTCTGTCCTGGATTGTGTCCTGTCCTGGATTTGCAACAATGTCTTGTGTATTTAGACGACATCATCGTCTACAGCAAAAATTTTGCAGAGCACATTCAACACTTGAGAGAGGTTTTCCAGCGTTTGAAAGCAGCAAATTTGAAGCTGAAACCAGCTAAATGTTATTTTGCTCAACAGCAAGTGACATTTCTGGGCCATATTGTGTCTTCTGCCGGTCTTCAGCCTAATCTTAAAAACATTCAGAAGGTTAAAGAATGGCCTACTCCTGGAAATCCTACGGAAGTCCGAGCCTTCTTAGGCCTGTGTTCATATTACAGGCGTTTCATTCGCTGTTTTGCTCAAATGTCACAGCCACTGCATGCCCTAACTCAGAAAGCAAAGTTGTTTGTTTGGACCGAGTTAGAACAGGAAGCTTTCAATTTTTTGCGACATGCACTTACCAATGCTCCAATTCTCTCTTACCCAGACTTTTCAAAGGAGTTTTTGCTCTTCACAGACGCTTCCAACACAGCTATCGGAAGTGTTCTGTCCCAGATGAATGTTGACGGCAAAGAAAGTGTCATCGCTTATAGCAGTCACGTCCTGACACCTACTGAGAAACGATGGTCAACATATGACAGGGAGTTGTGGGCTATTGTTTGGTCCATTCGTCACTTCCGTCAGTATCTCATGAGTCATTCTTTTCGAATCATTACTGACCACAAGCCCTTGCTTAGTCTGAGACGAATGGTGTTGGATGGTGATCCAACGGGGCGCAGAGCTAGATGGGCTCTGGAGATAGACCTCTATGACTGGATTATTGAGCATCGACAGGGTCACAAACACGCCAATGCTGACGCCATGTCTCGTCGACCTGACAGGGAGAGCAACATTCCCAATGACTTGGAGATCAAGCCTGTCTATTTCGTTTCTGCTTCAACGCAGACTGAGGTAGCCAAATCACATCCTACTTCTGCACAGCCTGTTTCTTCTGGTGCAGGTCCTGGGTTTGAGCCTTCAAATTCTGCGTTGTCTACCTTTTCCAGTGTTACATGCCTGGGTATGGATAGTGACGATATGCTTCAAGCTCAGAAAGCTGACCCTGTTTTGAGTAGTGTCTCTCAATGGGTATTAACACAGAAAAGACCCCCATATGCGACGCTCAAAGGAACTGCTAATGGATTTAGACATTTCTGGAAAGAGTTCGCAAGGCTTACCTTTGTAGATTCTGTTCTTTGTCGAAGAGTCAGACCTCCACCAGGTGAACAGATTCTGCAGGTTGTAGTTCCATCTGCATTACAGCGTAACGTATTTGAGACTTTGCATGGTCATTCACTCTCTGGACATTTCAGTGCACAAAGGACATTGCAACGTGCTCTAGTGAGATGCTACTGGCCCCACATGTCTAGGGACATTACACAATGGTGTGCCCAATGTCAAGCTTGTGAATCAAGGAGACCACAAACACCTCATCAGCAGGCCCCAATGCAAAACATAGTCACAAGCATGCCGTTTGAAAAAGTTGCTGCTGATCTAACGGAAGTTGCCCATTACGCAGAAAGGGAATCGGTATGTTCTTGTAGTAATGGATTACTTTACCAAATACCTCAATCTCTATGCGGTTACTGATCAACGTGCAACGACTGTCGCCAAATGTTTGTTTGAAGATTATGTGAGCCAACATGGTGTGCCTCAGAGTTTGCACACTGACCAAGGCCGACAGTTTGATTCGGATTTGGTGAAAGAACTGTGTTCTCTGCTTGGGATCCGAAAAACACGGACCTCCCCATATCATGCAATGTCAGATGGTATGGTAGAACGTGCCAATAGGTCCATAAAAGATCACCTTGTTATTTGTGGTTTGTAAAAGGTTCATGTTCGCATTCTGAACTGTTTGTTTTCTCTCACAATTTTTTTTTCTTTCTTCTCCTGTACCCCAAATGTTTGTTTTGTATTACAAATGTAAGGAAAGCATATTTTATTACAGATGTATTGTTTTTCTGTTTTGTATATCAGGAAACGAGGACGTTTCTTTTCATAAGGGGGAAGTAGTGTAAGAGTTGAAAGTTTAGCAATATAAAAAAAAAAAAAAAGATTAATGCTGATGTTATATTTGAATATTTCAATGTTAATTCTTCAATATAGTGTGTTAAAGCGAATGTTGTTGGAAGGACTTTTATTATGACGGGGGTACAGAGAGGAGAGCGGGAGTGAAAGGGGAAATGGAAAAAAATAAAGAGACTAGAGTCTAAAGAAGAGCTCGTCCGTGTCCGAGGGTTTATTTGATATATTCATACAGTTATCTTTAGATTAAAGCCCCGAAAACACCCACAAACAAGTATTACACTACAGCTACGACCCGGGCTGTCTCTGCTTCCTCATCTTCTGCAGCCGACATCAGAGTGGCTCTGGGCGGCACAGTTACACTGCGTGCTGAGGTGTTGTGGTGTCTCCACACAGCGGAGAAACACCATTCACTGAACTCAAACGAAAACTTGGCTGAAGTTTTCAAGGCTATGTTTCCAGATTCGGATATAGCAAAGTCGTTCACTTGTGGCAAGGACAAAACTGGATACATCATACGATTCGGGTTAGCACCACACTTCAAGCAGGAGCTCATCAACACCATCAACAAGGCTGGCCAGTTTGTTTTAATGTTTGACGAGTCGCTCAACCAGTCAACAAAAACGAAACAGCTTGATGTCCACATTCGATTCTGGGAAGATGACCGTGTCCTAACTAGGTACCTCCTGTTTAGTACTATATATTATATATACTCTATATACTATATATTTCATTTTCAACCTGTTTTGAGGAGTGTCATATTAATAAAGATCTGTTCTGGCTAGGTACCTTGGCTCCCAGTTCTTGGGACACGGAAAAGCTGTCGACCTGTTGCATCACATCAAAGTTAGTTAACTAGCATTTCATCGTCAATTTTTGATACTTTTGGACAATCGTGTGGCTAAAGTGTAGATTAATAGATGAGACTGGGATGTGGCAAGTGACTAAAAACAGGTTGATGGGGTTGGGGAGGAGGAGCCATGGATGATAAAGAGGTTGGTTGTCTGTCAGAAAGTATAAACATGTATAAATGTGACACATACATTGGTGTGATAAAGGTTACTGTTGTGTAGATCTGAGATTTGTGTGTGTTTGCGTGCTTGCGTTCTTGCATGCACGTGTGTGTGTGTGTGTGTGTGTGCGTGTGTGTGCATGTGTGCACGTACATGTATTTGATTATGCGTGTGTGTGGTTGCTGTGGGTTCTTTGACTAGTAAATTGTCTGAAGTTGGTTCAGAGTGAAGTTGGTTGACCAGACTAGCAGTTCAGTTTAGCTTGAATGGCTTGGAAGTAATTGGAGCACATTACCTGGATGTACAGTGAAGAACATTCACTCATGTTTGTGAGTACCACTTGTTTGTTTCACTAATAAAAACATATTGGTGTGCTAATATTGTATTTTTTGCTCCAGGAATTTGCACACCAAAAACATTGTTTCTTATAACCATTTTACATATAATATGAGTGAAAATCAGGCTAATACCTTACTGAATGCCAGTGTATTCAAAAATAAACATAACATGAATATTGCCATTAATATACTTGTGTTGTGTTTATTCTCAGGAATGTGTTGCAAAACTGAATATGAGGCACCTTCTCTCCATAAGTATGGATGGCCCAAATGTCAACTTAAAGCTTGCAGACCTCCTCCAGACTGAGCATGCTGAGCTGTATGGTGCTCATCTGGTTAATGTTGGAAGCTGTGGGCTTCACACCCTCCACAACGCACTGAAGGCAGGCTTTACTATGTGGCAGATGGACAAGCTCCTTCGAGCACTCCACTATCTCTTTCATAATGTTCCAGCTAGGAGGGAAGATTTTACTGCCTTGACTGGGTCCACCTCCTTTCCGCTACCATTCTGTGGCCACAGGTAGATTGAGAGTTGTTTGCCATACACATTGCAAAAGGATTTTGCCCAAAATGTCTGTGTTTTTATTTTGCAACAATAAAGTGAAATGAAATTGGAGTGAGCTGACATTGTCCATTTTTGCATAGGTGGATTGAAAATGTCCCCGTGGCAGAGAGGGCAGTTAAAGTGTGGCCAATGGTCATGATGTACGTAGATGCTGTTAAGCAGAAGAAGCTTCCAAACCCCAGTACTGCCTCGTACGACACCATTGAGGCAGCACAAGCGGATCCCCTCATGGTTGCCAAGCTCCAGTTCTTCCTGGCAATATCCAGGACCTTTAACCCCTTCCTGACCAACTATCAAACTGATGAGCCAGTTCTACCCTTTTTTGCCAAAGATTTGAGTGAGTTGCTGAAGGTAATCATTACAATAGGGCCTAATTCAACTATCTACCCGTGGATGTGTGGTGGTCCACAACTCTGTAAAATCAATGCAATGTGTGTAGTTTTACATAGATTGTTACATAGAACTCACTTGAGATAAAACCCTGGATGCCAACAAACACATACACACACACACACCAATTATTTCCTTTCATTTTATTTGTTCCTCTTGTTCACAATAATACAATATTAAATTAATACATAAATTCATAACACATTTTAAACCAACATTTTTCATGATTAGAAAGCAGTAGGAAGAATGATCTGTTTAATGGTAGGCTAGTAGGATGGTTCTGTCACTGATTACTTGTATCCTTTTAAGAGTC
Source organism: Semotilus atromaculatus (assembly GCA_031834385.1). Classification (NCBI taxonomy): domain Eukaryota; kingdom Metazoa; phylum Chordata; class Actinopteri; order Cypriniformes; family Leuciscidae; genus Semotilus; species Semotilus atromaculatus. The sequence continues at coordinate 33,763,701 of JAULUF010000015.1, read as the reverse complement.
TCCTGCGGCGGTTTGTAAAGCAAGAGCTCCTGCAAGATGCCACTTCCCTGAGGGTGACCAAAATTGACGTTGCTGATGAAGTGAATAGGGTATCCTACAAGAATGTTGACATAGGACTGGGTGCTAAATCTGCCATCAAGGTAATTTTGATATTGACTATTTTCTTTTCAGGGATGGATTTTTGTTCTCTGTACAGCAATGCAACTAGTAAAAATTTTACATTTTATTCTGCTGTATTATATTCTGCTTGTATTATAATTATTATTATTATTGCCGACATGGAGAAACTTATTTTTAGACGATTAAGTTTACCTTCTTCATCATTTACATTCTATGTTTATAGTCTATGTTGCTTATTTGTCAGGCACTTCAGAGCAAGCCAGGAAGCAGGGGAGGTGAGCTTTTAGTTCTCACCTTTAGGAAAGAGTGCATGCAGGGCCTGGTTAAGATTGTTCAGAAAGTGCAGGTGAAAAGTCCCCTGAAAATTCCAGTGGTCAGGGCCATTGGATGTCTGGACCCCAGAAGCATGCACAGCGATGCAGAAGGGTCCCTCACAAAGATTAAGACTGTAGTACAAACAATGCTGCAGGACAAGAAGTTGGCAGGAGGCGTCTCTTCTGGTAGGAAAAACTCAGAGAAGTTACTGTTGTGTTAGTGTGAAAGTGTCTAAGATTTTTTTCAACACAGAAGATATATACAGTACACTGCTTACCTTTTTATGTGTACAGACGTTGTGCTGTGTATTTTTCCAATGAAAGATTAATAAAATGACTTGAATTATATTTTACCTATTTGTAAAAAAAAATTTCTCCAGGTGATGTAATCATACAACAGTTCCAGAGCTTTCTCTCTCTTGAGGCGAGAGATGAGAGATTCTCCTCCTTCCAGCCACTGAAGGAGCGACTTGATGTCTTCCTGCATTCAGCCCTCAGCAAGTCTTATCCAGAGCTATACAAGTTTTCTCAGAGCCTTCTACTTCTGTCCCACGGACAAGCCATGGTGGAAAGAGGGTTTTCCATCAACAAGGAGGTTGAAACATGCAACATCCTTGAAAAGTCGATGGAAGCTTTGAGGCTGATATGTGACAAGATCAGTGTCTGTGGGGGTGTTTTGAAGGTACCTCTCACAAAGGAGCTCATGGCTTCAGTAGCCTGTGCAAGGTCAAGGTACAGGAGTTACCTGGAAGATGAACGGAAGAAGAAACAGAGTTCCACACAGGACCTCAAAAGAAAAGCAGTGCGAGAGGAGATAGAAGACCTGAAAAGGAAACGAACGGTTCTGACAGAGGTGTGCGACTCCCTCCAAACAGATGCTGATAAGTTAGCCGAGCAGGCAGAGGGGAAATCTGGGACATTAATGGCACAACTGATCACGAAGTCCAACATCCTCAGAAAACGTAGTAAAGAAAAACGGAACGAATTGGTCCAAACTGAGAAGCTGCTGGGAACAAAATCAGAAGAACTGAGGCACATGTCAGCATGATTGTTGTTGAGGGTGGAGCAAAGTTTTGTTTTGTTTTTTAATAAACTTTGCTTTGATTTACTATCCCAGCCTATTTGATTTTTTTTTTTTGTATCAGAGTGGTCAATAGTCTTTATCACAACCTAAAACTGTTAAGTTAAAAGTATCACTGATGTAAATGGTTACAGCTTGAAGTGGCGGTGAGGTATTAAAAAATATTGAGAAGGTCTTGAAAAAGTCTTGAAAAGGTATTAAAATTAACTTCAAGATTCCTGCATATACCCTGGTGAAGCACTGTGGAGCTTCTGGCCCGACAGTAGAAACGCAGGCCCAGTGCTACGGGCCCGAGGCTATTAGCCCGGCACGGCCCGTTTAAAGCCCTGGGTCGGCACTGGCCCGACAGTGGAAAACGCGGCTAATGGCTCTCTATGAAGCCTCGATTATACTCATGTTCAGACTTGTGCAGGGACTGCAGCGGACAGCATGGACACAGACTACTTGTATTTATACTACTGAAAGTGAATGCTGGGGCCCGGTCCACACATGCGCAGTAGATCGTGTGTACACTTCCAGACATGCAATTTTCATTCCACGAATTATTGCACATCTGGCTGTCGTTATTTTGTTTTAACAACGGATTCTAAAGGTGCGGGTAGCGACGGAATTCTTCACACAGCCTCTCTTCAAATTTGACGTCCATATTGATTTTCCAGCGCATGCACAGTTGGTGCTTTTGTAGCGTAGTCACAAAAAATGGGAGGCATGTCCGAAAAGAGCCTTACAAATAAAACAAAACAAAAAGACAAACAAAACAAAAGCAGGCAGTAAGAAAATCAGGTCTTAGCAGGAAACACGAGGAAACATAAGTCTTCCTCAGGTCATGGTCTTGTGTTAAAGGAACACACTGACTTTTTGGGACTTTAGCTGATTCACCATATCCCCCAGAGTTAGATAAGTCCATACATACCTTTCTGTGAGCTTTAGATGATTTGATGAATTTTTGCCTCAGTGATTGATTTATACATCAGTTGTACATTTTGCCACAAGGGAAATAAGTTCATTTTGGATATGCTTGCTTAAATAGGTGTCACTTAGCTGTTTTGCCTGAATTCTCCTCAGATGCTCACGCATCACTGGGTCAAACTGAGCCATTAATTGTACTTGTCCAAGGAAATTTCCATTACCAGACTCAAACAATTTTTCTGAGTGGCCACGAAATGCAAGATTGTGCTCTGCCAGATGGTTTACAATTGCAATAAGTCTTCTTAAAATCTCTTTCCAGCAGTTTTGTTATGAACAATCAGACACAGATAGATCCAAACGCAGCGCAGATTTATTGCAGAATAGTCAGACAGGCAAGGGTCAAAGACAGCAAACAAGGCATAGGAGACTAAGCTTAAATGTGGTCCAAATACCAGGCAGGAGATCAGAGACAGGCAGTGGACGATACAGAATCCGGGAAACAGGCAGAAGGTCACTATGGTCGTAACACAGGCAGGACAAATTCAAGGTAACGCTCAGTATGTACACAACAGTGACTACGTTTACAAGCTGTCAATATTCGCGTTATGGTCGGGTTAAGGACACTATTCGGGTTTCTGAAACATTCGGAATAACCCGTTTACATGCGTGAGCAGAGAGAGTTACTCCTGTATACATGGAATTTGTAATCGATTGGCAATATCCCAACGTAAACGGCGACGCACGGTTAGCGTCTGGACGTACGGACAACCTTAAGACGCAATATGCGTCAGTTCCGATTCTTCTTCCTGTATCCAAAGACAACAACAACAGCAGCAGCAGCACGCGGATGATGGATAGTTCGGGGCAGATAGCGATCGCCTTTGAAATGGATCGAAATTAATTTCCTCCTCGCTCCAAAAGTATGGTGCTGTGCTGCGTCTCGCCATGTTTACCTCTACTTCTTGTTTACTTCCGGTATACTGCACGCGGATTTTTGTATGCGCCAGACGGAAGTTCCTCTACTTAAAAGACCAAGATTCCTTGTGAACAGAACATGCGCAGAACACAAATCAATGTTCCTTTTGATGGGGATATGCCGATACGCGTTTACATGACCAAATATTCGGGTTAGAAAAGGGGTACCCCAGGTATAATATCCGGGTTTTTAAAAACCGGTATATGATCATATTCGGGTTGTTGCCGGTGTTTACATGGCCGTGCGCGACCGGGTTATTGCTAATATTCCGGTTTTGAACGAGTTATTGGCTTCATGTAAACGTAGTCAGTGAAACAAGACTTCGCAAATGGGTATGGTGTGAGAGAGGTATAAATGTGTGTGGAGCTGCGTGTGGAACTCGGTGCAGGTGTGAGAGTCATCAATAGCAACAGGTGTGTGTCTAATCAGTACAAGGATGTGTGCGTGAACAGTCTATGGTGTGTGCGTAATCCGTTCAGGGAAAGGCAGTACAGAAGAGGAGCGCCCGTGGCACTCGAGGGCAATCCAGCCGATCATCGTCACAGGTTTACTTCAAGAGCAATTAGATCTTGGTTTACCTGATCTATAGCTGTGTTTGTTTGTAGTTTTTGTGAAAGATTGCGCAAAGCATCCATGTTTGTGATGTGTTCTGCAGACTGCTCATGCTGTCTCAAGTGGGCAGAAAGTAATTGAACCCATCCGCACTTAGCTGAGTGGCCTTTTTTCGGTTACCAAACAAGCGGCAACAAAAGCACACAACACAGTCATTTTTTTCACTGAGCCAGGACCTCTTTGTTTTCTCCATTCTTCATTTGCAGGTAATAATTGCTGCTTGTAAATTTTCGCCCCTCTTGATTTTTAGGATAAATGCAGTCCTTGCTCTGAACTGGGCCTCTCTGCACTATTGAGCAACGCTCTTTGTCAGTGAGATGTTTTGGCCAGAGTGCTGGGTCGTCTTCAAGTTCAAGTGTAACACATTGGTCAGAATGACTGCTAGTAACGTTACTCATTAGTTGTTCATAATCATTATCACTGTCACTGAAAGTGAACGTGGAAGTTTTGTTACCTGCTGCCTGATCCTGTAAAGTTGCCTTGCATGTAACGTTAACATTAGCAGCAATATCACTGTCGGCAGCAACGGGTAGCTCCTCCTCGCTAGCAGCAGTGCTAACGGTCGTGATGGTGGTTGCATCGTTAGCGTTGTTGTTGTCATTGTCAGCGGGCATCACAAAAAAGTTTGTAACCTTGGACAATTTGGCAAAAAACGTTTTACTTTCCTCCCGCTTCCTCCTTCACTTCATTTTTTCTCTCTATCTACTACTCTGTTTACTCTGTCTGTCGATCACTTCTTCTCCGTCAGTTTTTTGGCACATTACAGCCTTGTCACTTTCGCAGATGCGCAGTAAGTGAGATAATGGAATAGTCCAATGTAGTGAGGTGGGGGGCCCCCTCCTGTCTGCGACACTAATGATTTTATGCCATTTTTCACAAATGGAGTTTTTTAGAAATATATAATTTGCGAAAAGTAAAAAAAAAAAAACCTTAAGCATAAGTTAATGGGGCATTTTGGGGACCCCTAGGTAGCTCGGGGCCCAAGGCAATTGCCGACCTTTGCCTAATGGTAAAGACCGCCCCTGTGTGTGTGTGTATGTATATATGTATATATATATACACTCACCGGCCACTTTATTAGGTACACCTGTCCAACTGCTCCTTAACACTTAATTTCTAAGCAGCCAATCACATGGCGGCAACTCAGTGCATTTAGGCATGTAGACATGGTCAAGACAATCTCCTGCAGTTCAAACCAAGCATCAGTATGGGGAAGAAAGGTGATTTGAGTGACTTTGAACGTGGCATGATTGTTGGTGCCAGAAGGGCTGGTCTGAGTATTTCAGAAACTGTTAATCTACTGGGATTTTCACGCACAACCATCTCTAGGGTTTACAGAGAATGGTCCGAAAAAGAAAAAACATCCAGTGAGCGGCAGTTCTGTGGGCGGGAATGCCTTGTTGATGCCAGAGGTCAGAGGAGAATGGCCAGACTGGTTCGAGCTGATAGAAGGGCAACAGTGACTCAAATAACCACCCGTTACAACCAAGGTGGGCAGAAGAGCATCTCTGAACGCACAATACGTCGAACTTTGAGGCAGATGGGCTACAGCAGCAGAAGACCACACCGGGTGCCACTCCTTTCAGCTAAGAACAGGAAACTGAGGCTACAATTTGCACAAGCTCATCGAAATTGGACAATAGAAGATTGGAAAAACGTTGCCTGGTCTGATGAGTCTCGATTTCTGCTGCGACATTCGGATGGTAGGGTCAGAATTTGGCGTGTACAACATGAAAGCATGGATCCATCCTGCCTTGTATCAACGGTTCAGGCTGGTGGTGGTGGTGTCATGGTGTGGGGAATATTTTCTTGGCACTCTTTGGGCCCCTTGGTACCAATTGAGCATCGTTGCAACGCCACAGCCTACCTGAGTATTGTTGCTGACCATGTCCATCCCTTTATGACCACAATGTACCCAACTTCTGATGGCTACTTTCAGCAGGATAATGCGCCATGTCATAAAGCTGGAATCATCTCAGACTGGTTTCTTGAACATGACAATGAGTTCGCTGTACTCAAATGGCCTCCACAGTCACCAGATCTCAATCCAATAGAGCAGCGGTTTTCAATAGGTGAGGCGCGCCTCCCCTGGGGGGCGCCAAAGAGTATCCAGTATCAAGTTCTTGCGCATGAACGAACAATAACACACACATTTATGCCAAAATGTCCTCTTTGTCGAGTATCCTCACAAGAGCCGTCTTAAATTAGTTAAATAAAATCTTAAATGTAAGTAAAGAGTAGTGAGAGAATGAGATGTGAGATCCTGTCAGCAGATCTTAAAGTGACAGCAGCCAATTCTCTTTCTCTCTGTCAGTAAAGTTAACCAAAGAGCAAAGGGAACAGAGAAAATTACTCCCTGCTCTTGACTAAAGAACGCGTGTAGCTTTAATAAGGATTAATCTATATTTAATTTATAATTGATGCAGCGCGGACTGTATTATAACCTTCAATTTCAGATATTTTCATACCTGTGTTAGACAGGAAGGTACAGGTAGCCTAAATATGACATTTATTATGGGTTTAAGTGAGGATTGTTTTAAGTTAACTTAAATGTAAAAAAAATTAAGCCTAAGAAATGTACGGAAGCCCTGAACCGCAATAAAAATAAAATAACATCTATAATTTTTTTTTTAAATCTCAACAACAAAATCTAATATTGCGAGATTATTACAGTCAAAACGTTTTATTAATATCAGTCTGTCTGTCTGTCCTTACCTACTGTAAGGGGAGGCTCACATTCACCCAATTTGAAAACCCCTGCAATAGAGCATCTTTGGGATGTGGTGGAACGGGAGATTCGCATCATGGATGTGCAGCCGACAAATCTGCGGCAACTGTGTGATGCCATCATGTCAATATGGACCAAACTCCCTGAGGAATGCTTCCAGCACCTTGTTGAATCTATGCCACGAAGAATTGAGGCAGTTCTGAAGGCAAAAGGGGGTCCAACCCGTTACTAGCATGGGGTACCTAATAAAGTGGCTGGTGAGTGTATATATATATATTTATGTTGAAACTATTGTTATTTTAATATACTTTTTGTTACATTAAATATTTATATTCCATATTAACATAAAACGATTGTGTCTGTCAGTGTTTTCTTACTGGTGTAACCCTCTGAGTCTCAAAGGACCATAGTCTGCCCTGTAAATGTTATTTGCATTCTGTAACGAATATAAATTCAGGCAAACAGGTTCAAGTCCCGGGTGATGAATCATACAGGTAGGTGGTACTGGTGCCTGGTTAATTCTTTTGACAACCTATTGAGAAGGATATTGAGTTTACAATTGTAGTCCAACTTGTATGAAATGTAATACTTATGTAATTATTATTATTATTATTATTATTAGTCTTTTAGAATGTGCATGCACCTCAGGGGTCTCCATGCAACATTTATGTTGCTCAGTGGGCATTGCACCACAATTGCCACAAGTGCACCTGTAAGTGTTTAAAGCAATGATAAATGTATTTGATATGACACCCTTTTATGTAGAATTTTAATTTTAAGGGTATTTACAATATTACCTATTATCACTGGCTAATATAAACACCATCGTATAATTGAATTTTGAAAATATGTCGCCTTTCTAGTAGGCCTACATGTGATACAAAATTACAAATTTTGCCATATCAATGCTGCATCTGCATGCATTTTGTCCATGGTACACTTTATCATTTCATTGAAATTAGTTGTTAAAAAAATTATAGGATAATTTCGCAACAATAACCCGGTTTCAAGTGTCTCTTGTTACAAATGACATATAAATTCAAAATATTTTCAAACTTTTCATGTGGACACGGGCTGATCCATTTGTAGTTGTTGTGGTGATGGTTCATTCCCTTCTGATTCCTCATCTGATTCTGGCTCAAACATAAAAGGTTTTATCATTGCAAGAGCCATCGCCTCGCTCGCACCAATCGCCAGCACCGCTACTACTGTAAACAGTTCCGCAGAATCCGCACATGTTCTGACTAGAGGGCGTTAATAATTTATGCATAAGCACTGATGTTAGCCTATCATAACAGTGGGCGTTAACACTGAACTCTTAAAGGGGAAACACCTCCAAACATGAGAACCTATAGTAATACTATAGTTGCACCTAAGGGAACATAATAATAAAAAAAAAAAAATTAAAGCTGCAAGCAGCATTTATCGGGGTTCAAGCATTTAAGGCCTTTAAGCACAAAAGAATTTAAAGACATTAAGTTTTATTTAGCAAGCATGTAAACACTTAGAAAACTTAGGAAACCAAAAGTAATTGAAAAAAAGATCATATAAGAGATTCAGTCAAGAATCATTTTGTACAAACGTAAATAATGTATGTTGGATTGATGTTTATGGAAGTTCATCCTGATAATGCATTATCAGCATTTGAAAGATTATTGTATCCTTTGGTGGACAAACATGCACCTATTAAATAGGGATGCACCGATCCGATACTCAGTATCGTTATTGGCTCCGATACTGCCATTTTTGCCGGATCGGGTATCGGTTAAATGAGGCCGATCCAAATCTGATATTGTGCGTATATTACTCTTGTGTTATTAGCCTGGCTAACGCCAGACCACGTATCATTGAGAATGATACGTGGTCTGGAAACCACATGTGCATTTTCTCGTATTTGAGGCGTGGTTTACGAATGCCCAGAGCCGTTTTATTGGGTGCTACGAATGTCTATCAAATGCGCCTGTACGTAGATCATAGCCAATCATTTCAATTATACCAGATGACGTGTGTATAAACGCAGTTTAGACAAGAAATTAAACTTATTTGAACCTTACAAAAAAAGTCAATATTTAAAACAGTTTATTTAGACTTACATGATACTGTGTGTGTCATTTTTCATTTTAATTGTGCAACATTATCTGAATGAGGCGATCGCCTGTACAATATATCACAGCTGTGATCAGTCATGAGATGAAGAGCGTGTGCTGCTTTGCCACAGGAATAATGGGAATACACTTTTTATTGTTTTTTCGGATCATGGTGATCGCATGTTAATGCCAAGTGTAAACGCAGAGATTTTGGCGAGACAACCATAACGACGGGGGTCTCGCTAGCCTAAGCCCCATTGCCATAGCCATAGCCACTAACGGGGCTAACGTTATATATGAGGCTTTTGCCAAAGCCTGTTGGTAGCAGGGAAAAAACATCCTTCTTGGTTATGAAATCGTTTAACGCCAAAATTTGCTATTTTTTCTAAATAAACTTGAAAGGTAACTTCGCGTCTGCTGCCGTGTTTGATCCATAGATATAAACAAACTGCTTTGGTGAGTCGCATAGACATCGTCATCGCCTTGCTGCTCCCTCCCCGTTCTGTGATTGGTTCCCTATCTGTGGGGAAAATTTGGTCCATGGTATCCATACTGCCTTGCAGCGTGAATAAAATCGCGCTGCACAAGGCAGGATGGGGAAACCCAGGCTACTGTGTTATTGTTAAGCCCCACAAAAGGCACAAAAACATAATATAAAGCACCATAACGTTTTTGTGCACTCTATTATAAGTGTTCTGAAGCCATTATATTATAATGTGAGATTTAAGTCATTAAATTCAAAATCACGTAAACTTTTCCCTCCCCATTCAGCATTTAACAGCGCGTCGCATTCGGTTACGACAGTAAACACGATGAAACTCTCTTCAAGATGATTCAACGTTACTATTATTATACTTGATCTGTAGATAAAGGTCTATGGTTTTGAATAAAACAACCTTATCTTGCTGGACTTTATCGCTGTAACTTAATCATGTTACTTTCTACCGGGTGTTAGATCACAACAGAGTTGAGTCAGAGCACTATATATATATAATTGTTCTTCACGCGCACATTAACTGAAATTTAAAACTGTTATAAGAAAAGGCTCAATAAACTATTGCATAGATAGATACTGTATAATATTCTAAGCATCAATATTTCTTTCCTTTGTGCTTTGAACTTTTCAATGCGGACTCGATGCGTTGTGCGCTGTGACTCATGTTGCTTCAAGCGCATCATTCTGCGCTCGGGATGCGCATAAGCGCTTTGTGCCGCACTGTATTGGAGCCTTTCATATTGTAATACAGTGACGCAATAAAAGATTATTAATAGCCGTTCTTGTTCTGTCCTATCTATCATATGTTGATGCCTCATTAAATGCGCGTTCTTAAAATCTAAATTCGGATCTATTATTTTTCACGGTATTTTGAAGTGCCCGCGATAATAACAATATCGTGCATATTCATTACCGTGATTTATCGCATTACCGAATACTGGCACATGTCTAACACATCTATAACCCAAATGTACAAAAATAAATGTAATCAGATATTGGATGAGATTCAAAATGCAATAATTCAGAATTCTTTCCAATAAACCACCTTTACTTTCAATAGTAAACAGTGTGTTGAACAATATGAATTGGAAATGCTGGAAAGATGAATAGATTCAGTTCAACAAAGTTCATGAATAAAACGACTCAGTTGATCAAAGTTCGTGAATCAAAGGATTCAGTTTAAAGAGTTGTTCAAACTTCTCTCGATCAGTTCAAGTACAAAACACAAAATCTGTCCCTTCCAAGAGCCAAAATAAGCAATCACTTAATCCCATGAATCAAAGTCCTTTGAGTCAGAAAAACAAAAGAAAATTGTAAATATCCTACCACTTGATAGTTTCAAATTACGGTTCAAAGGGGAAACAGGTCCTTGCTCTGGTCAGCTCGGCATTTGTGCACATTTAATAGCATCCACTAGGCAGATGATTCATCTCCAATGGATTATTTATGGCACAAAACTGGATACACTTGCGGATCACGTTCACATAGGAAAAAAACAGAACAAGAAAACCCAGCCTTGCAAAACACAAGACAAACGTACAATAATTGATTTCTGATTCAACTTTTCCATAACAATATACATGCGCATGTCAAATGACACTAATCTAACTTTTCAACATGTATAGAACACATCAACAATCATAAATCACTCATAAATCATTATTGTCTCAACTCATGACACAATAAGCATTGTTACACGTGGTAGCTTTAGCTTTGGCTAACTAGTTCAGCTCGCCCTGTGAGTGCAGCCTACTCAACTCATATCAAATCATTTCTGAAATTGACATATTTATATTCAGATTTCATTTTTTTTTTTAAATCACTCACCAAAACGAGATTGCATCACATATTCACAGATTATTCAATACAGATTTTCACTCTGGGATTCTTCGATTTCCACTTTTCTCTCTCTGACGACAACACACCAGCCTGACGCATCCAAAGTTTCCAAGTACACTTAATCACAGTTCCCGTTCGATTATGATTTAGTGAAAGGGGTTTCTGGAGAAATGCTCCGTGTGCTGCTGCTTCATCTGACCTGTTCTCGTCATCTGATTCTCTGATCTGTTCATGCTGACTGACGGCGGCGCCGGCGCGAATTGTGGGCGGGCCTAATGAATATGCCGCTACTGTTGGCTCTCAAGGGTGTCAGTCACTGCAGCACAATCAGTGATTGGATGAATCGCGTTTCTTTGTAGTACACTTTAATTATTTCTTTTTCTTAACTTTTTCCAACTCTCAAGTCATTTACTGGTGGCCTGGGTTATTTCTAAAACAATAAACAATAGTTCTAGCTTAGATTATTGCCCAGTGGTTTGGTCAGTGCATAAAGACAAAAAAATAAGAATAAGAATGTACTAGTGAAAGATTGTTTCTGCTTTGTTTTATAAGAAATATTTCTGTCTAGAATTCCTAATTTCCTGTACTCTCAATTTTTGTATAGTAGTGCTAGTCATGATTTTAACACCAGGCATGCATAAAAGGGATGTTTTTTTATTTCGAAAACCACTGCAAAACATCGGATTGTAATGTATAGAAGAATATGTAAGGATTTACCATTGATGATACACATTTTGACAAGAGATATTACACACTCTACACAAGAAAAATTAGTTTTAAAATATATTTTAAGAAACATTTAATAGCACTATATATAGTTGAGTATAATATATGTTGATTTTGATATTTGGAATGAATGTTAGGTTCATTGACTTAACTTTTTATTGTTTTTGATTAAATCTAGTATTTGTATTTAATTGTTGGGACCACAGGAAGAGAATTTTTAATGGGGATCCAAATAAACAAACAATCTTAGATCATATGAAAGACCATTTACGGCCAATACAGGCAATTTACTAAGGAAAAACATATTTTAAGTTTTTTTTGACATTTATAGCACATTGTGTTGCCTGATCTCCATCACTTTTATTAGTAGTCCTCAAAGTGTGCCCGTATATATGTGTCAAATTTGTTGTAAATATCTCATTTCGTTTTGAAGTTGAGCCACTTATATTTATGAGAGCATAAAAATGATCCATGGGTCAGATACATTGGATTTTTTTTCTCCAGTTCCAATCATAATGTTGACATTTGGGCGTTATTGTTTAGCTATTTACCTATGTTTTCAAATTGCCTGTGTTTTTTTGTTGTTGTCTCGATCAGACTAATGGTCTTCGAAGATAACAGCAATTTTTTTTAAGTTCTAAATGACACCGTAACAAAAACCATAAGGCAAAACCCTGCATGTTTGGTATCGTTGGACTCGGCAAGAATTCAGGAGTATAAGGAGGTCACTCCTGTGAAAAAACGCTGGCTTGAAAATTCTCAGGCTCCTTCAGGGCATTGTGCCGATGACATATACTGAGTTTTTTTAGATATGCCAATGTTCTCATAGACTATCAAGGTACCCTGGACAGACACTGCATGCCAGTGGTTCATTAGACTAGTTGGATGCGGTTATAACCATTTTCATGAATTTTTTTCCATGTTATAGCGCCACCAAGAGGCCAATCGTCACAATTTTTTTCATGTGACCTCAGATTGAACTCATGAACATGTGTTCCAAGTTTAGTGAAAATATCTCTTTCCGTTCACAAGTTATAACCGTTTTAGTAAAAGTGGCTCTAGTGCCATCAAACATTTTGGTTCCCCTTAGCGACCGACAATTGAAATTTTTAATATTTTTGATGATTATTGACAGTCAGACTCCAGAGAATATTTCTACAGTGGTTTGGTTCCGATAAGGCCAAAAACCTAGGAGTAGTTCGCAAAAGTAGGTTTTTGGAAAAACCCAAAATACCCGAAAATGTACCCAGGGTGACGATCCAATCCGAGGCATGCATCTTGTCCGGCTTGAGCCAAGGATTCCAACGATGTAAGACACTTGAGCCTACGCCTAACGGTCGAGGAGTTATGAGCTGTTTCGTACTTTTGGCCGCTGTAGCGCCACCTGTGGGCCAATCGGGGCGGGCCTTGGTGACGTTGTAGGCGGTGTGAGTACTACCAGCCCCCAAAGTTTCAAAGCTCTACGACTTACGGTTCGTTCTGCCCGATCAGTTTTATGTCTGAATGTTGCATCATGGGAAAATTAACAATAACAATAGGGTTTCAGCACTTCGTGCTTGAACCCCTAATAAGGGCCTAAAAAAGGGCCACAAAAAGGCCTCTAAAAAAAAACCCATAGGTTCTAGGCACTTGCCGCTTGCGCCGCTGAGTTCCAAAAACTTTATCAAGCCTTTTAACATGTGCCTCGGAGAGGAAAAAGTAAGTTTTTTGCCCTTTTAGCTCATTTATCATGGAAATGTGGTGATTTTTTTTTTTACCTTTTAAACTGTGACACCTCCACTGATGGCCCGATCTCCATAAAAGTTTGCACGCTTCTTTAGAATAATATGGCGCATGTGCTCAGCTAATTTGGTGAAGTTCTAAGCAGAGCAGACCATTTTTCAGTCATTTAAATGTCATTTTGCACAGGACATTATAGAGCATTTTTCACCTTTACAGCAGTTAAAGCGCCACCGATGGCCCGACGTCCATAAAAGTTTCCAAGCCTCTTTAGGATGAGGTGACGCATGCGCACGCCCGGTTTTGTGAGGTTGTATGCAAATCAGGCAGGAGGAGGGCCGCTTTTAGCCATTTCATGGGATTTGCCATAGAAAAAACATCATTTTGACACCTTTTTTAACAGTTATAGCGCCACCAAGTGGCCAGTCGCCGCGTCCTTTTTCAGGCGACCACAGAATGAGCTCTTACACAGGTGCGCTGAGTTTGGTGAAAATATCTCGTTCCGTTCACGAGTTATAGCCAATTAGGTAAAAGGGGCTCCTCCCACTTGGAACGTTTTGGCGTCCCTTAGGGACCGTGAACCGAAATTTCCACTTTTTAAAAATAATTATTGACATTCAGACTCCATAGAATCTTGCGGTATGCTCAGCTGGCCACTGAAGCAGAACAGCGAGGATGGAGAGTCCAGGTTTATCCAGTGGAAGTGGGTTGTCGAGGTTTTGTGGCACACTCTACAACCCGGTTCCTCAGAGACGTCGGATTCAGCGGCCAAGAGTTGCGTCGCACAGTAAAGAACTTATCTGAAGCAGCAGAAAGGAGCAGCAACTGGCTGTGGTTGAGACGGAAAGATTCTAGCTGGCAAGGTACAGGCCGCCACGCTACGGTTTCGTAGAATTCTTGAAAAACTTGAAGAGTCTCTTGGTTTATTTGTATAGGTTGTATAGTATTTACAGTCATTACGTTCCTGTGTATATTGCGTGAATGACGGGTGGTTGGGCAGATATTGTGTTTTGCGGTAGGTGGTATGCCATACGGAACCGTTGCCACTGTAACTGCTTTAACGCACCAGTGGGGCTCGACAGCCTTAGTCAAACGGGTTGGCACGTATGGTTGGGTTGCGGAGAGATTGTGAGATTGTGGTTAGGTCTCAGCAGCAGGAGGGATGTAGAGGTCAGTAAGCTGGGCTGAGCTGAGTGGGGGACGGAGGGGGGTGACTCTGGGACGCCAGAGTCACTGTCGAGCCCTCTTGAGGTGTCGTGGGCTAGTCGACGAAACACTGAGGACGGAAGGTGCCCACTTGAAGACCCTAGAGATGTCCCCTACTCGGCTCAATCCAGACGGTTTTCGTGCTGGTCCACTAGGGAGACCACACTGTAGTTGCAGTCGTCGTGTGTGCTGACGCGCCAAGTACACTGCAGCCGTTAACGCCGGACAGAAGGGGAGTCACACCCTCATATGGAAAGAAGCGTAAATAGATGGAGAAGCATAGTTTACTGTAAAGCTACGTCTTAGTGTTGCTTATCTTGGCGAAAGCAGAGTACAAATCAGCATGAAGTTTTTAACATCTACTCTCGTGTAATGGAAATCTTGCTGCACTGGTTTGGTTCCGGCCGGGCCAAAAACCTAGGACTAGTTCGCAAAAGTAGGTTTTTGGAAAAACGTCTCGGTTACTAGTGTAACCCTCGTTCCCTGAGGGAGGGAACGGGAGACGCAACGTCGACGTGACGACGAAATTGGGATCACTTCAGGGAGCCCTATCAACTTCGAGTATCTATAGAACAAGCCAATGAACGTTGGCGTGCGTGAAGCGTCACGCGCCCCCGCCCCGCAGCGCGGGCATAAACAGGAAGCGGGCGCACGCACACATTGTTTTTCGCTGAGGAGCCGAGATTGAGACGGCCGTACAGCGATGGTCAGCAACCGTGGCGACGGGACGTTGCGTCTCCCGTTCCCTCCCTCAGGGAACGAGGGTTACACTAGTAACCGAGACGTTCCCTTTCGGTCGCTCACGTTCGACGCAACGTCGACGTGACGACGAAATTGGGATCCCATGGAAAACGCCACGGTAGCTGCCACATCCAGCGCCCTACGGAAGACTCTCAGACCCCCAACTGGCTAGGGCGGAAGACCTGCGTAGAGGGAGTTCGGACTGCTGTTCCGTTACAACCCACACAGTGGAACTCTTGGATAACACTGGGAAAGCGAACCCCTCCAGGGGAGAGGGACGCTGCGGAGCCACATCCTGCCCGAAGGGAGGTAACATGTGGAGAATAAACATATGGACTGGCCGAGGGGGCAGTGCAACATATGGAATGTCACTGGGGTGGCTCCAGCCTGAGAAGGGGGACGCAGCACCAGACAGTGACGGCAGAGCGTACTCTGCCAAGGGAAGACACGGGCTCACCGCAGGGAGCTGATCGTGGAAGAATACGCATATGGGATCGCCGCAGGGATCACCACATATGGAACCCAATCTAGCACAAGTTACACAAGCATACGAGCACTAGACCTGGCGTCGGACGCTCCGCAACGTCCGACTGCCGAAGGGGTGCGGAGGAACTCAACAGGGTTCGCCTAGTGGGGAACTCGACTGGAGCAAGAAGCGCACGTATCCGCTCCATGTGGAGGGGAGTGGCGCAGCAAGCCGACACAAGAGCGGGAATTTCGGTGTTACCGGCTGGTTGAAGCGAGCACACAGGAAGAAACCGACTCAACACCTAGCGAACGTGTTAGGTGTCGCCCAGCCCTCAGCTCTACAGATGTCTGTCAGCGAGGCGCCGTGTGCCAGCGCCCAAGAAGAAACGACACTCCGAGGAGTGGGCTCTCAAATTGGGCGGGCAAGGCACGCCTTGAACTTCATAGGCCAAGGCGATGGCATCCACTATCCAGTGGGCCATCCTCTGCTTGGAGACAGCCTTCCCTTTCTGCTGGCCTCCGTAACAGACGAAGAGCTGATCTGAGGTCCTGAGGCTTTGCGTTCTGTCCACGTACAGACGCAGAGCGCGAACGGGACAGAGAAAAGCCAGGGCTGGGTCTGCCTCCTCCGAAGGCAGCGCTTGCAGGTTCACCACCTGGTCCCGGAAGGGAGTGGTGGGAACCTTGGGCACATATCCAGGCCGGGGTCTCAGGATCACGTGAGAGTTAGCCGGGCCGAATTCCAGGCACAATTCGTCGACCGAAAATGCATGCAGGTCCCCTACCCTCTTGATAGAGGCCAATGCAACCAGGAGTACTGTCTTAGGACAGAATTTTTAACTCTGCTGACTGAAAAGGCTCCAAGGGTGGTCTCTGAAGTGGCGAAAGGACCAGAGACAAATCCCAAGAGGGTATAGAGAGTTCCCCCTCAGGAACCTGACGATCAGGTCGTGCTTCCCCATTGACTTACCTTCAACTGCATCGTGATGTGCGGCGATAGCGGCAACATACTTTAAGGGTGGAGGGAGACAGCCTTCGCTCCAACCCATCTTGCAGGAAGGAAAGCACGGCTCTGATAGAGCAAGATCGGGGGTTCTCCTCGTGAGAGGAAGACCAGTCAACGAACAGGTTCCACTTCAACGCATAGAGGCGCCTCATAGAGGGGGCTCTAGCGGAAGTGATGGTGTCAACTACCGCTTGGGGTAGGTCACCTAGAACCTCCGCATCCCGTCCAGGGACCAGACATGGAGTTTCCAGAGGTCCGGACGCGGGTGCCACAGGGTGCCCCGTCTCTGAGAGAGCAGGTCCTCTCTCAGAGGAATGGGCCAGGGAGGAGCTGTCGCGAGGAGCACCAGTTCCGGGAACCAGGTCCGGTTGGGCCAGTTCGGCGCAACTAACAAGACCTGCTCCTCGTCCTCCCTGACTTTGCACAAGTCTGTGCAAGAAGGCTCACTGGGGGAAACGCACACTTGCGTAGGCCCGGGGGCCAGCTGTGTGCCAGAGCATCCGTGCCGAGGATCCCCTCGGTCAGGGAGTAGAACAACTGGCAGTGAGACGTGTCCGGGGCGGCAAACAGATCTACCTGTGCGGTCCCGAAGCGCCTGAAGATCAGCTGGACCACCTGGGAATGGAGTCGCCATTCTCCCGGTAGCACCTACTGCCGTGAGCTCGTCGGCTGCACGGTAGAGCAGGCCCAGAATAACATGGCATGAAGCGACCTCAGATGCTTCTGACTCCAACGGAGGAGATGGCGGGCGAGTTGTAACATGCGGCGGGAGCGTAGACCAGTTTAACGGTTGATGTACGCAACGGTCGCAGTGCTGTCCGTACGGACCAGAACATGCTTGCCTAGTAGCAGCGTTTTGAAGCGGCCCAGCGCAAGATGAACTGCTAACAACTCGAGGCAGTTGATGTGCCAAAGCAGTTGAGGCCCCGTCCACAGACCTGAAGCTGCATGCCCGTTGTACGTGGCCCCCCAGCCGGTGGCAGAGGCATCCGCGGAGACCACAGAATGCCTGGACACTTGTTCCAGGGGAACACCTGCCCTCAGGAACGAAGGGTCTGACCACAGGCTGAGAGTTTGGCGACCGTGCGGGATTACTTGGACCCGGCACAAGCCGCTCTGCCACGGCCATCTCGGGACT
Organism: Semotilus atromaculatus; assembly: GCA_031834385.1. Classification (NCBI taxonomy): domain Eukaryota; kingdom Metazoa; phylum Chordata; class Actinopteri; order Cypriniformes; family Leuciscidae; genus Semotilus; species Semotilus atromaculatus. Next base: position 33,745,535 of record JAULUF010000015.1, on the reverse strand, counting down.
CGATCGTGAAGCCAGTGTTGGAGCGGTCTCATATGAAGCAATCCGAGCGGCGTAACCGCGGCTACAGATGCCATATGCCCCAGGAGCCTGTTCTGCGTGAGAGAGTGCTCACGCAGTTCAACACTGACTGGACGCGGGCCTTCTTGAGGCGCGCTGTCATGTTGATCGAGTCCAGCTCCATACCGAGAAAAGAGATCCTCTGCCCGGGGGTGAGTTTGCTCTTTTCCCAGTTGACCCGAAGCCCTAGGTGGCTGTTTTTTAGGTGACTGAGCACCATGTCCCTGTGTTCGCACAACTGCTCTCTCGACTGGGCGAGAATAAGCCCAGAGAATAAGTCGTTGAGGTAGTTGAGAATGCGAAGGCCAAGCTCGCACATTGGGAGCAATGGCCGCGACTTCCGTGAAGACATGGGGCGACAGGGCCAGCCCGAAGGGTAAGACTTGTACTGATATGCCCGACCCTCGAACGCAAAGCGAAGAAACGGTCTGTGTCGAGGGAGAATCGAGACATGAAAGTACGCGTCCTTCAGGTCGATCGCTGCAAACCAATCTTGGGGACGGATGCATTTGAAAATGCGTTTCTGCGTAAGCATCTTGAACGGCAGCCTGTGAAGGGACCGATTCAGGACACGCAGGTCCAAGATAGGTCGTAACCCACCTCTTTTATTGGGTACAAGAAGTACGGGCTGAGAAGCCGGTCTTCATATCGGCTGGAGGGGCCGGCTCGATTGCGTCCTTCGCCAGTAGGACTGCAATCGCTACCCGGTGGAGGCCGGGGGACGCCGAGCGAACTGAATCGCATAGCCGAGTCTGACGATACGGATGAGCCAGCGAGACGGGCTGGGAAGCACTTACCAGGCTCCCAGAACCGTGCAAGCGGGAGCAACGGCACGACAGACGTACCCGAGGTGGGGCAGCGCGGCGGAATGCAGGGACCCGACTCGGACGGCATAGCGGCCCGAAGTGGGGTCTGAGTGTACAACACTAACCTGACTCCACCGATCGGCAGGGGATGAGTGAGACGGCATAGGCGCGGCCTCGAGCACATCAAGCTACCGCTGGCGAAGCAAGAGGGGGCAGAGGGTGGCAAGGCATAGCGTCGCACACCGCCAACCTCGCTCTCTTGGGACCCAGAGAAGAGAAGCTGCTTTGCTGAGAATTTGGGACCGCTGGTGAGACGCCAGTGGAGGAACAGAATGATTTAACGAAGTTATCCACCCGGCCCTCCTCCGGGGGAGAGCAGCTGACTCTGGGTCGCCCGTCTCAGGGCTGAGACGGGTGGTGCCGTCGACCTGCGAAAGCTCAACGTCACAGTAGAGCTGGCTGTGGCGGTGTTTTTTTTTTTTGCAGGGGACTGACACCCTTGGCGACAAACAGACTGAGGGCCCACCAGTGACTCAGGGAGCACATGTGGTAAGCTTTTAGTTACCTCAGCCTGCTTTTGAACTGGGGAGAACCGCTGGGCACCGTCTCCAACAGTGTCGCCGAAGGCCACCTCGCTAGATGGGGGCATCGCGAAAACGAACTTTGGCGATGCCTCACACCAATGCAAGGTTAGCCAGGGGGCGCTTCTGGACCACTAGGGTGGGCATCATCTGGCCGAGGGCCAGCGCTGTGACTTTAACACGGTCAGTCACCAGGCGCAGCTCAACCCCGACTCAGAACTACCCTCATGCATTATGACTGTTTGGTCACATGCAGGGAAAAGGCGGTCTGCAGTAGCACCACCGTCCCACTACTGAGGGTAGTGAGAGAGGAAAAACTTTCTGCAGCTTTTGGCACTAATTAAACGCCATATTGGCACCAAAATGCTTTCATACTGCAAAGGGGTTTTTCACACACATCCGGGAAGGCATGGGGCGGGGCAAGGCGATTATGCGTTGCACTGCGCCCTCAGCGTAACCGGGAAAGCATGGCTGTCAAGTCTGAATCTGATTCAGCATGAGCATGCGCACCATTATAATGGGAGCTCAGCATCATCATTTCCAGAGCGTAACAGCACTCTCTCTGATGCAGCGATCGACGTCTAATCCTCCCCTGTAGCCCTGAATGAAACGCTAGGTCCATCATGAGAAAGACCAGCATCCCATCCAAAGCTGCCAGGCATGTGAGACAATGAATGTGGCCATCAACTTGACGGCACACAGCACGATCAGCGTGCTGACGTGATTATGTTCTCACAAGAGAATATAACCACCCACAAACAGAGTCTCACATGTCTGCGATGCGATAGAGGAGTGAGGGGCCCACACGGATTGGTTACCGGGCGGGGAAGCCCTCACTATAACCCTCTGGTCACCCTGGCTATACGCAGAAGTAGCCTTTTTCTGGTGCACCAGAAAAAGAACTAGATCGGGGCATAGACGAGGGGACTCCACCTCGTTTGAGGCACTCGAGTCTCGACCGCGCATCTAGAGCTCCGAACGACGCGCGCTGGGTTGCCGTGACAACCCGCGCTGTCAGCTGGCAGCTCGACGGCACACGGCACGCTGAACACTTAAACCTTAATGAGAAAGGCAAGACGAACAACGTGCCGACGTGGTCATGCTCTCAAAAGAGAGCATAAACCACCCACGAGCACAGTTTCAACACACTTAAGCCCAGGCATGTGAAACAGAGATCGTGGCCGTCACATGAGGATAGGAAACGACCGCATCCAGAAACACACGGTTGAATGACGTCTTGAAAAAGACGCAGTGTCAAACCGTGTATGCTCTTTTAGGAAAAAACTGCTCTCTCTGGTGCTGAAGCACCCAGGGATGACCGCGGCTACACAACAGGACGATAGTGCAAGCCTGATGTGAGCACTCACATTCTCATTGAAGGCGCAACATTCTGAGCTGTGAAAACAGCTGTTTTGCCGGCTCACTGTGAGATCGCGGCCAGCGCTGTCTGTGCTGTCACGCCAACACCAGCTTGAAGAGGCGTTCTCCTGAAGAGCAGACTTGTTTTCTTCTTTAGAAGTTCAATACTGTCAGAAGATTGTAGAGCAGGAACAGTAGAAACGCTCGGCTCCGAAGTGAAAGACAATGTGTGCGTGCGCCCGCTTCCTGTTTATGCCCGCGCTGCGGGGCGGGGGCGCGTGACGCTTCACGCACGCCAACGTTCATTGGCTTGTTCTATAGATACTCGAAGTTGATAGGGCTCCCTGAAGTGATCCCAATTTCGTCGTCACGTCGACGTTGCGTCGAACGTGAGCGACCGAAAGGGAACCCAAAATACCCGAAAATGTACCCAGGTTGACGAGCCAATGCGAGGCATGCATATTGTCCGGCTTGAGCCAAGGATTCCAACGATGTAAGACACTTGAGCCTACGCCTAACGGTCGAGGAGTTATGAGCCGTTTCGTACTTTTGGCCGCTGTAGTGCCACCTATGGGCCAATCGGGGCGGGCCTTGGTGACGTTGTAGGCGGTGTGAGTACTACCAGCCCCCAAAGTTTCAAAGCTCTACGACTTACGGTTCGTTCTGCCCGATCAGTTTTATGTCTGAATGTTGCATCATGGGAAAATTAACAATAACAATAGGGTTTCAGCACTTCGTGCTTGAACCCCTAAAAAAACATGTCATGACCCCTTTAACTTAATCTTCTTTGAATCTCAAAATCAATGCCTCAAATGCTACCTTCTGTCTACTAAACTTTCTCAGTTTATATACTGTTGAACCTAAATTAAACCTTTAATAAATTTCTAATACCTCAGATGTTTAGAAGGAAAAATATTGATTAATACCTTGATTATAATCACTCATTAGACATTGAAGCATCATTGGATTCCAGAATCCACCCACTTCAATGTATATTACGATGTTATGATGAACTATATGCCTTTCTCTACTGACGTTCTGAGTTGTTCCAAAGCATTTCTGATGATTGTTAGAAGGCAGCTGTCTGTCTCTTGAGATGCGAATGGGAACATTGTTAGTGTAACATAACTGTTTGATAATGTAGTCAAGCAAAAGGCTAATTGTTATGTGTCAGACGTTGCAAAGAGCGATACCATTGTGCAATTTACCTCAGTAAGATGACCAAGTGAATCTGTGAGCGAGTAGAGGTGGGGCTAATTAGCATATTCATGAATTTGCATATACTAAATGAAGCAAGGGTGTGGAGTTACATTCAAGCTATCTTAAGGCATGAAGACATTTTTTTCACAAGAAATATGTTTTAATATGTTATTTGGGTGATCAAAGAAAAGTTTTAATGGCTAAACTGTCTTTCTGCTCTTGCTGGATCAACTATGCGCTGTTACAATTCCATAATGCAATATTTTTTAATGCAAGATATGTCTCATTAGTTACCTTAAAAGTGAAGTCTGTAATTTCTGCACTACTAACAGCACCAATCAGAATTCCCAAATTGTTTCCAACCAGGTTTAATCAAACAAATGCATAGCTGAACATCTATTGACCAACATGTATGCAGTCTGGGATAGTTACATTCTCTCTACATGTTTTTATACATCTTATACTCATGAGGAAGTATTTCAGGTGTCACTGATCACGATCACATGTTTTTGCATGTTGCAGGTGGACAGTTCTTTCTTTCTGATGACCAACATGATCCTCACACCAAACCAAACACTGTCAAAATGTGCAGAGGTGAGACATGAATGAAAAATGTGCTCTCTCCTCATCTCTACTCTTCTCTGAGCATCCATTTAGACACGAAAACACAACTAAAATGACACCTTATTGTCTCAAAACAAATTCTTAATAATAACATATTAATGTTATCATTTTATTGTAAAATTAAAATGAACCAGCAGGATATGCATTTTCCAGAAACGATGTTCCTTACGAGATACTGTATATTGCTTGATTTGGCATCTCTAGATCTTTCATTCCCTTCACACAGAATATAAGTTTAGTGGTTCTGTCAGGGTTCTGTCACTTCTGTCTAGTTTATTTCTTGGTTTTGTGACAGAGCCCTGACACTCCTGTTTTGTCCTGCCCTTGTCTGATCGCGTGGATTTGAGTGTACTCAAGCCGTGCGCTCTCGTCTATGTGTCTTGTTACATGTGCGGGGCGTGGTGTTTGGATACCGGCACTTCTGTACAGTTTTGCTTCGGTTCTGTGTCAGGATTCGGACATTCATGCTCCGCCTGTTTATATTCTGTTGTGAGCACACAGGATGAGATTTCGCTCGTTCTCGTGTGCTCAGTCTTGTTATGTGAGCGTGCGGTTTCCGGGTTCGCTCGGACCGTACGCTCTTATGTCTGTGTGTGTTGTTGTGTTCGGCCGCGTGCTTTCATGTTGTGTTTTGTCTTGTGCTGTGTGGCACGCAGCTTGTTTTACACTGGCTGTGTGGTTTCATGTCATGTTTTGTGTGAACACGGCTTATGAGTTCTCATTAGCTGCGTGTTCATGTTTTGTTTTGTGTGAGTCATGCATGCGTGTGCTATGTGCTCTCCTGTGAAATGAGAGCTTTTTTTGTTTCCTGATTGTTGGTTAATTTGTCCCACCTGTCCTCCCTCGTTACCTGCCTTGTTTACTCCCTATTGATTCACCTTGTGTTTGCAGTCCTGTGCCGGTTCATCATCGTATTATTATTCTTGTCCTGTTCCGTCAAGCTAATTAAAATAATTTTATTGAAGAATTTGCTGACTTTTTGGGGGAATTTCTGACTAATGCTGGGTACACACCACAAGATTTTTTACATCTTATAAGATTTTCAAAATGTGATAGACCACAAACATGAGGACAAAAAATCCTAGATTGAACCGTTTTGCTCCTATAGTGTGTGGTGTGCCATGATGTGACAAAGACAGCACACCTCACACTAACAGATTTTCATCCCGAGTCTCGACTGTGAACACAGGAAATCACGTAAAATATCGCGAGACTTCAGAATACGCATGGTGGACAATATGCAGGAAGAAATTGCGATGATAGTGTTTGAATAAATTTTCACAGAAAATTTACAGGAAAAAAAAGAAAAGGGTTTAGGTAAAGTTGTGGAGACGGCGGGAATTTAGTGAACTTCTCAGATAAAGTTTGTGGTAATGCACACACACTGGCCCTGTCTCTCTCAACCATGGTTTCATTATACAAATAAAAAATATGGATATTGTAGATAAACCATGATAACCACAAATTAACCATAATTTTTGCTAAGAAAAATTCTAACTATAGTATTTATTTGTTTATACAAATGTTCAATACGCCTATAATAAAACCATGGTTAATTCTCTCTCTCTCTCTGATCTCTCTCTCTCTGATAATCTCCAGAGCGTGCGCGCGTTTGTCCTCGGGGTTCCCCACACACATCAGGATTTCTGATATTCAACATGTTGAATATTTACGATTCGCGATCGGGGCGGCTCCGACGTTCTTCCGAGCAGGTTCGGACACTCTTAACACACCTCACACCACAGGAACATCTGATAAGATAATCTTTAAAACCACCAAGATAATCGGGACATAGCTAGGATTGTCGGAACGGGGGAAATCGGCCCAAAATCAGCCCGATTATCTTTAGGTGTGTACCCAGCATAAGTACGATAGTATTTTAATTTTGGGCAACTTCAATATCCATGTCTGCTGTGCAGCCAATGCCTTAGCAAAGAATTTGTTAAACCTTATATCTTCACTAAACCTTGTACAATGGGTAAATGGCCCGACTCACTGTCAAGGTCATACATTAGATCTGATACTGACTTATGGTTTATCGGTTGCTGATGTTGATAATCTATACTACTCTCTCTTCTCTACCTAGTACCAAACCAGCTCAAGCATGCTGGTCTCATACTCTGACAATCTTGTAATGCATTTTCTAATATGTATCCGAAAGAACATCAACCTCTCATCTCGGACTTTGTAGCCTACTGTCCCAATTGAGTGTTGATGATCAATTGCAACTGTTTTATAATAGATGTGGTAATATTTTAGATGCTATTGCACCTCGAAAACTCGTTAATCGGAAGTGTAAATCCCAACAATGGCTAAACAACGAGATTCGGGAACTCAGACAGCAATGTCGTCAGTGTGAACGAAAGTGGAAGAAGGATGGACTACAGGTATCATATGAAATACTGAAGGCCTCTTTACACACTTTCCAAAAGGCTGCCAAGAATGCAAAGGTGAAATATTTATTGGACATCATAGGACAAAACTCTATCATTATCATTTTCAATGATAGATTCTGTTTTAAATCCTCCGACCCAGATATTTTTTAGAGGTTTCATATTTATTATGCGAAAACTTTCTTAATTATTTCTCAGATAAAGTGAAAAAGGCACGGGCTCAACCATCTATAATTTCAAATTCTATTCCAGACTGCATATTATTCACTACGCAACGGAGTGATTTTGAATTAGTCTCTTTACAGACATGTAAAGAAGTCACTCTAAAACTAAAATCAAAGGTGGATTTTAGTTTTAGAGTGACTTCTTTAACCACATGATGTTCTGCCCTCATGATTTGTAAAACAAATCTTTGACACAATTGGATCTGATCTTGTAATAATAATAAACAATTGTATCTTGAAAGGGACAGGTCCAGATAGCCTTAAATTAGTGTCACCGATCCCCAAGAAGCCTTCGCCTGATCCTTCAGTCTTTTCAAATTTTCGACCAATTTCCAACCTGCTGTTTTTATCAAAAATTCTAGACATTTTTTTATTTACGCAGCTACAAAATTATTTGAATAGAAATGGTATTTCAGATATTTTTCAGTCTGGGTTTAAAACCTTACATAGTACAGAGACTGCCCTTTTGAAAGTTTTTAATGACATTTTAATGTCCACTGATAGTGGTAACACTTTTTTTTTTAATTTTTTTTTTATTTTACCTTTATTTAACCAGGTTAATCGGTTGAGAACAGGTTCTCATTTGCAACCGCGACCTGGCCAAGATAAGGCGCAGGGTGCAAGGCGACATAAAATTACACATGACATACCAACATACAAATACACAGTCATAAATATAAAAAACATTCAGATTCGTTTAAAAGTACTGGGCAGTGCATAAAAATTTAAAAAACTTGATGGTTTAAAATGTAAAAATGGCAGTGCAAAAGACATAGCAGTCGGATAGTAGTACAGTCCAACATGGGTAAATTGAAATGTGCAAATAAATGCAGTGATGGCCATTTTGTTGAGTATGTGCAAACATTCATAAGACTTTGTTTACAAAGAGCATCATCATCAACATGTACAGTGGTCCGACAATACATTTGAGAGTAAGACTTTAAAAGTAGTGATCGAAACAGTGGATTCTAATTTAAGAGACTTTTGTAAAGAGTTCCAATCCTTTGCAGCAGAAAATTTTAAAGAAGAGCGGCCAAAAGAGTTGCAGGCTTTTGTAGGGTCTAGAGAGATATATTTACTCGAACGTAAGTTAAATACAGGCACTGATATGGTTATTAGAGTACTTAGATAAGATGGTGTTTTGCCTAGTATGGACTTGTAAATTAGCTGATACCAGTGATTTAGGCGCCGATTGTGTAACGAAGGCCAACCAACTAGTGAATAAAGAGTACAGTGGTGGGTATTATATGGGGCTTTAGTAATAAAGCGAATAGCACTGTGGTAAACAACGTCCAATTTCTTGAGTAGAGAGTTAGAGGCAGTTCTGTAGACAACATCGCTAAAATCAAGCATTGGGATGATGGTCATTAGAGTAAATGAAGCTTTATTTCGGAATAGAAACCCGATCCTGGACTTGATCTTTGACTGGAGGTGGTTTATGTGGGTTTGAAAGGAAAGCGAGGGATCTAGCCAGACCCCTAAGTATTTGTATTTCTCCACATATTCCAGCTTAGACCCGTTCAGGGTGGTGATGTTTATTGGGCACGAAGATACAGAATGTGTACGATTAAAAATCATGCATTTTGTTTTACTAGAGTTTAGAGACAGTTGAAGATCACAGAAGGCTAATTGAATGTCTTCGAAACTCTTTTGAAGTTTTTCTAAGACATTTTCCAGTGTTGAGCCTGAAGTGTACAGAACGGTGTCGTCTGCGTAGAGATGAATAAGAGAGTTGCCCGCAGCACGAGGGACATCATTAATATATACAGAGAATAACGTCGGGCCGAGAATCGAGCCCTGGGGCACCCCCATAGATACAGCCAAAGGCTCAGACAGCAGGCCCTCAGACTTAACACACTTAACACTATAGCTTTAATAATGCTAGATCTCAGTTCTGCGTTTGACTTTGTTGATCATGGTATTCTCCTGTCTCGTCTGGAGCACTACATCGGTTTAAGAGGCACTGTACTAGACTGGTTTCGGTCCTTCTTGTCTAACACAAGACTTGTCTAATTTTCCGTAAATATAGGGAAGCATTCTTCCACCGTAGCACGTTACATGTGGTGTCCCACAGGGTTCAACGTTAGCACCGTTGCTGTTCTCTCTATACCTGCTACCCATAAGTTCTATATTTAGAAGATTTGGAGTCTCTCATCATTGCTATGCCGATGACACACAGCTTTATATACCATTTAAACGTGATAAGTCTGCCATAAATCAACTGACGGACTGCCTTCAAGAATTGAAAACATGGCTCAGTAATAACTTTCTCCACTTGAATGACGATAAAACTCAAATAGTCCTGTTTAGGCCAACTAATGGCGCTTTTCCATTACCAGTACCAGCTCAACTCGGCTCGGCTCGACTCGGCTCGCTTTTCGCTCCGTTTTCCATTGCAGATAGTACCTCCACAATAGTACCTGGTCGTCATAGCGACACTGCAGGAAACTGCCGTGACGTAATCTTCTGCGCGAGCCGCGAGCCGCGACACGTACTCCTCGTTTGACCACGGCGTGTTCTTCAGAGTTGCCATAAAAATAGTAGTGATGGGGATATCACGCAATCTGGCCAAACTATTTAAAAATGGCAAGGTTATTCAGGATAGAATACTCCGTCTGGCGCGTGCAATGATGACGCATGAATAGTGACGATTCTCTCTGACCAATCAGCAGTCTGCTGTGTTTACACGTCACATTTTAGTATCGCCTCAGCTCGCTTAGAACCTCGCCGGAGGTGGTACGAAAAAAAGTAGCCGAAAGCAGGTACAGGTACAACTTTTACACAGTGGAAAACCAAACAAAGGCGAGTCGAGTCGAGTCGAGTCGAGGCGAGCCGAGCCAAGCTGGTACGGTGTAGTGGAAAAGCGCCATAAGAAAAGTGACCTGAGCAATGTTGACTTGGGTTCTCTCACTTTATATCGCTCGTTTTCAGCAAAGAATCTGGGTTTTATATTGGATAGTGGCCTAAACTTAAACAAACAAATAAATATGGTGGTCCGTTGCAGTTTTTACCATCTTCTGAGATCAGCAAAAGTTAAACCATTCCTAAGTAGGAACAGTTTTGAGATTATAATTCGTGTTTTTATTTAATCTCGACTTGAGTCAAGTCAAGTGTAAATCATCTTAATTTATACAGCGCTTTTAACAATGGATTGTTTCAAAGCAGCTTTACAGAGATAAACATATAATTTAAGGTAACAGATTGTTTTGGCTTTATAGCGGTTCTTGAATAATGTTATTTCCAGCTAAAGTTAGTTTTGATTGATTCACTTCCGTTGAAATTATCATTTGTTATTCAATTAGGGGCCGCTAAGACGACGCTGTTCTCTCTAAACAGACTTTGGTAACACTTTATATTACGAACCGCAAACAACTGCGTAAGTAAGCCGAAATTACGGTGTACGTTATAGTGTACTTCTGTGTAGGTATAAGGGAACAATATGTTTAGTTTTGGGTTATAAAAGGGGTAACAAGTGCCACTTTAATTTACAGCCCGCAGGAGTTACACTTACCCTGTAACTATACAGAACAAGGGGTAACAAGCACCACTTTAATTTACAGCCCGCAGGAGTTACACTTACCCTGTAAATAGAGTTGAAACGGGTAACAAACACTACTTACTATGTAACAATACAAAACAACACGATTTGCACAGTAATTGCAGAGAAAGGTACTCTTAAGAAAACAAAAACATTTTTACAGTACTTTTTGTATATTTGTATATTATTTAATAATATATTATTAAAACAGTATACTTGCCCTGACTTTAAGTGTCATTACAATACAATGTGATAAGGCAAGTAGGGCCTACTAAGTACATGGTACTTTGCGTTCTAAATTAAAATCTTAGCAGAAACTTTTTTTTTTTGGCTTAACGTTTAGTAAGAAAAGCCAATAAATTAAGTAAATAAGTATTTGAACACCTGAGAAAAGCAATGTTAATATTTGGTACAGTAGCCTTTGTTTGCAATTACAGAGGTCAAACGTTTCCTGTAGTTTTTCACCAGGTTTGCACACACTGCAGGAGGGATTTTGGCCCACTCCTCCACACAGATCTTCTCGGGCCAGTTGTTCAAAACATTTAATCTGGATCAAAAGAACAGGTAGAAGAGCCAACATGGGGTCACTGTAAGTGTTTCTTATTTTGAGACAAAACACAAAAATAACATAAACATCCACTTCTAATCATAATTTATTTTATGACCCACATCTGAACCACAACAAAATAAACAACAAACATACATTAACAAATACATTGTGGACATTTTGAAAACGTCTTAAAAAAAATTAAATGGCTAAATATCCAATAGTTAACGAAATAAAGAATGTTCAGGAGAGACCAGCATTTCCAAGCCCCGCTTTTAGGAGGTGGATCTGAAGTTTCGCTTTGGTTTGCTGTAGTTTGGTCAGCTTGATTTGTTCCTCTGCCAGGAGTATCTGTGCTTCTGCTCTTTCAGTTTCTCGTTTAAGAAGTGATTCATACAAATTATCATCATTCCAGTTTTACTACATTTTCTTCCTGAAATCCACCTTGAAATCCTACCCCCTGTTGGGATCAGGATAATCCTGTTTTTTTGGATCAAAGTTATCCAAATCCCACTGACAAGTTTTGAACAACACAAACTGAAGGTTTGATCCAGATTAAAACTAGGATTGGATTCCCTGATCTAATCTGATTTCAGATTCCTTCTTTCCCTTTTGAACAACCCATTTTCAAGATTTGATCCAATCCGATAGCTGAAATCCGATCAGATTACTTTTGAACAACTGGGCCCTCTAGATCAGTCAGGTTTCTGGGCTGTCGCTGAGAAACACAGAGTTTGAGCTCCCTCCAAAGATTCTCTATTGGGTTTAGGTCTGGAGACTGGCTAGACCACGCCAGAACCTTGATATGCTTCTTACAGAGCCACTCCTTGGTTATCCTGGCTGTGTGTTTCAGGGTCATTATGTTGGAAGACCCAGCCTCGACCCATCTTCAATGCTCTAACTGAGGGAAGGAGGTTGTTCCCCAAAATCTCACAATACATGGCCCCGGTCATCCTCTCCTTAATACAGTGCAGTCGCCCTGTCCCATGTGCAGAAAAACACCCCCAAAGCATGATGCTACCACCCCCATGCTTCACAGTAGGGATGGTGTTCTTGGGATGGTACTCATCATTCTTCTTCCTCCAAACACGGTTAGTGGAATTATGACCAAAAAGTTCTATTTTGGTCTCATCTGACCACATGACTTTCTCCCATGACTCCTCTGGATCATTCAAATGGTCATTGGCAAACTTAAGATGGGCCTTGACATGTGCTGGTTTAAGCAGGGGAACGTTCCGTGCCATGCATGATTTCAAACCATGACGTCTTAGTGTATTACCAACAGTAACCTTGGAAACGGTGGTCCCAGCTCTTTTCAGGTCATTGACCAGCTCCTCCCGTGTAGTTCTGGGCTGATTTCTCACCTTTCTTAGGATCATTGAGACCCCACGAGGTGAGATCTTGCATGGAGCCCCAGTCCGAGGGAGATTGACAGTCATGTTTAGCGTCTTCCATTTTCTAATGATTGCTCCAACAGTGGACCTTTTTTCACCAAGCTACTTGGCAATTTCCCCGTAGCCCTTTCCAGCCTTGTGGAGGTGTACAATTTTGTCTCTAGTGTCTTTGGACATCTCTTTGATCTTGGCCATGTTATAGTTGGATTCTTACTGATTGTATGGGGTGGACAGGGGTCTTTATGCAGCTAACGACCTCAAACAGTAGCATCTATATTAGGATAATAAATGGAGTGGAGGTGGACATTTTAAAGGCAGACTAACAGGTCTTTGAGGGTCAGAATTCTAGCTGATAGACAGGTGTTCAAATACGTATTTGCAGCTGTATCTTTCAAATAAATAGTTAAAAAATCATACATTGTGATTTCTGGATTTTTCTTTTTAGATTATGTCTCTCACAGTGGACCTGCACCTACGATGACAATTTCAGGCCCCTCCATGATTTCCAAGTGGGAGAACATGCAAAATAGCAGGGTGTTCAAATACTTATTTTCCTCACTGTATATATATATATATATATATATATATATATATATATATATATATATATATATATATGTTTAATTTACACCCCACAGATGTCAAAATTACCCTGTAACTACATTGCACAAGAACATATTTTGCCAGAAATGTGATAAAAACTTTTATATACAACAGATGTACAATTTTTGCCTGGAATATATTAACAGAATAGGTACCTGTTAGTTTTAAAATAATTACATTATAAATAATTTGCTTATATATCTGGTTGTACCCCTTTATTACCCAAAACTTAACATTGTTCCCTTATACCTACACTGAGGTACACTATACAGAAACGTACACCGTAATTTCAGTTTACTTACGCAGTTGTTTGCGGGTAGTAATATAAAGTGTTACCCAGACTTTAAACTGAACCTGTGATAAACGCTGATGGCGTTCACATGCACATTAAGAATTGATTCTATAGTTAAGTGCGTTTGAATATATGTGCGCAGGTTTGTAATTCCCTACAAACCATGCCTGAACTAATGTCTTGCCTATAAATTTGATACAGAATTTTGTTTTATTTTATCACTTCGGGGTAGGTACGCGAAACGAAATTCACAAAGCTTTATCTGTAGAGTGGGATCGTCCATAGGGAGAGGCTAGTTGGCACTTCAGCACTGCATTGTCATCGGGTCCAGGCGAAGCTCCTCGTCAGATCTGGATACGGCCTGGATCCGGCAGGCTGCGGGAAAACCTCGGGATAAACATAGACACTAAAATTAGCGTAGATGCCATTCTTCTTATGATGTAACGAGTACATCAGGATTTAAGGGAAGTGTTCCCAGTTCCGGCTGACCTAATCTATGCAGCCTAACATTGAATTATAGAAGTCTATAATGTATTATGTGTATGCTAGGTCAAAGAGATGTGTCTTTAATCGAGCTTTGAACTGACAGAGTGTGTCTGCTTCCCGGACAATGGTAGGAAGACTGTTCCAGAGTTTTGGTGCTAAATAGGAAAAGGATCTACCGCCAGCAGTCTATTTTGATATTCTAGGTATTATTAACTGGCCGGAATATTGTGATCGCAATAGAGGTGAAGGACTATAATGTGTTAAGAGCTCACTCAAGAACCGCGGAGCTAAACCATTTAGTGCTTTGTAAGTAATCAACAATATTTTAAAATTGATATGATGTTTAATAGGGAGCCAATGCAGTGTTGACAGAACCGGGCTAATATGGTCATATTTCCTGGTTCTGGTAAGAACTCGAGCTGCTGCGTTTTGAACTAGCTGTAGTTTGTTTATTAAGCGTGCAGGGCAACCACCCAGAAGAGCATTACAATAATCTAGTCTTGATGTCATGAACGCATGAACTAATTGTTCCGCATTTGACTGACATCACCTGACTTTCGTTCAAAGTTTTTTTATTGAATGACAACTTTGCAAAAACAATTACTGTACGATGAAATACACATTTTCCCCTTTTTAAACCGAACATACCCCACCCATTACCCACCCTTCCATCCAATTACAAACAAGTCTGCATTTAAGAGATCCTACTAGAGATGATTTAAAACACAAGTCCAAATTATAGTACATAACGGTGAAAAGGGTAAGAATAAAATAAATAAATGAATAAAATAAATAATAATAATAAAATTAAATAATAAATAAAATTAAAAAAATTAAAATAAAAATAAATAAATAAATAAATTTAAAAAAAGGAAGAGGGTAGCTACTCTGATATTGTTGTAGTTGGTTTCTCAAAAAATGTCAAGAAGGGGCGCCATATTTTGTAAAATTTATTCTCTGATCCCTGGGTGGTGTACTGTATTTTCTCTAAATTCATACAAGACATAATGTCCCTAATCCAATGTGAGTGGGAAGGAGGAGCAGGATCTTTCCACTTGAGTAAGATAGCCCTACGAGCTAATAAGGAGGTAAAGGCCAGTACTTTCAGCTTCCCTTTAGGCAAGGCCAAATTTGGAGCAATGCCAAAGATGCCAGTAAAAGGGTTTGGCTCAATCTGATGCTGAAGTACTTCAGACAGCGTTTGAAACACTGATGACCAGAACTCATTCAAGGTGGGACACGTCCAGTACATGTGAAAGAGTGACGCAGGTGCGCTCTTACAGCTATCACAGGTCGGGTCCACATCAGGGAACATACGAGCTAGTTTGGTTTTAGATATGTGAATACGGTGTACTACCTTAAATTGCACAAGAGCATGTCGGGCACACATTGAGGTAGAGTGTATCCGATCCAGGACTGAATCCACCATGTGATCTGTGAAGGCAGAACCTAGGTCCTGCTCCCACATGGTTCTTATAGCTGCTAATGCAACTTTGAAATAAGGTTGTAAAAAACAGAAATTGTGCCTTTTAATGTGGGGTTAACAGAAAGGAACTTATCGACAGGGTTGGCTGGGGGTTTATTGGGGAATTGGGGAATCAACTTCTGTATATAATGCCTGATTTGTAAAAATCTGAAAAAATTCGTCTTTACCAAACCAAAGTTTTTTGTCAATTGAGAAAATAGGTAATTAATAAATAAATCGCCAATGCATTTTAAGCCTTTTTTATGCCAGATCTTAAATGCACCATCCATCATCGAGGGAGCAAACAAATGATTAGCTGCAATTGGGCTGAGAAGTGAAAAAATTTGAAGTCCAAAATTCTTCCTAAATTGGGTCCAGATTCGAAGAGCGTGCTTAATCACAGGAAAACCATTAGGAATAGCAGAGGAGAGTGGGAGTGAGGCGCTTAAGAGGGCAGATAGAGACAATGGGCTAATGGCGCTGGACTCCATTGTTACCCAGACTGGGGCTGAGTCGTCGAGGTGAAAATGCACCCAATACACTAAAGAACGAATATTAGCAGCCCAGTAGTAGTATTGGAAATTAGGGAGGGCCATTCCACCTGTTTGTTTGGGTCTTTGAAGAAAAGCTTTCCGTAACCGAGGGTGTTTACCATTCCAAATATAATTTATCATTAAAGAGTCAAGGGCCTGAAAAAAGGATTTAGGGAGAAAAATGGGGAGACATTGGAAAAGATATAGGAACTTTGGGAGGAGTGTCATTTTAATTGAATTTATTCTACCTATAAGAGAAAAAGACAGAGGAGACCACTTCGATAATATTTGCTTCGCCTGATCCAATAATTTGAGGAAGTTCGATTTAAATAGGTTTTTAAAATTCCTGGTAAAACATACCCCAAGGTAACTCAGATGATCTGTCACCACCTTGAGTGGGAGAGCAGTATACTTGAGTTTAAGTGCTTCTGTATTAATCGGAAAGAGTTCGCTCTTACTTAAGTTAAGTTTATAGCCTGAAAATTGACTAAAGACCTCTAACACAGAAAGTGCCTCCGGTAGGGAGGTGGCTGGCTTTGAGACAAACAAAAGTAAGTCATCAGCGTATAAAGATACCTTATGCTCGATTCCTCCTCTCCATATCCCCTATATCCGTTCGTTTCCGCGAATGGCAATCGCAAGAGGTTCGATTGCAATAGCAAAAAGGAGTGGGCTCAAAGGACAACCCTGCCGGGTCCCACGATGTAAATCAAATCTACTCGAGTAATGGCTGTTTGTTAATACTGAGGCTGAAGGGTATGCATATAAAAGTTTAACCCAAGAAATGAAAACAGGACCCAAACCAAATTTTTCAAGGGCAAAAAATAAGTAATTCCATTCTACTCTATCAAATGCTTTTTCAGCATCCATAGAAGCGAGGCATTCTGATACAGTATTCTTGGGGGAATATAAAATGTTCATTAACCGACGGATATTATAAAATGAGTGGCGTCCCTTTATAAAGCCAGTTTGGTTGGGGGAAATGATAAATGGAAGAATATCCTCCAATCTGTGGGCGAGGATTTTGGCAAGTATCTTTACGTCAGTATTTAATAGCGAAATTGGTCTGTATGATGCACAATCTAGAGGGTCTTTATCCTTTTTTAACAACAGGGAGATACAGGCCTGATAGAACGAAGGGGGAAGTTTACCCGAGTCAAATGAGTCTGAGAATACTGAACATAAAAAGGGCGATAATTCAGCTGAAAATTTCTTTAAAAAGTCAGAAGAAAGTCCGTGTGGGCCAGGAGATTTACCTGATTGCATAGATGTTATTGATGCAATAATTTCCTTCTGAGTAATAGGTGCCTCAAGACTATGCCTCAGGTCTTGAGAAAGGGAAGGCATGTTTACGTTACTAAAAAGGTTTCCATGGCAGTTACGTCTGCTGTAGAATCCGAACTATACAAATTAGAATAAAAACTTTGGGTAACACTTTATTTTGATGGTCCCTTTTGAATGTGCTATAGACTATAAGTAACTTTGCAACTATATGTCAACTAACTCTCATTGGAGTATTAGTAGACTGTCTGATTAATATCTGCATATACTTTATTGTGATGGTCCTCCAACAGACACTCTACTGACTATAAGTAATTTTACAACTACATGTCAACTTAATCTAACCCTAACCCTACCAGTCTATTAATACTCAACTAACCCTCTAATGAGAGTTAGTAGACATGTAGGAGCAACGTTACTTATAGTCAACAGAATGTGTTAAAGGGACCATCAAAATAAAGTGAAACCAAACTTTGGAACTTTTCGTTGATAAGTTTTTGATCCGATGTTGTACACCCACTGTCTGTCCGTATTCCAGGGATAAGTTGCTTCGCTCTAAATCCGCGCAGTTGATTGGCCAGGAGTTTACCAATCTTGTCACCATGCTCGTAAAAAGTACTTCTGCTTCTCAACAACTGGTCGGCAACTTGATGAGAGGAAAGAAGGTTGAATTCTGTCTGGAGTTTTAAACGTTCTTTGTAAAGTTCAGGTGAGGGCGAATTAGCATATTGTCTGTCTATGTTCAAAATATGATCAGCAATTTCAGTTTGTTTCTGTTTTAAACACTTATTTTTGTGTGCTGCAAATGATATAATTTCACCCCTCAAATAGGCTTTTAGGGCTTCCCAAATCGTTGCATTGGACACATCCGGTGTTTTATTTATACTAAAAAAAAAAAGTATATGTGTGGAGATATGTGTAAGAAAACTCTCATCTGAGAGCAACAATGGATCCAATCTCCACTGTCGTCTTGTACACTCAGCATCAGAGAAAGCCAATTGAAGGAGCAGAGGAGCGTGATCTGAGATCACAATACTTTCATAACTGCATGACTTAAGGTCTGACATTAATGAATTATCAACAAAAAAATAATCTATTCGGGTGTAGGTGTGGTGAACATGAGAAAAGAATGAGTATTCTCTTCCTGCGGGGTATAAAAACCTGTACGGATCAGAGAGGCTATAATCAGCAAGAAATGATTTGATATGGTCAGCAGATCTGCTAAGAGTGGCAGGGTTAGGGGAAGAACAGTCTAATACTGGGTCTAAATAACAATTAAAATCCCCACCAAGAATAAGAGAGTGAGAATTGAGATCGGGTAGTTGAGAAAAAAATCTCTTAAAGAATTCTACATCATCAATGTTAGGCGCGTAGACGTTGGCCAAGATGACTGACTTATTGTAAAGTTTGCCTGAAACAATAATAAAACGACCATTATTGTCCGATATAATGTTTGAGGGCTCAAAAGGAATGTTACTATCAATAAGGATAGCTGTGCCCCTAGCCTTACCCCTGAAATTAGAATGGAAATTGGTCAGAGTCATGCAAGTGGGTTTCTTGAAGAAACACTATCCCAGCCCTGAGCCGCTTTAGGTGGGTGAAGACTTTACCTCTTTTCACTTGGTGATTTAGCCCCTTGACATTCCAACTAATTAAATTCAGATTGCCCTTCATCTAACTCCGTTATAGTAAGCTGAGAGTTGAAAGAGTTGCTACGATGAGAGAAAGAAAAGCACATGAACAGAGTAGCAAAATAACGAGGAAAAGAAAAACCAAAAAAAAAAACTAAAAAAAACTAAAATAACTGAGAATACAGCAGGTGGTAGCTTATCAGCCACGAACCCAGTTAACTCCAACAACCCAACCCACCCTGACCCCACCCCATATATTGCTCTAAACAGCAAACCCAAAAGGACCCTTACTAGTCTCACAACAAACATTCCAGGCTAAACTTCGCGATCTGTGCTAGCTCCCACATAGATCTTGTACAATTCACCCTATAGCACAGCAGCCTAGTAACATAATGAACAATCATATATATACCCAGCAAACAATCAAAATGACCACAAATCAAACAGAAATAGTCATCCAGCATATTCAGATACCAACAAAAGAAGCCGTGAATTAGTCAAGCTGTCAAAATGATAAACAAAACAAACAAAAATTGTCACGCTCATCCAGCCGATTTCAAATACTAATAACCAATAAAAGCGTGAGTTAGGCAGACAATCAAAATGACAATAATGATAATTAAATTGTCACACTCATCCAGCTGATTTGAAATAAAGATAGAAATAAATAAAAGGGCGTGGATTAGGCAATACAATACAAGCTACAAAAATAAAAAATAAAAATAAAATGTGTCACGCTCACCCAGCTGATTTTCTCATTTTAAAGGGCGAGGAGAGAGAAAAAAAAAGCGTGAGGTAACATCAGTCTGTGAAATTGGCTGGGGCTAAGAATAGAACATTTGTCCACATTTGTATACTCACAACCAAACGCATTTACTATGTACTCCCATCCAAAGTAGAAATGAAGTTGGATGCTTCAGAAACGGACCGCAACCACATCCTCTCTCCGTTCTGGAGAGTGATGCGCAGCTTCGCAGGGAAGAGGAGGGAGGGTCGGAGACCGCGCTGATAGAGCTCAGCCATAACCCCCTTGTATTCAGCCCGCTGCTTCAAAATTTCCGCGCTGTAATCCTCCTAAAACCGGAGCTTGTGGCCATGGTATTCCAGCTCGCCTTGTTTACGTGCCTCTCTCATTATCAAGTCTTTAATCTGGTAACGGTGAAAGCGAATGATGACGGGACGCGGTCTCTCGCGCGGGCCAGGTTTGGGTGCCAAAGTGCGATGAGCTCTGTCCAGCTCCGGGGGAGAAGGGAGAACTTGATCACCAAAAACCTCGACGAGAAGCTGAGAGAAAAAGACGGTGGCGCGCGCGCCCTCAACTGACTCTGGTAGGCCCACAATACGAACATTCTGTCTCCGACTTCTCCCTTCCAAATCCGATAGTTTAGACTTCAGCGACTTGTTATCTTCCTGCAGTAAGGAGCACGTAGCCTCAAGTTTCTCCAGGCGTCCGCAGACAACTTCCGCGTTCGACTCAAGATCGGTTATACGTTGTCCCTGTCCTGAGACCACAGCCTGGATCTTGTCTAGCTTAGTGTCCATGCTTGCGAACGATGACTTGAACTCGGCGGCTATGGCTGCTCTGTGCTGCTCAAAGTCGAAATGGATGTAGCCGATAGGCTAACGTTAGCATCACTGCTAACGCTGTCCGAGGACGTCTCTGACTCTGCCAAGTCACTTTTTGCATTTTTCATGGGTCTGGGCATTATTCCGAATGTAATATTGGTGTTATCGGCAATATATGTACAGCTAATTGATGAAAGTAGGGTTTAAACAGGAAAGACAGAAAAAGTTAGTGGGAGCTAGAAAACGAACGCACCTACTCCATGCTGGGTAACCCGGAAGTCTCCCCACCTGACTTTCAAATGAAAGATTGGCATCAAAGAGCACACCCAGGTTCCTAACCGACGACAGTATTCCAGGTTATTACGTGTGGACGTTTTTTGTCCAATAATCAGAATCTCTGTTTTTTAAAAATTTAGCTAATTTTTAAAATCAGCTATGCATTCCGTTAATTTTGTGAATTGGTAAGTTTCGTTAGGTTTTGAAGAAATATAGAGCTGAGTATCATCGGCATAACAGTGAAAGCTAATTCCATGTTTCCTAATGATAGTTAGACTTGACTTCTGTAATTCGCTATATCAAGGGCTACCTGCTTCATCTATTCACCGACTTCAACTGGTCCAAAATGCAGCTGCTCGCTTGCTTACAGGCACTCGCAAACGGGATCATATCACGCCCACACTACGTTCACTGCACTGGTTACCAAATAAATTGCCATTACATATTAAAACAGCGTCCACAGTGTCTGAGTTCAGAAATCTTTTAAAAACGTACTTGTACTCTTGTGCGTTTAATGTCCTGTGAAAGTTGAAAAAGTTTTTGTCCTGTGAAAGTTTTGTATGGATCGAAATATATCTTGTACAGCACTTTGGTCAACCAAGGTTGTTTTAAATGTGCTTTATAAATAAATTAAAAAAAACAAAATAAAAAAATTAAAGCTGCCAGTCTGATTTCCCCCCCATGGGGTAGTTTTCATTTGTATTTTGTTTTATTTTTATTATTAATTAAAGCCCTTCATTCCTGCGATTTGAGTCCTCGCTTCATCCCTTACTCAGAACCCTGATAGTCAGTGTGTTTCATACTGTGCTTTATTTATTAAAACATATTGAATGACCATAAAGATTTGGTTGTTAATATATTCTAAAACTAAATCAACTGATTTTACATTTACCTGTCTTTGGCTTAGCATTACATTTATAAAAAATGTTTTATCATATTACTTGGTATTGGTTTTAATTTAATTTAGTATCCAACCCTGAAATCTATTTGCACATCTGACATGAACTGCACCAAAGGCTTTAAAGATGCTCGAGGGAATGGTATGGCTCAATCTGTACACTGAATACAAAATATTACTTTTTGTGACTTGACATCCATGCAGTACTGATTATTTAGACATACCTCTGTTTTAGGTGTTCAGACAGGTAGATGTGTCCATTTCTCAGACTCAGTGAAGACATGTGAGGTGTTGGCCTGGTGTCCTGTGGAGAAGAAAGTTGAACCTCCGAAGTAAAACTTCCGCCACTCACCATCTCAGACTAAAAATATACATGTTGAAACTTGTTACTTAGAGAGTTATTCA
Source organism: Semotilus atromaculatus (assembly GCA_031834385.1). Lineage (NCBI taxonomy): Eukaryota > Metazoa > Chordata > Actinopteri > Cypriniformes > Leuciscidae > Semotilus > Semotilus atromaculatus. The sequence goes on along the minus strand of JAULUF010000015.1, from coordinate 33,723,376 downwards.
TAATATTTGTGTTTTTTGCCTTGATATTTCAGTCCAGCACTCCTGGCAGATGCTGAAAACTTTACAATATTCATAAAGAATAATATTCAATTCACCAAATTTAACTTAAACAAGTTAGTTTCTAAGAGTTAATCTTTATCTAAGACATCTTAGTTCTGAGACATCTTTATCTAACACATACAGTATTTCTATATACATTTTACTTAATAAAGTAAGTTAATGAAGTGTTGCTAATTCCTTAATTTCTTGCAGAAGGAATATCCTACCAAACATGAGCAGGTCCTACGTGGCAAATTGTGTGTTCGACAGAAATATGGACCCTAACTGCCCAATTTTCAGAATCAAAGATATTTTTGAAGAGACTCAAGAGGATTTTCATACCATGGCAGTCTATGTCAGAAACATATTTTATATTTTATATTGATTTTATCATGAATATGCTTTAATCCCCTTATGATACTGTGTGTTGATGAATGTGTGTTTTGTTGGTGCACTGCTGTAGAACTGACTGACATCTTTGAGTGTTTTCTCTGCTTAGGGGGGAGTAATGGCAGTTCAAATCCAGTGGGATTGTGACCTGGATTGGGACTTGTGTGCTCCCCAATACTCCTTCCGCAGAATAGACAAGAAGGACCCAGAAAGTAGTGAAACCTCAGTCAACTTACGGTAACAGATGTTTCAATCAATCAATCAATCAATTTTTATTTATAAAGCGCTTTACAACAACCAGAGTTGATCAAAGCGCTGGACAGGGAAAAAAAAAGTACTGGACAAAATTTTTTTTTAAAAAATAAAAGAGTGAAAGAGTGAAATACAAAACAATACAATGTTTGACCTTTAACTTTGTAGGGCCGCCCACTCCTGCGCATTCGGTCTATTCAGTGTGGCTAAGTAATTTGATTCCAATTAAACTTTTATCTGACTCCATTTTACCACAACCTTGAATTTAAGTTAGAATGCCAATTAGTTATTGACCATTTATATAATTATTTATTTAGACACTTGATTATTCTATTTAGCTCTTTATTGAAGTCTCGCACCGGCTGTATATATGGACCTCATAATCATAAACTCCTCAATCTTGATCATTAGACAAAGGCAATTGACAGTGCCAAATTATACTTGCTTATTTCTAAAAGTATGCTATTTAGTGCCCATAGATCTGTACATACTTAATTAAGGTATGACTATATCTAACCAGTTTCATATAGTGCATGGGTGCGCATCCTTAATTTACCTCATCGACTGGCTCGTATTGGCCCAGTCGGAGGATGAGTTAGACTCGTACAGATCCTTGCTCCATTTGGAATGCCTGGGACTCAGGATCAACTTAGCCAAGAGCTCACTGTATTCCAGCCAGCAAATTTAGACCAGTGTAGACTTGTGGTTGGTCTCCAGAAAGAAGGTGGTCTAGACAGATGCCAGCTGCTGGCAGCAGCCCTCTAGCCAATTCCCCTGAGGAAGGATCTCCTTTCCAGGCAAAGGGAACGATTTGGCACTCCCAACCCGACTTGTGGCCCCTCCATGTCTGGCCCCCCAACTGGAGCCTACGGACCTCTCTCTCTGCTCACTTCCTGTTCCTCTGTGATTTTATCCTCTCTCCATGGCAATCACTGCAACAATACACAGGAGACGAGCGGTGTAAGTGGGTCAAGTGAAAATGACAAACACCTCTCTCTTTCTACCGCTGCAGACCTCGCTGAACCACAGCCCCCTCACCCCACTGAGGCTAGAGCCCCACCAACTAGACGCCCTTAAGGGGTCTGTCATCTCCGACTGGTGTGTAGTCCGGAGTGAAGACCCGATGTCTTGTGATGTCTCACTGGTACAGTCTTTCCTGAAGGAGCCGCTGGACAAGGGGCGCACATCTTCCATGCTCAAAGTCTACGTGGTGGCCATAGCAGCGTACCACGCTCCTGTGGCCGGCCAGTCTGTAGGCAGGAACAATTTAGTTATTCATCTTCTGAAGAGGGCCAGAAGGCTGAACCCATCTCGTCCCCTTACTATTCCAACATGGGACCTGTCTATGGTCCTTAGGGTCCCTTCGAGCCGCTCCAGTCGGCCGAGCAGCGTCCACTTTTTGCTGAAGACTGCCTTTCTGCTAGCCCTAGCGTTGGTCAAGCTAGTCGGTGACTTGGAAGCGCTTTCTGTGGGCGTGTCTTGCCATGAGTTTGGGACTAATAACTGTAGTAGTCCTCAAACCAAGACATGGCTATGTACCTAAGGGGCTCTCTACTCCATTCAGAGCACAGATCATTACACTCTTTGCTCTTCCCGTTTCAGAGGATGGGCAAGAGTTGCACCTTCTCTTCCCTGTTCAGGCCTTAAGAGTATATATCAGGCACTTTGCCTAGTTCAAACAGTCAGAGCAACTCTTTGTGTACTTCGGAGGCCGCACCAAAGTGCATCCGGTCACAAAGTAAAGACTATCCCACTGGATAGTGGACATTATTGCGCTAGCTTACACTTCTCTGGGCCTTCAATGCCCCATCAGAGTCAAGGCCCACTCCACCAGGGGCATGGCCTTCTCCTGGGGGAGGTCTAGAGGAATATCCATTGGAGACATCTGTGCAGCTGCTGGCTGGTCCTTGCCGTCCACCTTCGCCAGATTGTACAACTTGACCGTCCCTGCTCTACAACCACAGGTCCTGTTTGTTTAGCTGGGCTTTGACCTCTACATGAACTCAACCAGCTAGAACCCTCAAGGCTCTGATCTAGTGGTCTAGAGTCCTTAAGTCACTGGCGAGTACCTCACCCTATCTTACCCTTGCTGCCTTCAGGGCCCTTATCCTCAAGTGTCTTAGGCCAGGAACATAGAATGATTGTCATTCTGCAATTATAGAACAGCCCTATTGGATTGTGTTCCCAAAGCATGTCGCATAGATAGGGAACATACTCAGTTACTAACATAACCTTGGTTCCCTGAGATAACGAGAACGATTCTAAGATCCTACACCGAAATGGCCCACTTATTTAGATGGGGACCCATTTTCAGCCCTGGATTTTAAAGGCCAAGATCAGCAGTCCGAAAACACAGCTGCTAGACTTCTGACTGGTACTCGCAAATACAAACATATTAACCCCATCTTACAGTCTTTGCACTGGCTTCCTGTCTGTTTTAGAATAGAGTTTAAAATGTTACTCTTTGTCTTTAAGGCTTTAAATGGACTGGCACCTTCTTATCTTTTTGACCATTTGAGTATAAACAGTCCAGCTAGTCCGCCATTTTACGGGCTACGGGCGCCATTTTTTTATGTACAGACAGTACATTCTGCGTTGATGACGTCAGATGGTTCCACAATCAGTGAGCTACTGGTTACTGCAACACAACTCAGAACACACAACTCAGAAAATAAAATACTGATACGATACCACATTGTGTGGCTTTTGGTTGTCATTTTCAGTCAAAAGGCAACAAGAGAAGCAATGTAAGATTGCTTTCCTAGCAATTATAGGATGAGAAAAGCATGGGAAGGTACCTATGGATGAAAAAACTTTATAAAAACCCTCTTCTTTATTCTCTCCACTTTAGCCTTGATGCCTTTGAGTCTTTTAGTAGACCACTGCGACTAAAATAGCTTACAAACGGCTGAAACAAGAAATGTTAGATGCCATCTGTTAGGATGTCAACATGCCGACGTTAATCATGACATAGCCACCTGTACGCTCTTTCAGTAGCTGTGGTCATCATGTCAGTATTTTATTTTCAGAGTTGTCTAATTCGAGATGTAACGTTATTGTGGTAAAAATAGCAACAGATGGCGCTAGTAGCTCACGGAGTGCAACCATTTTACGTCATCAGAATAATGGCGCCTCTTATAGTTCAAAATATGTATAAAACAATGTGATTTTTAAAAATAAAATACATCTTTGATGAGTTGTCTACTACATATTTCAGTAAGAGGTATAATTTTCGTTATTTTAAGCAATGCATGTCTTAATACCCAGGGATCCCTTTAAGAATAATTTCGTCAGAATCACTTTTTCAAAACCTATCTCTTTGAGAAAGCTTATAATCGCTGAGTCAAATAGGGTTTGTCTAAACATCAATTGTGCGTTTGTGTCTTGTTGTCATAATGTTTTTTTGTCTTTTAGTTTTCTTTTAAATGATATTGTTCAGCACAATGGTCAACCAATGTTGTTTTTATATGTGCTTTATAATTAATTTGAGGTTGAGGTTGAGATTGACATCGACTCAGTGTGATTGCATCTAGGATTAGGATGGTAATGTTAAAGAGAGAGTTTAGAGAGAGAGTTGCTAATTTCCAGGAAAGTCCTTCGTTTTCTAAGAGAGCCCTTTCTGAATCTAGACAGCTTGATTACAGTAACTAGTAAAGATGTTTCTTCAGAAGAAGTGAACAAATGTTGCAAATAAATAGGTGGTTTTGTGAAATCTTTACAGATTTGCCAAATACTACAAGAGGAGTGATGGCAAAGACACCAGGACCCTGATTAAGGCATATGGCATTCATTTTGATGTTCTGGTTTATGGCGAGGTGAGTTTTCAAATAAGAACAGTTCGAACTTTGTTAATGATGTGAAAATTGTTCACATAATGCAGTTATATTTTCAGAGAACAAAACCAAAGTTGTTTAAGACATATGTACATTTAAGTGTTTGTTTTTTTGTACAGGCAAAACAATTCAGCTTTGTAACAACTCTTCTCAATGTGGGTGCACTCTTGTCGTTTCTAAGAGTGGTAAGACATTTTTTTGTAGATAGAAATTGTATAATTAAGGTCCAAAAGTGGAGGAACAAGATGTTACATGTTTGTTAAAATATATAGAAAAATGATATATAGACCAAAAAAAAAAAAAAAAAAACTAATGCTATTCTCATTTTAATTTATCTGTGGGCTACTGAAGGTGGATTATATCTGTGATTGGGTTTTTGGGTGGAAAATGAAAGGTTACTCAAAGAAGAAATATAAATATATTGATGAACATGAACTTGTGAGTATTACATTTCTCACTCAATTTACAAATACACAATGAATGAATGTCAGTACACTATCAATAGATTATTATTTTTTCAAATCGTGATTAGATCACACACTTATTGTGAAATGAATCATACATCATTTGTCTTTATTTCATCGTCTTCATCATTTGGTATATCCTGCAAAATAAACTATAAGATTGAAGGGTTATTCTCACAAAACTGTATTTTCTACAAGCTTTTTTTAATATTAATGTATGTCTTTCCAAAAAAGGACACTTGGAGACTCCAAAAGGACACCAAATGATATAAGAGTCCACTTAATTCATACATTTATGCACACCAAAGCACCCATAAAAAAAACACATTACAGATTTTTTTCCCTCCAGAATTCAGTGTACAGTATGTGTAAAGTGCAACAACAACAGTGCTTGTTTAGAGCTTTTAGAGCTTATTTACGTTTTAAACATTGTTTCAATACCGAACAGGACCACATGGAGATGCAAAATAAAAAAACCTAAACCAACCGCCTTGACTGAATGATATGCCTATTACAGTACACAGACCCATTCAGAGTTACTACTCACAGCAACATACACATGACAGATAAAAACATTATCCTACACATGTATGGAAACGTACTGAAATGTGTCTCTGAGAAACTGTGCCTTACAGTTTCATTTACATTTATTAATTGATAAATGTTATTTTATTATTTTTTTTTTACTCAACAAACAATCATGGCATTCGATATTGACCGGCGACAGCCTATGACGTGCGACCCGGAAGTACAAAAGGGGTGCCTAGAGAACATGTCGAATTATGCGAATTGAGATATAAAGTTTCAATTGCGCGTAATAAAGTCAGAATTGATTGATATAAAGTTGCAAAAGCGTGTTATAAAATCAGAATTGCGAGATAAAAAAGCATGATTGTCGAAACATTTGGTGACTAAACAGAATTTCATTAAGTTTAGTGACAACATGTTATAATGTTTACATGGTACAATAACTGGTAGGCTAGGTAGACACAAATTTCATGATTTTAATTCATACGCTTGCAATTTGATTCCAATCTTGATTCAATATCGATTCATTTGGATAATATAAGTACAGTAGCTACATGTTCATTTTTCTCAAGGAAAAAAAATTCTCAACTAAAGCTGGTATTATGAATAAAGTTTATTTATTCATTTATAAAGTGGTTTTTACAATACAGATTGATTCAACGCAGCTTTACAGCGATAATAGGAACTTAAAGCAACAAAGATTGTTTTGGCTGTACAGCAAATCTAGAAGAAAGTCATTGTCTAGTTTAAGTTTTTAATTGATTCACTTCCGTTGTAAAACTCATTAGTTATTAATTTAGGGGCCGTAATTAATTAGGGTGTAATTAATTTACACAACAACATTTTCAACCGAAAACAGAAAACTTTTAATGCATTCTGGCTTTTCCTTTATTTGACAACAAGGTTTTGGTGGCCTGAGAATGCAAACTCTAAAGTAGTTTCAAATTGCAAGTTTTTGAAAATGGGTTTTGAAAGGGATACCATTAATATCTCAGAGCAAACTTAAAAAACGTGAATCTGTGAAAACGGTGACGCATGCACATGCGTATTGCTCATTTAGTCTGTTCCTCGTATTCGTGTGAACGGGAATCATTTTGATAACGTTTTCATCTATACGGAGGAAAAATGTTTGTCATGAAAAAAAAAACGACTGCGACTGCGTTGTGGTCGTGTCCAGGCCCAGGTCCTCCATCAGATCTGGATACGGCAGACTGCGGTAAACCTCGGGATAAACAGAGAGACTAATATTAGTGTAGATGCCATTCTTCTTAATTCTTGATTTAAGGGAAGTGTTCCCAGTTCCGGTTGACCTAATCTATGCAGCCTAATTATCATTTAACCGATTTGAATGATATAATTGATATTATCAACTTGCAGAATTTTGAGATCGCAATAAACGTGAAGGACTATAATGCGATTTACAAATGAATGCGCCTGGAGACAACGGTAAAACATACGGAGAGCATCAGCTTTCGTTTCAGCTCCGACAGCCGCAAGATCGCTGTGAGTGGTGGAAAGTGCACAAGTGTGTGTTAACGCGTCAAAGTTAACAGCCCTAATTAAAATTATTCAATTATTTTAATGATTTTCTCTTACCAACTATTAAGTATTAAGCAAGTAGGTCTTACACTTTACAATAGTTATTTGTTATTAAGGAACTAACAAGAGTTCTGTTTCTTTTAGATATCCAATGAAGCACCTATTGCAATGGAGCAATCTGACTATGGCACCTTGTAATTGATTCTAGGCTTGTTTATCTCGAATCATGCTTATGATTACTGTGATTTTCTTGTGATGTTTCCTGGCGAAAAACATTTTCTTTGATTGTCATGTTTTTCCCTCTTTTGTTACTGTAGAAATAATACATTGGTACAAATGTACACCTGTAACCTTTCATTTTATTTTACTATACTTTGTGCTTCATTTTTATGGGATAAATAGTCATTATAATTTCCCCCCATTCTTAAAGGTAATATAGTTCAGCTAAAAATAAAAAGTTTCTAGAAAAACACATGATTTTGTTTATGCTGAAAGCAAAAGGATCTCTAGCAGAATGTGGTTACTGTTTTCTGTACAATGAAAGTGGATGATGTCTGCATCAAAAAAAGTATCATATAAATGTACTTCAAATCTCCTAAAGCCATGCAGCTTTGCATTGCAGTATTTGTGAAAAGACAAGTCCGACAACATGGATGTTCAACTATTCTTCTGTGCTGTACTTTATGTATTTTATTTTTTTAAATACAATTTAATTCTATAATCAATAATCAGTCATTTATGTAGGTTGTCATTTGATTTATCATTTAATCATTTTATTATTTTATTTACATCATTCATTCATTTTATTATGCACTTGTCATTTTATCTTTTATATTACTCATTTCCTTGCTGTTGTTGTTTCGTCTTATGATTGCATGGTTTAAAGGGATATTTGTCTTCACGAGTAGATCAGAGAATGCCTTCATTTCAAGCTTTTGCTGTGACAGTCATTTTCCAGTTTTTCCCTTGGTATAATAACACTTGCTGGAATTGTACTGACCAGACAAAGTCTGAGCATTGAGACATACACAACTAAAATTATTCAATAAACTCTGCTCTTTTTTATGATCATCACTTCATCTCCTGCTTCTGCTCTTCCCTGGCTTTCTCAGTCAAACTCTCAGTTTTGGAAACCAGACAAAACTAATATCTTCTGGCAGGGATCCAAGTCCGGGTCTGATACATCTGGCGTGGAGATCCATCCGATCTAACAGCATGAATAGGCGTAGTATGAATGTAATACAAACGCACTATATTCATCATGTGACCAACGACGTCAGTTGGGTCGCTTCACTGTACATAGTATCTAGAAAAAGTAAGCCAAAACAAAAGCAGTGTCCGAATTCACAAGAGAGGAAAAAAGTACCCGGATGACGACCTCCTTTCGGCGAGATTCTGAAGTGTGCGTTTACTGCTTCATGAAACCACACGAGAGAATTTATGAACGACAGTGAAGAAACAGATTACATTTATACCTTACAGAGCGTACTCAAATGCAGTATCTTATACAGTATGTGATTTCGGACACAGATGAGATAGTAAAGAGTCCATCGCATGCACACTTCAGAATCCAGAAGCTGTAGGTCATCCGGGGACATTTTGACGACTAGTTTATGAATACTATGATTTTGAGTTTGAGTAAATACCATAATAATCGTCTGCTCCAGTGACATCCATTAAAAAACGGCCTCTTGTCTCCTTGTCACTGGACTAGTGTTACTCCCACTGTATGCAAATACCATAGAAATGAATGAAAAGTGCCTTAAACTGGCTTTCTTATAAAATAAAAATATTTTTCTCCTAACTCAAAATCCAAAATTAAGCCATGCTTCACTGACAAGCTGCACATTGAAAGTAATCACAGCCTTTGTGATTTCATAATCGCACAAAGCCAAATGGTTTTAAGCGTGATTTCATGTTAATTGTGATCAATAGTGCAGCCCTGGTTCACACCTGGAGATACACAAGTGTTGTTCATTTAACAAGGACCATGACTATATGTGGTTAGTGGTTATCAATAGTTATAGGGGTTCGGTCCCTGATTAGAATTACAAACTTAATTGTTGTGAAATCTTACTTTCATGAGGCCATGAACATTGACTTTGAAGTGTCACCAGTTCAAACAAACCAGAGAAAAGCTCAGAGAAATGTAGCCACTTAAGCCCTATTCGCACGGGATTACCTTTACAGGGGCAGATGGAGTAATGTAATTTTACCACAGGACGTCTGTAATAATAATATGGCCAATTCGCACGGGATAAGAAATCTCAGTAAAGCTAGCAGAAGTGTGAGAGTAACTGGATGTACTCACCGCCGTCACCCTCCTGTCGTCATGTGTGTATTACGCTGTTCCCTGATATCACATGCGCAAACACACATAACCTATATTTATATATATAAACCAGTTATGTCCGGTCGAACGATGTATTAACTAACTTCAGATTGGATTATGTTGGTAAAATACACTTCCCTAACACTAAAAGAAGTGTAGTGCCTCTAACAAGTGCTTTCCATCTTCTTTTAACTCTGAGTGCTGTGTGGAAAACACTGTAGTTTTGGCACAGACTTGTCCCAGCGTCTAGAACACGATTGAGTGCTTCATCAAGCGCCTTCATACTTGAAAAAATGTGGTAAACTACTTTAAACAGGAAATGATAAAATATTTACGTACATATTTACAGCGGGTCTATTCACACGGGATCAGTATTACCTGAGGTCATTTTTCTCGGACTATAATCTTTACTGATATTGACATTACTGATTACTGAGATGCACATTCAGAAGGGACTAAAATCACTGAGAAGCTCTGGTAATTATTACTCTACCCCACCTCTCCATGTTAAACTAGTCCCGTCTAAAGGGCTTTAGTCGCAGTGTGAGGGCCTGAAAAACACATCAGATCAACAGCGGAGCAACAAACGCCTGAGAAAGGCATCATTTAAGCTGCAGATCTTGCATGAAGTTTCCATAAGTTTAATGCATGTGAAGGATTATTCAGCTGTGTATGTTATAGTTGCTCGAGCGAGTACACCGTTGGGCAGTTGGTCTGGTCAGTCACCAGTAGACTGGGCTTTCCCTCCAGCACAGCGGGACACAGCCAGTTGACCTTCTCTGTGTGCTGGAAACAGCGGCTGGGGCTCCAGGCCTCCTCCTCGTCCCGCGGGCTCTGGCCTGTCCTCTTCCTCCTCTTCTTCCTCTGGTCCCTCCTGCTGTGGTCCACCAGTGGGTGTCGGCTGAGGTCCCAGAGAGCCACGAGCCCGTCGTTGCCTCCGCTGGCGAGCCAGTACGGGTGCGAGAGAAAGCTGATGAAGTGAGCCTGCGACGCCCCCTGACTGTGTGCCGGGATCATCCCGCGCTCCCGGAGCCGGCCGTCGGCACACACACGCAGCAGATGCAGCCCGCCGTCCTCCGCCGCGCACACACACACGTCCCCGCAGGACGACACACACACGCAGTGAGCCAGAGGAGGGTTGAACACCTGCCCCGTGTGCTCCTGCTGTGTGTCCTGCAGACTGACGCTCCAGACGGGACGGGGCTTCGGGAGGGTCCACAGACACACCTGCGGGCGACACACACACCTCATACATGTCTTTACTGTCACTTTTGATCAATGTAATTCATCCTTGATTAATAAAAGTATTGATTTCCTTCCCCATTAACTTTTGAACATTAGTGTTTAATGTTACAACAGATAAATGCTGTTCCTTTAATATTTCTTTAAATAATATCATAATATTATTAGAATGATTTCTGAAGGACACCAGTCAAACTCATCACTGTACATGCAGGTCTACCTACAGTCAAACCTAAAGTTATTCAGACACCAGATATCATTTTTGATATTCTGTTTTACTAGTGTGTGCAGGACACTGTAGTTCATGTATGTGAGGAGAGCAAAATAAAGTATTATACCAAAAAATTCTTCATACAGTGACTACCAGTAAAATGTATATACAAATTTGGGACCAAAAATGATTCGGACACTTTGAGCTGATCATGTTTTGCTGAAGTGTTTTTTCTGTAACTGCTAATGCTCTTTTTACACACAGACTGAACAACATGAAGCATTGCTTGGTCACTGGTTGAGCTAAACTGGTATTATCTAATTGTGTCGTCAAGTTTAACAGCTGTTTAACAACATATAGCTGGTGAAAACTCAGTACTAACAGGGACAGTGTATGGAATTTCAAATTATATTGTGCAAAAATTGGTGGCAAAAAAAAGAAAGAAAGAAAAATAAAGCTGAGCAACTCTTGCTTTTTGAAGAGAAACTTAAATATAAAGCAGTCTAATCTGCTATGTGTACAGCTGTTACAGTAAAATAATTTGTGTAGCCCTGCAAAACTACATCTGTGTACAGTTGGAGGTTGTGGTCCTATTACTGCTGTTTTGCAGTCATTTTTGGATTAAGTAGAAATATGTTTACAGAATCAGTTGTTTTTAATAAAATGATTGTGTAGCATATTTAAACTTTTTGTATTCACAAGAGTTCATTACTTGACAAATGTTTTGCTTACAATAATATTTATTGGATAATTGGTATAAAAAAAAAAAAGTTATGTTATTGATTGTATAATTTGATTCTGTTGAAAATAACTGAATGGAGAATAATACATTTCATTTTGTTCTAAAATATTTTCTGTCCAATTTGTTACTTTCAATAAAAGTTTGATTATTTTATTTTAGTATTGTTTTTCAACTTAGATGATTAATACAATTTAATGATATTTAACAAGTCTAATATTAATACAATGAAATATTTTTTTAAAGAAAAGTCCTTTTCGGTTTTGGTTTTCAGCCAAGTGCATCCAGAATTTTCATTTTGGTGCATCTCTATTTATTTAACCAATGTTTAAGTCATTATCTTACGGTTTTGAAATATGCTGTTAATGAAACCACTGTTGAATCATTTACAGTAAGACAACAATTAAAAAACAATATTATACTGTTTACAATTTCATAACCACAGTGAAAAACTACATGATGAACTAAGCTGTATGCGCAAAACATAAATATGTATTCAGATTTCAGAAGAATCATTGTGACATTTATAATATAAATATTGATGTGTTTCGTCCATCAGCTGATCTGATATTCACTACTGTAATGAAGATGAACGTCACTTTTAATAAGCAGGAAAATTCCTGACTTTAAGTAAATAACCATTTAAACGTTCAGGATGTTTGCGCTGTAATATTAATAATATAATTAATAATGCAGGAAGAAATGCTGTTTTCTCATTAATATCAGATGATTTCCTTTTTAGTTTAATGAGGGAATACCAATATGGCTTTGTTTTTTCCCAGGATTCAAAGGCTCTACACGATGCCTTGGAATAAGCCAAACCATCGGGCCATTTTTATTTATATATATATATATATATATATATATATATATATATATATACACACACACACATACTTTTTACTCTGTGATGCGTCCATACCTGTCAAGTTTTGGATTTGAAAATAAGGGAAATATTCCGGCGCCCACCGCGAGCAGTCCCACCACCCCATTAATTTTACCACATGTAAAGGGTCACACAATCAAATAAAATAAAAATTAATGATCTTAATTAAATTGATGTAAACTTTTCAGCCAAAGCAAAGGAATAGTTCACAGTTAAATGAAAATGTTCCCATATCCCTTACATTTTAAGACAGTGTTATAGCCTAAATGAAAACACAAAAGGGTAGGCCTATATATGAAGAGCATTTATTTAAAGTCTTATTTGCATATTTTCTGTTCATTTAACATTGCTTGTCTTTATTTACATTTTATTTTCATTCCACACATTCTTTTCATTTCATATTGCTTTTCTTTTTGCAGTTTTTCTTTTCATTTCACGTAACTTTTCTTTTTGCAGTTTTTCTTTTCATTTCACGTAACTTTTCTTTACTCTTTTAGTGAGTTATTGTACAAATGTATTGCAGACTTTGCATTATTTAAGACTGTTTTGGAAGGTATGTATTTGTGGGCTGGGCCAGAGTGGTTAATTTTACATGAGAGTAGAGCGCAAACAGTTCTGTTGTCTAAAGTCATCCTATTCTCTGTAACAATCTTTCGTACCATGCTAAACACCCTTTCTGATTCTAGCCCGCGCTTGTGGTTGGGGGATTTCTCGTGCTGACACAGGCTACATCATTCCTTCCCCCGTGTCAGTGAGATGCTAAAGTCGCAGTTACAAAACTTAAAAAACGCGTGACTGTCCCCCACCCTGCTCCTCTTCATAAAAGTAAATTCGCTGCCATTGATCGCGGTATTTACATGAGGGTTTTGTTTTTTGGCAGGAGTGCCTTCCTATTCCTATCTGTCGTAGCGTCCATCATCCGTCTGTTCCCCCCCGCGCGTTGTCTCGTTGTCTCTCATCATCTGACCTCACACGCTAACCTCGCGAGAACTGCCACCTACAGTCTGTAGTAGGCTACTGCAGGTGGCAGTTATCGCGAGGCTAGTGACAGAGCTCAGATTGGGAATGTTTTTTTTTACTCCGCCCGGGGTATTATCACTTTTTAATAATGCAGGTTAAAATACGGGAGATTTACGTGAAAATACTAATACGGGAGGACGGCGGGAAAGAAGGGTAAAATACGTGACTTTCCCGGCCAAAGCGGGATACTTGACAGGTATGGATGCGTCACACATACGTAAACATGTTGAAAGGTCACGCGTGTTCCGGTGTTCCAGTTAAACACTGGGTCTGTTCTTCCATCATCAGCGTGATTACGTAATGTGTCTCACATCACAGCTAGAGCAAGACCAGCATCTGTGGTTAAAAGTGTATAAATGTTCATTTCTTTATAAAATGTCGGCTGGTTTGTGTAGATGAGACTCTTATTCCTCGGCTGGATCGTGTCGAGACTTTGAAGCTGCACTGAAACTCACATCTGGACCTTCGACCCGTTGGACCCCATTGAAGACACTATATGGAGGAAATCCTGGAATATTTTCCTCAAAAACCTTCATTTCTTTTCCACTGAAGAGAAAAAGACAGGAACATCTTGGATGACGTGGGACTCTTTTGCCCTTTTCTTTAACGCTGTAAAAATCATTTCTACAACCAGGAGCAATACATTAGTGCCCCTCCTTTGACTTATGATGTGTCTTTCCAGTTTCCATCTTCATGTCTCTGTCTTTAACGTTCCCTGTCAGTCCTCTAGTAAACATCTGTACCTCAGCGAAGACGACCAACCCCGTGACGTCACACACTGGTATTGCAAGATGGCGGCACCCTTGCTCCAAAAGCAAAACCCTTTTTCTTTAAAATGGTTAAGTTAATCGTGTTTCTTATATTTTTTTTATTTAAGTGGAAATCAGTTTACTAAATAATGTAAACTTGACTGACTGCTTCATTTCCACTTTAATTCCACAAACTGGGAAAGTTTGGCTACGAGTGTGTATGAAAGAGTGTGTGTGCTCTCCAACTGATGCAGATCATATTCACTGTGCGCTGTACACATCATTACCCAGAGATGTTCACAAGTCATTTTTTGGAAGTTCAAGTCAAGTTTCAAGTCTCTCTTGCCATCTGATCTGTCCCTAACACTGTATTGTTAAATCTTATGAATTCAGAGCATGTCCTGTAGCTACCATCCATACAGTACAGAATCAAAATCAGTCGTATGGGGTTGTATGCAGTTCTACTGCAATGCAATCTGAAGAAACACAAATTAAGAACTCTGTTTCAATTTCATAACTCTATTTTTATTGGTATCTGCACTAAAGAATACATGTTTGTCTTTAGTCAGACAGAGTTTGTTTGTCATTCTTTTTTCATTGTGTTCACATATAAGATGGGGAAACATAGATATTTATGGATATCTACTTTGGTTATCCTGTAAATCAGAATATTCTGTCAATATAGCCTTAAATAGATTTTCGCCATGTTTTTGGAAAAAAAGTTATATAAATCAGGCTAGGAATAATATATATACAAATCCCTCGGTAAATGTCTTCATAATATAACTAGGTACAAGACTGTAAAGTTTGGTGTATATAGGTGCTACTGAAGTGGAGATTTCGGACTAGAAGTATGAGAAAAAAGTCATTTTGAGAAAACGGGCTTTAAAGATTTGCATCAGCCAATGAGATTGCGCATTTAGAGTTAAATCCCCCCTTTTACTTTCGCGATTGGTTGCTGATTAAAAGGAAATGACCATATTTGGATCCAACAACATTGTACAGGAGAGAGAGAGAGTTTCTGGCTGTGTGTGTGATGACGGTGCAGACAGCGATCGTGGAGCAGCGGGATGATTTACAAAGCCAACTTTTGTTGAATTTATGAGAAATCTACAGACTCAAAATGAATGGCACAGCAGCGGCCGGTGCAGTCGACATGTCTGTTTGTTGTCCTCTCATGTGTGGTCGCGCGCGCTGCCGATAGTACGTGTTACGGAGGAGGGGAATAACAGCGAGCTCATCAGACGTTTCCTAAAAATAAACATTGTTCACGAGTCCCGCAGCTCGAGTCCGAAGTCACTGTGTGTGCGACTTAAGTCCGAGTCTCAAACTCGAGTCCCCATCTCTGTCATTACCTGCTCTTTATTTGAGGAAATATGACTCCCAGATTACTGAGCGCACGGTTCGTGTAAACACTTCCCTTTTATTCAAATTTTAACTATTTCTTTACCTGTGTGAAAAATAGAGGATTATAGAATCAAGTTTCTACTGATGTTTTTCAAATTATTTTTTGCATAGGCTATTGATATATATTCCAATTGATTATTTCTAATTTAGTAACTGTAAAATAAATATAAAATGTATTGTGTTATTTCCTAAGGAGTGAGATATCATATATAGGCTTCACATCAGCCATTAGATACTATTTTTTTTAAAACAGGATGATCTCGTGAACGTGTCACAGCGCCTGTAACAAAGTGGCGTCAGCGCGCTTCAGAACCGCTGTGTGTGTGTGTGTGTGTGTGTGTGTGTGTGTACCTGCATGTCGAGTCCCGCAGACAGCAGACTCTGAGGCCGGCGAGGCCTGAAGGCCACGGATGAGCAGATGTTGGTGTGTGTGCGCAGGGTCCCGCTGACCTTCATCAGCTGCAGATCCACGAGGGTCACGGCCCCGGTGTCGTCGCCCGCAGCGAGCGTCCGCCCGCTCTCGTCCACACACACACCGTTGATCTCGTCCTCAGCCACGTCCCCCAGCTCCGCCAGCGGCGTCTTCAGGCTCCTGAGGTCCAGCAGGGTCACGGCCCGCCCGTGACAGGTGTACAGGAGCGAGGGGTGCGCGGGCGAGAAGCACAGGCCCGTGACGTCAGCGCTCAGGTGGAGCGAGGAGAGCGGGGAGCCGGCGGGGGTCCACAGGGTCAGCTCTCCTGCCTCGGCTCCCGTCGCCACCGTCGACTCACAGGAGACGGCAGCGCACAACACCGGGGAGGAGTGACCGCCCGTCCACACGCGGGACATCCTGACCTACACACACACACACACACACACAAAAAAGAGTCAGAGCTCAGCTTACAATCAATCATATACATATACTCATCACTGTGGTCTGTACAACAGAGCTGGCTGGTCGTCATTATCAATACACAGATGTAAACATTGGTACCCGTTTACTTATCAATCAGTTTGGGGTCTATTGCCTCCATATCTTTGCTCTCTTACCCAACACAAACCTGTTGGAGTTTATTCTTTGCGCTCACAGGATTTTTATAAAACGGATAGTTCCGGTCCTTGATTCTGATTGGTTAGCAGATTGGAAGCCGTTGTAAATGACACACACACACACACTCCTGTGACCGCATTACATCAGTGTTACTGCACAACTGCCGTTTGTGATGCTTTGTTGCTGTATTTTAAAAATTTCAGTACCGATTTGGTACCGAAGTCACTAACGCACGACTGCACAAATATACAGTTTCCCGCTGTTTGCACATAACCATTCTCCTACATTTGTTCTTTATTTGTTTTAAACAGCAGACTTAATATTTATCCCTTGACGATCACGCGATGATCTGATTGGTTACAAGGTAGTTGTACAAGTAGTTACTATCCAAGTTGCATTCGTTTATACAGCTTGTCACTTTTATGCATTCGATAAGCAGCAAAGTCGCATATTTAAAACGAGAAAGACGAGAGAAAAAAAACTACATCGTCGTGCAATCGACAGAAACACAAATCAGAAACACATTCAATTATAGCCTAGTTCTTTTTTTATCGTTACTGTAATAGCCTACATATTTTGATTAGATAATCAAGTGTTCTAAAATTAAAGCAAAAAATGTTTAAGAAAATACAATATACAAGTGTGACTAATGTCACTTTTTACAAATACATTTTTTTCATTTAAATGTTGTTTCTCTAGCACTACATTGAGGTATACTTTATATATTAATACTTATATTTAAAAAGTACAGAACATTTTGATGGTCCAGCAGTTTAAAATTTTTGCAATAAAGTTCAGCACTATTTAATGTGTTACTTTTGTTTTAATTCAGTTTACATTTTAAACGATCGGTTATTGGCCAGTGTGAGTTAAACAACAGTTATTCGACGATGATATCAGCGAGAACTCAATGACGACAAATCGTTCATCAACCCAAGACTCACACTGAAACTACGATCGTCGTTTGAACACATCTTTTAAGCGACCGAATCATTCTTCATTAGCCAGGGCAGAAGTCAGAGGAACGGGACAGGAACCTCGATATGTTCTGAGAGACTGGCATTCACATCCAGTGTTACCTATCAGGGTTAACGTTCCTCTATAGTTGTTTTGCACCTTAGCAAAGTAACTTAGCTGTCAAACAAACTAAACCCGAAACCCTTATGAGAAACACAAAAGGCTGTGACTTAAATAAGGCATGTGTTCTGCCTTCAGTAACGTTAACTATAAACGCGTTTATTAACTTACAGAAGACAAACATACATTCTGTCAAATTCAACAGACATTCTTATATTCCTGTGAATCGTCATTAGATTATTTTATTTTGCTCCATACAAACATCGATTATTAATATTCACAGACCTGTTATGAATTGCAGTCGCTCCTGAGCAATTTTCAGGTGCGCGTTATGTTCATATGGTTATGTTACGTGTCGCCTGCTGATGACATGACGAGGGTGTATGTCACGTGTCCCCTATTGATGACGTCTTCTTCTTCTTTGGGAAATTTTATATTGGCAGCTTGCAATCATTGTGCATTACCGCTCTCTACTGGACTGAGGTGTGATCACATTGGGACGTCATAATAAAAATAATAATAATAAAAAAAAAACTTTAACATCCTAAAGTATCAAAGCCCAAGCTTCAGCTGGCGCTGCGTGTTCAGCTCCTCCAGCTTCCACCCTGAGCTCCTCAACCTAAAAAAAACAACAACAAAAAAAACCCCACTAAAACTTTTAATTAAGTCTTTCTTTACCGCTCTCTTCATATTTTCCCTTTCTCTGGTGTATTGTATACAATCTAGAAGTATGTGTTTTACATTTTCTATTACTCCACAATTTGTGCAATCTCCAGTTTGATGTTTCCCTATAATATGTAATCCACTATTTAAACTTGTATGTCCCATCCTCAGTCTAGAAAACCATGTTTCCTCCTGCCTTTCCAATCCACTGATTTTACTAGCTGTAACCTCTTTATGTATGTTATATACTGATGACGTCGCCTCGTAACATATGATATTGTTCATATGACCATTTTGGAAATATTAATTGGAGATTGATTTGTACTTGTGACCTTGATTTGTAAAATGACCTTTCTGAATCCTGTATTTTGTAAAAAGGATACTAAAACTATTTTTCATCTTTTCTTGAATTGATGTGGAATATTATTTAATATGTTAAGTGGAATTAAAATTCACATAGAGAAAATATGTTTTTTTTTTATTATGACAAAAAAGATATAGACAAGAGTCACGTTTTTATGTTAAATCTTATTATATTAGGCTACTTGGTAAGATGTATATGCACAAATGTAAATGCCTGAAAGAAAACCCAACATCTACCATTTTAAGGCTGACATGAAGATTTACTTTGATACATTGCAAGGATGAGACGGTGGCCAGGCCCGTACAGGGGAACGGGACCAGGACAGAGCCACGGCGGGCCTGACTGAGCAGAATGAGGCGACGGCCAGGCCTGTGCAGGGGAATGGGACCAGGACAGAGCCACGGCGGGCCTGACTGAGCAGAATGAGGCGACGGCCAGGCCTGTGCAGGGGAATGGGACCAGGACAGAGCCACGGCGGGCCTGACTGAACAGGATGAGACGGCGGCCAGGCCCGTGCAGGGGAACGGGACCAAGACAGAGCCACGGCGGGCCTGACTGAGCAGGATGAGGCGACGGCCAGGCCCGTACAGGGGAACGGGACCAGGACAGAGCCACGGCAGGCCTGACTGAACAGAATGAGGCGACGGCCAGGCCCGTACAGGGGAACGGGACCAGGACAGAGCCACGGCGGGCCTGACTGAGCAGAATGAGGCGACGGCCAGGCCTGTGCAGGGGAACGGGACCAGGACAGAGCCACGGCGGGCCTGACTGAACAGAATGAGGCGACGGCCAGGCCTGTGCAGGGGAACGGGACCAGGACAGAGCCACGGCGGGCCTGACTGAACAGGATGAGGCGGCGGCCAGGCCTGTGCAGGGGAACGGGACCAGGACAGAGCCACGGCGGGCCTGACTGAGCAGAATGAGGCGACGGCCAGGCCTGTGCAGGGGAATGGGACCAGGACAGAGCCACGGCGGGCCTGACTGAGCAGAATGAGGCGACGGCCAGGCCTGTGCAGGGGAATGGGACCAGGACAGAGCCACGGCGGGCCTGGCTGAACAGGATGAGACGGCGGCCAGGCCCGTGCAGGGGAACGGGACCAGGACAGAGCCACGGCGGGCCTGACTGAGCAGGATGAGGCGACGGCCAGGCCCGTACAGGGGAACGGGACCAGGACAGAGCCACGGCAGGCCTGACTGAACAGAATGAGGCGACGGCCAGGCCCGTACAGGGGAACGGGACCAGGACAGAGCCACGGCGGGCCTGACTGAGCAGAATGAGGCGACGGCCAGGCCTGTGCAGGGGAACGGGACCAGGACAGAGCCACGACGGACCTGACTGAACAGGATGAGGCGGCGGCCAGGCCTGTGCAGGGGAACGGGACCAGGACAGAGCCACGGCGGGCCTGACTGAACAGGATGAGGCGGCGGCCAGGCCCGTACAGGGGAACGGGACCAGGACAGAGCCACGGCGGGCCTGACTGAACAGGATGAGGCGGCGGCCAGGCCTGTGCAGGGGAACGGGACCAGGACAGAGCCACGGCGGGCCTGACTGAACAGGATGAGGCGGCGGCCAGGCCCGTACAGGGGAACGGGACCAGGACAGAGCCACGGCGGGCCTGACTGAACAGAATGAGGCGACGGCCAGGCCCGTACAGGGGAACGGGACCAGGACAGAGCCACGGCGGGCCTGACTGAGCAGAATGAGGCGACGGCCAGGCCCGTGCAGGGGAACGGGACCAGGACAGAGCCACGGCGGGCCTGACTGAACAGAATGAGGCGACGGCCAGGCCCGTGCAGGGGAACGGGACCAGGACAGAGCCACGGCGGGCCTGACTGAACAGGATGAGGCGGCGGCCAGGCCTGTGCAGGGGAACGGGACCAGGACAGAGCCACGGCGGGCCTGACTGAACAGGATGAGACGGCGGCCAGGCCCGTGCAGGGGAACGGGACCAGGACAGAGCCACGGCGGACCTGACTGAGCAGGATGAGGCGGCGGCCAGGCCCGTGCAGGGGAACGGGACCAGGACAGAGCCACGGCGGGCCTGACTGAACAGGATGAGGCGGCGGCCAGGCCCGTACAGGGGAACGGGACCAGGACAGAGCCACGGCGGGCCTGACTGAACAGAATGAGGCGACGGCCAGGCCCGTACAGGGGAACGGGACCAGGACAGAGCCACGGCGGGCCTGACTGAGCAGAATGAGGCGACGGCCAGGCCCGTGCAGGGGAACGGGACCAGGACAGAGCCACGGCGGGCCTGACTGAACAGAATGAGGCGACGGCCAGGCCCGTGCAGGGGAACGGGACCAGGACAGAGCCACGGCGGGCCTGACTGAACAGGATGAGGCGGCACCAAGGCCTGTGCAGGGGAACGGGACCAGGACAGAGCCACGGCGGGCCTGACTGAACAGGATGAGACGGCGGCCAGGCCCGTGCAGGGGAACGGGACCAGGACAGAGCCACGGCGGACCTGACTGAGCAGGATGAGGCGGCGGCCAGGCCCGTGCAGGGGAACGGGACCAGGACAGAGCCACGGCGGGCCTGACTGAGCAGAATGAGGCGACGGCCAGGCCCGTGCAGGGGAACGGGATGAGGCGGCGGCCAGGCCCGTCCAGGGGAACGGGACCAGGACAGAGCCACGGCGGGCCTGACTGAGCAGGATGAGGCGGCGGCCAGGCCCGTCCAGGGGAACGGGACCAGGACAGAGCCACGGCGGGCCTGACTGAACAGGATGAGGCGGCGGCCAGGCCCGTCCAGGGGAACGGGACCAGGACAGAGCCACGGCGGGCCTGACTGAACAGGATGAGGCGGCGGCCAGGCCCGTCCAGGGGAACGGGACCAGGACAGAGCCACGGCGGGCCTGACTGAGCAGGATGAGACGACGGCCAGGCCCGTGCAGGGGAACGGGACCAGGACAGAGCCACGGCGGGCCTGACTGAACAGGATGAGGCGGCGGCCAGGCCCGTCCAGGGGATCGGGACCAGGACAGAGCCACGGCGGACCTGACTGAGCAGGTGACCAGGGCAGAACAGGAAGGAACAAAGGGGGCAATAAACCAAAAAAGGTTTTCTTAAACCAAAAAAAGGGACAATACATTTTGATTTCTTATTAATTGATGTGGGTTCATATACTATTATTAAAATGAATAATTATTGTGATTGTTATGTTTGTGCTTTTGGAAGTTGATCTCTATTATTCTATCAACAGGTATGTTTACATGCAGTGATTTTTATCAGTCTCTCTATGAATCCAAACCAATTTCCGATTCAAATGATTTTTATACTCCAATTCACGTATTTCTTTGTGATCTATTCTGAACAAAACGGCATTGCATGCAGAAACACGCTCAGAGTTGTGTCATTGTCATTACTATGCCATATATGTTAATAATTGTAGTAGCTACATTATAATATTGTTATATTAATTAGATTATTTATCTTAGAAAAAGATTATTTGGATTACTTTGGTTTTTGTGGATTTGGACTGCTTGTTGATTTGGATTTCCCTTTAGGATTAGTTTGCTTTTTGTGACTCTTCCCTTCTCCTGGTAATGGAGCTAGCAAGAGGGAGGACTTCTCTCCTGTCTGGGTGAGAAGACACTAAGGTGTGTGTATTATTATTATTTTATTTTTTTACTTTCTGGATATAATAATAATCCTCTCTATATGACTGTATAACATTTCATGTCTATTATTTCATGTTTTAAGGTGAAATGCTTGCTGTGCCTAAAGGAGTGACATACAGCAATAACTCCTGCATGCTCAAGCATTATCAACAGTGCCTGAACGCATTAATTGAACGATAGTTCATGAACTCGTTCATATTTTGGGCGAACGTGAACTGAACCGAACTGTATTACTGCCTGATGAACGTTACTGTGAACTCGTTCATTCTGGTGTCTGTGAACGGCAGGCTCTCTCAGTTTAACTTCGTTCAATTGGGTGCCAGATTTATAGAGCCTTCCAGGTGAAAACCCGGCTAAAACACTCCGTAAACACAGGCCTTAATATGGAGCGTAAAAACACCCAATCTGGCAACATCATCCACCAGTGTCGCACCGCCACATGCGTCATCAAAACAAAAAGCAGCATTTAGGCGACAAAGCAGCAAGGAGGCGTCGTATGATCATTTAAACGAGATTTATGACAAGGTTGGTGAGGATGGGAAAAATCTTACATTTCTGTGCAAACTATGCCCTACGGCTTTCAAAAAGAAAATCCGCTTAGTTTCAGTGTTAAAAAACTGATAAAATTATTGCTGTCTGTGGTTCTATATGGGCTGTGGGCTTATTAAAAATAATAGCTTGCAGCAACATATGGAAAAAAATAACTATGAACTAGTTCATTTTTGGAACTGTGAACTGAACTTTGAACTAGTTCATGTAGAAAGTGAACTTTCCCAACACTGATTATCGAGCACTGCACGAGCATGCACAAACTACCAACAATCCACAAACTAGTCAAAGTAATTGATAATAAATGATGTGTTCGGCTCCTACAATACACCTGCATGTTATTTTATTATAGATTCCAAAAATGGTGAACGAGGCCCTGGTGAACATAAAAGATGAAGTGAAGTGCCTGGTAACTGATGCTGATGCCAACATGATACATGTGTACAATCATAATGTTAGACATGGGATATGCATTGCACATGCACTAAACCTTATTGTGAGGAAATGTTTTGATGACATCAGTAGCTTCAACGAAATTCAATCCATATGAAAGTTGTCAAATCAAGTCAAATATATTTATATAGCGCTTTTCACAATACAGATTGTATCAAAGCAGCTTCACAGTATCAATCAAAACAACATAACAATGTTTGTTTATTACTGGAAAAAAGACATCCACGTTTGGTAGGGCTGATCAATGGTATTAATGATTGGTTATTTAATTTGAATATCCCCAACTGAGCAAGCCAAAGGCAACAGTGGCAAGGAACCGAAAAACTCCATCAAGTGACCTAATGGTGTCCTAAAACTCCATCAGGTGACCCAATGGAGAAAAAAAAACCTTGGGAGAACCCAGGCTCAGTCGGGGGCCAGTTCTCCTCTGGCGTTTATGAACTAGAGGCCTGATTTACAGTAACTGTAAGAAAAAAATTTTATATGAATGCCTGGCTGAATAGATGCGTCTTTAGTCTAGTTTTAAACTGGGAGAGCGAGTCTGAGCAACGAACAATATCAGGAAGGCTATTCCAGAGCTTCGGAGCTAAATGTGAAAATGCTCTGCCTCCTTTGGTGGATCTGGATATCCTAGGTATGACCAGAAGCCTTGAATTTAGGCCATGTTTACACGGAAACGATCTGAAGAGAAAACGCAAAAGTGGCGTTGCGTTTTCACTTTTTATTCTGCGTTTAGACGAGCGTTATGAAGGGGAAATCTGCGTGCATATGGTGACGCAAAAGTGTGTGAAATTCGATGTAGTGTGCACTCCAGGCGGCTAGGTGGCAACGAAGCACTGCCACACAACAACACCAATATCTGAGAATATTTTGTACAACTGCTGAAAAGACTCTTGTATGTTTATCAGAGCTGCTAGGGCAACTTGAAGGTCCGACGTATGGAAATAATCCGACATGTTGGTTGTTATTTTCCTGTACTGGCGAATGCCTGTGACGTAAACGCGCACGCGACAAGAGCAGATTTGCGTTTTTACCCTTTACACGGGAACGCGACGGTGGAGCGTTTTTTAGTTTTCCACTCTGGAGGGTGGTTTCACTTTTTTGCGTTTTTAAGCCCCAAAAACGCCGTCGCCGTGTAAACGAAAGGCACATCTGATAAAATATTTTTACGTTTTCACTCGGAATCGTTCTCGTGTAAACAGGGCCTTAGTGATCTTAAAGAGCGCAATGGATTATAGGGCGATAGAAGATCCGTTAAATAGACTGGAGCTAAACCATTTAGAGCTTTATAAGTCAGAAGCAATACCTTGTAATTAATATGGAACTTTATAGGTAACCAATGAAGTGATGATAAAATTGGTGTTATATGATCATATTTTCTTGACCTAGTAAGAACTCTAGCGGCTGCATTTTGGACTAACTGTAGCTTGTTTATTGAAGATGCAGGGCAACCAGCTAATAAAGCATTACAGTAATCTAGTGTCGAGGTCATGAATGCATGAACTAACTTTTCTGCATCAGAGACTGATAGCATATTACGTAGCTTAGCAATGTTTCTAAGGTGGAAAAAGGCTGTTTTTGTAACATATGAAATATGCTTTGCAAAAGACAGGTTGCAGTCTAATATAACACCCAGGTCTTTTACTATAGCGGATAAAGTAACAGGGCATACTACTATGTTAAAGTTGTGCTGTGACAGGTTTTGTGGACGGTTTTTAGAACCGATAAGTATTACCTCTGTCTTGTTTGGATTTAATAAAAGAAAATTACGCATCATCCAATCTTTTATATCTTTAACACAATCTGTCATCCAATCTTTTATATCTTTAACACAATCTGTCAATTTGGATAATTTCGCGTATTCATCTGGCCGTGATGAAATATATATTTGAGTGTCATCAGCATAACAATGGAAACTAATTCCATGTTTCCTTATAATATTACCACGTGGCAGCATATATGTTGAGAATAATAGAGGGCCTAACACAGATCCCTGCGGCACTCCATAGTTTGCCAGAGTTATGATAGATTTTTCTCCATTTAAATAGACGAAATGGTAGCGGTCAGATAAGTATGACCTGAACCAGCTTAATGCTTGTCCTTAAACACCAGTATAATTTTGTAGTCGATCTAAGAGTATTGTGTGATCTATAGTTTCGAACGCAGCACTAAGATCAAGTAAAACTAGTATTGAGATACAGTCTTGGTCCGAAGCTAAAAGTAAATCATTTGTAATTCTAATAAGCGCAGTTTCAGTGCTATGATGTGGCCTGAATCCAGACTGAAACTTTTTCATAGATGTCATTTTCTTGCAAGAAAGAGCCCAGTTGAGCGGACACAACTTTTTCTAGTATTTTAGACATAAATGGAGTGTAAGAGCAGTTTCTGCTCATTGCACCATGACATTAACAATTCATTTAGCGTGAATAATCTACTGAACTTTTCATGCCCTTGTCGGTACGTGGGAAGCGGTCCAGATACAATGATCGATGTTTCAGGCGATGTGCTGCGTGCCGTCTCGATCAGGCTCCTGAAGTCTTTCTTCAGAACCTGCATCTGTCGCAGCCTAATGTCGTTAACTCCCGCGTGCAGCACAACAGCTCCGACGTGCTCGTCACCGTTCAAGATCTCAGGTACCCGCGCAGTGATATCAAAAACACGAGCACCAGGAAAGCAATGACTGTGCACCTTACTTTTACCTAACGTAGCGTGGACGTGTCGGACGGTGGAATCGCCGATGATCACAGCATCGCGTTCCGTTTCGCGAAGAGAGGAGAAGCGGTTCTGGGTGGAGATCTCGAAAACCGGGAGGGGCGAAAAGATTCTTGTCCTGGCTCGCGGCTTCCGTGGAACCACCCAGGCTTCGTGGTGGTGTGTTGGAGCCGGAGTCAATGAAACCATGGCTGATCGTGACCTGGACGCTCGGGACCAATGCTGAGAAACGCACGGAGTAGACGAGGTCAGCGTCAGCGGGTTACTAACGTTAATCACTGATCCGTGTGCATCGGCGCGTGATGTTTCAAGAGCTAAACGCCGGTCTCTCAGCTCAGCTTGTCTCTCTAAGGCCCTGTCCACACGGACACGGGAATTTTTATAACCGTGACTTTTTCTACGCGGTTCGGCCGTTCGTCCACACGGAAACGCACTGAAACCGAACATTTTTGAAAACCCCTGCTGAGGGTGAGGATTTTCAGAAACGCCGGTTACAGTGTTGTCGTGTAGACAGTGAAACCCGGGGTTTTCGCCTTGCGACGTCAGAGTGTGTGCCGTTATCCACTGTGTTTGACGTCAGATTTGCGTCTACCGGAACCGCTAATAACTTTTTGTTAGGCTTCTGATTGGCCAACGTGGCTTTACGGCTAGGGTTATATCGCCGCCTGCTGGTGTGGCATGCTCTTGACCGAGCTTGATAGCGTGTTTTTGCGAGCATGTGTGGACGGGATTTTTTTAAAAAACGCTGGAGGAAAAACTCCGGTTATAAAAATACCCGTGTCCGTGTGGACATGGCCTAAAAGGTCACGGATCTGCTTCTCTACAGCTTCTAATTCAAACTGCACCACGAGCAAATCAGATTTGTTCTCATCTGCACTAAAAGGTAGATAACATACATCTGATATATTCGCCATTTTAACAGATGGACAGTAAGTTAGCAATGATGCAACCAGTGATGCTATTAATATTAATACTAATTTATGACTGAAGTCTTGGGTATAATCCGTCTTTTTAGTGGTACGGGTGTCACGATAGACGAGAAAATGTTCGTTTGTAAGTGAGTGTAAAGAAGACTCGCTCAGCCGTGACCCACAGGTGTAACGGACCGGTGTTGGGTCACAATCGGCTTGAGATGCGTCTGCTCAACAGTCCGAGTTGTAATTATGAGTTAAATGATGGTTCAAAACAGAATAAAAGAAAGAAATACGGAAAAACAGAAAGAAATACGAAGCTAATACGAGGCTTAGACAGCCACGACGCAATCAAACTCACAGCAGGCAGCGAGGCAGACAGAAGCAATCCTTGTGTCTATTGTTGTGACCTATTTCCGAACCAGGAGTACAGCAAAAGAGACACTTGCCGAAGTACAGGAGCAGATTGAGAGACCAGTTCAGAAGTTGATCACTGAAGTGGACAGCCGTGACCTCTCTAAGACCGACGTCACCCTCCCTCCAGCCCTGTATGAGGCAGTCCAAGATGCTTTACATGTCCTTGCCCCTTTCCACCAGGCTACAGTAGAGCTTTCTGGGGAGAAAAGGCTGTCTGCCTCCAAAGTGATACCTTTGATGAAGATGCTTAATCATGCTTTAATGAGTAAGCTAAAGGCCTCAAGTGTCAGTGTTCTGTCACTTCTGTCTGGTCTATTTCTTGGTTTTGTGACAGAGCCCTGACACTCATGTTTGTCTTGTGTTGTGTAACACACTGCTTGTGTTTTTACTAGCTGTGTGCTATCGTGTTGTCATGTTTTGTGTGAATATGTGGGTTATGAGTGTTCTCATTGGCTGCGTGTTCATGTCTTGTTTTGTGTGAGCACATGGCTTGTGATTTGTTTTACTGGCCATGTGCTTGTTTTAGTCATGTTTGGTGTGAGCACATGGCTTTTCATGTATGTTTCCTTGTGCCATGTGCTCTCGTTGATTGTCTAGACCAGTGTTTCCCAACCCTGCCCCTGGAGGCACACCAACAGCACACATTTTGAATGTCTCCCTTATCTGACCCATATATTTCTGGTCTTGGAGTCTACTAACGAGCTGATGAGTTGATTCAGGTGTGAATGATTAGGAAGAGTTGGAAAATGTGTAGCGCTTGCGTGCCTCCAGGAACAGGGTTGGGAAACACTGGTCTAGACCCTCCCATCTTGTTACCTGATTATTGATTTATTTGCCCCACCTGTCTTCCCTCATTACCTGATTGATTAATTTGCCCCACCTGTCCTCCGTCGTTACCTTCTTTGTTTGTTCTCCCTATTTATTCTCCTTGTGTTTTCAGTCCTGTGCTGGGTCGTCGTCGTATGTACGTCCCCTTGTGTCAAGTCAAGTCAAGTCAAGTCAAGTCTTCACCTTCGGGGTAGTTTTTGTTGCCGGTTTCATTTTATTAATAAAGAAGCCCTTGTTTCCTGCACTTGAGTCCTCGCCTCATCTCCTCAATCCCACACCTGACATCAAGTCCAGTCTAACAAAGCAGCTGGGTGACAGCCTGGAAATGGAGTACATTTGCACCAAACTGGGATTCTTAAGTCAAGAGAAACTGCAAGGTGGTATGAAGATTAAAAACTGAATGGGCTACTGTAACCAGAAGTTCTGGTGTCCATTCTGTTTCCACCAATACAACGTCTTCAGAAGCAGGCCAATCCACAGACAACAGTACGTAGTATGTTTCTATGTTGTGTGAATTCTTAGTACTGTGAAAAACCTTTTTTTTTTTTTGCACCTCTATTATTAGGTGACCTTTGGCATCTGCTGGATAGCCCGGTTGATCACAGTAGAAAGAGCTCAAGTGCAACAGCAGATGCTACTGTAGTGGACCGATACTTATCAGAAGTGGATCTCACAACATCTGAGGATCCACTAGTGTATTGGGCTCAACAGAATGTAACAAATTAGCTCTATGAAATATTAATAATCAATAATAACTTGTTATGATTAATTATGAATAGTTGGGTCAGTTAATTGGATTAACTTGATGTAGATAAATTAATATTTAAATCAATTAGTCTGTCACAGTCATCGTCTGCACCTTCTGTCTTCGTCTGCACTACACTTCCCAGAATCCTCCTGGTTTCCACACCTGAACTTACTCCCTCAATTACCCACCTGTTCATCGTCCTCATCATCTGTGTCACCTGTCCTCACCTCGTTAGTGGTCGTTTGTATCTGTATTTAGTTCCTTCAGTTCAGTCTGTCCTTTGTCTGTAGTTAGTCTTATTTAGGGGGCTTTCACACTGGCAGTTTAGTTCAGAACGGGGCACGGTTCACATGAAAAATCGCTAGTGTGAATGCTGTTATGGGACCCGGGTGCGCACTGGGGAACCGAACCCGAGACTACCTGGGGGAGGTGGTCTGTGTTCGGTTGCTCCCGAACCGTGCCGCGGCTCGCGTGAATGTGCAAGCAACACGGACTCGTGTGCGCACTTGCTCAGGAAGTAAAGTGACCTGCGCATGCGTTTTAGCTGATTGAGATGTATTTAGTTAAATAAAAAACATGTAAGGGATGATAGTGTCGTTGATTTATCTTGGATACACTGAGCCTGCATTGTATTCGCACATATGGCATGGAATCAGGCCAACAAATTTTGAAATCCACTGTCTCCTCAAAAGAGTCCGTTTGCAAGCAGCAGAAAGCCAGCTTATGTGACAAACACACACAGTAAACCTGTATTGTTCACTCAACTGTGCATAATAGCACCGAATTAATAAAAAACACAATATATTGACCCACGTTCTGTTTTCTATCGTGCTCGTTTGCGATGACGTAAGATGTACGCAAACGCACCAGGGTTCGATAGAATCAAGTTGAGTGTGAAACCAGACCAACGCTGCGGGGGGCGCCGGGAACAATCGCGCTTGGGTTCGGACCGCAGTGTGTTCATCTAGCCTGCCTGTCTGTATTATATTTAGTAAATTGTTTGAATTGGAGCTATTAGCCTTTTTCGTCTTCTTCTGTCCGCACAACACCCGTGACATAATCAGATCGTCCAACGAACTCTTTTGATTATTCATTTATTCTAAGAAATGGGTATCTTCCATGGCCACAGAAGAATACTTATGCCCGTTTCACACATTGCAGTGCGTATGCGGTGCGTACATGGTACAGCAGCAGAATGCGCTATAGAGCTTTCACACATGCTGCGTTTGCAGTGCGTTACTGATCCGCAGTTTCTGTGTGCCACAAAATCAAAAATGGGTAAGTAATTTTGATTTTAAATCCAAACGTTAACTTTGACATTAAGACATTGAAATAGTATGAAATTGAATTCTAATCATTGTGATTCTTTGTTTTACATTGAGTTTGAGTTGTTGACAGAAGAAAAGCTATCGCGCTATATATCTGTTCCTAAGGAGAAGAACGAGACACATTTGGGTTCACTCAGTCAACCGAGGCAAGAGACAGTTTGATGCTTATTACCATCTTGTCTCAGAACTTCGACTTTACAGTGACCGGCACCTAAAGTACTTTCGGATGAGTGCCGAACAGATGGATAATGTTCTTTCTCTGGTTGGAGCAGACATCACAAGGCAAACCACAACTTATCGTGCGTCCATCGAACCCACGCAGAAGCTTGCTATTACACTGAGGTCAGGACAGATAAAGTACATATTAATTGCATGTATAAATTAATAAACAGAATGCTATATATTTTTTAAAGATTTTATTTTATTAGTCACATTTTCACATTTTTATTTTATTTTATCACCATTTTCAACTAGTGTACTTAAATATATACACACACACTATTTATATATATATATATATATATATATATATATATATATATATATATATATACACTCACTGGCCACTTTATTAGGTACCCCATGCTAGTAACGGGTTGGACCCCCTTTTGCCTTCAGAACTGCCTCAATTCTTCGTGGCATAGATTCAACAAGGTGCTGGAAGCATTCCTCAGGGAGTTTGGTCCATATTGACATGATGGCATCACACAGTTGCCGCAGATTTGTCGGCTGCACATCCATGATGCGAAT
The DNA here is from genome assembly GCA_031834385.1 of Semotilus atromaculatus. Taxonomy (NCBI): domain Eukaryota; kingdom Metazoa; phylum Chordata; class Actinopteri; order Cypriniformes; family Leuciscidae; genus Semotilus; species Semotilus atromaculatus. The sequence goes on along the minus strand of JAULUF010000015.1, from coordinate 33,692,292 downwards.
CTCCCGTTCCACCACATCCCAAAGATGCTCTATTGGATTGAGATCTGGTGACTGTGGAGGCCATTTGAGTACAGCGAACTCATTGTCATGTTCAAGAAACCAGTCTGAGATGATTCCAGCTTTATGACATGGCGCATTATCCTGCTGAAAGTAGCCATCAGAAGTTGGGTACATTGTGGTCATAAAGGGATGGACATGGTCAGCAACAATACTCAGGTAGGCTGTGGCGTTGCAACGATGTTCAATTGGTACCAAGGGGCCCAAAGAGTGCCAAGAAAATATTCCCCACACCATGACACCACCACCACCAGCCTGAACCGTTGATACAAGGCAGGATGGATCCATGCTTTCATGTTGTAGACGCCAAATTCTGACCCTACCATCCGAATGTCGCAGCAGAAATCGAGACTCATCAGACCAGGCAACGTTTTTCCAATCTTCTATTGTCCAATTTCGATGAGCTTGTGCAAATTGTAGCCTCAGTTTCCTGTTCTTAGCTGAAAGGAGTGGCACCCGGTGTGGTCTTCTGCTGCTGTAGCCCATCTGCCTCAAAGTTCGACGTACTGTGCGTTCAGAGATGCTCTTCTGCCCACCTTGGTTGTAACGGGTGGTTATTTGAGTCACTGTTGCCCTTCTATCAGCTCGAACCAGTCTGGCCATTCTCCTCTGACCTCTGGCATCAACAAGGCATTTCCGCCCACAGAACTGCCGCTTACTGGATGTTTTTTCTTTTTCGGACCATTCTCTGTAAACCCTAGAGATGGTTGTGCGTGAAAATCCCAGTAGATTAGCAGTTTCTGAAATACTCAGACCAGCCCTTCTGGCACCAACAATCATGCCACGTTCAAAGTCACTCAAATCACCTTTCTTCCCCATACTGATGCTTGGTTTGAACTGCAGGAGATTGTCTTGACCTTGTCTACATGCCTAAATGCACTGAGTTGCCGCCATGTGATTGGCTGCTTAGAAATTAAGTGTTAACGAGCAGTTGGACAGGTGTACCTAATAAAGTGGCCGGTGAGTGTATATATATATGTGTGTGTGTGTGTGTATATATATATATATATATATATATATTAAAATAATATATATTTATATAAAGAAAAACATATTAAAATATTTCTATTAAGTACAATATACAGACTACGACTACGAAATCCTGTTGTTTGTTGGGGCTGGGTACGTGAGAACACAGGGCCGGCTTGTGTGGCTTGATGTCGTTGATTTTCGTCCTCTAATCCCACATTTGCAAGGTAGTTAAGGATATGGATTTGTGCCCTATTTTGGTTCCTTGGATGAAGCCTGTTTAGTTTAGGCACTAAACTGAGGGCAAAATAATACATCTCATCCTCCTGTCTTGGTACATGAGGTGGAGCTGTAGTTGTTGGTTGAGTGATGATATCAAGAAAATGTTGTTCTGTTGGACTTGGTGATGCAACTCTTCTCCTTTTTTGTCTCTGTTGACCTTCATTCATTATTGCCTGCACTCTGGCATGGGCAGGGGTGTCAGCTATTTGTGTTGATAATGGAGTAGAGGTGGCTGGGGGTAGTGTGGGGGTTAACCCCTTAAGCCCTAACCGTCCCGCCCGCGGGACACCACCCCATGAAAAAATTTCATAATCAAATTACTAAGCAACCACTGAATGTAATAACACAAAATAGGTATCATTTTAAATTGAGGTATCCATTTCATTCAACTCCTAACAGGCGCTGAGTTATTCCTTTAGAACGGAGTGTACCACCGGGGGGCGCCACATTTTTCAAAACTACTGCATTGATCAACACAAAATAGGCATCATTTGAAAGCTTAGTCTCTAAACTTTACAATGAATGTAGCCATTATGATTATCTCCAAAGTAATGCTGAGTTATTTGCTGATAAAATGAAAAATAAATAAATTATAATTTGAGGAAGGGAAAATTATTATGTACCGCAATGTGTCAAAAACATCATATAGCTCAGATAGTCATGTGTCATATGTCATTTGAAAGGTCTCATGGAGTAGAATAGCCTGGCATGCCAGACCTACATCACGATGTTAGGTCTGGGAACTCTCCGTTGACTGGGCTCAATACGAGGGGCGGGATTAACGGTTGTCTTTCAAATTCCCCCTGCATGCAATAGGACAGCGCTACAACCAACCAGAGCAATGAAGAAGTCGACGTCTTTTGTATCTTCCTTTTATTAAAATGACTCAAGTGATGTTCTTTGTTCATGTTTCAAAGAAAAGTTTAACTTTAAATCCTCCTGAGTCGCGGTCAAAGCCGATTTGAAATACATATGTTCGCCAGCAGCAGGAGCCATTCTTTGTTTTCAAGTACCAGTGAACCGTCGCAACTCTGTCGTCATTATGTTAAGCCCGCCCGCCGACTCTATACACGATGTGATTGGCCTGACCAGAGTTTGGTTTTTCCAGCTAAAACGTCTATGGAGAGTTGCTAGACTACACTCTCGCTGCGAAAAATTTTTTGCAGCCGCTAGGTGGAGTCTAGATTTCTAGGCTAGGAGTAGAACACAACAAGCCCAATTATAGTTTTTGTTAGTTAAGCCCTGCAAGACCCATATGTAAAAAATATACTGATGTGGCATTCACGTGGCATTTTTCACTCGTAACTTCAGCACATCCTTATTTAAAGCAGATTCTCATGATTAAAAAGAGCCTAAAGACACCATAATCCATCACTCAGATCTAAATATATTCCTCGTTATGTTATAACACACAAAAAACAGCACAGATGCACATGAGTAAAAAAGTTGCTTAGACTTGGCGTTTTTGCAGGTAACTTCATGAAACATGCTCCGATCGTTAAAAATGGCACATCCTTATTTACAACAGACTGTCACGATTAAAAAAAGACCAAAGGCACCCAAATCCGTCACTCAGATCTAAAGGTATCCCTCACAGAATTATAACACATATAACCTCACAGGCACACATATAAGCCAAGTAAACAAATGTAGCTTTAAAGTAGCATTTAGGCTTTTACCTTCATGAAACATTCTCAGATTGTCAAAAATGGCACATCCTTATTTACAGCAGACTCTCACGATTAAAAAGAGACCAAAGTCACCATAATCCATCTTTCAGACCTAAAGATATCCCTCACAGAATTATAACACATATAACCTCACAGGCACACATATAAGCCAAGTAAACAAATGTAGCTTTAAATGAGTTTTTACGCTGGTAACTTCATGAAACATACTCAGATCGTTGAAAATGGCACATCCTTATTTACAGCAGACTCTGCCGATTAAAAAGAGACCAAAGTCACCATAATCCGTCACTTAGATCTAAAGATATCACTCATAGAGTTCCTCATAAGCCCTACAAGACCCATATGTAAATAATATACTGATGTGATGTTTTTCACTTGTAATGTCAAGAAACTTACTTCGATCGTTGAAAATGACACATCCTTATTTACAGCAGACTCTCTCGATTAAAAAGAGACCAAACTCACCATAATCCGTCGCTTAGATTTAAAGATATCACTCATAGAGTTATAACACATAACCCTACAGGCACATATTAGCTAAGCTAAGTAAACAGATGTATCTTCAAAGTGACGTGTAGGCTTATAACTTCACGAAACATACTCCGATCGTTGAAAATGACACATCCTTATTTACAGCAGACTCTCACGATTAAAAAGAGACCAAAGTCACCATAATCCGTCGCTTAGATCTAAAGATATGACTCATAGAGTTATAACACATAAACCTACAGGCACACATTAGCTAAGCTAAACAGATGTATCTTCAAAGTGACGTGTAGGTTTATAACTTAATGAAACATACTCCGATCGTTGAAAATGACACATCCTTATTTACAGCAGACTCTCACGATTAAAAAGAGACCAGAGTCAACTAATTCCATTGCGTTGATCACTAACGTTAGATATTCACCACGGAGTGCCTCACGTCTTTCCTAGATGCAATCGTGTTATCCACCGGAACCGTACAAGATTGTTATCGAACGTCATTGCAAATATTTTGGAAGCTCAACCAATTGTATGTTACAGTCAGGCCTAGCAACGTGACACCTATCTTTATATTTGAGCAAAATGATTAACCAATCGGGTGGTGCACGCAGACGCGCTGTATAACCAATGTTTTGCCGAGGAGCACAACCTGAGGGGACACAATCCAGTGCGGGAGCGCATTGCCACTTAGTGGACAGCATTGGCTATTCATCAGTAGCAACATTTTCAGACATTCAGCAACATTCAGTCAGAACATGGCTTATCAGAAGAGATTTACTTTGGAACAAGTTTTGGAGAATTTAGACAAGGATGATCAAGAGGACCTTGAATCAGACTCTGAGAGCAGCGTTGACTCCTATGAAGAGGATGCTTTTCTTCTGGGAATTGATCCTGTTGCTGAAAGGTAAGTAATAATTACATTTATTTTGTCAAATCAATTAGATAGATTTATTGAAAAGTTTATTACAAAAGTACAATGTTTTTACAGTTTAGTAAGATTTCATTGATAACTTTTTGACTGATTACAAAGTTTACTGATATCCAGCAATAACTTTTCAGAGAGTATTAATCATATTTTTATTTCTGACTTTTAGTGATTTTGTTTAAATAACTTTTTAGTCAGCTACTTATAACTTTTTAGTAAGCTACTGATATTTTTTTTTTCATTTAACTTTTTAGAGAGTCCTCTGATGAAGAGCAGCAGCCTCGGTGTGTCACTCCTCCGCCCCCACAGAGCCCATCGTCAGGTGCCAGAGTAACCAGGAGCCGTGTTGGTTTGAGATCCTCCAGTGGCACCATACAACATGCCTCCAAACGAAAAGTAACACAACAAAGTTTAAGATCTGCTGTCTGTTCACAAGAAATGGACAAGTGGCACAGTCTTTCTGATGAAGATAAGGAACCACCAATGCACAGCTTTGCCCCTAAACGTCCTCCTGGACCACAGCTCATTACAAATGAGCTGTATTCCCCAATCCAGCTATTTAACTTGTTTTTCAGCAACAGTATGGCCTTGGAGATAATAGCCAATACTAATGCGCACGCTGAAAAATTGTCCATGTCTGGGAAAAAATCTAAATGGCAAACTCTCACATTGGATGAGTTCAACCGTTACTTGTCGCTGGTCATTTACATGGGCCTTGTGGAGGTCAAAGACCTGAGCGATTACTGGTCCAAAAGGCTGGGTTATGATTTAAAATTCCCACCGTCAGTGATGTCACAGGACCGTTTTTTGTCGATTTCATGGGCCCTACATTTGTGCAATCTGAAGGGGGATGAAGAAAACCAACAGAAAAAGGGAACAGAAGAATATGACCCCCTTTATAAAATAAAGCCTCTCTATACTGAACTCATCACTTCCTGCAAAACGTTTTATCAACCGAATCAGCATGTTTCAATTGATGAGAGGATGGTCGCCACCAAATCCCGCATTGGGCTTAAACAGTATGTGAAGGCCAAGCCCACTAGGTGGGGCTTTAAGCTTTTTGTTTTGGGTGACTCTCACACAGGCTATACATGGAATTTCTCTGTGTATGAGGGAAAAAGGGCCACCCAAAGCGACAAAGGGCTTAGTTATGACTCTGTCATGTCCCTGTTATTGACAATTTTTACACAAGTCCAGAGCTGTTCAAAGACCTAGCAGGGCAACAGACGGGTGCATGTGGCACAATCAGAACAAACAGGAAGGGCTTTCCAAAGGCCCGAGAAAACGACATGCCCAAAAAAGCCGAAAGGGGAACCATCAGGTGGCTAAGGAAGGATGGCCTTTTTTTTGTGAAATGGATGGACACAAGGGAGGTGGTCATGTGTTCCTCCATGAACACCGCTTATGAAGGAGACACTGTGAACAGAAGAGTGAAGGTGAACCAGTGTCAGTGGGTGAGGAAGAGCATACCCATTCCTGGGTCTGTACTTGAGTACAATAAGTACATGGGAGGGGTTGATCAGTCAGATGCACTGATCAATTACTATAATGTGCTACATAAGACAAGGAAGTGGTACAAGAAGCTGTTCCAACATTTCTTGGACATTGCCATTGTTAATGCATTCATCCTACATAAGGAACAAATGATGGCCAAGTCTTTGCTGCCACTGACCCAGAAAACATTCCGGGAGAAGCTCATGAAGGAGCTTCTTGAAACAGCCCAACCTGAAACGACTCCACAACAGCCTTCACAAATGTGCATGCCTGCATACTGGCAAGAAGATGCTACCCGGGGACGCAAAAGGTGTCTGAGGTGCCACACCAAAACACCAGTTTACTGCACAAACTGTAATGTGTCACTTTGCTTTGTGCCCTCCAGGAACTGTTTTCAGTACTGGCACACGGGCTCAAAATACTAAGGAGACAAGAAATGTGCCAAGCACCAACTGATTCCAGGACTGGTACAAAAGCCCAAACAATTCCAATTCCCACTCTTAAAAATAATTGTTGTTGTTTATATTAATACGTGTAATATGTCTGATTTTGTTTGTTGGGTGTTGTGTAAATAGTTGCTTATCAAGAAAAAAAAAAAAAAAACAGAGAAATTAATTGAATTGAGTTTTGAAAATTGAGTTTTATTGAACACTTGGAAAGTGAAATGTAACAGCCAGCATGGTTGTACAATAAAATGACATAAACTGGAAAAACTTGTTTGGAGAGGTTTTTGGACACTCGACTAAACAAAAAGGCTCCCTTTGTTCCAAGTGCTGTAACTTTTGATTACTTTATGCTATCCTCATAACCTTATTTCCTTCCTAAGTTATTGCATGTCAAATAAGAAAGATATGTAAAGTTATTAAAACAATAAATAATATTTGTGTCTTTTATGAGCAGTTTCTCAGCATTAGATTGTCCAAATTTAATACAAATTTATATTGTCTAAAAATATAAAAAGTTTTCTAACAGATTATACCTACCTTATGACTCTCCTCTCTATAGTTTTGGAGTTATGAGTCTTTAAATGTGTGCATGTCACTCAGAAAACAAGAGTTTTAAAAATGCCTTCCAGGTGTAGATGACTGAACAAAAAGGCTCCCTTTGTTCCAAGTGCTGTAACTTTGGATTACTTTATGATATCACCATAAAATAATGATCCAGGTGCAGACCTCACATAGGGGAATATCACCAAAAAATAATTATTTTGCTACCTTATTTCCGTCCTGAGTTATTGCATTTCAAATAAGAAAGATATGTAAATTATTAAAAATAATAATATTTTAGTTTTTTATCAGCAGTTTCTCAGCATTAGATTGTCCAAAAGTAATACAAATTTATATTTCCTAAAAATATAAAAAGTTTTCTAACAGATGATACCTACCTTATGACTCTCCTCTCTATAGTTTTGGAGTTATGAGTCTTTAAATGTGTGCATGTCACTCAGAAAAGAAGAGTTTTAAAAATGCCTTCCAGGTGTTGATGACTGAATAAAAAGGCTCCCTTTGTTCCAAGTGCTGTAACTTTGGATTACTTTATGCTAGCACCATAAAATTTGATCCAGACACAGACCACACATAGGGGAACATCACCAAAAAAAGAATTATGTTGCCACCGTATTTCCTTCCTGAGTTATTGCATGTCAAATAAGAAAGATATGTAAAATTATTAAAACAATAAATAATATTTTTGTCTTATCAGCAGTTTCTCAGCATTAGATTGTCCAAATGTAATAAAAATGTATATATTCTAAAAATCTAAAAAGTATTCTAATAGATGATACCTACCTTTTGACTCTCCTCTCTATAGTTTTGGAGTTATGAGTCTTTAAATGTGTGCATGTCACTCAGAAAACAAGAGTTTTAAAAATATCAATGACTGAAAAGGCTCCCTTTGTTCCAAGTGCTATAACTTTTGATTAATTTATGCTATCATCATAAAATAATGATCCAGACGCAGACCACACAAAGGGGAACATCACCAAAAAAGAATTATTTTGCCATAGTATTTCCTTCCTAAGTTTTTGCATTTCAAACAAGAAAGATATGTAAATTATTAAAAAATAATAATAATATTTGTGTCTTTTATCAGCAGTTTCTTAGCATTAGATTGTCCAAAAGTAATAAAAATTTATATTTTCTAAAAATATAAAAAGTTTCCTAACAAATGATATCTACCTTTTGACTCTCCTTGCTACAAAAATGCCTTCAGGGCTTCAGGATTTTCCAAGGCAGGTGTTGCAGGCCTTTGTATAACTATAAGGGGACTGTATGGTCTGACATATCTCTGGATCCACATCCCCCTCAGCCAAACTCATATCCACTGGGTCATCCTCTAGCTGCAAAGTTGTGTTTGAACTGAAATAATAGCAGGTGTTATTAATGTACATTTACAATGTAATATAAATACATCAAATCACTTATGTATTTTGAAAACAATCGGTATAACAGTATTCCAACTTTAGACAATTGTTGTTTCCCCTAATTAATTGAGTTATTTTCTCAACATTTCAAACATACTAACCTTCTGGCCTGCATATGTGGCAACAGGAAAGACATCACTTGTTCATATTTCCACTCCTTGACAGTGCCACCAGCAGAACCACTAGGCATTTTCTTTTGCTTTTTACTCCTTACAAAGGCATCTCTCAGTAGTCTACATCTCCGCTTGCATTCATTCACTGAAAAAAAGTGCATATATATTTTAATACATTATTGTTTATTTTGTTCACAGATTCCTTGGCACAGGGGAGAGTTTCAGAAGCCTAGCGTTCCAATATAGGCATGGGATAAGTACCGTGGCTGAATCTGTCCACATGACATGCAGAGCTATTGAGAGGCAAATGATGGCGTCCCAGTCCCCAAAACCAACTGAGGAAATGTGGAGAAATATTGCCACCAAATTTTGGGAGAAATTGAATTTTCCAAATTGCATAGGTGCAATTGATGGAAAACATGTTACCTTAGTGATCCACAAAGGTGAACCAGCAAATTCTGGGAGCTTGTATTTTAATTACAAGGGGACATTCTCTATTGTTCTCTTAGCGCTGGCTGATGCTGAATACAGATTCATTTTTCTACAAGTGGGTGACTTTGGTAGAACAAATGATGGAGGAGTATATAGACTTTTCACTTCCTGCTCTGCTACTGTTCGGACGCTCCTGCTCACTGCTCCGCGCTTTGCTCTATCGCTTTCATATTTTTTGCTCTATCACTTTTATATTTTTATATTTTATCTCCTTTTATCACCTAATTTTAACTTCAGCAAATCGGCACAGTGCTCAAACGCTTGGATTACAACAAAAAAGCTGAATTATTTTATCCGACCAGCCTCCCACTGAAAGCTTACATTCCGGGGAAGAGAAAACACAACAGACTACATTCAATAGGATAAGAGAAAATGCCTCTTCTGGAATCTACTTGCTGCACTAACTGCCACAGACTTTTACAAAGGATTGTAGTTCTTGAAACAAAGTTATTTGTGGGACCACCAAACCAGACGGAACACACAACAGAGCTTCATCATGGACCTCAGCATACAGCCGGTGAGTCCCCTGAATCTAGTACTCCTCGACAGGCCATACTGAGTGTAGAGAAACAAACCGATCGACTTACACATCGGTGGCACAAACAGGGAGCGAGACCCAAAGGCACTCGAGACATCAGATTGTCACGAGTATCACATATTGCCGCAATAGCATCCTCTACCCCAGATACGGCTATGACAAGGATTGCAAACACTGATCTCCTACCACCGCCTATACATCTTGAGAACAGATTTGAAGTATTAATGAATGTAAATGAGGAATTCCCAAATGTGATGAATGTGATCGAACACAGACTGAATCAGCCAGTAGCTAACACTGATGCTAACGGGCGCTCAAGGCCTAGCAGACAGCGGCTCTCAGCTCAGAGCGCAGCCGAGCTCAGGACTCTGATAGTGGGAGACTCTATAATCAGAAACATTAGCAGCAGGGATACAACAACATGCTGCCTTCCACAAGCAACAACTTCTGATGTAAACAGGGAACTTGAGAACATTCTGATGAAACATAAAACTGCAAATCGACTCATCATTCATGTGGGGAAAAATGATATTCATAAAGAGCAGTCAGAACTCCTTAAGAAGGATTTCAATGAACTTTTTGAAACACTTAAAAGACTGAAAGTTCAAACATTCATCAGCGGACCACTCCCAGCAAGAGGAACAAACAGGTTTTCACGGTTGCTTGGGCTAAATACATGGCTCCAAAAAACCTGCAATATAAAAGGAGTAAACTTCATTGACAACTTTGATCTTTTCTGGAGTCAGAGGCCACTGTTTCAACAGGATGGCCACCACCCAAACAAACTTGGTTCAAGAGTGCTAAAGGACAATATCCACTTCTCCCTCACTCATCCTTCAGCAGTGTGTGCCAATCCACACCTGAATGGCACACACACACCTGGACACAGTGTGAATGACCACAGGTCTTCACTTCAGCACCTGGATGGACATGCGGTTGACACGTCACACAAGGACAATGATAACACCACTCAGCCACAACAACTTCTGCTCACGGACACAATCTTAGCTGAGCCCTCCCCACAGAGCTCACCACAGACAGATTGTGACATACTAGAACCGCTCCAAGATTCAGCACCCAAGGACAACTTTCTGGAAAACCAAGACAGCACATTACAGCCTCTGATAACACCAGAGAAACAGCCCCTCTCCCCAGACACGCTTTCCCTCTCTCCAGCATCTCCACAACATCTTCTGTGCTTCTCAGAGAAAATGGAAAAACTAGTGTTTGCTGGAACCAAACTATCTGCAAGCCCGCAGATATCAACCAAAAAACGTCAGGCCCCAAAACCACCAAAGCCTGCGGGCCCAGCTCGCCCTCCTCCTCCTGTGAGAGCTCTTCGGCCTCTGCCACAGCGCCAGGGCCCACACCCTCCTCCATCGGCTCGAGGTGTACCCAAAACAACTGATACCAGCTCTCAGTGATATGTGTCGGGTCCCCGCTATGATAACAGTAACTTTCTCAAATGTTTACAGAACAAGCGGGAACCCAGTGTGCCTGTATCTTTCTCCATTGCTGTTCGATTACATGATAGAAAGTCTAAGGCCTTCAAAAGCCGTACAGCAAACCCATCTAATCTGGTGCCTATTACACGCCAAACTAAGACTGCTGTGGGGACAGAAAGTAAGACTGTTAAGTTAGCACTTTTAAACATCCGCTCACTTAAAAACAAATCACTTCTAGTCAACGACTTAATAACCACATACAACCTGGATTTTATGTTTCTAAATGAAACTTGGCTAGAAGACAGCTGCAGTGCAACAATCCTCAATGAAACATCCCCTCCTAACTTTACTTTCATGAGTGTCTGCAGAGCGGGTAGGAAAGGAGGGGGTATAGCTGCTCTCTTTAAAGATGTCTATCAATGTAAGCAAATATCATTTGGTAATTACCCGTCTTTCGAATATCTGGGTATTGTGTTAAAAGGTGCTCCACGCATTTTACTAATCATTGTTTACAGGCCTCCAAAATACTCTTCAGCCTTTGCTGAGGACTTTACAGAACTGCTATCAACAATTTCCTCAGAGTTTGACTGTTTTGCTATTGCTGGAGATTTTAACATTCACATAGATAATGCAGAAACCAATATGGCAAAAGAAATCAAAACTGTTTTAAAAACTTTTGATCTGTTTCAGCATGTACATGGACCGACACACAATCGTGGACACACTCTAGATTTACTTATCAGCAAGGGTCTAAACATTTCATCAATTGTTATTAAGGATGTAGCACTGTCTGATCATTTCTGTATTTTCTTTGATATATTGATCTCTCCTGCAATTGAAGCTAGGTCTGTGTCTGTCAAGAAGAGATGCTTAAATGAGAACACTAGTGTGCTATTTATGAAGGCTATATCTTTAACACCAAGCATATCTGCTGACTCTGTTGATTTTCTCCTTGATTCTTTTAACTCAAAAGTTAAAGGTGTAATTGATGATATTGCTCCTGTGAAAGTCAGGAAGAGTGGTAGACAAAAAGCACCTTGGAGAAACTCAACAGCAGTGCAAAATATGAAAAGAAAATGCAGAAAAACAGAGCGCATGTGGCGGAAGACAAAACTTGTAGTCCATTATAACATCTACAAAGACAGCATTCATGCTTTCAATTTGGAACTAGGCAAAGCTAGACAGACTTTCTTCTCAAATATTATAAACAGCAACTTAAACAACACACGCACTCTTTTTGCTACTGTAGAGAGACTGACAAACCCCCCAAGCCAGATTCCCAGTGAAATGCTCTCAGACAGCAAGTGCAGGGAGTTTGCTTGCTTCTTCTCTGAGAAAATTAATAATATCAGAAAGGTGATCAGCACATCCTTGAGTTGCACTGGGGTCAGACAGATCAGACCACAACCTGAGAAAGTAGTTACTATGTCTGATTTTAAAGAAATTGATTGCAAAATTTTTGAAGAAACCGTACAGCACCTTAAAAGATCAACCTGCGCCCTTGACGTACTTCCCACATCTTTCTTCAAAAGTGTGTTAAACAGCTTAAAAGCAGATCTTCTAGAAGTGGTTAATGCCTCACTTCTCTCTGGGACTTTTCCAAACTCCCTGAAAACTGCAGTTGTCAAACCCCTCCTAAAAAAGAGTAATCTGGATAAGACTATATTAAGCAACTATAGACCGATCTCAAATCTTCCTTTCATAGGCAAGGTCATTGAAAAAGTTGTCTTCAATCAGCTGAACAAATTCTTAAGCTCGAATGGAAACTTTGACAATTTTCAATCTGGTTTCCGATCGCATCACAGCACAGAGACAGCGCTCATAAAGATAATAAACGATATTCGCTTAAATACTGATAAAGGCAAATTATCAGTGCTGGTACTACTCGACCTCAGTGCTGCATTTGACACTGTCGATCACAACATACTTCTTGACAGGCTGGAAAACTGGGTGGGGCTTTCTGGGATAGTCCTAAAATGGTTCAGGTCATACCTAGAAGGGAGAGGTTACTATGTGAGTATAGGAGACCATAAGTCTGAGTGGACGTCCATGACATGCGGAGTCCCTCAAGGCTCATTTCTTGCGCCACTCCTATTCAACCTGTACATGCTCCCAATGAGCCAAATAATGAGAAAGAACCAAATCTCTTACCACAGCTATGCAGATGACACACAGCTCTACTTAGCCCTATCGCCTAACGACTACAGCCCCATTGACTCCCTGTGCCAATGCATTGATGAAGTAAACAATTGGATGTGCCAAAATTTCCTCCAGTTAAACAAAGACAAAACTGAAGTCATTGCGTTTGGAAACAAAGATGAAGTTCTCAAGGTGAATGCATACCTTCACTCTAGGGGTCTAACAACTAAAAATCAAGTCAGGAATCTTGGTGTGTCTCTAGAATCAGACCTTAGTTTCAGTAGTCATGTCAAAGCAATAACTAAATCAGCATATTACCATCTGAAAAATATTGCAAGAATTAGATGCTTTGTTTCCAGTCAAGACTTAGAGAAACTAGTGCATGCTTTCATCACCAGCAGGGTGGATTACTGTAATGGACTCCTCACTGGCCTTCCCAAAAAGACCATAAGACAGTTGCAGCTCATACAGAACGCTGCTGCCAGGATCCTGAGCAGAACAAGAAAATATGAACACATCACACCAGTCCTCAGGTCTTTACACTGGCTCCCAGTTACATTTAGGATTGATTTTAAAGTATTATTACTGGTATATAAATCATTCAATGGCCTAGGACCTCAATATATTGCAGATATGCTCACTGAATATAAACCCAACAGATCACTCAGATCATTAGGATCACGTCAGCTAGAAATACCAAGGGTTCACTCTAAACAAGGAGAGTCCGCTTTTAGCTACTATGCCAGCCGCAGCTGGAACCAGCTTCCAGAAGAGATCAGATGTGCTCCTACAGTCACATTCAAATCCAGACTGAAAACACATCTGTTTAGCTTTGCATTTACTGAATGAGCACTGTACCACTGTATGTGTCCGACTGTTTGAACTGTATTTAATTTAATTTTTTATTCTAAACTGTTTTAATTATTCTTATTTCTGTTGATTATTTTAATTTCTTTATTCTAAACTGTTTTAATTATTCATATTTCTTTTGATTATTTTAAATTTCTTCTATGTAAAGCACTTTGAATTACCACTGTGTATGAAATGTGCTATATAAATAAACTTGCCTTGCCTTGCCTTGCCTATAGTGGTTCAGCACTTGGTAGAGCAATGGAGGCCAAAAAGTTGTCTGTGCCAGCAGACTGCCCTTTGCCAGGGTCTGGGGCACAAGGTCCGATGCCTTACACCATGGTGGGAGATGCTGTATTTCCCCTGAAGACACATCTGATGAGGCCATTTCCTGGGAAACAAATTCCACAATGGCGCAGAATCTTCAATTACAGATTGTCTCGGGCACAGATGGTTATTGAGTGTGCCTTTGGCATTCTGTCATCCAGATGGAGAGTGCTCCACACAAAGATGAATGTGAAGCCGTCAAATACTGATTCTGTGGTCACTGCAGCCTGCATCCTACACAGCTACCTCCTGAATCCTTCAGAGAACCAAAGGTGGCTGGAGGAGTCCGAAGAAAGAGTGGAAGTGCTACCACGTGTGAGAAATATGGGTGGCAACGGGATGCAGGGAAGCCTATGACGTATGCGAGAGGCTTTGCACATTTTTCAACTCCCCAGAAGGCCTTGTCCTGGCAAGAACAGATGATCTAAGATCTTTAATAGCCTTCTCCAAGGAACTGAAAACACAACTGTTTTTAATTACACTGAACTTTTTGAATTGTAAATAGTTTTTCTTTGTCGAGAAAAAAAATCTGTCATTAATTTGATAAAGTAAACACTTCTTGTAATTTTTTTATGTAAGAACACCCATGTTTAATATATATATTTACATTTACATTTATTCATTTAGCAGACACTTTTATCCAAAGCGACTTACAAATGAGAACCATAGAAGCAGCTAAACTAACAGCAGGACAACAAAATGTAAGTGCTATAACCTTTCACAGTTTAATCTAACGTAGAACCCGTAATTTTTTTATTTATTTTTTTAATAATAGAAAGGAAGAGAAAGTGTTAGTATTACTGGAACAAGTGCTGCCGAAAGAGATGCGTCTTCAACCGTTTCTTGAAAAAAAAAAAAAAAAAAAAAAAAAAAAAAAATATATTATTTGTATTATATAACTTATTAAGTTGGCTTGGAAAAGCCAACTTACTGAAATCCTATTTAAACTTATTAAGTTGGCTTGGAAAAGCCAACTTACTGAAATCCTATTTAAACTTATTAAGTTGGCTTGGAAAAGCCAACTTACTGAAATCCTATTTAAACTTATTATTATTAAGTTGGCTTGGAAAAGCCAACTTACTGAAATCCTATTTAAACTTATTATTATTAAGTTGGCTTGGAAAAGCCAACTTACTGAAATCCTATTTAAACTTATTATTATTAAGTTGGCTTGGAAAAGCCAACTTACTGAAATCCTATTTAAACTTATTAAGTTGGCTTGGAAAAGCCAACTTACTGAAATCCTATTTAAACTTATTAAGTTGGCTTGGAAAAGCCAACTTACTGAAATCCTATTTAAACTTATTATTAAGTTGGCTTGGAAAAGCCAACTTACTGAAATCCTATTTAAACTTATTATTCTTCTTCTTCTTCTTCTTCTTCTTATTTTTCTTACCCAAAAAATTCTGACTCTAACTCGTCCTAGAGCTTTAACTCTACAAACTCCAAACTCGGGTCAGACCTTCAGACTGTTCTGACTCGGTGTGCTATATCTTTTCAAACTGATTTGACTTTCAGATTTCTTAAAAATTAATATTAAAAATCATAAAAATCCCATTGACTTTCATTGCAACAGTTCAAATTGAGCCAAGACTACGGTGGCCCAGTAGTGAACAACACAAAAACTCAAATCTAAACTCCCTGAAGCCCTAGATTCAATTAAACTACCATTCTATATGTACTAATGAACTTTATCTATCTATCTATCTATCTATCTATCTATCTATCTATCTATCTATCTATATATCTATATATCTATCTATCTATCTTTCTAACTTATCTTTCTTTCTTTCTAACTAATCTTTCTTTCTTTCTACCTAATCTTTCTTTATTTCTTTTTCTTACTAATCTATCTTTCTTTCAAACTAATCTTTCTTTCTTTCAAACTAATCTTTCTTTCTTTCTAACTAATATTTCTTTCTTGCTAACTGATCTATCTTTCTTTCTTTCTAACTAATCTTTCTTTCTTTCTAACTAATCTATCTTTCTTTCTAACTAATCTACCTTACTTTCTTTCTAACTAATCTATCTTTCTTTCTAACTAATCTATCTATCTTTCTTTCTTTCTAACTACTCTATCTTTCTTTCATTCTAACTTTTCTTTCTTTCTAACTAATCTATCTATCTTTCTAACTAATCTCTTTCTTTCTAACCAATCTTTCATTCTTTCTTTCTTACTTTCTTTTATTCTTTCTTTCTAACTAATCTATCTTTTTTCTTTCTAACTAATCTTTCTTTCTTTCTAACTAATCTATCTATCTTTCTTTCTTTCTAACTAATCTATCTATCTTTCTTTCATTCTAACTAATCTTTTCTTTCTAACTAATCTCTATCTTTCAAACTAATCTATCTTTCTTTCTAACCAATTTTTCTTTCTTTCTTTCTTTCTTTCTTTTTTTCTTTCTAACTAATCTATCTATATTTCTTTCTAACTAATCTTTCTTTCTTTCTAACTAATCTTTCTTTCTTTCTAACTAATCTATCTTTCTTTCTTTCTAAATAATCTATCTTTCTTTCTAACTAATCTATCTATCTATCTTTCTTTCTAACTAATCTATCTATCTTTCTTTCTAACTACTTTATCTTTATTTCTAACTAATCTATCGTTCTTTATTCCTTTCTTTCTTTCTTACTAATCTATCTTTCTTTCTTTCTAACCAATCTATCATTCTTTCTTTCTTTCTAACTAATCTTTCTTTCTTTCTAACTAATCTATCTATCTTTCTTTCTAACTAATCTATCTTTCTTTCTTTCTAACTAATCTATCTTTTTTTTCTAACTAATCTATCTATCTTTCTTTCTAACTAATATATCTTTCTTTCTTTCTAACTAATCTATCTTTCTTTCTTTCTAACTAATCTATCTATCTATCTTTCTTTCTAACTAATCTATCTCTTTCTTTCTAACTAACTAGTCTTTCTAACTAATGTATCTTTCTTTCTTTCTTTCTTTCTAACTAATCTATGTTTCTTTCTTTCTAACTAATCCATCTTTCTTTATATCTTTCTTACTAACTAATCTATCTTTCTTTCTAACCAATCTTTCTTTCTTTCTTTCTTTTTTCATTCTTTCTAACTAATCTATCTTTCTTTCTTTCTAACTAATCTATCTTTCTTTCTAACTAATCTATCTATCTTTCTTTCTAACTAATCTATCTTTCTTTCTTTCTAACTAATCTATCTATCTATCTATCTATCTTTCTAACTAATCTATCTTTCTTTCTAACTAATCTATCTTTCTTTCTAACTAATCTATCTATCTTTCTTTCTAACTAATCTATCTTTCTTTCTTTCTAACTAATCTATATATCTATCTATCTTTCTAACTAATCTATCTTTCTTTCTAACTAATCTATCTTTCTTTCTTTCTAACTAACTAATCTTTCTTTCTTTCTAACTAATCTATCTTTCTTTCTTTCTTTCTTTCTAACTAATCTATGTTTCTTTCTTTCTAACTAATCTATCTTTCTTTCTATCTTTCTAACTAATCTATCTTTCTTTCTAACCAATCTTTCTTTCTTTCTTTCTTACTTTCTTTCTTTCTAACTAATCTATCTTTTTTCTTTCTAACTAATCTATCTATCTTTCTAACTAATCTATCTTTCTTTCTTTCTAACTAATCTATCTTTCTTTCTAACTAATCTATCTTACTTTCTAACTAATTTATCTTTCTTTCTTTCTAACTAATCTATCTTTCTTTTTTTCTAACTAATCTATCTTTCTAGCTAATCTATCTTTCTATCAAATCCATCTTTCTTTGTTTTTTAAATAATCTATCTTTATTTCTAACTAAGTTATCTTTCTTTCTAACTAATCTATCTTTCTTTCTAACTAATCTATCTTTCTAACTAATCTATCTTTCTTTCTAACAAATCTCTTTCTTTGTTTTTTAACTAATCTATCTTTCTTTCTAACTAATTTATCTTTCTTTCTAACTAATCTATCTTTCTTTCTAACTAATCTATCTTTCTTTCTTTCTAATCTATCTTTCTTTCTTTCTAACTAATCTATCTTACTTTCTTTCTTTTTAATTAACTTTCTTTCTTTCTTTCTTTCTAACTAATCTATCTTTCTTTCTTTCTAACTGATCTATCTTTCTTTTTCTTTCTAACTAATCTTTCTTTCTTTCTAACTAATCTTTCTTTCTTTCTTACTAATCTATCTTTCTTTCTTTCTTTCTAACTAATCTATCTTTCTTTCTTACTAATATTTTTTTCTTTCTTTCTTTCTAACTAATCTATCTTTCTAACTAATCTTTCTTTCTTTCTTTCTTTTTAATTAACTTTCTTTCTTTCTTTCTTTCTAACCAATCTATCTTTCTTTCTTTCTAACTAATCTATCTTTCTTTTTCTTTGTAACTAATCTATCTTTCTTTCTTTCTAACTAATCTTTCTTTCTTTCTTTCTAATATATCTTTCTTTCCTTTTTTCTTTCTAACTAATCTATCTTTCTTTCTTTCTTACTAATCTTTTTTTCTTTCTTTTTTTCTAACTAATCTATCTATCTTTCATTCTTTCTTTCTAACTAATCTTTTTTTTCTTTCTTTCTAACTAATCTATCTTTCTTTCTTTCTAACTTATCTATATTTCTTTCTTTCTTTCTTTCTTTCTTTCTAACTAACTAATCTATCTTTCTTTCTTACTAATCTTTTTTTCTTTCTTTCTTTCTTTCTAACTAATCTATCCTTCTAACTAATCTTTCTTTCTTTCTTTTTAATTAACTTTCTTTCTTTCTTTCTTTCTTTCTAACTAATCTATCTATCTTTCTTTCTACCTAATCTATATTTCTTTTTTTCTTTTTAATTAACTTTCTTTCTTTCTTTCTTTCTTTCTAACTAATCTATCTTTCTTTCTTTCTAACTCATCTATCTTTCTTTTTCTTTCTAACTAATCTCTTTCTTTCTAACTAATCTATCTTTCTTTCTCACTAATCTTTTTTCTTTCTTTCTTTCTAACTAATCTATCTATCTCACTAATCTATCTTTCTTCCTTTCTTTCTTACTAATCTATCTTTCTTTCCTTTTTTCTTTCTAACTAATCTATTTTTCTTTCTTTCTTACTAATCTTTTTTTCTTTCTTTCTAACTAATCCATCTTTCTTTCTCTCTAACTAATCTATCTTTCTTTCTCACTAATCTTTTTTCTTTCTTTCTTTCTAACTAATCTTTTTTCTTTCTTTCTTTCTTTCTTTCTTTCTTTCTTTATTTCTTTCCAACTAATCTTTCTTTCTTTCTTTCTTACCTTTCTTTCTAATTAATCTTTTTTCTTTTCTTTCTTTTTTCTTTCTTTTTTTCTAACTAATCTTTTTTCTTTCTTTCTTTCTTTCTTTCTTTCTTTCTAACAAATCTTTTTTCTTTCTTTCTTTCTTTCTTTCTTTCTTTCTAACTAATCTTTCTTTCTTTCTTACTAATCTTTATTTCTTTCCAACTAATCTTTCTTTCTTTCTTTCTTACCTTTCTTTCTAATTAATCTTTTTTCTTTTCTTTCTTTTTTCTTTCTTTCTTTCTAACTAATCTTTTTTCTTTCTTTCTTTCTTTCTAACAAATCTTTTTTCTTTCTTTCTTTCTTTCTTTCTTTCTTTCTTTCTAACTAATCTTTCTTTCTTTCTTACTAATCTTTCTTTTTTCAAACTAATCTTCCTTTCTTTCTTTCTTTCTTTTTTTCTAAGTAATTTTTCTTTCTTTCTAACTAATCTTTCTTTCTACCTAAACATTCTTTCTTTCTACCTAATATGTCTTTCTTTCTAACTAATCTTTTTTCTTTTCTCTTTCTTTCTTTCTAACTAATCTTTTTTCTTTCTTTCTTTCTAACTAATCTTTTTTCTTTCTTTCTTTCTTTCTTTCTTTCTTTCTTTCTCTCTAACTAATCTTTCTTTCTTTCTTACTAATCTTTCTTTCTTTCCAACTAATCTTTCTTTCTTCTTTCTTTCTTTCTACCTATCTTTCTTTCTTTTTTCAAACTAATCTTCCTTTCTTTCTTTCTTTTTTCTTTTTTTCTAACTAATCTTTCTTTCTTTCTAACTAATCTTTCTTTCTAAATAATCTTTTTTCTTTCTTTCTAACTAATCTTTCTTTCTTTCTTTCTAACTACTCTATCTTTCTTTCATTCTAACTAATCTATCTTTCTTTCTAACTAATCTATCTTTCTTTCTAACTAATCTATCTTTCTTTCTAACTAATCTATCTTTCTTTCTAACTAATCTTTCTTTCTTTCTAACTACTCTATCTTTCTTTCATTCTAACTAATCTATCTTTCTTTCTAACTAATCTATCTTTCTTTCTAACTAATCTATATATCTTTCTTTCTAACTTATCTATCTTTCTTTCTAACTAATCTATCTTTCTTTCTAACTACTCAATCTTTCTTTCATTCTAACTAATCTATCTTTCTTTCTATCTAACTTTCTTTCTAACTAACTAATCTATCTTTCTTTCTTTCTTTCTAACAAATCTATTTATCTTTCTTTCTAACTAATCTATCTATCTATCTATCTTTCTTTCTAATCTATCTTTCTTTCTTTCTTTCTAACTAATCGAACTTTCTTTCTAACTAATCTATCTTTCTTTCTTTCTAACTACTCTATCTTTCTTTCATTCTAACTAATCTATCTTTCTTTCTAACTAATCTATCTATCTTTCTTTCTAACTAATCTATCTTTCTTTCTAACTAATCTTTCTTTCTTTCTAACTACTCTATCTTTCTTTCATTCTAACTAATCTATCTTTCTTGCTAACTAATCTATCTTTCTTTCTTTTTAACTACTCTATCTTTCTTTCATTCTAACTAATCTATCTTTCTTTCTAACTAATCTATCTTTCTTTCTTTCTAACTACTCTATCTTTCTTTCATTCTAACTAATCTATCTTTCTTTCTAACTAATCTATCTTTCTTTCTAACTAATCTATCTATCTTTCTTTCTAACTTATCTATCTTTCTTTCTAACTAATCTATCTTTCTTTCTTTCTAACTACTCTATCTTTCTTTCATTCTAACTAATCTATCTTTCTTTCTAACTAATCTAACTTTCTTTCTAACTAACTAATCTATCTTTCTTTCTTTCTTTCTAACTAATCTATTTATCTTTCTTTCTAACTAATCTATCTATCTATCTATCTTTCTTTCTAATCTATCTTTCTTTCTTTCTTTCTAACTAATCGAACTTTCTTTCTAACTAATCTATCTTTCTTTCTTTCTAACTACTCTATCTTTCTTTCATTCTAACTAATCTATCTTTCTTTCTAACTAATCTATCTATCTTTCTTTCTAACTAATCTATCTTTCTTTCTAACTAATCTTTCTTTCTTTCTAACTACTCTATCTTTCTTTCATTCTAACTAATCTATCTTTCTTGCTAACTAATCTATCTTTCTTTCTTTTTAACTACTCTATCTTTCATTCTAACTAATCTATCTTTCTTTCTAACTAATCTATCTTTCTTTCTTTCTAACTACTCTATCTTTCTTTCATTCTAACTAATCTATCTTTCTTTCTAACTAATCTATCTATCTTTCTTTCTAACTAATCTATCTTTCTTTCTAACTAATCTTTCTTTCTTTCTAACTACTCTATCTTTCTTTCATTCTAACTAATCTATCTTTCTTGCTAACTAATCTATCTTTCTTTCTTTTTAACTACTCTTTCTTTCATTCTAACTAATCTATCTTTCTTTCTAACTAATCTAACTTTCTTTCTAACTAACTAATCTATCTTTCTTTCTTTCTTTCTAACTAATCTATTTATCTTTCTTTCTAACTAATCTATCTATCTATCTTTCTTTCTAATCTATCTTTCTTTCTTTCTAACTAATCTAACTTTCTTTCTAACTAATCTATCTATCTTTCTTTCTTTTTAACTAATCTATCTTTTATGCTAACAAATCTATTTTTCTTTCTTTCTAACTAATCCATCTTTTCGTTTTGACTAATCTATCTTTCTTTCTAACTAATCTATCTATCTTTCTTTCTTTCCAACTAATCTATCTTTCCTTCATTCTAACAAATCTCTTTCTTTCTTTCTAACTAATCTATCTTTTTTCTTTCTAACTAATCTATCTATCTTTCTTTCTTTTTAACTAATCTATCTTTTATTCTAACAAATCTATTTTTCTTTCTTTCTAACTAAACTATCTATCTTTCTTTCTTTCTAACTAATCTATCTTTCTTTTTCTTTCTAACTAATCTCTTTCTTTCTTTCTTTCTAACTAATCTATCTTTCTTTCTCACTAATCTTTTTTTCTTTCTTTCTTTCTAACTAATCTATCTTTCTCACTAATCTATCTTTCTTTCTTTCTTTCTTACTAATCTATCTTTCTTTCCTTTTTTCTTTCTAACTAATCTATCTTTCTTTCTTTCTTACTAATCTTTTTTTCTTTCTTTTTTTCTAACTAATCTATCTTTCTTTCTTTCTTTCTAACTAATCTTTTTTTCTTTCTTTCTAACTAATCTATCTTTCTTTCTTTCTAACTTATCTATATTTCTTTCTTTCTTTCTTTCTTTCTTTCTTTCTTTCTTTCTTTCATTCTTTCTTTCATTCTTTCTAACTAATCTATCTTTCTTTCTTACTCATCTTTTTTTCTTTCTTTCTTTCTAACTAATCTATCTTTCTAACTAATCTTTCTTTCTTTCTTTTTAATTAACTTTCTTTCTTTCTTTATAACTAATCTATCTATCTTTCTATCTTTCTTTCTACCTAATCTATCTTTCTTTCTTTTTAATTAACTTTCTTTCTTTCTTTCTTTCTTTATAACTAATCTATCTTTCTTTCTTTCTAACTAATCTATCTTTCTTTTTCTTTCTAACTAATCTCTTTCTTTCTTTCTTTATAACTAATCTATCTTTCTTTCTCACTAATCTTTTTTTCTTTCTTTCTTTCTAACTAAT
This sequence comes from Semotilus atromaculatus, assembly GCA_031834385.1. Lineage (NCBI taxonomy): Eukaryota > Metazoa > Chordata > Actinopteri > Cypriniformes > Leuciscidae > Semotilus > Semotilus atromaculatus. Next base: position 33,669,187 of record JAULUF010000015.1, on the reverse strand, counting down.
CTATCTATCTTTCTATCTTTCTTACTAATCAATCTTTCTTTCTTTCTTACTAATTTATCTTTCTTTCTTTCTTTCTTACTAATCTATCTTTCTTTCCTTTTTTCTTTCTAACTAATCTATCTTTCTTTCTTTCTTACTAATCTTTTTTCTTTCTTTTTTTCTAACTAATCTATCTTTCTTTCTTTCTTTCTAACTAATCTTTTTTTCTTTCTTTCTAACTAATCTATCTATCTTTCTTTCTTTCTTTCTAACTAATCTATCTATCTTTCTATCTTTCTTTCTACCTAATCTATCTTTCTTTCTTTCTTTTTAATTAACTTTCTTTCTTTCTTTCTTTCTTTCTAACTAATCTATCTTTCTTTCTTTCTAACTAATCTATCTTTCTTTTTCTTTCTAACTAATCTCTTTCTTTCTTTCTTTCTAACTAATCTATCTTTCTTTCTCACTAATCTTTTTTTCTTTCTTTCTAACTAATCTATCTATCTTTCTATCTTTCTTACTAATCAATCTTTTTTCTTTCTTACTAATTTATCTTTCTTTCTTTCTTTCTTACTAATCTATCTTTCTTTCCTTTTTTCTTTCTAACTAATCTATCTTTCTTTCTTTCTTACTAATCTTTTTTTCTTTCCTTTTTTCTAACTAATATATCTTTCTTTCTTTCTAACTTATCTATATTTCTTTCTTTCTTTATTTCTTACTAATCTATCTTTCTTTCTAACTAATCTATCTATCTTTCTTTCTTTCTTTCTTTCTTTCTTTCTAACTAATCTATCTTTCTTTCTTTCTTACTAATCTTTTTTTCTTTCTTTCTTTTGAACTAATCTATCTTTCTTTCTTTCTTACTAAACTATAAACTAATTAAACTTTAAACTTCTTTAAACTTCTTCAAACTTATTGGTCCAAACTTTCACAAGCCAACTTAAAGTTTGTCTCGACGAACTTTTTCTAGTTCTTCTTCTTCTTCTTATTATTTTTCTTACCCAAAAAATTCTGACTCTAACTCGTCCTAGAGCTTTAACTCTACAAACTCCAAACTCGGGTCAGACCTTCAGACTGTTCTGACTCGGTGTGCTATATCTTTTCAAACTGATTTGACTTTCAGATTTCTTAAAAATTAATATTAAAAATCATAAAAATCCCATTGACTTTCATTGCAACAGTTCAAATTGAGCCAAGACTACGGTGGCCCAGTAGTGAACAACACAAAAACTCAAATCTAAACTCCCTGAAGCCCTAGATTCAATTAAACTACCATTCTATATGTACTAATGAACTTTATCTATCTATCTATCTATCTATCTATCTATATATCTATCTATCTATCTATCTATCTATCTATCTATCTTTCTAACTTATCTTTCTTTCTTTCTAACTAATCTTTCTTTCTTTCTACCTAATCTTTCTTTATTTCTTTCTTTCTTACTAATCTATCTTTCTTTCAAACTAATCTTTCTTTCTTTCAAACTAATCTTTCTTTCTTTCTAACTAATATTTCTTTCTTGCTAACTGATCTATCTTTCTTTCTTTCTAACTAATCTTTCTTTCTTTCTAACTAATCTATCTTTCTTCTTTCTAACTAATCTATCTTTCTTTCTAACTAATCTACCTTACTTTCTTTCTAACTAATCTATCTTTCTTTCTAACTAATCTATCTATCTTTCTTTCTTTCTAACTACTCTATCTTTCTTTCATTCTAACTTTTCTTTCTTTCTAACTAATCTATCTATCTTTCTAACTAATCTCTTTCTTTCTAACCAATCTTTCATTCTTTCTTTCTTACTTTCTTTTATTCTTTCTTTCTAACTAATCTATCTTTTTTCTTTCTAACTAATCTTTCTTTCTTTCTAACTAATCTATCTATCTTTCTTTCTTTCTAACTAATCTATCTATCTTTCTTTCATTCTAACTAATCTTTTCTTTCTTTCTAACTAATCTCTATCTTTCAAACTAATCTATCTTTCTTTCTAACCAATTTTTCTTTCTTTCTTTCTTTCTTTCTTTCTTTCTTTCTTTCTTTTTTTCTTTCTAACTAATCTATCTATCTTTCTTTCTAACTAATCTTTCTTTCTTTCTAACTAATCTTTCTTTCTTTCTAACTAATCTATCTTTCTTTCTTTCTAAATAATCTATCTTTCTTTCTAACTAATCTATCTATCTATCTTTCTTTCTAACTAATCTATCTATCTTTCTTTCTAACTACTTTATCTTTATTTCTAACTAATCTATCGTTCTTTATTCCTTTCTTTCTTTCTTACTAATCTATCTTTCTTTCTTTCTAACCAATCTATCATTCTTTCTTTCTTTCTAACTAATCTTTCTTTCTTTCTAACTAATCTATCTATCTTTCTTTCTAACTAATCTATCTTTCTTTCTTTCTAACTAATCTATCTTTTTTTTCTAACTAATCTATCTATCTTTCTTTCTAACTAATATATCTTTCTTTCTTTCTAACTAATCTATCTTTCTTTCTTTCTAACTAATCTATCTATCTTTCTTTCTAACTAATCTATCTCTTTCTTTCTAACTAACTAGTCTTTCTAACTAATCTATCTTTCTTTCTTTCTTTCTAACTAATCTATGTTTCTTTCTTTCTAACTAATCCATCTTTCTTTATATCTTTCTTACTAACTAATCTATCTTTCTTTCTAACCAATCTTTCTTTCTTTCTTTCTTTTTTCATTCTTTCTAACTAATCTATCTTTCTTTCTTTCTAACTAATCTATCTTTCTTTCTAACTAATCTATCTATCTTTCTTTCTAACTAATCTATCTTTCTTTCTTTCTAACTAATCTATCTATCTATCTATCTTTCTAACTAATCTATCTTTCTTTCTAACTAATCTATCTTTCTTTCTAACTAATCTATCTATCTTTCTTTCTAACTAATCTATCTTTCTTTCTTTCTAACTAATCTATCTATCTATCTATCTTTCTAACTAATCTATCTTTCTTTCTAACTAATCTATCTTTCTTTCTTTCTAACTAACTAATCTTTCTTTCTTTCTTTCTTTCTAACTAATCTATCTTTTTTCTTTCTAACTAATCTATCTATCTTTCTTTCTAACTAATCTATCTATCTTTCTTTCTAACTAATCTTTCTTTCTTTCTAACCAATCTATCTTTCTTTCTTTCTAACTAATCTTTCTTTCTTTCTTTCTTACTTTCTTTCTTTCTAACTAATCTATCTTTTTTCTTTCTAACTAATCTATCTATCTTTCTTTCTAACTAATCTATCTTTCTTTCTAACTAATCTATCTTTCTTTCTTTCTAACTAACTAATCTTTCTTTCTTTCTTTCTTTCTAACTAATCTATCTTTTTTCTTTCTAACTAATCTATCTATCTTTCTTTCTAACTAATCTTTCTTTCTTTCTAACCAATCTATCTTTCTTTCTTTCTAACTAATCTTTCTTTCTTTCTTACTTTCTTTCTTTCTAACTAATCTATCTTTTTTCTTTCTAACTAATCTATCTATCTTTCTTTCTAACTAATCTTTCTTTCTTTCTAACCAATCTATCTTTCTTTCTTTCTAACTAATCTTTCTTTCTTTCTTTCTAACTTATCTATCTATCTTTCTAACTAATCTATCTTTCTTTCTTTCTAACTAATCTATCTTTCTTTCTAACTAATCTATCTTACTTTCTAACTAATTTATCTTTCTTTCTTTCTAACTAATCTATCTTTCTTTTTTTCTAACTAATCTATCTTTCTAGCTAATCTATCTTTCTTTCTATCAAATCCATCTTTCTTTGTTTTTTAAATAATCTATCTTTCTTTATTTCTAACTAAGTTATCTTTCTTTCTAACTAATCTATCTTTCTTTCTAACTAATCTATCTTTCTAACTAATCTATCTTTCTTTCTAACAAATCTCTTTCTTTGTTTTTTAACTAATCTATCTTTCTTTCTAACTAATTTATCTTTCTTTCTAACTAATCTATCTTTCTTTCTAACTAATCTATCTTTCTTTCTTTCTAATCTATCTTTCTTTCTTTCTAACTAATCTATCTTACTTTCTTTCTTTCTTTTTAATTAACTTTCTTTCTTTCTTTCTTTCTAACTAATCTATCTTTCTTTCTTTCTAACTGATCTATCTTTCTTTTTCTTTCTAACTAATCTATCTTTCTTTCTTTCTAACTAATCTTTCTTTCTTTCTTACTAATCTATCTTTCTTTCTTTCTTTCTAACTAATCTATCTTTCTTTCTTACTAATATTTTTTTCTTTCTTTCTTTCTAACTAATCTATCTTTCTAACTAATCTTTCTTTCTTTCTTTCTTTTTAATTAACTTTCTTTCTTTCTTTCTTTCTAACCAATCTATCTTTCTTTCTTTCTAACTAATCTATCTTTCTTTTTCTTTGTAACTAATCTATCTTTCTTTCTTTCTAACTAATCTTTCTTTCTTTCTTACTAATCTTTTTTTCTTTCTTTCTTTCTAACTAATCTATCTATCTTTCTTTCTTTCTTTCTTTTTAATTAACTTTATTTCTTTCTTTCTTTCTAACTAATCTATTTTTCTTTCTAACTAATCTATCTTTCTTTTTCTTTCTAACTAATCTATCTTTCTTTCTTTCTTTCTAACTAATCTATCTTTCTCACTAATCTATCTTTCTTTCTTTCTTTCTTACTAATATATCTTTCTTTCCTTTTTTCTTTCTAACTAATCTATCTTTCTTTCTTTCTTACTAATCTTTTTTTCTTTCTTTTTTTCTAACTAATCTATCTATCTTTCATTCTTTATTTCTAACTAATCTTTTTTTTCTTTCTTTCTAACTAATCTATCTTTCTTTCTTTCTAACTTATCTATATTTCTTTCTTTCTTTCTTTCTAACTAACTAATCTATCTTTCTTTCTTACTAATCTTTTTTTCTTTCTTTCTTTCTTTCTTTCTAACTAATCTATCCTTCTAACTAATCTTTCTTTCTTTCTTTTTAATTAACTTTCTTTCTTTCTTTCTAACTAATCTATCTATCTTTCTTTCTACCTAATCTATATTTCTTTTTTTCTTTTTAATTAACTTTCTTTCTTTCTTTCTTTCTTTCTAACTAATCTATCTTTCTTTCTTTCTAACTAATCTATCTTTCTTTTTCTTTCTAACTAATCTCTTTCTTTCTAACTAATCTATCTTTCTTTCTCACTAATCTTTTTTCTTTCTTTCTTTCTAACTAATCTATCTATCTCACTAATCTATCTTTCTTCCTTTCTTTCTTACTAATCTATCTTTCTTTCCTTTTTTCTTTCTAACTAATCTATCTTTCTTTCTTTCTTACTAATCTTTTTTTCTTTCTTTCTAACTAATCCATCTTTCTTTCTCTCTAACTAATCTATCTTTCTTTCTCACTAATCTTTTTTCTTTCTTTCTTTCTAACTAATCTATCTATCTCACTAATCTATCTTTCTTCCTTTCTTTCTTACTAATCTATCTTTCTTTCCTTTTTTCTTTCTAACTAATCTTTCTTTCTTTCTTTCTTTCTTTCTAACTAATCTATTTTCTTTCTTTCTAACTAATCCATCTTTCTTTCTTTCTAACTAATCTATCTATCTTTCTTTCTAACTTATCTATATTTCTTTCTTTCTTTCTCTTTCTTTCTTTCTTTCTTTCTTTCTTTCTAACTAATCTATCTTTCTTTCTTACTAATCTTTTTTTCTTTCTTTCTTTCTAACTAATCTATCTTTCTAACTAATCTTTCTTTCTTTCTTTTTAATTAACTTTCTTTCTTTCTAACTAATCTATCTATCTTTCTATCTTTCTTTCTACCTAATCTATCTTTCTTTCTTTCTTTTTAATTAACTTTCTTTCTTTCTTTCTTTCTAACTAATTTATCTTTCTTTCTTTCTAACTAATCTATCTTTCTTTTTCTTACTAACTAATCTTTCTTTCTTTCTTTCTTTCTAAGTAATCTATCTTTCTTTCTCACTAATCTTTTTTTCTTTCTTTCTTTCTTACTAATCTATCTTTCTTTCCTTTTTTCTTTCTAACTAATCTATCTTTCTTTCTTACTAATCTTTTTTTCTTTCTTTTTTCTAACTAATCTATGTTTCTTTCTTTCTAACTAATCTTTTTTTCTTTCTTTCTAACTAATCTATCTTTCTAACTAATCTTTCTTTCTTTCTTTTTAATTAACTTTCTTTCTTTCTTTCTAACTAATCTATCTATCTTTCTATCTTTCTTTCTACCTAATCTATCTATCTTTCTTTCTTTCTTACTAATTTATCTTTCTTTCTTTCTTACTAATCTATCTTTCTTTTTCTTTCTAACTAATCTCTTTCTTTCTAACTAATCTATCTTTCTTTCTCACTAATCTTTTTTCTTTCTTTCTTTCTAACTAATCTATCTATCTCACTAATCTATCTTTCTTCCTTTCTTTCTTACTAATCTATCTTTCTTTCCTTTTTTCTTTCTAACTAATCTATCTTTCTTTCTTTCTTACTAATCTTTTTTTCTTTCTTTCTAACTAATCCATCTTTCTTTCTCTCTAACTAATCTATCTTTCTTTCTCACTAATCTTTTTTCTTTCTTTCTTTCTAACTAATCTATCTATCTCACTAATCTATCTTTCTTCCTTTCTTTCTTACTAATCTATCTTTCTTTCCTTTTTTCTTTCTAACTAATCTATCTTTCTTTCTTTCTTTCTTTCTTTCTAACTAATCTTTTTTCTTTCTTTCTAACTAATCCATCTTTCTTTCTTTCTAACTAATCTATCTATCTTTCTTTCTAACTTATCTATATTTCTTTCTTTCTTTCTCTTTCTTTCTTTCTTTCTTTCTTTCTTTCTAACTAATCTATCTTTCTTTCTTACTAATCTTTTTTTCTTTCTTTCTTTCTAACTAATCTATCTTTCTAACTAATCTTTCTTTCTTTCTTTTTAATTAACTTTCTTTCTTTCTTTCTAACTAATCTATCTATCTTTCTATCTTTCTTTCTACCTAATCTATCTTTCTTTCTTTCTTTTTAATTAACTTTCTTTCTTTCTTTCTTTCTAACTAATTTATCTTTCTTTCTTTCTAACTAATCTATCTTTCTTTTTCTTACTAACTAATCTTTCTTTCTTTCTTTCTTTCTAACTAATCTATCTTTCTTTCTCACTAATCTTTTTTTCTTTCTTTCTTTCTTACTAATCTATCTTTCTTTCCTTTTTTCTTTCTAACTAATCTATCTTTCTTTCTTACTAATCTTTTTTTCTTTCTTTTTTCTAACTAATCTATGTTTCTTTCTTTCTAACTAATCTTTTTTTCTTTCTTTCTAACTAATCTATCTTTCTAACTAATCTTTCTTTCTTTCTTTTTAATTAACTTTCTTTCTTTCTTTCTAACTAATCTATCTATCTTTCTATCTTTCTTTCTACCTAATCTATCTATCTTTCTTTCTTTCTTACTAATTTATCTTTCTTTCTTTCTTACTAATCTATCTTTCTTTCCTTTTTTCTTTCTAACTAATCTTTCTTTCTTTCTTTCTTTCTAACTAATCTTTCTTTCTTTCTTTCTTTCTTTCTTTCTTTCTTTCTCACTAATCTTTTTTTCTTTCTTTCTAACTAATCTATCTATCTTTCTATCTTTCTTACTAATCAATCTTTCTTTCTTTCTTACTAATTTATCTTTCTTTCTTTCTTTCTTACTAATCTTTTTTCTTTCTTTCTTTCTAACTAATCTATCTTTCTTTCTTTCTAACTTATCTATATTTCTTTCTTTCTTTCTTTCTTACTAATCTATCTTTCTTTCTAACTAATCTCTTTCTTTCTTTCTTTCTAACTAATCTATCTTTCTTTCTTTCTTACTAATCTTTTTTTCTTTCTTTTTTCTAACTAATCTATCTTTCTTTCTTTCTTTCTAACTAATCTTTTTTTCTTTCTTTCTTTCTAACTTATCTATATTTCTTTCTTTCTTTCTTTCTTACTAATCTATCTTTCTTTCTAACTAATCTATCTTTCTTTCTTTCTTTCTTTCTTTCTAACTAATCTATCTTTCTTTCTTTCTTACTAATCTTTTTTTCTTTCTTTCTAACTAATCTATCTTTCTTTCTTTCTTACTAAACTATAAACTAATTAAACTTTAAACTTCTTTAAACTTCTTCAAACTTATTGGTCCAAACTTTCACAAGCCAACTTAAAGTTTGTCTCGACAAACTTTTTCTAGTTCTTCTTCTTCTTCTTCTTATTTTTCTTACCCAAAAAATTCTGACTCTAACTCGTCCTAGAGCTTTAACTCTACAAACTCCAAACTCGGGTCAGACCTTCAGACTGTTCTGACTCGGTGTGCTATATCTTTTCAAACTGATTTGACTTTCAGATTTCTTAAAAATTAATATTAAAAATCATAAAAATCCCATTGACTTTCATTGCAACAGTTCAAATTGAGCCAAGACTACGGTGGCCCAGTAGTGAACAACACAAAAACTCAAATCTAAACTCCCTGAAGCCCTAGATTCAATTAAACTACCATTCTATATGTACTAATGAACTTTATCTATCTATCTATCTATCTATCTATCTATCTATCTTTCTAACTTATCTTTCTTTCTTTCTAACTAATCTTTCTTTCTTTCTACCTAATCTTTCTTTATTTCTTTCTTTCTTACTAATCTATCTTTCTTTCAAACTAATCTTTCTTTCTTTCAAACTAATCTTTCTTTCTTTCTAACAAATATTTCTTTCTTGCTAACTGATCTATCTTTCTTTCTTTCTAACTAATCTTTCTTTCTTTCTAACTAATCTATCTTTCTTCTTTCTAACTAATCTATCTTTCTTTCTAACTAATCTACCTTACTTTCTTTCTAACTAATCTATCTTTCTTTCTAACTAATCTATCTATCTTTCTTTCTTTCTAACTACTCTATCTTTCTTTCATTCTAACTTTTCTTTCTTTCTAACTAATCTATCTATCTTTCTAACTAATCTCTTTCTTTCTAACCAATCTTTCATTCTTTCTTTCTTACTTTCTTTTATTCTTTCTTTCTAACTAATCTATCTTTTTTCTTTCTAACTAATCTTTCTTTCTTTCTAACTAATCTATCTATCTTTCTTTCTTTCTAACTAATCTATCTATCTTTCTTTCATTCTAACTAATCTTTTCTTTCTTTCTAACTAATCTCTATCTTTCAAACTAATCTATCTTTCTTTCTAACCAATTTTTCTTTCTTTCTTTCTTTCTTTCTTTTTTTCTTTCTAACTAATCTATCTATCTTTCTTTCTAACTAATCTTTCTTTCTTTCTAACTAATCTTTCTTTCTTTCTAACTAATCTATCTTTCTTTCTTTCTAAATAATCTATCTTTCTTTCTAACTAATCTATCTATCTATCTTTCTTTCTAACTAATCTATCTATCTTTCTTTCTAACTACTTTATCTTTATTTCTAACTAATCTATCGTTCTTTATTCCTTTCTTTCTTTCTTACTAATCTATCTTTCTTTCTTTCTAACCAATCTATCATTCTTTCATTCTTTCTAACTAATCTTTCTTTCTTTCTAACTAATCTATCTATCTTTCTTTCTAACTAATCTATCTTTCTTTCTTTCTAACTAATCTATCTTTTTTTTCTAACTAATCTATCTATCTTTCTTTCTAACTAATATATCTTTCTTTCTTTCTAACTAATCTATCTTTCTTTCTTTCTAACTAATCTATCTATCTATCTATCTTTCTTTCTAACTAATCTATCTCTTTCTTTCTAACTAACTAGTCTTTCTAACTAATCTATCTTTCTTTCTTTCTTTCTTTCTAACTAATCTGTTTCTTTCTTTCTAACTAATCCATCTTTCTTTATATCTTTCTTACTAACTAATCTATCTTTCTTTCTAACCAATCTTTCTTTCTTTTTTCATTCTTTCTAACTAATCTATCTTTCTTTCTTTCTAACTAATCTATCTTTCTTTCTAACTAATCTATCTATCTTTCTTTCTAACTAATCTATCTTTCTTTCTTTCTAACTAATCTATCTATCTATCTATCTTTCTAACTAATCTATCTTTCTTTCTAACTAATCTATCTTTCTTTCTAACTAATCTATCTATCTTTCTTTCTAACTAATCTATCTTTCTTTCTTTCTAACTAATCTATCTATCTATCTATCTTTCTAACTAATCTATCTTTCTTTCTAACTAATCTATCTTTCTTTCTTTCTAACTAACTAATCTTTCTTTCTTTCTAACTAATCTATCTTTCTTTCTTTCTTTCTAACTAATCTATGTTTCTTTCTTTCTAACTAATCTATCTTTCTTTCTATCTTTCTAACTAATCTATCTTTCTTTCTAACCAATCTTTCTTTCTTTCTTTCTTTCTTACTTTCTTTCTTTCTAACTAATCTATCTTTTTTCTTTCTAACTAATCTATCTATCTTTCTTTCTAGCTAATCTTTCTTTCTTTCTAACCAATCTATCTTTCTTTCTTTCTAACTAATCTTTCTTTCTTTCTTTCTTTCTAACTTATCTATCTATCTTTCTAACTAATCTATCTTTCTTTCTTTCTAACTAATCTATCTTTCTTTCTAACTAATCTATCTTACTTTCTAACTAATTTATCTTTCTTTCTTTCTAACTAATCTATCCTTCTTTTTTTCTAACTAATCTATCTTTCTAGCTAATCTATCTTTCTTTCTATCAAATCCATCTTTCTTTGTTTTTTAAATAATCTATCTTTCTTTATTTCTAACTAAGTTATCTTTCTTTCTAACTAATCTATCTTTCTTTCTAACTAATCTATCTTTCTAACTAATCTATCTTTCTTTCTAACAAATCTCTTTCTTTGTTTTTTAACTAATCTATCTTTCTTTCTAACTAATTTATCTTTCTTTCTAACTAATCTATCTTTCTTTCTAACTAATCTATCTTTCTTTCTTTCTAATCTATCTTTCTTTCTTTCTAACTAATCTATCTTACTTTCTTTCTTTCTTTTTAATTAACTTTCTTTCTTTCTTTCTTTCTTTCTAACTAATCTATCTTTCTTTCTTTCTAACTGATCTATCTTTCTTTTTCTTTCTAACTAATCTATCTTTCTTTCTTTCTAACTAATCTTTCTTTCTTTCTTACTAATCTATCTTTCTTTCTTTCTTTCTAACTAATCTATCTTTCTTTCTTACTAATATTTTTTTCTTTCTTTCTTTCTAACTAATCTATCTTTCTAACTAATCTTTCTTTCTTTCTTTCTTTTTAATTAACTTTCTTTCTTTCTTTCTAACCAATCTATCTTTCTTTCTTTCTAACTAATATATCTTTCTTTTTCTTTGTAACTAATCTATCTTTCTTTCTTTCTAACTAATCTTTCTTTCTTTCTTACTAATCTTTTTTTCTTTCTTTCTTTCTAACTAATCTATCTATCTTTCTTTCTTTCTTTCTTTTTAATTAACTTTATTTCTTTCTTTCTTTCTAACTAATCTATCTTTCTTTCTAACTAATCTATCTTTCTTTTTCTTTCTAACTAATCTATCTTTCTTTCTTTCTTTCTAACTAATCTATCTTTCTCACTAATCTATCTTTCTTTCTTTCTTTCTTACTAATATATCTTTCTTTCCTTTTTTCTTTCTAACTAATCTATCTTTCTTTCTTTCTTACTAATCTTTTTTTCTTTCTTTTTTTCTAACTAATCTATCTATCTTTCATTCTTTCTTTCTAACTAATCTTTTTTTTCTTTCTTTCTAACTAATCTATCTTTCTTTCTTACTAATCTTTTTTTCTTTCTTTCTTTCTTTCTTTCTAACTAATCTATCCTTCTAACTAATCTTTCTTTCTTTCTTTTTAATTAACTTTCTTTCTTTCTTTCTTTCTAACTAATCTATCTATCTTTCTTTCTACCTAATCTATATTTCTTTTTTTCTTTTTAATTAACTTTCTTTCTTTCTTTCTTTCTAACTAATCTATCTATCTCACTAATCTATCTTTCTTCCTTTCTTTCTTACTAATCTATCTTTCTTTCCTTTTTTCTTTCTAACTAATCTATCTTTCTTTCTTTCTTACTAATCTTTTTTTCTTTCTTTCTAACTAATCCATCTTTCTTTCTCTCTAACTAATCTATCTTTCTTTCTCACTAATCTTTTTTCTTTCTTTCTTTCTAACTAATCTATCTTTCTCACTAATCTATCTTTCTTTCTTTCTTTCTTACTAATATATCTTTCTTTCCTTTTTTCTTTCTAACTAATCTATCTTTCTTTCTTTCTTACTAATCTTTTTTTCTTTCTTTTTTTCTAACTAATCTATCTATCTTTCATTCTTTCTTTCTAACTAATCTTTTTTTCTTTCTTTCTAACTAATCTATCTTTCTTTCTTTCTAACTTATCTATATTTCTTTCTTTCTTTCTTTCTTTCTAACTAACTAATCTATCTTTCTTTCTTACTAATCTTTTTTTCTTTCTTTCTTTCTTTCTTTCTTTCTAACTAATCTATCCTTCTAACTAATCTTTCTTTCTTTCTTTTTAATTAACTTTCTTTCTTTCTTTCTTTCTAACTAATCTATCTATCTTTCTTTCTACCTAATCTATATTTCTTTTTTTCTTTTTAATTAACTTTCTTTCTTTCTTTCTTTCTAACTAATCTATCTTTCTTTCTTTCTAACTAATCTATCTTTCTTTTTCTTTCTAACTAATCTCTTTCTTTCTAACTAATCTATCTTTCTTTCTCACTAATCTTTTTTCTTTCTTTCTTTCTAACTAATCTATCTATCTCACTAATCTATCTTTCTTCCTTTCTTTCTTACTAATCTATCTTTCTTTCCTTTTTTCTTTCTAACTAATCTATCTTTCTTTCTTTCTTACTAATCTTTTTTTCTTTCTTTCTAACTAATCCATCTTTCTTTCTCTCTAACTAATCTATCTTTCTTTCTCACTAATCTTTTTTCTTTCTTTCTTTCTAACTAATCTATCTATCTCACTAATCTATCTTTCTTCCTTTCTTTCTTACTAATCTATCTTTCTTTCCTTTTTTCTTTCTAACTAATCTATCTTTCTTTCTTTCTTTCTAACTAATCTTTTTTCTTTCTTTCTAACTAATCCATCTTTCTTTCTTTCTAACTAATCTATCTTTCTTTCTTTCTAACTTATCTATATTTCTTTCTTTCTTTCTCTTTCTTTCTTTCTTTCTTTCTTTCTTTCTAACTAATCTATCTTTCTTTCTTACTAATCTTTTTTTCTTTCTTTCTTTCTAACTAATCTATCTTTCTAACTAATCTTTCTTTCTTTCTTTTTAATTAACTTTCTTTCTTTCTTTCTAACTAATCTATCTATCTTTCTATCTTTCTTTCTACCTAATCTATCTTTCTTTCTTTCTTTCTTTTTAATTAACTTTCTTTCTTTCTTTCTTTCTTTCTTTCTAACTAATTTATCTTTCTTTCTTTCTAACTAATCTATCTTTCTTTTTCTTACTAACTAATCTTTCTTTCTTTCTTTCTAACTAATCTATCTTTCTTTCTCACTAATCTTTTTTTCTTTCTTTCTTTCTTACTAATCTATCTTTCTTTCCTTTTTTCTTTCTAACTAATCTATCTTCCTTTCTTACTAATCTTTTTTTCTTTCTTTTTTCTAACTAATCTATGTTTCTTTCTTTCTAACTAATCTTTTTTCTTTCTTTCTAACTAATCTATCTTTCTTTCTTTCTTTCTTACTAATCTTTTTTTCTTTCTTTCTTTCTAACTAATCTATCTTTCTAACTAATCTTTCTTTCTTTCTTTTTAATTAACTTTCTTTCTTTCTTTCTAACTAATCTATCTTTCTTTCTAACTAATCTATCTTTCTTTTTCTTTCTAACTAATCTCTTTCTTTCTTTCTAACTAATCTATCTTTCTTTCTTTCTTTCTAACTAATTTTTTTTCTTTCTTTCTAACTAATCCATCTTTCTTTCTTTCTAACTAATCTATCTTTCTTTCTTTCTAACTTATCTATATTTCTTTCTTTCTTTCTCTTTCTTTCTTTCTTTCTTTCTTTCTAACTAATCTATCTTTCTTTCTTACTAATCTTTTTTTCTTTCTTTCTTTCTAACTAATCTATCTTTCTAACTAATCTTTCTTTCTTTCTCTTTAATTAACTTTCTTTCTTTCTTTCTAACTAATCTATCTATCTTTCTATCTTTCTTTCTACCTAATCTATCTTTCTTTCTTTCTTTTTAATTAACTTTCTTTCTTTCTTTCTTTCTTTCTTTCTTTCTTTCTAACTAATCTATCTTTCTTTCTTTCTAAATAAAAACTATCTTTCTTTTTCTTTCTAACTAATCTATCTATCTTTCTATCTTTCTTTCTACCTAATCTATCTTTCTTTCTTTCTTTTTAATTAACTTTCTTTCTTTCTTTCTTTCTTTCTTTCTAACTAATCTATCTTTCTTTCTCACTAATCTCTTTTTCTTTCTTTCTTTCTAACTAATCTATCTATCTTTCTATCTTTCTTACTAATCAATCTTTCTTTCTTTCTTACTAATTTATCTTTCTTTCTTTCTTTCTTACTAATCTATCTTTCTTTCCTTTTTTCTTTCTAACTAATCTTTCTTTCTTTCTTTCTTTCTAACTAATCTATCTTTCTTTCTTTCTTTCTTTCTCACTAATCTTTTTTTCTTTCTTTCTAACTAATCTATCTATCTTTCTATCTTTCTTACTAATCAATCTTTCTTTCTTTCTTACTAATTTATCTTTCTTTCTTTCTTTCTTACTAATCTTTTTTTCTTTCTTTCTTTCTAACTAATCTATCTTTCTTTCTTTCTAACTTATCTATATTTCTTTCTTTCTTTCTTTCTTACTAATCTATCTTTCTTTCTAACTAATCTCTTTCTTTCTTTCTTTCTAACTAATCTATCTTTCTTTCTTTCTTACTAATCTTTTTTTCTTTCTTTTTTCTAACTAATCTATCTTTCTTTCTTTCTTTCTAACTAATCTTTTTTTCTTTCTTTCTTTCTAACTTATCTATATTTCTTTCTTTCTTTCTTTCTTACTAATCTATCTTTCTTTCTAACTAATCTATCTTTCTTTCTTTCTTTCTTTCTTTCTTTCTAACTAATCTATCTTTCTTTCTTTCTTACTAATCTTTTTTTCTTTCTTTCTAACTAATCTATCTTTCTTTCTTTCTTACTAAACTATGAACTAATTAAACTTTAAACTTCTTTAAACTTCTTCAAACTTATTGGTCCAAACTTTCACAAGCCAACTTAAAGTTTGTCTCGACGAACTTTTTCTAGTTATTATTCTTCTTCTTCTTCTTCTTCTTATTTTTCTTACCCAAAAAATTCTGACTCTAACTCGTCCTAGAGCTTTAACTCTACAAACTCCAAACTCGGGTCAGACCTTCAGACTGTTCTGACTCGGTGTGCTATATCTTTTCAAACTGATTTGACTTTCAGATTTCTTAAAAATTAATATTAAAAATCATAAAAATCCCATTGACTTTCATTGCAACAGTTCAAATTGAGCCAAGACTACGGTGGCCCAGTAGTGAACAACACAAAAACTCAAATCTAAACTCCCTGAAGCCCTAGATTCAATTAAACTACCATTCTATATGTACTAATGAACTTTATCTATCTATCTATCTATCTATCTATCTATCTATCTATATATCTATATATCTATCTATCTATCTATCTAACTTATCTTTCTTTCTTTCTAACTAATCTTTCTTTCTTTCTACCTAATCTTTCTTTATTTCTTTTTCTTACTAATCTATCTTTCTTTCAAACTAATCTTTCTTTCTTTCAAACTAATCTTTCTTTCTTTCTAACTAATATTTCTTTCTTGCTAACTGATCTATCTTTCTTTCTTTCTTTCTAACTAATCTATCTTTCTTTCTAACTAATCTACCTTACTTTCTTTCTAACTAATCTATCTTTCTTTCTAACTAATCTATCTATCTTTCTTTCTTTCTAACTACTCTATCTTTCTTTCATTCTAACTTTTCTTTCTTTCTAACTAATCTATCTTTCTAACTAATCTCTTTCTTTCTAACCAATCTTTCATTCTTTCTTTCTTACTTTCTTTTATTCTTTCTTTCTAACTAATCTATCTTTTTTCTTTCTAACTAATCTTTCTTTCTTTCTAACTAATCTATCTATCTTTCTTTCTTTCTAACTAATCTATCTATCTTTCTTTCATTCTAACTAATCTTTTCTTTCTTTCTAACTAATCTCTATCTTTCAAACTAATCTATCTTTCTTTCTAACCAATTTTTCTTTCTTTCTTTCTTTCTTTCTTTTTTTCTTTCTAACTAATCTATCTATCTTTCTTTCTAACTAATCTTTCTTTCTTTCTAACTAATCTTTCTTTCTTTCTAACTAATCTATCTTTCTTTCTTTCTAAATAATCTATCTTTCTTTCTAACTAATCTATCTATCTATCTTTCTTTCTAACTAATCTATCTATCTTTCTTTCTAACTACTTTATCTTTATTTCTAACTAATCTATCGTTCTTTATTCCTTTCTTTCTTTCTTACTAATCTATCTTTCTTTCTTTCTAACCAATCTATCATTCTTTCTTTCTTTCTAACTAATCTTTCTTTCTTTCTAACTAATCTATCTATCTTTCTTTCTAACTAATCTATCTTTCTTTCTTTCTAACTAATCTATCTTTTTTTCTAACTAATCTATCTATCTTTCTTTCTAACTAATATATCTTTCTTTCTTTCTAACTAATCTATCTTTCTTTCTTTCTAACTAATCTATCTATCTATCTATCTTTCTTTCTAACTAATCTATCTCTTTCTTTCTAACTAACTAGTCTTTCTAACTAATCTATCTTTCTTTCTTTCTTTCTTTCTAACTAATCTATGTTTCTTTCTTTCTAACTAATCCATCTTTCTTTATATCTTTCTTACTAACTAATCTATCTTTCTTTCTAACCAATCTTTCTTTCTTTCTTTCTTTTTTCATTCTTTCTAACTAATCTATCTTTCTTTCTTTCTAACTAATCTATCTTTCTTTCTAACTAATCTATCTATCTTTCTTTCTAACTAATCTATCTTTCTTTCTTTCTAACTAATCTATCTATCTATCTATCTTTCTAACTAATCTATCTTTCTTTCTAACTAATCTATCTTTCTTTCTTTCTAACTAACTAATCTTTCTTTCTTTCTAACTAATCTATCTTTCTTTCTTTCTTTCTTTCTAACTAATCTATGTTTCTTTCTTTCTAACTAATCTATCTTTCTTTCTATCTTTCTAACTAATCTATCTTTCTTTCTAACCAATCTTTCTTTCTTTCTTTCTTACTTTCTTTCTTTCTAACTAATCTATCTTTTTTCTTTCTAACTAATCTATCTATCTTTCTAACTAATCTATCTATCTTTCTTTCTAACTAATCTATCTTTCTTTCTAACTAATCTATCTTACTTTCTAACTAATTTATCTTTCTTTCTTTCTAACTAATCTATCTTTCTTTTTTTCTAACTAATCTATCTTTCTAGCTAATCTATCTTTCTATCAAATCCATCTTTCTTTGTTTTTTAAATAATCTATCTTTCTTTATTTCTAACTAAGTTATCTTTCTTTCTAACTAATCTATCTTTCTTTCTAACTAATCTATCTTTCTAACTAATCTATCTTTCTTTCTAACTAATTTATCTTTCTTTCTAACTAATCTATCTTTCTTTCTAACTAATCTATCTTTCTTTCTTTCTAATCTATCTTTCTTTCTTTCTAACTAATCTATCTTACTTTCTCTCTTTCTTTTTAATTAACTTTCTTTCTTTCTTTCTTTCTAACTAATCTATCTTTCTTTCTAACTAATCTATCTTTCTTTTTCTTTCTAACTAATCTCTTTCTTTCTTTCTTTCTTTCTAACTAATCTATCTTTCTTTCTTTCTTTCTAACTAATCTTTTTTCTTTCTTTCTAACTAATCCATCTTTCTTTCTTTCTAACTAATCTATCTTTCTTTCTTTCTAACTTATCTATATTTCTTTCTTTCTTTCTCTTTCTTTCTTTCTTTCTTTCTTTCTTTCTTTCTTTCTAACTAATCTCTTTCTTTCTTACTAATCTTTTTTTCTTTCTTTCTTTCTAACTAATCTATCTTTCTAACTAATCTTTCTTTCTTTCTCTTTAATTAACTTTCTTTCTTTCTTTCTAACTAATCTATCTATCTTTCTATCTTTCTTTCTACCTAATCTATCTTTCTTTCTTTCTTTTTAATTAACTTTCTTTCTTTCTTTCTTTCTTTCTTTCTAACTAATCTATCTTTCTTTCTTTCTAAATAAAAACTATCTTTCTTTTTCTTTCTAACTAATCTATCTATCTTTCTATCTTTCTTTCTACCTAATCTATCTTTCTTTCTTTCTTTTTAATTAACTTTCTTTCTTTCTTTCTTTCTTTCTAACTAATCTATCTTTCTTTCTCACTAATCTCTTTTTCTTTCTTTCTTTCTAACTAATCTATCTATCTTTCTATCTTTCTTACTAATCAATCTTTCTTTCTTTCTTACTAATTTATCTTTCTTTCTTTCTTTCTTTCTTACTAATCTATCTTTCTTTCCTTTTTTCTTTCTAACTAATCTTTCTTTCTTTCTTTCTTTCTAACTAATCTATCTTTCTTTCTTTCTTTCTTTCTTTCTTTCTCACTAATCTTTTTTTCTTTCTTTCTAACTAATCTATCTATCTTTCTATCTTTCTTACTAATCAATCTTTCTTTCTTTCTTACTAATTTATCTTTCTTTCTTTCTTTCTTACTAATCTTTTTTTCTTTCTTTCTTTCTAACTAATCTATCTTTCTTTCTTTCTAACTTATCTATATTTCTTTCTTTCTTTCTTTCTTACTAATCTATCTTTCTTTCTAACTAATCTCTTTCTTTCTTTCTTTCTAACTAATCTATCTTTCTTTCTTTCTTACTAATCTTTTTTTCTTTCTTTTTTCTAACTAATCTATCTTTCTTTCTTTCTTTCTAACTAATCTTTTTTTCTTTCTTTCTTTCTAACTTATCTATATTTCTTTCTTTCTTTCTTTCTTACTAATCTATCTTTCTTTCTAACTA
Source organism: Semotilus atromaculatus (assembly GCA_031834385.1). NCBI lineage: Eukaryota > Metazoa > Chordata > Actinopteri > Cypriniformes > Leuciscidae > Semotilus > Semotilus atromaculatus. Next base: position 33,650,278 of record JAULUF010000015.1, on the reverse strand, counting down.
ATCTATCTTTCTTTCTTTCTTTCTTTCTTTCTAACTAATCTATCTTTCTTTCTTTCTTACTAATCTTTTTTTCTTTCTTTCTAACTAATCTATCTTTCTTTCTTTCTTACTAAACTATGAACTAATTAAACTTTAAACTTCTTTAAACTTCTTCAAACTTATTGGTCCAAACTTTCACAAGCCAACTTAAAGTTTGTCTCGACGAACTTTTTCTAGTTAAGTTGGCTTGGAAAAGCCAACTTACTGAAATCCTATTTAAACTTATTATTATTATTATTCTTCTTCTTCTTCTTATTTTTCTTACCCAAAAAATTCTGACTCTAACTCGTCCTAGAGCTTTAACTCTACAAACTCCAAACTCGGGTCAGACCTTCAGACTGTTCTGACTCGGTGTGCTATATCTTTTCAAACTGATTTGACTTTCAGATTTCTTAAAAATTAATATTAAAAATCATAAAAATCCCATTGACTTTCATTGCAACAGTTCAAATTGAGCCAAGACTACGGTGGCCCAGTAGTGAACAACACAAAAACTCAAATCTAAACTCCCTGAAGCCCTAGATTCAATTAAACTACCATTCTATATGTACTAATGAACTTTATCTATCTATCTATCTATCTATCTATCTATATATCTATCTATCTATCTTTCTAACTTATCTTTCTTTCTTTCTAACTAATCTTTCTTTCTACCTAATCTTTCTTTATTTCTTTCTTTCTTACTAATCTATCTTTCTTTCAAACTAATCTTTCTTTCTTTCAAACTAATCTTTCTTTCTTTCTAACTAATATTTCTTTCTTGCTAACTGATCTATCTTTCTTTCTTTCTAACTAATCTTTCTTTCTTTCTAACTAATCTATCTTTCTTCTTTCTAACTAATCTATCTTTCTTTCTAACTAATCTAACTTACTTTCTTTCTAACTAATCTATCTTTCTTTCTAACTAATCTATCTATCTTTCTTTCTTTCTAACTACTCAATGGGCCCTATCTTGCACTCAGCGCAATTGACTTTGTACACTGACGCATGTATCATTCCTATTTTGCACCCGCGCAAAGCGGACTTTTCCCTCCACAGACGCACGTCGGTAAACTAGGAAATTAACTTGCGCTCCCTGGGCGGGTCGGCGCAAAAAAAGAGGCGTGTTTCGGCGCAAACATTCCCTGGTGCTATTTTGCAGTTCCAGAAAACAATTGCGCCACTGACCAGAAAAAACCTAGTCAAAAGTCAGTGGCGCGTTGCGCGTTGTTCATAATGCTATTTTAAGCGCGCATGCTTGGCCATAATGTAGCGGGTGCACAACGCGCATACACTTTGATTCTCTCATCAACACAGATGCAGCAGTTTTTATTTTTGCAAATCATACATTATAACAAGGAAAAATATTAACACATGAGGGAAATCATTGTGGTGTCCATGAAGATGTAAGAAATATGTAGTAAGCCTAAATCTAGCTTACATTTACCCAATTTTTTCAGGCTAATTGTAGTAATGACATGGCTGATGACACCATTTTTGATGCCAGCAACAATGAGTGGAATACGGTTTAATCGAAAACACACACAAACACGTTGTGTAATTGAACGAACGTTCGGCATACTGAAACTGCGTTTCAGGTGTTTGGATAGGTCAGGAGGCACTTTACAGTATACAGTCCTCAAAAAGTTGTTGCATTCTTTGTGGCATGTTGTGTTTTACACAACATTTCCATAAATCAAGGTTGTGTTGTTGACATAGATGAGGAAACATTAGAGGACTTAAAGGAGACGTGATGGTGAACTGCATGTGCCGATGCCACTTAACCCAAATGCCCCAGCAGCAGCACGGGACAGGAGAGCGTATTTGGCAGAAGAGCTGCTGCGTCATCTACAGTATAGTGAGGTAAAGCAAATTAATATCGGTCTAATGTTCGACTACATTTAAAAAATATAACCATGCATATATTCGTGATTCAGAGAGAACGAGTCCAAAACATCCGAAAGTGTTTATTTGTGACATTTCTTTATTTACATTTGTCAAAATGAAAAATCAATATCAAACAGTATATTGATTAAAAAAAAATACAAACGGAAAATTAGGTTGAAAAGAACTTCGGTCTCCTCGGCTGAGAACCGCTCCTGGCGCGCGCCTGGTAAATCCGCCGTATTAATAACAATCCGCCATGCAACATGCGCACCTGCTCTTAAAGGGTATGTTGGATGACGCTCTGATTGGTTTATATCACGTTACGCCCAAACCACACCTATGAATAATGAAGCTACTTCAGACCAACCCCTTTTAGATTTGCGCCAGGCGCAAGAGGCATTTATCCTGCCGGGAAAATAGCAACAGCGCCGAGACCCGCCCACAAAGGTACTTGCGCTTTGCGCTTTGACACTTGCGTTTCAGATCGTGCGCTGGGTGCAAGATAGGGCCCTATCTTTCTTTCATTCTAACTTTTCTTTCTTTCTAACTAATCTATCTATCTTTCTAACTAATCTCTTTCTTTCTAACCAATCTTTCATTCTTTCTTTCTTACTTTCTTTTATTCTTTCTTTCTAACTAATCTATCTTTTTTCTTTCTAACTAATCTTTCTTTCTTTCTAACTAATCTATCTATCTTTCTTTCTTTCTAACTAATCTATCTATCTTTCTTTCATTCTAACTAATCTTTTCTTTCTTTCTAACTAATCTCTGTCTTTCAAACTAATCTATCTTTCTTTCTAACCAATTTTTCTTTCTTTCTTTCTTTCTTTCTTTTTTTCTTTCTAACTAATCTATCTATCTTTCTTTCTAACTAATCTTTCTTTCTTTCTAACTAATCTTTCTTTCTTTCTAACTAATCTATCTTTCTTTCTTTCTAAATAATCTATCTTTCTTTCTAACTAATCTATCTATCTATCTTTCTTTCTAACTAATCTATCTATCTTTCTTTCTAACTACTTTATCTTTATTTCTAACTAATCTATCGTTCTTTATTCCTTTCTTTCTTTCTTACTAATCTATCTTTCTTTCTTTCTAACCAATCTATCATTCTTTCTTTCTTTCTAACTAATCTTTCTTTCTTTCTAACTAATCTATCTATCTTTCTTTCTAACTAATCTATCTTTCTTTCTTTCTAACTAATCTATCTTTTTTTCTAACTAATCTATCTATCTTTCTTTCTAACTAATATATCTTTCTTTCTTTCTAACTAATATATCTTTCTTTCTAACTAATCTATCTATCTATCTATCTTTCTTTCTAACTAATCTATCTCTTTCTTTCTAACTAACTAGTCTTTCTAACTAATCTATCTTTCTTTCTTTCTTTCTTTCTTTCTAACTAATCTATGTTTCTTTCTTTCTAACTAATCCATCTTTCTTTATATCTTTCTTCCTAACTAATCTATCTTTCTTTCTAACCAATCTTTCTTTCTTTCTTTCTTTTTTCATTCTTTCTAACTAATCTATCTTTCTTTCTTTCTAACTAATCTATCTTTCTTTCTAACTAATCTATCTTTCTTTCTTTCTAACTAATCTATCTATCTATCTTTCTAACTAATCTATCTTTCTTTCTAACTAATCTATCTTTCTTTCTAACTAATCTATCTATCTTTCTTTCTAACTAATCTATCTATCTATCTATCTTTCTAACTAATCTATCTTTCTTTCTAACTAATCTATCTTTCTTTCTTTCTAACTAACTAATCTTTCTTTCTTTCTAACTAATCTATCTTTCTTTCTTTCTTTCTTTCTAACTAATCTATGTTTCTTTCTTTCTAACTAATCTATCTTTCTTTCTATCTTTCTAACTAATCTATCTTTCTTTCTAACCAATCTTTCTTTCTTTCTTTCTTACTTTCTTTCTTTCTAACTAATCTATCTTTTTTCTTTCTAACTAATCTATCTATCTTTCTTTCTAACTAATCTTTCTTTCTTTCTAACCAATCTATCTTTCTTTCTTTCTAACTAATCTTTCTTTCTTTCTTTCTAACTTATCTATCTATCTTTCTAATCTATCTTTCTTTCTTTCTAACTAATCTATCTTTCTTTCTAACTAATCTATCTTACTTTCTAACTAATTTATCTTTCTTTCTTTCTAACTAATCTATCTTTCTTTTTTTCTAACTAATCTATCTTTCTAGCTAATCTATCTTTCTTTCTATCAAATCCATCTTTCTTTGTTTTTTAAATAATCTATCTTTCTTTATTTCTAACTAAGTTATCTTTCTTTCTAACTAATCTATCTTTCTAACTAATCTATCTTTCTTTCTAACAAATCTCTTTCTTTGTTTTTTAACTAATCTATCTTTCTTTCTAACTAATTTATCTTTCTTTCTAACTAATCTATCTTTCTTTCTAACTAATCTATCTTTCTTTCTTTCTAATCTATCTTTCTTTCTTTCTAACTAATCTATCTTACTTTCTTTCTTTCTTTCTTTCTAACTAATCTATCTTTCTTTCTTTCTAACTGATCTATCTTTCTTTTTCTTTCTAACTAATCTATCTTTCTTTCTTTCTAACTAATCTTTCTTTCTTTCTTACTAATCTATCTTTCTTTCTTTCTTTCTAACTAATCTATCTTTCTTTCTTACTAATATTTTTTTCTTTCTTTCTTTCTAACTAATCTATCTTTCTAACTAATCTTTCTTTCTTTCTTTCTTTTTAATTAACTTTCTTTCTTTCTTTCTAACCAATCTATCTTTCTTTCTTTCTAACTAATCTATCTTTCTTTTTCTTTGTAACTAATCTATCTTTCTTTCTTTCTAACTAATCTTTCTTTCTTTCTTACTAATCTTTTTTTCTTTCTTTCTTTCTAACTAATCTATCTATCTTTCTTTCTTTCTTTTTAATTAACTTTATTTATTTATTTATTTCTAACTAATCTATCTTTCTTTCTAACTAATCTATCTTTCTTTTTCTTTCTAACTAATCTATCTTTCTTTCTTTCTTTCTAACTAATCTATCTTTCTCACTAATCTATCTTTCTTTCTTACTAATATATCTTTCTTTCCTTTTTTCTTTCTAACTAATCTATCTTTCTTTCTTTCTTACTAATCTTTTTTTCTAACTAATCTATCTATCTTTCATTCTTTCTTTCTAACTAATCTTTTTTTCTTTCTTTCTAACTAATCTATCTTTCTTTCTTTCTAACTTATCTATATTTCTTTCTTTCTTTCTTTCTTTCTAACTAACTAATCTATCTTTCTTTCTTACTAATCTTTTTTTCTTTCTTTCTTTCTTTCTAACTAATCTATCCTTCTAATCTTTCTTTCTTTCTTTTTAATTAACTTTCTTTCTTTCTTTCTTTCTTTCTAACTAATCTATCTCTTTCTTTCTACCTAATCTATATTTCTTTTTTTCTTTTTAATTAACTTTCTTTCTTTCTTTCTAACTAATCTATCTTTCTTTCTTTCTAACTAATCTATCTTTCTTTTTCTTTCTAACTAATCTCTTTCTTTCTAACTAATCTATCTTTCTTTCTCACTAATCTTTTTTCTTTCTTTCTTTCTAACTAATCTATCTATCTCACTAATCTATCTTTCTTCCTTTCTTTCTTACTAATCTATCTTTCTTTCCTTTTTTCTTTCTAACTAATCTATCTTTCTTTCTTTCTAACTAATCTTTTTTCTTTCTTTCTAACTAATCCATCTTTCTTTCTTTCTAACTAATCTATCTTTCTTTCTTTCTAACTTATCTATATTTCTTTCTTTCTCTTTCTTTCTTTCTTTCTTTCTTTCTTTCTTTCTAACTAATCTATCTTTCTTTCTTACTAATCTTTTTTTCTTTCTTTCTTTCTAACTAAGCTATCTTTCTAACTAATCTTTCTTTCTTTCTTTTTAATTAACTTTCTTTCTTTCTTTCTAACTAATCTATCTATCTTTCTTTCTACCTAATCTATCTTTCTTTCTTTCTTTTTAATTAACTTTCTTTCTTTCTTTCTTTCTTTCTAACTAATTTATCTTTCTTTCTTTCTAACTAATCTATCTTTCTTTTTCTTACTAACTAATCTTTCTTTCTTTCTTTCTAACTAATCTATCTTTCTTTCTCACTAATCTTTTTTCTTTCTTTCTTTCTAATCTATCTTTCTTTCCTTTTTTCTTTCTAACTAATCTATCTTTCTTTCTTACTAATCTTTTTTTCTTTCTTTTTTCTAACTAATCTATGTTTCTTTCTAACTAATCTTTTTTTCTTTCTTTCTAACTAATCTATCTTTCTTTCTTTCTTACTAATCTTTTTTTCTTTCTTTCTTTCTAACTAATCTATCTTTCTAACTAATCTTTCTTTCTTTCTTTTTAATTAACTTTCTTTCTTTCTTTCTTTCTTTCTTTCTTTCTAACTAATCTATCTTTCTTTCTTTCTAACTAATCTATCTTTCTTTTTCTTTCTAACTAATCTCTTTCTTTCTTTCTTTCTTTCTAACTAATCTATCTTTCTTTCTTTCTTTCTAACTAATCTTTTTTCTTTCTTTCTAACTAATCCATCTTTCTTTCTTTCTAACTAATCTATCTTTCTTTCTTTCTAACTTATCTATATTTCTTTCTTTCTTTCTCTTTCTTTCTTTCTTTCTTTCTAACTAATCTATCTTTCTTTCTTACTAATCTTTTTTTCTTTCTTTCTTTCTAACTAATCTATCTTTCTAACTAATCTTTCTTTCTTTCTCTTTAATTAACTTTCTTTCTTTCTTTCTGACTAATCTATCTATCTTTCTATCTTTCTTTCTACCTAATCTATCTTTCTTTCTTTCTTTTTAATTAACTTTCTTTCTTTCTTTCTTACTAATCTATCTTTCTTTCTTTCTAAATAAAAACTATCTTTCTTTTTCTTTCTAACTAATCTATCTATCTTTCTATCTTTCTTTCTACCTAATCTATCTATCTTTCTTTCTTTTTAATTAACTTTCTTTCTTTCTTTCTTTCTTTCTTTCTAACTAATCTATCTTTCTTTCTCACTAATCTCTTTTTCTTTCTTTCTTTCTAACTAATCTATCTATCTTTCTATCTTTCTTACTAATCAATCTTTCTTTCTTTCTTACTAATTTATCTTTCTTTCTTTCTTACTAATCTATCTTTCTTTCCTTTTTTCTTTCTAACTAATCTTTCTTTCTTTCTTTCTTTCTAACTAATCTATCTTTCTTTCTTTCTTTCTCACTAATCTTTTTTTCTTTCTTTCTAACTAATCTATCTATCTTTCTATCTTTCTTACTAATCAATCTTTCTTTCTTTATTACTAATTTATCTTTCTTTCTTTCTTACTAATCTTTTTTTCTTTCTTTCTTTCTAACTAATCTATCTTTCTTTCTTTCTTTCTAACTTATCTATATTTCTTTCTTTCTTTCTTTCTTACTAATCTATCTTTCTTTCTAACTAATCTTTTTCTTTCTTTCTTTCTAACTAATCTATCTTTCTTTCTTTCTTACTAATCTTTTTTTCTTTCTTTTTTCTAACTAATCTATCTTTCTTTCTTTCTAACTAATCTTTTTTTCTTTCTTTCTTTCTAACTTATCTATATTTCTTTCTTTCTTTCTTTCTTACTAATCTATCTTTCTTTCTAATCTATCTTTCTTTCTTTCTTTCTTTCTTTCTAACTAATCTATCTTTCTTTCTTTCTTACTAATCTTTTTTTCTTTCTTTCTAACTAATCTATCTTTCTTTCTTTCTTACTAAACTATAAATTAATTAAACTTTAAACTTCTTTAAACTTCTTCAAACTTATTGGTCCAAACTTTCACAAGCCAACTTAAAGTTTGTCTCGACGAACTTTTTCTAGTTATTAAGTTGGCTTGGAAAAGCCAACTTACTGAAATCCTATTTAAACTTATTATTCTTCTTCTTCTTCTTCTTCTTCTTATTTTTCTTACCCAAAAAATTCTGACTCTAACTCGTCCTAGAGCTTTAACTCTACAAACTCCAAACTCGGGTCAGACCTTCAGACTGTTCTGACTCGGTGTGCTATATCTTTTCAAACTGATTTGACTTTCAGATTTCTTAAAAATTAATATTAAAAATCATAAAAATCCCATTGACTTTCATTGCAACAGTTCAAATTGAGCCAAGACTACGGTGGCCCAGTAGTGAACAACACAAAAACTCAAATCTAAACTCCCTGAAGCCCTAGATTCAATTAAACTACCATTCTATATGTACTAATGAACTTTATCTATCTATCTATCTATCTATCTATCTATCTATCTATCTATCTATCTTTCTAACTTATCTTTCTTTCTTTCTAACTAATCTTTCTTTCTTTCTACCTAATCTTTCTTTATTTCTTTCTTTCTTACTAATCTATCTTTCTTTCAAACTAATCTTTCTTTCTTTCAAACTAATCTTTCTTTCTTTCTAACTAATATTTCTTTCTTGCTAACTGATCTATCTTTCTTTCTTTCTAACTAATCTTTCTTTCTTTCTAACTAATCTATCTTTCTTCTTTCTAACTAATCTATCTTTCTTTCTAACTAATCTACCTTACTTTCTTTCTAACTAATCTATCTTTCTTTCTAACTAATCTATCTATCTTTCTTTCATTCTAACTTTTCTTTCTTTCTAACTAATCTATCTATCTTTCTAACTAATCTCTTTCTTTCTAACCAATCTTTTATTCTTTCTTTCTTACTTTCTTTTATTCTTTCTTTCTAACTAATCTTTCTTTCTTTCTAACTAATCTATCTATCTTTCTTTCTTTCTAACTAATCTATCTATCTTTCTTTCATTCTAACTAATCTTTTCTTTCTTTCTAACTAATCTCTATCTTTCAAACTAATCTATCTTTCTTTCTAACCAATTTTTCTTTCTTTCTTTCTTTCTTTCTTTCTTTCTTTCTTTCTAACTAATCTATCTATCTATCTATCTTTCTTTCTAACTAATCTATCTCTTTCTTTCTAACTAACTAGTCTTTCTAACTAATCTATCTTTCTTTCTTTCTTTCTTTCTAACTAATCTGTTTCTTTCTTTCTAACTAATCCATCTTTCTTTATATCTTTCTTACTAACTAATCTATCTTTCTTTCTAACCAATCTTTCTTTCTTTCTTTCTTTTTTCATTCTTTCTAACTAATCTATCTTTCTTTCTTTCTTTCTTTCTAACTAATCTATCTTTCTTTCTAACTAATCTATCTATCTTTCTTTCTAACTAATCTATCTTTCTTTCTTTCTAACTAATCTATCTATCTATCTATCTTTCTAACTAATCTATCTTTCTTTCTAACTAATCTATCTTTCTTTCTAACTAATCTATCTTTCTTTCTTTCTAACTAATCTATCTATCTATCTATCTTTCTAACTAATCTATCTTTCTTTCTAACTAATCTATCTTTCTTTCTTTCTAACTAACTAATCTTTCTTTCTTTCTAACTAATCTATCTTTCTTTCTTTCTTTCTAACTAATCTATGTTTCTTTCTTTCTAACTAATCTATCTTTCTTTCTATCTTTCTAACTAATCTATCTTTCTTTCTAACCAATCTTTCTTTCTTTCTTTCTTTCTTACTTTCTTTCTTTCTAACTAATCTATCTTTTTTCTTTCTAACTAATCTATCTATCTTTCTTTCTAACTAATCTTTCTTTCTTTCTAACCAATCTATCTTTCTTTCTTTCTAACTAATCTTTCTTTCTTTCTTTCTAACTTATCTATCTATCTTTCTAACTAATCTATCTTTCTTTCTTTCTAACTAATCTATCTTTCTTTCTAACTAATCTATCTTACTTTCTAACTAATTTATCTTTCTTTCTTTCTAACTAATCTATCTTTCTTTTTTTCTAACTAATCTATCTTTCTAGCTAATCTATCTTTCTTTCTATCAAATCCATCTTTCTTTGTTTTTTAAATAATCTATCTTTCTTTATTTCTAACTAAGTTATCTTTCTTTCTAACTAATCTATCTTTCTTTCTAACTAATCTATCTTTCTAACTAATCTATCTTTCTTTCTAACAAATCTCTTTCTTTGTTTTTTAACTAATCTATCTTTCTTTCTAACTAATTTATCTTTCTTTCTAACTAATCTATCTTTCTTTCTAACTAATCTATCTTTCTTTCTTTCTAATCTATCTTTCTTTCTTTCTAACTAATCTATCTTACTTTCTTTCTTTCTTTTTAATTTTCTTTCTTTCTTTCTTTCTAACTAATCTATCTTTCTTTCTTTCTAACTGATCTATCTTTCTTTTTCTTTCTAACTAATCTATCTTTCTTTCTTTCTAACTAATCTTTCTTTCTTTCTTACTAATCGATCTTTCTTTCTTTCTTTCTAACTAATCTATCTTTCTTTCTTACTAATATTTTTTTCTTTCTTTCTTTCTAACTAATCTATCTTTCTAATCTTTCTTTCTTTCTTTCTTTCTTTTTAATTAACTTTCTTTCTTTCTTTCTTTCTAACCAATCTATCTTTCTTTCTTTCTAACTAATCTATCTTTCTTTTTCTTTGTAACTAATCTATCTTTCTTTCTTTCTAACTAATCTTTCTTTCTTTCTTACTAATCTTTTTTTCTTTCTTTCTTTCTAACTAATCTATCTTTCTTTCTTTCTTTCTTTCTTTCTTTTTAATTAACTTTATTTATTTCTTTCTTTCTAACTAATCTATCTTTCTTTCTAACTAATCTATCTTTCTTTTTCTTTCTAACTAATCTATCTTTCTTTCTTTCTTTCTAACTAATCTATCTTTCTCACTAATCTATCTTTCTTTCTTTCTTTCTTACTAATATATCTTTCTTTCCTTTTTTCTTTCTAACTAATCTATCTTTCTTTCTTTCTTACTAATCTTTTTTTCTTTCTTTTTTTCTAACTAATCTATCTATCTTTCATTCTTTCTTTCTAACTAATCTTTTTTTCTTTCTTTCTAACTAATCTATCTTTCTTTCTTTCTAACTTATCTATATTTCTTTCTTTCTTTCTTTCTAACTAACTAATCTATCTTTCTTTCTTACTAATCTTTTTTTCTTTCTTTCTTTCTTTCTAACTAATCTATCCTTCTAACTAATCTTTTTTTCTTTCTTTTTAATTAACTTTCTTTCTTTCTTTCTTTCTTTCTAACTAATCTATCTATCTTTCTTTCTACCTAATCTATATTTCTTTTTTTCTTTTTAATTAACTTTCTTTCTTTCTTTCTTTCTTTCTAACTAATCTATCTTTCTTTCTTTCTAACTAATCTATCTTTCTTTTTCTTTCTAACTAATCTCTTTCTTTCTAACTAATCTATCTTTCTTTCTCACTAATCTTTTTTCTTTCTTTCTTTCTAACTAATCTATCTATCTCACTAATCTCTCTTTCTTCCTTTCTTTCTTACTAATCTATCTTTCTTTCCTTTTTTCTTTCTAACTAATCTATCTTTCTTTCTTTCTTACTAATCTTTTTTTCTTTCTTTCTAACTAATCCATCTTTCTTTCTCTCTAACTAATCTATCTTTCTTTCTCACTAATCTTTTTTCTTTCTTTCTTTCTAACTAATCTATCTATCTCACTAATCTATCTTTCTTCCTTTCTTTCTTACTAATCTATCTTTCTTTCCTTTTTTCTTTCTAACTAATCTATCTTTCTTTCTTTCTTTCTAACTAATCTTTTTTCTTTCTTTCTAACTAATCCATCTTTCTTTCTTTCTAACTAATCTATCTTTCTTTCTTTCTAACTTATCTATATTTCTTTCTTTCTTTCTCTTTCTTTCTTTCTTTCTTTCTTTCTTTCTAACTAATCTATCTTTCTTTCTTACTAATCTTTTTTTCTTTCTTTCTTTCTAACTAATCTATCTTTCTAACTAATCTTTCTTTCTTTCTTTTTAATTAACTTTCTTTCTTTCTTTCTAACTAATCTATCTATCTTTCTATCTTTCTTTCTACCTAATCTATCTTTCTTTCTTTCTTTCTTTTTAATTAACTTTCTTTCTTTCTTTCTTTCTTTCTTTCTAACTAATTTATCTTTCTTTCTTTCTAACTAATCTATCTTTCTTTTTCTTACTAACTAATCTTTCTTTCTTTCTTTCTAACTAATCTATCTTTCTTTCTCACTAATCTTTTTTTCTTTCTTTCTTTCTTACTAATCTATCTTTCTTTCCTTTTTTCTTTCTAACTAATCTATCTTCCTTTCTTACTAATCTTTTTTTCTTTCTTTTTTCTAACTAATCTATGTTTCTTTCTTTCTAACTAATCTTTTTTCTTTCTTTCTAACTAATCTATCTTTCTTTCTTTCTTTCTTACTAATCTTTTTTTCTTTCTTTCTTTCTAACTAATCTATCTTTCTAACTAATCTTTCTTTCTTTCTTTTTAATTAACTTTCTTTCTTTCTTTCTAACTAATCTATCTTTCTTTCTAACTAATCTATCTTTCTTTTTCTTTCTAACTAATCTCTTTCTTTCTTTCTAACTAATCTATCTTTCTTTCTTTCTTTCTAACTAATTTTTTTTCTTTCTTTCTAACTAATCCATCTTTCTTTCTTTCTAACTAATCTATCTTTCTTTCTTTCTAACTTATCTATATTTCTTTCTTTCTTTCTCTTTCTTTCTTTCTTTCTTTCTTTCTAACTAATCTATCTTTCTTTCTTACTAATCTTTTTTTCTTTCTTTCTTTCTAACTAATCTATCTTTCTAACTAATCTTTCTTTCTTTCTCTTTAATTAACTTTCTTTCTTTCTTTCTAACTAATCTATCTATCTTTCTATCTTTCTTTCTACCTAATCTATCTTTCTTTCTTTCTTTTTAATTAACTTTCTTTCTTTCTTTCTTTCTTTCTTTCTTTCTTTCTTTCTAACTAATCTATCTTTCTTTCTTTCTAAATAAAAACTATCTTTCTTTTTCTTTCTAACTAATCTATCTATCTTTCTATCTTTCTTTCTACCTAATCTATCTTTCTTTCTTTCTTTTTAATTAACTTTCTTTCTTTCTTTCTTTCTTTCTTTCTAACTAATCTATCTTTCTTTCTCACTAATCTCTTTTTCTTTCTTTCTTTCTAACTAATCTATCTATCTTTCTATCTTTCTTACTAATCAATCTTTCTTTCTTTCTTACTAATTTATCTTTCTTTCTTTCTTTCTTACTAATCTATCTTTCTTTCCTTTTTTCTTTCTAACTAATCTTTCTTTCTTTCTTTCTTTCTAACTAATCTATCTTTCTTTCTTTCTTTCTTTCTCACTAATCTTTTTTTCTTTCTTTCTAACTAATCTATCTATCTTTCTATCTTTCTTACTAATCAATCTTTCTTTCTTTCTTACTAATTTATCTTTCTTTCTTTCTTTCTTACTAATCTTTTTTTCTTTCTTTCTTTCTAACTAATCTATCTTTCTTTCTTTCTAACTTATCTATATTTCTTTCTTTCTTTCTTTCTTACTAATCTATCTTTCTTTCTAACTAATCTCTTTCTTTCTTTCTTTCTAACTAATCTATCTTTCTTTCTTTCTTACTAATCTTTTTTTCTTTCTTTTTTCTAACTAATCTATCTTTCTTTCTTTCTTTCTAACTAATCTTTTTTTCTTTCTTTCTTTCTAACTTATCTATATTTCTTTCTTTCTTTCTTTCTTACTAATCTATCTTTCTTTCTAACTAATCTATCTTTCTTTCTTTCTTTCTTTCTTTCTTTCTAACTAATCTATCTTTCTTTCTTTCTTACTAATCTTTTTTTCTTTCTTTCTAACTAATCTATCTTTCTTTCTTTCTTACTAAACTATGAACTAATTAAACTTTAAACTTCTTTAAACTTCTTCAAACTTATTGGTCCAAACTTTCACAAGCCAACTTAAAGTTTGTCTCGACGAACTTTTTCTAGTTATTATTCTTCTTCTTCTTCTTCTTCTTATTTTTCTTACCCAAAAAATTCTGACTCTAACTCGTCCTAGAGCTTTAACTCTACAAACTCCAAACTCGGGTCAGACCTTCAGACTGTTCTGACTCGGTGTGCTATATCTTTTCAAACTGATTTGACTTTCAGATTTCTTAAAAATTAATATTAAAAATCATAAAAATCCCATTGACTTTCATTGCAACAGTTCAAATTGAGCCAAGACTACGGTGGCCCAGTAGTGAACAACACAAAAACTCAAATCTAAACTCCCTGAAGCCCTAGATTCAATTAAACTACCATTCTATATGTACTAATGAACTTTATCTATCTATCTATCTATCTATCTATCTATATATCTATATATCTATCTATCTATCTATCTAACTTATCTTTCTTTCTTTCTAACTAATCTTTCTTTCTTTCTACCTAATCTTTCTTTATTTCTTTTTCTTACTAATCTATCTTTCTTTCAAACTAATCTTTCTTTCTTTCAAACTAATCTTTCTTTCTTTCTAACTAATATTTCTTTCTTGCTAACTGATCTATCTTTCTTTCTTTCTTTCTAACTAATCTATCTTTCTTTCTAACTAATCTACCTTACTTTCTTTCTAACTAATCTATCTTTCTTTCTAACTAATCTATCTATCTTTCTTTCTTTCTAACTACTCTATCTTTCTTTCATTCTAACTTTTCTTTCTTTCTAACTAATCTATCTTTCTAACTAATCTCTTTCTTTCTAACCAATCTTTCATTCTTTCTTTCTTACTTTCTTTTATTCTTTCTTTCTAACTAATCTATCTTTTTTCTTTCTAACTAATCTTTCTTTCTTTCTAACTAATCTATCTATCTTTCTTTCTTTCTAACTAATCTATCTATCTTTCTTTCATTCTAACTAATCTTTTCTTTCTTTCTAACTAATCTCTATCTTTCAAACTAATCTATCTTTCTTTCTAACCAATTTTTCTTTCTTTCTTTCTTTCTTTCTTTTTTTCTTTCTAACTAATCTATCTATCTTTCTTTCTAACTAATCTTTCTTTCTTTCTAACTAATCTTTCTTTCTTTCTAACTAATCTATCTTTCTTTCTTTCTAAATAATCTATCTTTCTTTCTAACTAATCTATCTATCTATCTTTCTTTCTAACTAATCTATCTATCTTTCTTTCTAACTACTTTATCTTTATTTCTAACTAATCTATCGTTCTTTATTCCTTTCTTTCTTTCTTACTAATCTATCTTTCTTTCTTTCTAACCAATCTATCATTCTTTCTTTCTTTCTAACTAATCTTTCTTTCTTTCTAACTAATCTATCTATCTTTCTTTCTAACTAATCTATCTTTCTTTCTTTCTAACTAATCTATCTTTTTTTCTAACTAATCTATCTATCTTTCTTTCTAACTAATATATCTTTCTTTCTTTCTAACTAATCTATCTTTCTTTCTTTCTAACTAATCTATCTATCTATCTATCTTTCTTTCTAACTAATCTATCTCTTTCTTTCTAACTAACTAGTCTTTCTAACTAATCTATCTTTCTTTCTTTCTTTCTTTCTAACTAATCTATGTTTCTTTCTTTCTAACTAATCCATCTTTCTTTATATCTTTCTTACTAACTAATCTATCTTTCTTTCTAACCAATCTTTCTTTCTTTCTTTCTTTTTTCATTCTTTCTAACTAATCTATCTTTCTTTCTTTCTAACTAATCTATCTTTCTTTCTAACTAATCTATCTATCTTTCTTTCTAACTAATCTATCTTTCTTTCTTTCTAACTAATCTATCTATCTATCTATCTTTCTAACTAATCTATCTTTCTTTCTAACTAATCTCTTTCTTTCTTTCTAACTAACTAATCTTTCTTTCTTTCTAACTAATCTATCTTTCTTTCTTTCTTTCTTTCTAACTAATCTATGTTTCTTTCTTTCTAACTAATCTATCTTTCTTTCTATCTTTCTAACTAATCTATCTTTCTTTCTAACCAATCTTTCTTTCTTTCTTTCTTACTTTCTTTCTTTCTAACTAATCTATCTTTTTTCTTTCTAACTAATCTATCTATCTTTCTAACTAATCTATCTATCTTTCTTTCTAACTAATCTATCTTTCTTTCTAACTAATCTATCTTACTTTCTAACTAATTTATCTTTCTTTCTTTCTAACTAATCTATCTTTCTTTTTTTCTAACTAATCTATCTTTCTAGCTAATCTATCTTTCTATCAAATCCATCTTTCTTTGTTTTTTAAATAATCTATCTTTCTTTATTTCTAACTAAGTTATCTTTCTTTCTAACTAATCTATCTTTCTTTCTAACTAATCTATCTTTCTAACTAATCTATCTTTCTTTCTAACTAATTTATCTTTCTTTCTAACTAATCTATCTTTCTTTCTAACTAATCTATCTTTCTTTCTTTCTAATCTATCTTTCTTTCTTTCTAACTAATCTATCTTACTTTCTCTCTTTCTTTTTAATTAACTTTCTTTCTTTCTTTCTTTCTAACTAATCTATCTTTCTTTCTAACTAATCTATCTTTCTTTTTCTTTCTAACTAATCTCTTTCTTTCTTTCTTTCTTTCTAACTAATCTATCTTTCTTTCTTTCTTTCTAACTAATCTTTTTTCTTTCTTTCTAACTAATCCATCTTTCTTTCTTTCTAACTAATCTATCTTTCTTTCTTTCTAACTTATCTATATTTCTTTCTTTCTTTCTTTCTCTTTCTTTCTTTCTTTCTTTCTTTCTTTCTTTCTTTCTAACTAATCTCTTTCTTTCTTACTAATCTTTTTTTCTTTCTTTCTTTCTAACTAATCTATCTTTCTAACTAATCTTTCTTTCTTTCTCTTTAATTAACTTTCTTTCTTTCTTTCTAACTAATCTATCTATCTTTCTATCTTTCTTTCTACCTAATCTATCTTTCTTTCTTTCTTTTTAATTAACTTTCTTTCTTTCTTTCTTTCTTTCTTTCTAACTAATCTATCTTTCTTTCTTTCTAAATAAAAACTATCTTTCTTTTTCTTTCTAACTAATCTATCTATCTTTCTATCTTTCTTTCTACCTAATCTATCTTTCTTTCTTTCTTTTTAATTAACTTTCTTTCTTTCTTTCTTTCTTTCTAACTAATCTATCTTTCTTTCTCACTAATCTCTTTTTCTTTCTTTCTTTCTAACTAATCTATCTATCTTTCTATCTTTCTTACTAATCAATCTTTCTTTCTTTCTTACTAATTTATCTTTCTTTCTTTCTTTCTTTCTTACTAATCTATCTTTCTTTCCTTTTTTCTTTCTAACTAATCTTTCTTTCTTTCTTTCTTTCTAACTAATCTATCTTTCTTTCTTTCTTTCTTTCTTTCTCACTAATCTTTTTTTCTTTCTTTCTAACTAATCTATCTATCTTTCTATCTTTCTTACTAATCAATCTTTCTTTCTTTCTTACTAATTTATCTTTCTTTCTTTCTTTCTTACTAATCTTTTTTTCTTTCTTTCTTTCTAACTAATCTATCTTTCTTTCTTTCTAACTTATCTATATTTCTTTCTTTCTTTCTTTCTTACTAATCTATCTTTCTTTCTAACTAATCTCTTTCTTTCTTTCTTTCTAACTAATCTATCTTTCTTTCTTTCTTACTAATCTTTTTTTCTTTCTTTTTTCTAACTAATCTATCTTTCTTTCTTTCTTTCTAACTAATCTTTTTTTCTTTCTTTCTTTCTAACTTATCTATATTTCTTTCTTTCTTTCTTTCTTACTAATCTATCTTTCTTTCTAACTAATCTATCTTTCTTTCTTTCTTTCTTTCTTTCTAACTAATCTATCTTTCTTTCTTTCTTACTAATCTTTTTTTCTTTCTTTCTAACTAATCTATCTTTCTTTCTTTCTTACTAAACTATGAACTAATTAAGTTGGCTTGGAAAAGCCAACTTACTGAAATCCTATTTAAACTTATTATTATTCTTCTTCTTCTTATTTTTCTTACCCAAAAAATTCTGACTCTAACTCGTCCTAGAGCTTTAACTCTACAAACTCCAAACTCGGGTCAGACCTTCAGACTGTTCTGACTCGGCGTGCTATATCTTTTCAAACTGAT